>BSBN01001549.1:606614-1213229 GCA_027924645.1 Cunninghamia lanceolata | reverse complement strand
AAGATTTGAAAACATACGATACTTCTATCATAACACACATGATCCCATTAAGGCAACGGATGAAACCATTTAGACAGAAATAAAGGCCAGTGAACGCTATATTATAGCCCCGAATTTTTGAAGAGGTTAAAAAATTAATGTCTGCAAGGATAATTTTCCAATAAGACATTCTACCTGGGTAGCTAACTTAGTGCCTGTGAGAAAGAAAAATGGAGACATCAAACTCTGTGTTGATTCTAGAAATCTTAATAAGGCATCTGAAAAAGATAATTACCCTGTGCCTCCATTAGATGAAGTTTTACAAGCAGTGAATGGAGCTAAAATGATGTCCTTCCTTGATGGATTCTCTGGTTATAATCAGGTTTTGGTAGACAAGGAGGATAGGTTAAAGACCACATTCATATGTAAATGGGGTAATTATGCATATAAAAGAAGAATGCCATTTGGCCTAATCAATGCAAGTGCTACATTCCAAAGAGCTATGGATATTGCATTCTGAAGGTTAACAGGTAAATGTATTGTAATTTACATGGATGATCTAACTGTGCTTTCTAAAGATATGTCTACTCATGCAGATGACTTGAGAAAAGTGTTGAAAAGATGTGAGAGGTATGGAATTTCTCTAAACCCAAAGAAGTAATCATTTGGTGTAACTGAAGGTAAGCGACTGGGACATATTATTTCTAAAAATGGAATCTCTATTGATCTAGATAGAGTGGAAGGGATTAACAAGTTACAATTGCCAAGTAGTAAGAATGAACTAAAATCATTCTTTGGCAAAATTAATTTTGTTAGGAAATTCATTACTGGATTCATAGAAATTGTACAACCATTAAACACCATGTTGTAAAAAGATGCCAAGATAGAGTGGACATCAGTGGCCAAGGCAACATTTGAAGACATCAAAGCAGCTATTTCTGATGCTCCAGTGCTAGCCAGTCCAAATTACACTAAACCCTTTTATATTTACTCTTTTGCGTCTGAACATTCATGTGCAAGCACTTTAACACAAAAAGGAGAAGAAAATGAAGAAAAGCTTATTGCTTTTATGAGGGCGCCACTAAAGGATGCTCAGTTGAAATACTTGAATACTAAAAGACAAGTGTTTACATTGGTGAGGGTAGTAAAGAAATTCAGACATTATATTCTAAGAAGTTAGATAAAAGCCATAGTGCCTAATGTATAAGTAAAGATGTTGCTAATGCAGAATGAGCCTGGAGAAAAAAGAGCAAAGAGGATCAAAGTTTTGCAAGAATTCAATATGGAGATCATTCCCATGAAATTAGTTAGAGGGTAGTCCTTGGTACAAACCATAGCCAATACTGATCCTAATTTGATAAAGCAGCAGTATGTGCTGGATACAAGCAATACACCAGGATGGTATGATGACCTCACTACATTTTTAATATCAGGGAAATACCCCAATTGGATGAAATCTTTGCAAAGGAGAGCCTTGAAAATAAAAGCTCAGAGATACATGATACAGAGAGGTGTTGGGAATTAAGGTGTCTCAACCTTGGTAATTCCTTACATTATTAATGTTTGTATTTATTATTTAATTGCCTATGTTGTAAACATTTGTAAATTCCATATTGTCATATTGTGGGATGTGGCATGGTGATGTGTCAATCCTACATGGAATATGACAACTTGTAATTTTGTCCTCACATGAGGAGATAGGTGTCCAACTTTGTGGTAAGAGCATTTTTCCATGTGTCAGCATCTTCCATGTTGTGTAAGGGAATATTGACCGAAACGGTTATGACAGATTCCTATGATAGAATCTATGACATGTAAGAGTCAGAAATAGAAGTTTGTAAGACAGGTGAGGACATGTGTCATTAAGCATCTTTGAAAAAGGAATATTTGGGCACCCCAAGGTGGACTATGACATGTTATAAGAGAATATGTTATTTATAGCATGTGTATGACATATTCTCTTACAGCTATAAGTTGTAACTACTATGACAGATTCTATGATGGTCATAAGTGTCGTAAGAGCATCTGTCATAGCCCATTTTGGGAATAGGTGACCTCTTTGGGATAGGAGCTATGGACAAGTGTCAGGCACATTCTACAATGTTGACCAAGTGTCCCTAAGCATGGGTTTTGGGCCATGAGGCCAAGTTGGACGCCCATCCCAAGATAGGACCTATTTTGCCTTGTATTTTCTTTATAAACAGGTGCTTGGAGATGGAGTTTACATTATAGGTTTACAGGTATTGTTATGCTATCAGATTAACTCCGGATATGAGTGTTGAAGACCATTGAAGCTTGCATTGCAAGTGTATTGTAAACATTCTTTCAGATTTGTTAATACATTGTGTAAGTTTCTGAGTGTGGGGTTTTTCACCCGATAAGGGTTTTCCCCACCATATATCTTTGTCTCTCTTCTTCTGTCTTCTTTCTGGTTCATGTGTGATTCTATAATATCTCATTTAGATGTTCTATGTTGCTGTAGTTGTAAGGAATAATTTAAATTTGCATAGCCCTCTCCTCATTAGATTAGTGTAGGAAGCATTTTCTGCACACCTAGCTTCCTTTTAGTTTGTATCAGAGCTTGATCAGCTTTGGTCCTAGTTGTTGGGTAGGGATTTTTTGAGCTGATCTTAAGTTGAGTGGGAGTCTGTGTAGAGTATTCTATTTTCTATTGCAGCAAGGAGATGGCAAGCACATCTGGAAGAATGGAAGTGGAGAAGTTCAATGGCACTAATTTTGAGCTATGGAAGCTCAAGATGGAAGACATGCTTGTTGACCAAGACCTTTGGGAAACCGTTACCAGAACTAAACCAGCTACAATGCAACAAGTTGATTGGGATCTCAAGGATCAGAAGGCTAAGGGTCTCATAAGACTTAGTGTTGTTGATTCTGTGTTGTTAAATGTCCATGAGGAGAAGACTGCAACCTTGCTTTGGAAGAAGTTGGGAGATGTGTATCAAGCCAAATCCCTAGTTAATAAACTTTTTCTATGAAAGAAGTTGTATTCTCTTTGAATGGAGGATGGAGGATTAGTTGCCAAACATATGAATGCTTTTAACATGCTAGTTGCACAGTTGACATCTATTGGTGTAAAGATGGAGGAGGAGGATTGGTGTATGACCCTACTTTGTTCTTTGCCAGACTCGTGGGATCACCTTGTCATGGCTATTGGAAGTACCTTATCCACATTCAAGATGGAAGATGTGGTATCTACATTGTTATCTGAAGAGATGTGGAGGAACTCTTCTAATGCAGCCAAAGAGGCTCTTGCAGTTCATGGAAGACCCAAGGAGAAAGGGAAAAAGAAGAATAAGAAAGCTGAGAAGGGTAGATCCAAATCCCATGGGAGATCCAAATCTCCTAGAAAGTCCAAGGCTATCTATTGGAACTATGGTAAATCTAGGCATTTCTGAAAGGAATGCAAAGAGGAGAAGAAGAAGAAGAAGAAAGCTCCTAATTTAGATTCTGACAAATCACAAGATGATGGTGATGCTTTCATCACAGCCCTGGCAACCCATGCATCTAATGATGTGTGGCTGATTGACTCTGGTGAATCATTCCACATGACCTTGCATTGAGACTAGTTCACTAAGTATGAGGAGTTTGATGGTGGAAAGGTGTACTTGGGTGATGACTCTCATCTGAAGATTGTTGGTCGTGGAAGAGTCTCTAGCTGATTCGTTGATGGTCGAGTGAAGGAGATATCTAGGGTTATGCATATCCCAGGCTTAGCATGAAACATGCTTTCTATAAGTAGTTTGAATGATGTAGGTGTGTAGGTTGTCTTTTCAAAAGAAGGATGCAAGATGACTAAAGGAGCTATGGTGCTTGCTAAGGGTACTAGGAGAGGTACTCTGTTTCAGCTAGAGGCATGCATTTCATAATGTAATAGTTCTTCTGATTCAAAGAAGAGGGCAGTAGTCACTTCATCCCCACCATGTGAACAAGCAATCAAGAGATCTGTTGTTTCTAGTTCTGATGTTTGTAATCATGCCTTGGAAGTTAAACTTCCTGCTGAAAATACAATGTTATGGCATAAGAGATTTGGCCACATTGGTGAGAAGGGTCTGCGTACCCTGAAAAATAAAAACCTCGTTGAGGGGTTAGATGATTGTAATCTTGAGTTTGACTTTTGTGAACATTGCATTTATGGAAAGCAAAACCATGTTCAGTTTTATTTGAGTTCTCACAAGTCTTCTAGTATGTTGGACCTTGTTCATTCTGATGTATTTGGTCATGTTAATGTTCCTTCGTTATCAAAATTTGTATATTTTGTATCTTTTATAGATGACTATAGTAGAAGGACATGGATTTATTTTCTCAGAAGCAAATCTAAAGTCTATAATAAGTTTAAGGAGTTTAAGGCCTTTGCTGAAAATTAGACTGGTAATAAGATTAAGTGTTTGAGAACTGACAATGGTGGTGAGTTCTGTTCTACAGAATTCGATAAATATTGCAAGGAACTTGGGATTGAAAGACATAAGACAACTCCATACACTCCGCAGCAAAATGGAGTTGCAGAAAGGATGAACAGGACACTGACAGAGAAAGTTAGGAGTATGCTTAGTGGAATTGGCCTAGAACAAAAGTTTTGGGCTGAAGTTGTTGTTATTGTTTGCTATCTTGTTAATAGATCACCTACATCAGCTCTTGTTGGAAAGACACCCATGGAGGTGTGGTTTGGTAGAAAGCCTTTAATAAGGCATCTTCATGTTTTTGGTTGTGAGGCATATGCACATGTGCCTAGGGAGAAGCGGTCAAAATTGGAGAACAAGGCTGTTAAGTGTATCTTCATTGGCTATGGTGTTGATGTGAAAGGATACAAGATTTGGGACCTTGTGACTAAAAAATTGTTGTATAGTAGAAGTGTCATCTTCAGAGAGCTTACACCTTCTTCCATTATTTTACAGCCAGAAGAAAAAGAAAAGAAAGAGGATGTTGTTCAGTTTCCTCTCACCCCTGAGAAGACTGAATAGAAAGACAATGTTGCACCTGATGATGAGGAAAGCTCTAGCAGCTCTAAAAGCTCAGATGAAGAAGTTAAACCTCAACCTTGGCTTTTGAGGAGGTCTACACGGATAAGGAAGCAACCTGAAAGGTTTGGTTTTACATTGCTTGATTCTAGTTATGCTTTTGCTTTGCTTAATAACAATGATGAACCTAGAACTGTATCAGAGGCTATGGACATGACAGATGTAGGTTCTTGGAAGGAGGCCATGGAGGATGAAATGGCTTCTTTGGAAAAGAATCAAACTTGGGACTTGGTGCCTTTGCCTCCTGGATGGAAACCCGTTGGATGCAAATGGGTGTTCAAGAAGAAATTTAATGTAGATGGCAGTGTTGAGAAGTATAGGGCCAAATTGGTTGCGAAGGCATATTCACAAGTGGAGGGTATAGATTATGGTGAGATCTTCTCTCCAGTTGCAAAGCTGACATCCATTCGATTCCTGATGTCCCTCGCAGCAGCTTATGACTTGGAGGTAGAACAGATGAATGTGAAGACAAATTTTCTTCATGGTGATTTGGAGGAAGAAATCTACATGTCATAGCTAGAGCATTACATGGTTAAAGGTAAAGAAAATTTGGTTTGCAAACTGAAGAATTCTTTGTATGGTTTAAAGCAATCCCCTAGGAGATGGTACTTGAAGTTTGATGCCTTTGTGTTGTCAATTAGATTTGTGAGATTGAACTTTGATCAATGTGTGTATTATAAGTTTGATGGTGATCGTATTCTCATTGTTTCACTGTATGTTGATGATATGTTGCTCATTGGGAAGGGTAAGAATATGATTTCTGATTTTAAATCTCAGTTGTCAGCATAGTTTGAAATGAAAGATTTAGGGGCAGCTAGGGACATTCTAGGAATGGAAATCAGAAGAGATAGAACCAATAGAAAACTTTGGTTAAACCAGAGTAAGTATGTGAAGACCGTGTTGGATAGGTTCAGCATGGCAAATTGTAGACCATTGTGTGTTCTAGTTTCTTTGGGGACAAAGTTGTCTATTGAGAATTGTCGAAAATCTCCTAGTGAGGTGGAGGACATGAGAAAAGTACCTTATGCTAGTGATGTTGGTAGTTTGATGTATGCTATGGTCTGCACAAGACCAGACATTACCCAAGCAGTGGGAGTCCTTAGTCAATTTATGGCTAATCCTGGATGAGTTCATTGGGATGCAGTTAAGCGAGTGTTCATATATTTGAGGGGTACTTCCAAGTATTCCATTGCTATCATGGTAATGTTTCCAAACCTCCGCATTCTATTGATATTCGTGGATTTGAGGATTCAGATTGGGTAGGTGACATTGATAGCAGGAGATCCACCAGTGCTTATGTGTTTACACTATTTGGTGGTGCTATTAGTTGGATGAGTAAGCGACAACCTGTTGTTGCTTTGTCCATGACAGAAGCTAGGTATATGGCAAAAACTCATGCTTGTAAGGAATCCATTTGACTTAAAAGATTGTGTTCTGATATTGGTGTTGATGCAGGTCAGATCATGATTAGTTGTGACAGTCAGAGTGTAATTTGCCTTGTGAAGAATCCAACTTTCCATGCTAGAACAAAGAACGTAGATGTTCAGTTTCACTTCGTGCAAGACATGGTTGAGGATGGAAAAGTAAATTTGGAGAAGGTAGATACTTTGAATAATGTTGTAGATGCATTGACGAAGCCAATGGGCATAGAGAAGTTTAGATGGTGTTTGGAGTCTATGGGCCTCTCGGCCTATAGCAATTAAATCCTATTTTTTCTATTGGCTCTTACAAGGTGTTCAACAAGTGGGAGAATGTTAGGAATTAAGGTCTCAACCTTGGTAATTCCTTACATTATTAATGTTTGTATTTATTATTTAATTGCCTATGTTGTAAACATTTGTAAATTCCATATTGTCATATTGTGGCATCTGGCACGGTGATGTGTCAATCCTACATGGAATATGACAACTTGTAATTTTGTCCTCACATGAGGAGATAGGCATCCCACTTTGTGGTAGGAGCATTTTTCCATGTGTCGGGATCTTCCATGTTGTGTAAGGGAATATTGACCGAAATGGTTATGACGGATTCCTACGATAGAATCTATGACATGTAAGAGTCAGAAATAGAATTTTGTAAGACAAGTGAGGACATGTGTCATGAAGTAACTTTAAAAAAGGCATATTTGGGCGCCCCAAGGTGAACTATGACATGTTATAAGAGAATATGATATTTATAGGATGTGTATGGCAGATTCTCTTACAGCTGTAAGTTGTAACTGATATGACAGATTCTATGATGGCTGTAAGTATCGTAAGAGCATCTATCATAGCCCATTTTGGACATAGGTCACCTCTTTAGGATGGGAGCTATGGACAAGTGTTAGGTACATTCTACAATGTTGACCAAGTGTCCCTAGGTGTGGATTTTGGGCCCCTGAGGCCAAGTTGGACGTCCATCCCAAGATAGGACCTATTTTTCCTTGTATTTTCTTTATAAATAGGTGCTTAGAGATGGAGTTTACATTACAGGTTTACAAGTACTGTTATGTTGTCGGATTGACTCCAGATACGTGTCAAAGACCATTGAAGCTTGAATGGCAAGTGTATTGTAAACATTCTTTCAGATTTATTAATACATTGTGCAGGTTTATGAGTGTGGGGTTTTCACCTGATAAGGGTTTTCCCCACCGTATATCTTTGTCTCTCTTCTTCTATCTTCTTTCTGGTTCATGTGTGTTGCTGCAATATCTCATTTAGATGTTCTATGTTGCTATAGTCGTAAGGAATAATTTGAATTTGCATAGCCCTCTCCTCATTAGATTAGTGTAGGAGGTGTTTTCTGCACACCTAGCTTCCTTTCAGGAGGCCTATTATTCAAGAAAAATCATGAGCGGATATACTTAAGATGTTTGAATAATGATGAAGCAGAAAAGGTGATGCTTGAACTTCATGACAAATATGGGACAGCACATGGTTCTCATCTAGCAGCAACACATAAGATTCTAAGGTCAGGTTACTATTGGCCCACCATATTCAAAGATACAGAAGATCACATCAAGAGTTCTCATACTTGTCAGACTACAGCAGATAAAGGGAGATACCAAACGCATCCATTGCAGCCTGGTCCAGACCATTTGCACAATGGGGACTTGACTTTATTGGAGTTATTAATCCTCCCTCATCAGTTGGACACAAATTCATTTTGATGGTGATAGATTACTGTACAAGGTGGACAGAGGCAATATGTTGCAAATTTTCTACTACTAAGGTTGTCATCAAGTTCCTAGAAGAGAACATTATCACCAGGTTTGGAGCACCATATGCTTTGGTATGTGATAATGGCCCTGCTTTCTCTTCTTTAAAGTTTTCTAAATGGGTATTTGAATATGGAATCATTCTTAAATTTTCATCCAATTATTATCCTTAGGGTAATGGATTAACAGAATCAACTAATAAAATATTGTTGGATATCATTAAAAAGTTGATTGCTAAAAATCGTAAAGAATGGAATACACTATTTGTTGAGTACTAGTGACTCAGATTATAGGTTCAATAGCTCAAAGGTTCCTTGGTTCAATGGCATTGGTTCATTGGTTCAATGGTACCTTGGTTCAGCAGCATCGATTCATTAGTTCAAAGGTTCCTTGGTTCAACAGGATAGGTTCATCATTTCAGTGGTTCAATGGTCCATTGGCTTGACTCTAGCTATCGGACTTAGCTGAAGATATCACTCCGATGATAGTGTATCCCTGATGAAAGGCTTGAACTTCACGTCAAGGTTCAATGGTTCAACAGGCTCAACAGGTTCAACCAAAAGACTTGAACTTCACTCGACAGGTTCAATGGTTCAATAGGTTCAACCATTGGTTTAATAGTTCAACAGGTTCAACTGATGGAGATCGAAGGGTGATGTCTCTCCAATGGTTCTGTTATTCTGATGAAGGCATGAAGTCTTGGGCATCAGTGGGACAATGACTTGTCAGAGTGAATGGTGGAGTGGTTGGCCGATGGTTTTGGATTACACCGATGAGGTTAGACTGGGGTCGTCGGTGGAAAAAGTGTCGACAATAGTCTTACTAAGTGGTTGAGTCTATAAACTGGAAAGTCACCCGATGATGAATGCATGTGGGACTAAAGTTTCTCACAAATATGTGAACAGTTAGAAGCGGCGGTTTGGAAGGTTGGAAGACAGCAATGCTGGACAGTTGGAACGAACGGTCAGTTGCATGAGTTTCTTGATTAGATTGCTAAAAGTAATTGGGAATAGATTGAGAATGGTAGAGTGAGATAGTGACGGTGCGATCAATCTGAAAAACTCTATTCTTCTTCTTCTGTGAAGTCATATGCTATATGTTGTATGCAACATGTTAATAGTATGTAAAAGGACTAACGAGAGAGTGTAAACAGAGTTTAGGTGAAAGGGTTCTAGCCAAGAAGGTGAAGTTATGTACTGTGTGCTATTTGTGGCACGATAACAGTATAAAGAACCAACTGAGTGTTGGAGAACGTTGTGCAGGGTTATACTGTCAGATATTCCTCAGAAGGAACAAGATGTTAATCTCCTGTAAAGGCTATGAGCCTATAAATGTATTGTAACTATTTGGTTGCTGAATAATACAATGGCTCTATGATTTGGAGTGTGGAGTTTTTTACCCATAAGGGTTTTCCCCATGTAAATCTGTGTTCTTGTTCTATCTTTCATGTTTAATGTCTCTACTGTTGAAACTAGTTAATGTTCACTTGTGCTTTCATCTAAGGGTCAATGTTGGAAATGTTCTATGTCAGTTTCCACTTTAATGGCATAGTTGTGTGCGTTTTTTAAGCAATTTAAAAGAATTTAAATCTGTCGAAGACACCACTATTCTTAGAAATACGTTCTGAGATGCTATCATTTCCTTACAAGTGGTATCAAAGCTTTCTTTTGGGATCTGCTTTGTTGCTCACATTTGTACTTTTGTGTGTTGCATGTGTTTGCATGTAAGAGTTCCTGGTGTATAAGATCTGGGTATTCCTTTTGTGATGATTTCTTAGTGTGAAAGGCTTGCAAAAATCTGAAGGAAACATCTATTTGTTTGATCCTTGTTTGAGTGGAAGTCTTGCAGTTAATCTTTTCTTCATGTTACAATAGGCGCTTGAAGGACTATGAAGATGAAGAGACTAGAGCTGGTCATGATGTGGCCTGAGGCTCTTAGTTGATAGTATTTAATCCTGATGCATGGGGTTTGCTTTGTGGTTGTGTTGTTGTAGTAACTTTCATATTGCGTGTCTATGTGAGAGGCTATCTGATGATATGAAGAAGTTTGTGTTACTGCTCAGCCATGGAGTATTGTGCTTATGCTGGGTGTTTTATTCCTGGTATTGGAAGGCATATTTTTTTGTTACCCTGATTGCATGTAGGCTATCGAGTTGATCATTGGATGGTCTGAGAGCTTCTGTAATAACCTAATTCTCTCGGATGCATGTGCATGTTGGTGGTTGAGGGTTGGTCTACAAGTAGGCCTGAAGCTCTTGAACTTTTGTTTCCTTAATTAGATATTTTGTACTTACATGACTCAAATTCATGTTTTTGGATTTGAGGGCTTTTATAGTTTTTCCTTAAAATCTATGGTTATCCATATTCATGATGATCCATTATTCTGGTTTAACTATTATGGAGTTTATGTTGCAGAATTTTGGGTCTTCCAGATGTGAAGTGGGTATGGATGTGCATGGGTGTTTTTCAAACACAGTGGTTTTGCAGGTTTTACATGGTCAAAAGAAAAACTTGTGGTTTTGTGAAGCTGCAGTTAAGCTATTTCTAGACCCTAGCTTTTGGGGTGTTACTGGATGATATAGTTGCAGTTTTGCATGCATGCTTTGTGCATGGTGTGAGGAGGTGAAATGCTTTCTCTGCATGGGAGTGCTGGTATGTGATATGACACTCAACATTTTTGTGGTAATTCATCTGGTTTCTTGACTATGGTACTTTGGTTGTGGACATGTTTGGTGAATCAGATTTGTAGGTAATCTGGTGCTTGAGTCATGTTGTCTACATTGTTATCTATTCTTTGAGATCTTAGTTTTGCAATTTCTAGGCAATAGTAAGTTTGCTTGTTTCAGTATAGTTGGATCTATGAGTTATGCAGTTTTTAGGTGTGTATAGCCTATTGATTGTAGTGGGATAACTTGGAAGTGGACGGTCTATATCCTCAAGATTGATTATTTGATTGTGTAGACTTGTTAGTTGGCCTTGTCTCTGGTCACTTATGCATTGGCGTGACTGTTTCAGGATGAGAGGATGGATGTTGTAGAGTATCTGAATAGTTGGTTATGGAGACCTGTAACATGTGTATCATGATGTCATGTATAGCTTGAATACATAGGTTTGTGTAAGCTATTGATAGTGATAGTTTATTTCCTTGGTTTGGAGATCTTGGTGTCACTTGGTTTTATAGTCACATTGACATGTTAATACGTGGACCTGGAAGATTTTTAGATTAGGAGATGTTTGGTCAGGATGCTTGGAAAGCTTTGTTGTTATAGTTTAGTGGGATCTTTAGCAATGACTGTAGATTCATCACTTAGTGGTGAATAATCTTCTTTAGTGTTGCAAATGTTACTAGGAGGAGCTCTTAGATCTTATTGCTGCAGAAGGGTTCTTTCACATTTGCAGGGGCACTATTTGAGGAAGTGTAACATCTTGGAGTCATGGAGGATTCATGAAATCCTTGGTTGAGGTGGTGGTTGAGGTGGTGGTTGTGCTTGACATGTGATGTTGGTTTAGAGTTTTGGTTTGTTTCATGTCATGATATACTCTTGTTTAAGCATTTGAGTTTTGGCACGATATGTTGTTCTTGAGACTTTGGTTAAGTTCACCTGAAGCATGGAATCTCCTAAGGGAGATGGTAAAATCATGATGTCATGATAAGTTCATGTTTCAGATGATTGGAGCTTTGACGGTGGTCTGGTAACTTCTCTATGTTTGGGTACATTTATCATTTGCCTGATTACTTCATAGTGTTGTAGTGATGTAGTTGGAGTTCAGCATGAGGTGATTGTTTGTAGATACTCATGGATACATGGAGAATAAGGTGAGACTGTATATGCTGTGCTTATTTAGATTTTGCAGCAGGAAGTCTAAGGAGTCTTTACCTTGGTTGGATGTGAGTTCAACAGAGACCAATGAGGAGATTGCTCTTGGAGAAGTCATATAGACTTGGTTACCCTGGAGCAGCATTCTCATTCCCACTCTTGGTCTTCTCGGCAGTTTATTACTTGAGAGGTATTGCCCATTGTTTCTCTCAGGTGTTTTATGCTTTCTTTCATAGATATGGATCTTGAACTGCTCATAGATGGTTCTAGAGGATTCATTGTGAGAGATGGATAGCATGTTTATCTCCTTTTGCATTTGAGTTTAAATATATTCTACATTGATGAGAATTGTTAGGAGATGGTTTATGGGCTGATTTCCTGAAATGGGAAATGCATTAGTTTGATCTTCTTTGGTTTGAGAGGCTTACATCCATGTTAGATGCATGATTACATATGTTGAAATTTGATCTCTTGAGATTGAATGTTTGTTGGGTGTTGTTATGCTGTTCTTTTTGGGATGTTTTTGAAGGACATTAGCATTCAGAGGTGTATGTAGAAGGATTGTCTAAGGTATATGATGTGCAGTGTTTCTCTTGGTCTCAGTTATTTTCTTTGATGGTGTGTTTCAGATTACATTGTTTTGAGGTTTTGTTTGGAGCTGAAGTGATCACTAGTTTGTGATCATGTGTTTTCACTTATGCTTTTGGGTGATGACATGGAGGTTCTATTATCTCTTTCATTGTTGGGTGTGAAGAAATTGAGAGATTTATGGACTGGTAGAGAGATGCACAGATTATTGATTTACAGATTTTTTTCATATCATGGTGGATGTTTCCTTGGTACTACATGATGTTTACACTTTCTGTGTTATGCTATTGGTAAACTTAGTATGTCTTGATCTTTTTTAGATCTGCATTATCCATGCAGTGGGAGTTCTTGATGTGTTTGGTCTTCTTCGACTAGTTGACACATGGAGCTTGTATTTGTAGTTGATGGGTGTATATGTAGGTGGCATGAGTCTACTGATGTTAATACCTTCAAGGTATGAGTGATTGTATCTTTTAGCACTGGTTGTGTGTGCTATTTTCAATCAAGTGGTTTCTTTTTTGGTTCAGTTGGATGGGAGTAGTCAGCTTTCTAATTTTTGTTCTAGCTGATGTTCTATCTTGTTTCTGGAGGATGTTTTCATGGCTATGTTTTGGAAGCTTTGAAGTTTGTTATGTTGGAGCTTCTGTGTAGCTTGTGAGCATAGCAAAGTGAAGGCAGTATCAGTTTTAGTTCTGTGACATGGAGCATTGATGGTTTCATGTAATTCCTTCGTCAAGTGGGAGAATGTTGAGTACTAGTGACTCAGATTATAGGTTCAATAGCTCAAAGGTTCTTTTGTTCAATGGCATTGGTTCATTGGTTCAATGGTTCCTTGGTTTAGCAGCATCAGTTCATTGGTTCAAAGGTTCCGTGGTTCAACGGGATAGGTTCATCGGTTTAGTGGTTCAATGGTCCATCGGCTTGACTCTAGCTATCGAACTTAGCTGAAGATATTACTCTGATGATAGTGTCTCCCTGATGAAAGGCTTGAACCTCACGTCGAGGTTCAATGGTTCAACAGGTTCAACCGGAAGACTTGAACTTCGCTCGACAGGTTCAATGGTTCAACAGGTTCAACCATTGGTTTAGTAGTTCAATAGGTTCAACCGATGGAGATTAAAGGGCAATGTCTCTCCGACGGTTCTGTTATTCTGATGAAGGCATGAAGTCTTGGGCATCGGTGGGACAATGACTTGTCGAAGTGAATGGTGGAGTAGTTGGCTGATGGTTTTGGATTACACTGATGAGGTTAGACTGGGGTCATCAGTGGCAAAAGTGCCGACAATAGTCTTACTAAGTGGTTGAGTCTATAAACTAGAAATTTGCCTGATGACGGATGCATCTGGGACTAAAGTTTCTCATGAATATGCGAACGGTTAGAAGCGGCGGTTTGGATGGTTGGAAGACAACGATGCTGGGCAGTTGGAATGAATGGTCAGTTGCATGAGTTTCTTGATTAGATTGCTAAAAGCAATTGGGAATAGATTGAGAGTGGTAGAGTGAGATAGTGATGGTGCGATCAATTTGGAAAACTATGTTCTTCTTCTTCTATGAAGTCCTATGCTATATGTTGTATGCAGCATGTTAACAGTATGTAAAAGGACTGAGGAGAGAGTGTAAACAGAGTTTAGGTGAAAGGGTTCTGGCCGAGAAGGTGAAGTTCTGTATTGTGTGCTATTTGTGGCATGATAACAGTATGAAGAACCAACCGAGTGCTAGAGAACATTGTGCAGGGTTATACTGTCAGATATTCTTCATAAGGAACAAGATGTTAATCTCCTATAAAGGCTATGAGCCTATAAATGTATTGTAACTATTTGGTTGCTGAATAATACAATGGCTCTGTGATTTGGAGTGTGGGGTTTTTTACCCGTAAGGGTTTTCCCCACTTAAATATGTGTTCTTGTTCTATCTTTCATGTTTAATGTCTCTACTGTTGAAACTAGTTAATGTTCGCTTGTGCTTTCCTCTAAGGGTCAATGTTAGAAATTTTCTATGTCAATTTTCGCTTTAATGGCATAGTTGTGAGTGTTTTTGAAGCAATTGAAAAGAACTTAAATCTATCGAAGACATCATTGTTCTTAGAAATACATTCTGAGATGCTATCATTTCCTTACACTATTGAAATATGCATTATGGGTAGATAGAACAAAAGTAAAGGCAATATTAGGGAATGCTCCTTATTATTTAGTAAATGGGACTGATCCCATACTCCTAGTCAATCTGATAATTCCTACATCAAAGTTTGCAAATGAATATCTAGGTTTTAATGACCATAGGGAGGCTAGGATGGTCCAGTTATTACAGCTAGATGAGAAAAGAGACCAAGCCATTGACAAACTTGCAAAACATCAGATCGTGGTTAAAAGGTGGTTGGACAAAAGAGCTAGGGTTAAGACATTTAAGATATCAATTTTGGTTTTATGTTGGGACAAATCTCGTGAAAAGAAAGGGAACCATGGTAAATTTGATAAATTATGGTTAGGTCCACTATAGGTTTTAGAGATCATAGGAGATAATACATTTAGGCTTAAAACTTTAACTGGCGAGGATGTACCATTACCTATTAATGGTCAGCACCTTAAACATTATTTTCAAGCCTAGAATGTGAATTTAATCCTATTATATACCATATTGTAAATGTTGTATAGTCTTGTTGTGTTTTGTTTGTTTTGTTTTTGTTTTGTTTGGTTTGTGTGGTTTTGTTGGTTTGCTGTGTTTCTTTTTGCTGGGGTTTTTATTTTGATTCAGAGTATACAGGAGAAGACTGACAACCACTGAAAATATTAAAAATTGGAAAATTTAGATAAATCGTTTGAAATTTACACATGGCTTATGAACTTTCATAGATGTGGGTTGTTGTTTATTTTGTGAATGATTTTATTCAATATCTGTAACATGAAGCATTCAAAGAGTCATTTAACTACAAACATTAAGATTCTTTGAATTAGTATGGGGGTTGTAGATGTTTGCGTTAAATGAAAAATCTAAAGGTTGGCCTTTGCTACCACTATAATTCCCAACCTTATGCGACAGATCATATTACTGTGCAAATAATGAGCTGAAAGGATATACTTTATATACAAACAAGGTATATATCTATAAAAAAAGAAATATCAATAAAATAGAGAATTTATTCTCTTGAGGTCATCTAGATAACTCTATTGGGGCTATGGATGCCTGTTGGAAGTGGGGCTCTATCTAGGGGAATTATAGGCGATAACCTTGTCGAGGCTATGGATGCCTGCTGGCAGCAAGGCTCTATCCAGGTTTGGCTTAAAAGATTAAACCCAACTATGTAGGTTAATGCAAATGCTTATTGCTTTCTTACTTTGACAAAGGAGGGAATGAATCAATTGCACACACCTAAATTCTTTCGAAGGGTTCATATACATTGTTGAATACATTCAGTCTATGATGAATAATATTCTTACATATGAGGAAGTTGGAAATTATGAATTTATTTCATTTTGTTTCCTTAATTGTCTGAATTTGGTTATTTTATTTTGTTGCTAGTTGTTGTGATGCTTACAACATGCCCCATTTTACCCTTTAGAAAAATGAGGACCCCTGTTGTGGCTTTTGCTTTTGTTTGGGATTTGGACCTACTTGGTCTTAAAAGGGAAAAAGGTACTTGGTGTTGAAAAATTTAAAAGCTCAAAGTATGTGGTACTATTAAAAATTGAAGTTTCTAGGGAATTTTCATGATAATAGGTCTAAGGTCTTTGATGAATTGACTTAAAGGTGCCTTGTTTTCTGAGAAATATATAGATTTGTTTGAAAGGTGTAGTGTTGGTTTGATTTGTATTTGACATATGAAGTCCTTTGTATTTGATATACTTTGTTGTATGGTCATATCATCCTTTGGCTTTGTACCATAAGGGTCAAAACAATATGTATAAGCTCTGACCCAATGGAGTTCAAAAGAAAAACAAGTAATTTTTTGAGTTCTGTAGTCACATTTGTATATCGACTTGTATGTATACACTCATGTATCCAGTTTACAGATTGTGAAATGCACGTACGTCAAGGTTAATGTCAAAACAACATATAATGAAAACACATGCTTATTTGTATACCACATACATAATTGGAGATACATAGCTAGATTTGAAAAGAAGGTCCAAATAAACATAGGGGAAAGGAACAAATACTTCAATTTGCATATTTGTATGTTTAAACATCTTGTATCTCATATACAAATACAAAAGTAGAAGAGATTCAAAAATTAAACAAAATAGAAATGTAGGCTACATCCGCATTTGCAGTAAACGATTCACGTGCTTAAAAACAAAATGAAGGTGCATACAAAAGATCAAACAAAACACTGTGAAATTGATAAAACACTTTAAGAGGTATTTCTTATATTCATCATCTATAGGGGATTTACATTCAAAAAAGGGGATTGCTGCCCACCATTGCCATAATTTAAATCGATACACAAAAAGAGAAAAATTGTTGAGGTTAAGTGTACCAGCTAGGGATTCCTGTAAAAATTCCCAATTCTAACTAGTTCTACAAAGTGTTCCACCCAGTCTCTATTCTGCACTATGTCAAGTCCCCTAGATAATCACAGAAAGCTTAGACCAATTGTTGCCCAATAGCGATGGCGCGCCAGGGCTAGGTTAGACATGTTCATGAGGAAAGGTAGCCTTTGATACTGAGTGCCAAGGATGGAAACCAGAGCAAGCTCTTAGGCTCGTAGAATGCCATTTTCCTAGTTCTGCACCAATTATTACATCCATGTATGTAAGGCGGTACTCTGCCCTAAAAATGTCCTGAAATAGTAGAAATACCTCAATTTTGTTGATACTTAGGTCCAATAGGGAAGAAAGAAACCAAGAGGCAATATCAGAATTCACTTTGTATTTGTCCTCATTAACAAGAAAGTCTCTGCCTAGAACCATTTTGACTACTTCCAGTTCTAGGTCATGAAATTCGGGATCATCATGTTGTATGATGAGCTTCCTCAGACATGCATAAAAAATAGAACCCAAGAAAGTAGTTTTCCTTCTTACACTACAGAGACAAATGGGAGTATCCATAATTGAAGACACAGTAATTTTGAATATGACATGAAAATTCTTCATAATCACCACCATTAAATAGAGCTCAGACTGATGTACAAAATTAATAGCCATTAATAGAGTTTGTGTGAGCTCGACACCCAGTACTAAATAAACAAATTCATACGTGTCAAAAGTCTAATGGGAATAAATATCATAGATATGCTTAGATTTAAATCATGATTTTTGAACTCAGCATTAATTGCAGGATAGAGTATGGTCATTCATAGCGGAAGGGAGAGAAGTTACATTATGAAGAAATTGGCATGTTTGCATGTACATGAAATACATTGGCATATACACACTGATATACATTCTGACATACAAAAAATTACATACAAAGACCCAACAAAGAAAAGTTTAAGTACCGCCTACACTGGGTGGGGTCTACCAATGTATAATCGAGATGAATGTGATATGCTAAAATATGATACAAAAGATTTAATGCAATATCAGGTGAGAAATTAATTACAATTCGATTAGGAAAATGGATGGAGTCCAATTGAATTGTATAAGATATGAACAATGGATGTACGAAGGAGGACCTGAAAGCAGGTAAAATTGGATTTATAACATGGTAAGGTCTGTACCTTTCATATGTTTGTATTTTTATATTCATTATACAAACGGGCAATGCATAAATAGATATACATAGGTGGAATTGAAATTACTCTTGTCTGATAAGTAAATGTTTTTGAAATCCATGAATTGTATGAACGTGGGTTTGCATTTGATATACAAAGTAATATACAAAGTGATGTACAAGTAATAAAGTGCAAGCCTGAAACTAAAATTTATGTCATTCTGGTTCATTAACGGCTGAGGTCCAGATTTGTATGTAGGTATTTTTGTATATGATATACAAAAGCAAGGTACAAAAAGGGGTTATAACATACAGGAAAGTATTTGTCATGACTTAAGTGATACATTTGTATCTGAAATACAAAAAATGGAAAATACATCACCAACAAATACAAATTTGAAATTGATATGTTTTCTAACGCATGTATGTATTGCAATAAATGTCTTCAAATGTAGTAAAATTATGTAGAGGGAGAGATAAAAGCAAATATAGGTGGGGTTTCTTATTCACAAATTGCATACCGAGATAGAAAATTGTAGAGCACATACGAAGGACAAAGAATTCAGGAATAATAGAGTAAGCTTGACGAAGCTACAGGAAAATGGTAAGGGCATGTTGAATACAAGGTATAGAATAGTGAGCACAGGTATGTATCCAAACACAGCTATAATTGGGTTAAAGTTGAATGAAAATTAGTTACAGTTGTTGCAGTTAATGAAAAGATGCAAATTAGATTGTATGTTGTAATTAACGTCGTAAAAAGGTTGTAAATGGTGGTTAATGCTGTAATAAATCCCTTATATAGTAGAAATGACAAAACCCTAGGGTAAAGGTAAAGGATTAACACTTTGTGGTAAAACCCTAGGAATTAAACACAAACGGGATGGTAAAATGCATATTTTTCTTAGCAGATGGCACTGAAACAAAAGAAGATGGACACAAAGGTAGTGAATAAGATAGAAAAGGTTGAAAAGAAAAAAACATTAAAGAAAGAAGTGGAGGAATTTCCAGCAAATAGAGGATATCCATCAATGTTATCTACCAACAGAGGAATGGTCACAGATATAGCTATAGGTGAATATGATGTTGAAGACATATTGCAGAAAGTTACGGCATCAGGGGCCACTATAATCATGAAAAATATTTGGGATTCTGGCCTATATAAAGTAACTGGTTTTCCCTTGGCAATGGAGGCCAAGGACCTGGTGTTGGAATGCATATACAAGTATAACACAACTACAAGGAGAGTAATTCATAATGGGGTACTTGTTGCGGACTTATCCACATAAGACATAGCTAGAACTTTCATCTTGAACATTCAAGAAGAAATGACGGATGTAGATCAAGACTTATATGCCTTGGATTACAAAGACAATGAAGTAGATTGTAAAAGGGCAAATATTTTATGGTTGGTATGTACCAGAAAACAAACCAGAAGATGCAACAAGAGTACCCAAGAACTTATTTAGGACTAATTTCAATGAGGAAGTATATATAATGATCACTTTGTTAAGCAGACTTGATGGACTGAGAAATGTCAGAAAGTTTGAAACATGGTTGTTTCATATCATTCAAGTTGTAAGAGAAAAGTCAGAAAAGGTCCATTGGGCTAAAGCTATTAGTACCACTATTTGGAAGCAAATAATGACATTTAAGAAGAATAGACAATTCCTTATGTCCTTATATGTGATTTATTCATGTGCAGTAAACATAGCACCACTGGAAAGGATAGAAAGAGTGGGTACCTTAGGAAATAATCTAGGGAAAGAGTTGGTATATAATCATTACCCTAATCTTCAAGAAGAGAAGGCAATAAGGAATTATGCTAAAGTCAATTATGTGTTCTATACATATTTGGTAGGAGTCTTGACAGGAGAAAGAGAGATAAAAGATTGTCAATAGAAGCAATGAGTGCCATTAATTGTTATAGCTCCTGGTATATTCAATTCCCTACTTTCACATACATAAGAGCTGAGGGTTTTGAAGGAAAACCTTTCAAATTACCAATGTATTCTTCAGATAAATTGATTGTCCTTGAATTCATGTGATAAATTCTAAATGTTTTTGGACTGTACAAGAGGCAGTGTGGCAGAGGAAATATAAAATTCCGATGGCGATTTGGTAGATATGCATGCTTCAGTGAAGAGATAGCTAATGTATTGGAGGTGGAGATGAGGTACTATGGATTTAAGGAGTTTTAATTAGCAAGGCATTTTGATCCTTTTCATAGGATCCAAAACCATATTGATAAGAAATACAGGCATCAGGCTCACATTGAGGACTTCTAATCTGATCGTAAAGATGACAAAGAGGTAAGGAAAAGGGCTTAGCAAAGACTAACCTTAGAGAAAATGAAAACAATAGGGGGAATAGAGATACCCCATGAGATTACAGAGGATGAGGAGAAAATACTACATGAAAGTTATGAGAACATGGGAATAGCACAATTGCATACTGGTGAACCAAACTGGGAAGAACCACAAGAGGCATCTTTGGATAATATTTCCAAACTGGTGATATTGTTCTCCCAAACATGATTAAATAAAAAAATAGAAAATCTTGAAGCTCTAGGTAAATTGATTACATATGAAAAGAAAGGGAAGAAGAGGGCTAGGGAAACCAAGGATGACTTGTTGTGTTTTTATGAAAAGAGAGGAAAATTGTTGAAACTACAATTGTTAACTAAAATACGAATGCAACACTCATGGACCCATATGAACTAGGGATCACCATTGCAATCACTTTGAGCACATTCATAGAGGAAGGAACATCGAGCCAAAGGGTTACTGTAGAGCAGGTGCAAAATCCAAGGGTGTCAGTAGGACAGGGTCTAATAAAGGTTGTGGTTATAGATACTACAAAAGGAAAAGTGTAAATACCTACTATGATTGTAGACTCTCCACAAGTAGGAGTAAGGCAAAAGCGTGCACCTACTACTTTCACACATCAAGAAAGAGTCTCAGCCTACATTTGGGGTAAACAAGAGTTGACCGAAGAATTGTTGCAAGAGTCAGAAGCCCAAAGATCCAAAGAAGTTGTAAAGGAAGGGGAAGTCATAGATATTCAAGATGATGCTAGTGATGATGAAGGTAGTGGAGAAGAACAACTTGAAGATGACATTAAGATAGGGGATCTTTTTGATAATTTGGTGCCACCAAATATCATTAAAGACGTGCAGACAACTACACAACAGATGATAGAGGAAGAAGTGAGAGAGAAGGAATAGGAAGAAGTAGGAGAAACACCTGCTACTGAGTTAAGTACACCACTAAATGAGCCTCCTAAACAAATTGAAGAGCCAGGTCAGTCAAATGTGCCTGAAATACAACAAAATGTGCTAGTCAAGTTGGTGTGCCAATGAAAGCACTAACTTTGTCAAGTGTTTCCACTATTAATGTTGAAAAAAAATATCAAAGAAGGGAAAAGAGTGAATCTATTAAAGATTTAGGTTCCACAATGCCTTCTATAAAAGAACAAAAAGAACAATAGCCCCCTCAATAGCAACAACAGGAATCTAAAGAGGAGCAGCCAGAGGATAGTGAAGGGGAAAGAGCAAAAAATATAGGAGATAATTTAGGTGGAAGTTCAAGAAAAGAGGATGTAGAAGAAGAATCTAGGGGAGATACCGAGGTAGAAGAAGAGGAAGAAGGAGATGAAGAACAACAACAACATCAAGAGTAGGTACCTCCTCAGCAACATGAGAATCCATAGCAACATCAAGAGTAAATAGAGATAGAGAAAATTCAAAGAGAGGCAACACATGAGAAAAGGATAGAAACTAGTGAAGGGGCACCATCTTGGATAGGGAAAGAAATAAGACAAGAAAAGAAGGAAGTAAAGTTGGTCCCAATAGATATAAAGAGCTTGTTGGGAAGGGCTACTCCAAATAAAGAAAAGATAAAGGCAAGAACAATGTCTACCATAAAGAGGAAGCCATTCGAGGCAAGGACTTTAGAGCTGGTGACAAGGGTCACTGGTCCTTGGCATTTAGTCATATTTCTTTTGTCAAATCTAGGGTTGTGTCCTTCACTATCTGCAATTAGGAATCCTATGGTTGCTAGTTTTATCTTACTAACTCTAATGATCTTTACTGATTAAAGAAACTAATATTACTAATCTATCTGTTGTGAAATAAATTCCAAGAATATTGAAAACAAAACTAAACAATGAATTGCTTAAAGTAAATCTATATTATTCCTTTCAACTTAAATATGCATTTATCTATGAAAATAGGAACTATCTTCTTAAACAAGATCTGAAATAACAAAACAATAATACTAGCCTTCTGCCTTGGTGGTGAGAGTGGGCTCTTGCTCCACACCCTTAGGGATGAAGGCTAAAGTAAAGAATCAGCACAAGAAGATAATATCACAACTCAACTTCAGTCCAATTCCATCATCTTTGTATTCAGAAAATGTTTATGTCAAAATAAGATTATAGAAATCAGAAACTAATCATTGTCCTCCTTTCTACTGCTACTTCTGTAATTTTATATCTAAATCAATGATGAGATATCACTTACCCTAACTACTAGTTCATCTATGAGATAACATCAGTCTCTTTATTCTACTAATTGTCTAACTATAGAATAAGTATCCATGCAATTAAAATAGATTTAGTGAAATAGAAGTCCACACTAAATCTAAGTCTTAGTTTTAAATATACTTGGGTAGCGAGGCCCTAAAATATAGGTATTTAAATTAGTTTATCAATAACTCATGCAAAATCAAAAAGAGATAAAACTTCCTGTCGTTAACTATGGTATGCCCTCAATTACTCAGGTGATGATTTGAGTAACATCAGGAGCATCCTGATCACTACTAGAAGTGTTTGACCGACAGTTGTGTTGGAAATCTGCACTGTTCTAAAGAGGCGCCAAAGATGTATGTTTCTGTCTATAGCTCCAGAGATATGATTGTGACCTTTTTGTTCAGCTCCAAAGATGCTCATGACTTTAGTCCAGCTCCAAAGATGATTCACCTCCTTATCCCAAAATCTCTCCAATCAAATTGGAAACATTGGAGACCAGTCGTGGCATTTTGATGTTGGCTCTGGAGATCATTAGGACTACCTCCAGAGATGCACAAAATTGTCTACCCAAACACCTGCACCTATTTATTCAAAAACAGAAGATTTCTGCATATTTCCATCAATTTAATGCACATTAGTCCTTCAATCAAAAATCATGATTCTAAGTAATTCATCTCTTATTAATCATCATTAGAACAATCTTGTTAGCTTATTTAGGTGCAGCCATCAGGATAATAGAATAAGAAGGGAGAAAAAGAGGGGTAAAAAGGGTGTATTTCATGGGTGCTACTTGGCACTCATCATCCCCCCGTACTTAAGGATTAGCAAGTCCTCCTGCGTCTCACAATCTAGACTTATTCTGGTGGAATATCCTATCAATCAAGCTATAGTCCTGTGCATAAGTAGTCCAATTGGTGTGGTCTATATTACCATTTCCTCTAAACAAATCAACCTTCTTCATCCATTCTTGAAACTTGTCATCTTCCATTTGCTTAGCCCAAATAAGTACTGGCTCAATGATGAGAGGGGGTCTGAAACGGCCATCTATCCACTCCATCTGGTATTTATCCATCATTTTAGACATTGCCCTGGCCTTCCTCATAAATAGTCTCAAGTTAGGAGGAGTCACCACTTCTCTCATTTCATGCTCTAAAGTTAAGATATTTCACCTTTTCCTTGCCACTGGAAGTACTTGATTAGCTGAACTGTTCATGAAAGGACCAAAATCAATGGAACATTCCTGCAGATGTTTCAGATGCAATGGCAAAATCCTAGTCTTACTTTTTGGGTGGTAGACATATGCCCTAAATTAGACCTTAAAAGCATGGGGGTTTGGACATTCTTTTCTAATGAAAAGACTTGTTTCTACATCCTTCTTGAGATAAGCCTCCATTCTCTCATTCCAAATCTGATGATTTCTCATAAGTGACATAAATGTCTTAAGTTGACATTCCCCTACAAAATAGTTGATAATGAAGGTCATCTCATCTACACAAAAACCATGTAAATATAACTCACATAGAAAATTTTTGTCTTCATCAGAACTTCTCATGTATGCTTCCATGAACCCCTCTCCTATTTTTTTGTTCTCAGTAAGATCAGATAGAACCAAAGATAGTTTTCTCTACAGAACTCTCTCTTGTAAGAACAGAGCATAACTTCCACTTGGGGGCCTGCAAGACAGGATTTCAGATGAAATGGAAGCTACCTAAATGACTTTTTCTTCTAGGGTTTCTACTCTTTTTGACATGGCAGTAACTACCCTCTGTAATTGCAGCATGGGCTTAGAAGCCTCATATTCTCTACATCTCCTTTCCTAATGGAACAGGGCTTTGGGAATATCTATTGGAATTGGGCCCACATATGGATCTGTTTGCACTCCCTATTCCATGTTGTCCCTAGGCCAATTAACTCATGAATATACTCTTCTT
The DNA here is from genome assembly GCA_027924645.1 of Cunninghamia lanceolata. Lineage (NCBI taxonomy): Eukaryota > Viridiplantae > Streptophyta > Pinopsida > Cupressales > Cupressaceae > Cunninghamia > Cunninghamia lanceolata. Next base: position 1,188,506 of record BSBN01001549.1, on the reverse strand, counting down.
GATCATCTATTTTATTGTTGGCCCATGTTAATTGGTTGTCTTGACTCTGTACTTTCTCAACCAGTGCTGCAATTATTGTGAGACTATTGTCTCTGGCCTTGGTAAAATCAGAAATATTTTGTACTACCTCTGCCTCCTTTTCCTTGATAATTTTATCTATTTTTGTCTCCTTTTCCTTAATGCTTTGGGCTACCTTTGTTTCTTGGTCTCTCAATTCTGCATATTTCTCCTGAATTATTTGTTGTTTATTCTGGAGCTCTACTTGCAGCTCTTCAATCACTTGTTTTTGCTCCATTTCTTTTTCTTTCATGACCTTCTTGAGGTTAGTAATAATTAGATTTTTCCCCCATAATAATCTTTTCAGATTATCAATCTCTTCTAACATCTATTGTTCTTTTGAAATTTCAATATCCTCTTGATCAGAGGGGTGAGAATAAGTCCCTATTTCTTCTTTTGTTTCCTCTACATCAGGGTTTTCCATAGCTCTTTACTGCTAGCTACATCCATTTTTTCTGCTTCAACTTCCCCTATAGCCTCCCTGTCCTGAGTTTCTTCTTGAGTCTTCTCTGCAACTGCTGGTACTGATGAGGGCCCATCTTTTTCCTCAAAAGTTCTAAAACCCAAAAGAACTTCAGCCAGGAGAGCAGTATCTTTTTCATCTTGGGTAAGCTGCCTTTTCCTTTTGCTTTTCCATAGCACAGGTGGAGCAGGTGCCTCCGGAGCAGGTATATCATCCTCAAAATCAGAGGAAATAGTAAAAATTTCTTTTTGTTCTATCTCTGGAGCAGGAGAATGTTGTGAAGTTGGACTATGAGAACCTAGATGAATAGATGGTTCTTGGGAAGCTTCTCTTTGTTTCTTCTTTCTCACTAGAGGAATTTCATCTAAGTCATGAGATGCTTCTTCAACCTAGTAGTGTATGCTAGAGTTAGTTTTCTTTAGAGTTCTTTTTGTCTTCTGACCTGGCCTTTCCCCTATTGGTTCTATTGGAATAGACTACGCAACCAAGATCATCTTCTGCCTTACTGAGCAAGTCATATATGGAATTTATTCAAGAGTAGGTTCTCTAACTTCCTTTCCTTTTCTCTTTCTATCAGAAATAGGGGTAGTAGATGAAGTTACCTCCAATGAGGACTTTAGACCTTTAACTTTCTCAACTGCCTCCTCTTCTTGCTGGGTAGAGGAAGCCTCATCCACTTCCTGTGCCCTCTCTGGTTCTTTGTCCTAGGGTTTGTTATCTAAAAATGTCTACCATAATGCTTCCCCATCATCTTGAGACAAAAAGTGATGTTTTACTATCAGAAAAATGAGGCCATGGTGTTTCATAGGACCTTTTCTCTGTTGGTACTTTTCTGCAATTGCTCTAATGCCAGAGTATAGAAAGTTTGGAATGTTTATGCTAAATTCTGGGTGAGCATTTCCATGCCTCGAAAAAATCAACATTTTCATTATTGGTCATAGAACTAAGGAAAATTGGCTATCACATGTAAAGCATTTCATCAACCATAATGTTATAGATTGCCATGGGTTTGGAAGTGAAGACCTAACAATTCCTTTAATCTCATTCTTGCTTAAATGTAATTGTATTGCAGGTTCATTATCTTCTGAGAAATTTCTAATTAAATCAGCATATAGGGTTTTCAGATGGTAAAACCTCTCACCTTGTTTTGGCAATCCGGAGATATGAATGATGGTGGTAGCAGAGAGATTGACTTGAACCCCTCTAACAGTTGTTTGATTATCTCTCAAGTTTCGTAGGAAGTCATCAACAATATCCTCTTGAAAACCTTCAAATTAAGAACTCCAACCACCCTACATTCCTAAGAATGTCTGCCACAGCATCATCTTGCAAAAGACCTGTTATACTTTCTGGCTCTGATTTCTTTTTAATCCCCATCTCTCAGTCCTATTCCACCCTCTGTAGCTAAAATTTTGTTTGCTTCTCTCTGTGGTTTCTCTTTCCTCTTTCAACTCTGTAGGCTTCGAAGGACTGTGTTAACAGACTTGGGTTTTTAGAGAATTTTGCAATCTTGAATGAGGGTTGCTATGTCGATTTGTTTCATTGCTTGAATTATGGGAAAGGAACTTGAAATTGGTTAGTGTGTTTATGCAGTCATAATTGTAGCAGAGTGATGGGACACTCTGCAGACATGTCGACAGTGTAGCAAAGATGGCGGCATGCATGAATTTAGAAGGGAAATAATGGCAAGAGGACGTGTCATAATGACGGCACACAAAAATAGAATTTGACAAGATAGTTACTAATTAATGCTTAAATAAAGAGAAGTACCTAAATCAATCTTAATGATGATGGCCCAATGTACTTGGTTGCAACACCGTGGCTTTCATAAAACTCGATGTGACTTGGCATGTGAGTAGCTTCTATGTGTCTTTGAAATGGCATTAGCATCCTTGGTGTCACATATTCTACAATTATTCTCGTTGAGTGGTTTGAGAATGCCATGTTTTCAGGTGACATCAGCGCAGTCATTTGTGAGGACCTACGCATGCAAGAGTAATGACTTTTCCTGAAATGCATGCTGACTTCTCCTGAAATGCATGCTGACTTCATCTTTGTCCTTGTCATAAAGTGGAGGATGAGTCATGATGACCTCATCAATGATACCTATGCTTTATTACCTGGAGAGGTGGGTCCCCTCCTTATTTATTCTATTCAAGGATGGCTCTTTTATTGGTGGAGCACTGGAGGTGCTCCTTGTTTGTGAGTGCCAAAGGTGCTCCTAGTTCATGAGCACAGGAGGTGCTCCTAGGTGTGAGTGCCGAAGGTGTGGTTTAGTGACTCTTGGCACTTGATTACCTCCGTATCTTGATTATTCATGTTTGGCAAGAAGAAGGGAACTGCCATTTGTTGGTTTTCAATCCCCTTGGTCAAGAAAGATGGTAATTTACTAGTTTTCCATCCTTCTCTTTTATTTCTCTCTTTTTTTCAAGAAGGTCACCATTTGCTAGTTTTCAACCTTTTTTTTTAGTCCACATCTGTGATAGAGGGTATGTCCCATGTAACCAAGCACAAATCTTTGATGAATTCTTCCTTAGTGGATGGCCTTTTATAGAGTCTAATTCTATGGCCATTCACTAAGAATGTGTCTGTGCTTCCATCAATGGATTCTAGCAAAATTGTTCCATTCTCAAAAACTTCCTTTATCTGATAAGGACCCATCCAATGAGTTTGTATCTTTCCCTTGAACTCCTTGAACTTAGAATCATATAGAAGAACCCAATCACCTTGCTGAAATGTCCTCCTCTTGATGTGCTGGTCATGCCATTGTTTCTTTTGATACTGAACAAGTTTTGTTCGTTGAATGGCTTTTGTCCAGATTTCATCTAACACATTGAGCTGAAGAATTCTATTCTGATGGGCTATAGACAATAGTAGACCAATATCTAATGCAATTTTAAGTGTCTGGAGCTCAAATTCTATAGACAGAATGGGCTTCTTACCATAAACTAATTCACATGGTGAGAATTTTTTTGTGGACTTCCAAGTGGTATTATAGGCCCAAACTGCTTCAAGTAATCTGTTAGCCAAATCTTTTCTATTCATTGCCAATGTCCTTGTCAGAATGTTCTCAAGTTCCCTATTAGTCACTTCTACCTGCCCATTAGCTTGAGGATGGTAAGGTGAAGATTTTCTATGTTTAACCTGATATAAATATATGAATGTTCTAATTACCTATGAAGTAAACTGAGGTCCTCTGTCTGAAACTATGGATCTTGGGGCTCCAAACCTCAAGAAGATCTTGTTATAAAGGAAATCAGCAACTTTCTCTTCTCTTGCAAATTGCAATGCCTGCACTTCAGCCCATTTAGTCACATAGTCTTTACATACAAGAATGTACTCTTTGCCTGATGATGGTGGAGATATTGGTCCCACAAATTCTAGACCCCACTGTTCAAATGGCTCCATCATTACTTGAGGATGCAGTAACATCTCCTGGGTGAAGGTTGGTTGTTCCATCCTTTGGCATTGGTCACACTGCTACACATACTTCTTGGTATCCTTACGAATAGAGGGCCAATAGTAACCAGCTCCCAAAAAATTTGGTGGATGGTTTTGTGTGAAGAATAATGCCCACCAGATGGTTCATCATGACATGCTCTTAGGACATCAAAAAATTCATTAGCTTTTAGACACCTCCGTAAAATGAAATCAAGACCACATTTAAATAGAAAGCCATTTAACCATTTGTAATATAAGCTTTCCTTAAGTAAGTGTTTCTTTTGTTTTGAGGTAAAATGGGATGGAAACAAGCCTATAGCTAAAAGATTAGCTATGTCAGCAAACCAAGGTGTAGTAGAGGAGATAGCAAAAAGATGTTCATCTAGGAATCTGTCCTCCACTGGCTGGTTGTCTCCACCTGTATGCAATCTTGATAGAAAGTCAACAACTAGATTAAATTTGCCTAGATTATCAACTATGGTAATGTCAAATTCCTACAATAGCAATAACCACCTGATTATCCTTGCACCCACTACTAGCTTATTTATTAAGTATTTGATGGTTACATGATTAGTATGTACAAATATTTTGTACCCAGTGATATAATACCTAAATTTGTTTATAGCATAGATGACTGCCAAGAATTCTTTTTCAGTTGTGGTATAGTTTATTTCTGCAGACGTAAGGTTTTTGCTGATGTAATAGATGGCATGCATACTTCTCCTTCCTCCTTCCATCCTAAAATTGCCCCAATAGACTCATTTGAAGCATCGGTTTGTATGTGAAATGGTAGAGTCCAATTGGGTCCTCTTAAAATAGGTGTGATAGTAAGCTTCTCCTTGAGGGTTTCAAATGCTGACTGACAATCCTCTATCCATAAGAACTATGTGTCTTCATTAAGCAGGGTAAATAGAGGAGCAGCTATTCTACTGAAGTTTTCTATAAATCTCCTATAGTAGCCTGCATGACCCAGAAAACTTCTAACATCTATCTGATTTTTAGGTAAAGGCAACTATTGGATCACTTCTATTTTGTTTTGATCCACTTTCATCCCATTTGCTGAAATGTGGTGTCCTAATACAATTCCTTCCTTTACCATCATAAAGCACTTTTCATGGCTCAAGGATAGTCAATTTTTTTCATAGCATTTTAGTACTTTCTATAGGTTTATGAGAGCTTCTTCAAAGTTGTCCCCATATACAGTAAAGTCATCCATATAGACTTCCATGCACCCATTAGCTAGTTCAGCAAAAATGGCTAAAACAAGCCTCTAAAATGTAGTTGGAGCATTACATAGTCCAAATGGAAGAGATTTGTAGGAAAAAGTTCCCCAAGAACAAGTTAAAGTGGTTTTATCCTAATCTTCAGGTGCTAATTGGATTTGGTTATACCCACTGAACCCATCTAGGAAAGAGAAATACTTCCTCCCTGCAAGGTTGTCTAGCACTTGGTCAATGAATGGTAAGGGAAAGTAGTCCTTTTTTGTGGCTTTGTTTAGCTCTCTATAGTCAATACACACTCTCCATTTCCCTTCTTTTTAGGCACTATGACTAAGGGTGAGACCCATTGACTGTTTGAGATTGGATATATAAACCCTGCTTGCAGCAATTTTTCTATTTTAGTCTTAACAAAATCTTTTAAGGTAGGATTCAACCTTCTCTAGGGTTGTCTGACAGGCTTGACATCTTCAGTGTATATATGATGAGTATAGATCTCAAGAGGTATGCCCTTCATATCTTGGTATACCCAAGCAAAAGCTGTTGAATGGGAATTTAGGAGTTGGATAAGTTTGTCTTCCTAATTTTCTGCCAACTAGGTGTTGATATTCAATGTTTTCCCAGGTAAAATCATAACTTGTTTTGTGATCTGATCCATAGATGTAGTCAATCCATATACTGGAGTCATGGTATTAAGGGGGTAAAAATATGGAAGCAACATGTGGAATGTGGCTAAGTCTTTGTAAAAGGTCTCTCCACAAGGAATGATATTTGCTAGGGTACAATGAGTAGAAGTGAGAAGTTCTCTCCTAGAATCTTAGGCTAGCTCCATTATATCCTCATTAATAAGAATGTGGGTGATATCTTCTATTGTATCATAGTAGATTTCATCTTCCAACTCACCAAAATGTTCCTTGATGGTAACCATAGCTACTGAGACATTGTTTTCCATGTTATCTGGCTCATCCACCCATACTCTCCCTGAGTAATGTATTGAGGGTTTAGCTGGAGGATACAAAGATATTTTATTCAAATCTATCCCATTAGAAATGACCATAACCCCAGTTCAACAATCAATAGATGCTGCTATTGTAGCCAGCCATGGTCTTCCTAATATCAATTCTCTGGTTTCTAGGTTCTTATATCAGGAAGTCTACTAGGAATTCCCATGATTCTATCACAACTGAAACATCAGTGATCACCCCTTTTGGAATAGCTACTGACTAGTCAACAAGTTGAAGGATTGTAGATGTGGATTGGATACCTATTAGGGCTAATTTTTCCATTGTATGAACTATCATTACATTTATTGTTGCTCCCAAATCAACCAAAACATTTGAAATTTCTACCCCTGAGATGTAAACAATTATGACAAGATTTCCAAGATCTCCATATTTTGGGAGGAGCATTTCTCCCATCAGTAGATCTACTACTTTTCCTTCCACCTGTATGGTAGAAGGAAATTTTTTCTTCCTGCCTTGATTTTTAACACAATGTTGTTTGATGAATTGGTTCAGTTCTGGCACATCTCTGATTGCTTGGATGAGTGGAATTTCAATGTTCAGTTGTCTAATTTCTTGTAAAAGTTTTGATTCCAAGGTAGGTTGGACTTGTTTTTGTAAGACCTTTCTCTAGGGAACATGTTGTTTGATCCATTCTGGGTATGGTGCTAGTTTTTCTATCTCTGGAGCTCTTATCAGAAATGTTTCTAGGGATGTTCTCCAGAGTCATTCTTTTAGGAGGATCCCTAGAGTTATCCAAGGATGATTCTTTTAGCATTGTTTTGGTAGTAATCTCCTCTAGAAGCTGAGTGGATGGATTTTTAGGTTCCTCATCATTGGTTACTTCAACTATAGTTGGAGGAGATGGTCTTGGAAATGCTTTTCCAGAATGCAGCTAAAGATTATTGGAATATATAGCGTTAATACTAGCCATGTTTTCTTGTTCTATCATGTAAAAAATTGTTCCCTATTTATTTCGTTGATTTGGTATAGGTTGAGATGGTAAGGGTGGTTGGCTAACTGGTTCGTTTTGTGACTGACCTTGAGTATTGGAGGGTCCAGTTAGCAATGCTTGTTGTTGAGGTGGGAAACGTCTAGGTTGTCCCTGGTACTATTGATTATACCCCTATTGAGGACCCCAATGAGGCTGCATGTTTTGTGACCCGAACTGTTGTGGCCATTGTTGATTCCCCTAGGGTTGATTTTGCCAATGTTGGTTTTGCCACTATTGATTTGGCTAATCCTGTTGTCCCCAAGGAGGATTATTCTGAGGTCCATGCCAAACTGGATTCCATTGATTATTTCCCCAATTAGAAGGACCTCTGTAAGAAGCCTAGTTTGGATACTGATTATAAGGGAAATTTCTAGGTTTTTTTGTCTTACATAGTTCAACTCCTCCTCTATAATGGCATTCTTTTTACTTAGCCTTTTTAAGGCTGGAAGTTGACTGCATTGACTGGTAGGATGTTCCCTGTCATAGATCTGACAGATCTCTGGTTTATCTCAAGGGCATTCTCTCAACAGATGTTTGTTTCTACACCTAGGACAATAGATGGAGAGTGGTTCAATTATTCTACCTTGATCATTTGTTCTAGTTTTTGCTTGAATCCCATCCAGTGTGGTATTCAGTTGAACTAGAATATTTGTTTTCAAATTTGTAATCTCCTCCATTAACTATCCTATTTCATTCTTCCCTTTGAAGGATTTGGGTGTTCTCACTCCATCTTGGGTTCTAGAATAGTTCCTGCAGAGTTCTTCTATAGCAGGCATATCGATTTTATTGATATTCCCTTTTCCCATTAGATCTAGTGCTTGTTTTGATTATTTGTCTAATCCTTTTACAAACAGAGTTCTGGCCAAGGAGTGATTTACTAGGTTGCCATACCTTCTCAAAGCGAAGTTAAACCTATCAACATAGTACTCTAAGGTTTCTTCCTCTCTTTATTTAATTTTGAACAATTCCTCATTTTTATCACTGACTCTACAGTAATCTTGGTATTTTCCTAAAAACTATGTTTCCATCTAATCCCAACAATGGATGGAGTTTTGGGGAAAACCCATGAACCATCTCATTGTAGAATCCTTCAAGGTTGAAGGGAATAGTTTGAGTTTTTGGTTATCTGATCCATAATCATAAGTTTGGCATACCACTTTGAATTCAAACAAAAACTAATCTGGATCCTTAGAAGCAAGACCCCTAAAATTTGGCAAGTGTGCAGGTGAAATATTTTTCATAGGGGCATCGTCTCCAGCAGCCAGAACAATGGGATATGAGAAGGTTCTTGGAACCTAATTTTCCTCATCTTCATGGTTATCATGATTATCATCTGTAACATCAGAAATTGTCCTCCTGTATGGAATGGTATAATTTCCCTCAGTTTAGATCCTCACTCTTGGTGGTCTCTCAACCTTTTCTCTTTCATCCTTCCTGAAACCTTGATTAGCTTAGTCTAGGAGCAGCTTATTCACTTTTTGAGGTAACTGATTGATAGAACCCGGAAAGGGATTTGAGATTAGGGTCCCTAGCACCCCCAAAAATGCATATCTGAGCTGAAATTGGGGGCTTGGACTTGGGTACCCGCGCCCTAGTCCTCCCCGATTTCACAGGATTTTGAATTTTGGTGGGGTGTCAGTTCCCACTGAGTGCCTCAGGATTCTGTTTTCAAAATTCTCATTTTTCGCGCAATATCGAGATGTTACTTCGAAATTTGAATTCCCTAAAGCTAGATATAAAATTACATTTGCAAATCATTTTATCACACACAATTCTTATGCAATCTTGAAGCCAAAACTCTGCTACAATTGCCATCGAAGATCAATGACTTGTTGAAGCTATTCGAAGTGTTCTTTATTTGCTATCTTGGAGACAATGGATGAAGGCTAGGAATCAAGATCTTGAGTCTATTTTTCTCTTCCTAGGGTTTGTACACCTTTTGCATGATCGGGAGAAGGGTTGAAGCCTCCAATAGCAAGCTTGGAGATCATCCGTGGACATTATGGATTCATCTTCTTGTTCATGCAAGTCTTCATTTGTTTCATCTCCTTGAGGTGAAGTTGTATGTATTTATTGATGCAAAACAAGTTGTTGATCTTCCCTTGATTGAGACATCTAGGGTTTGATTTTATGCATACACATATTGTTAGGTTTGCACACACTTCTACAAATCTTTATCTCTGGCTATTGTTGAGGTAGAAATACCGAAGATGGGGCATGACTGAGGCAAGCTCCTATATAGCCGCAACAATTTCATTCTTTTGTATGTGCAGATTGTGTTTCGCAGGTTCTGTCGAAAAGAAGCTACAGGAAGAAGGATATTGTGGGTACAGTCATGACAGACTTTTAGATTTTTAGATTCTGAGAGTTGCGGGACATTGGATCAGGCACCCAAGTCCAACCAAGCGTTTTATCTGAGATTTGGGAGCCTTTTTGCAGTCCCAGATACTCTGTACAAAAGGTTTTTTTGTTCAAGGATTTGCAGGACATTGGAGTGGGTGTCATAGTACAAGTGGCCCTCAAATTCTAGGTACACTATCTCTAAAACCCCTCCTCTGCACTTCTATGATCAATTTTCCCAAATACTTCATCAATTTCTATATATTGTTGATTTGAGGCATAATTAGGGTTTTGCTTGGTTGAAAGTACAATACTTGATAAAATATTGATTAGGGCCTTAGGTTTCATAACCACGTGAACATAAAAGGGGGGCAAAGTGATTAGAAGATTGTTCACAAGCTCGATCCTTGTCTCCCCAATGCTTAGTGGAGAAATGGTGGCATTTAACCTAGAGTAACAAACCATCATTTTTTTCCCCTAAACATTTTGGTGAACCTGAGATTTAAAGAATTTGCATCTTTTTAAACTTTAGATTTGAAATAATTTGCTGTTCTAAAGTATAATTGGATTGGAAAACCTCTTTAGTGAAAGTTACATATGTTAGATTGTGATTATATTCTTTATCTTTTCACTAAAAAGAGTTGGAAATTAGCATTGATTGTTGAAAGTGGTATTTAATTTGCAAAGGCCATCATTGTGCATTTAAATCTTGGTTTAAATAGAGAATGTTAAAATGTCAGATTATTTTTTGCAAATTTTTCATGCTTACGATGAGTCGTTTAGTTGTGATGACTTCGATATGTTAGATGAAGCCCTTGAGGACTTTATCTCGATTGAACATTCTACTACGACCTCTAAGATGTCACTATTTCAAAGATTTGTAAATACAATTTATGTTCCCAAATCTAAAGAAGATATTGAAAAACCAAAAAATTGTGTTCACTCTATGTGCAAATGTGGTTCAACCATCCTCTAAACCTGTGCTTGTTGTTAAAGGTCTTTCATCTTCTTCTCAATCCCTTGATCACATTTATGATTGTGAAAAACAAATTGTGAAACAAAACTTACAACAAACCAATCATAATGTGGTTGCTCATGCATATAATACTTGGAATAACAAACAAAGTACACAACAAATGAATGTTCTGATATCTTTACCAGCTTCTCAACCTATGCTTCCTCAAGCACCTCATTTAACATATAAAGGTGGTAAAGGCTATGATCTTGTAGAGTAGCTTCATGCTACTCCTACAAAGATATCTCTTTGGAAACTTATACAAACTTCACCTACTTACCATGGAATGCTACAAGAAGCTTTACAAAAGGTGATTGTTCCTCCTGCTATTAAACCAAATGATGTTTCCGCTTTACTAGATTGTATGCATGCAACAAAAACAGATATTTTATTCCAACAACATGAGTTACCATCTCTCGACGTTCAGAAGCATTATGATCCTTTGGTTATCTTTATTATGATCAACAAAACATTGGTTAAAAGAGTGATGATTGATAATGGGTTAGCCCTTAATGTTTGTGGTATTGATTTATTGCATAAAGTTAAAGTAGACATATCTGCTGTCAAACTGGAATCATTAAGTATTTGTGGATTTGATAATGTTGGACAACAATCTGTGGGCACTATAACTTTACCTATACAAGTTGGACCTATGATGGTGCCTACCTTGATTCATGTCATGCCTTGTTCTTTATCTTATAACATGATTCTGGACAGACCTTGGATACATGCGTTAGGAGCAGTTCCTTCTACTTTACACTATTCAATTAAGTTTATATTTAAAGGGAAACTGCATACTATCCATTCGGATCCTAAACTTGATAATTGTTTGCAAATGGAAGTGCATAAGCATGTTGTTGGTCCCTAAGATTTGAAACAATCTAAAAGCTTAATTGTCAGCTCCTCTTGCCTCTAGAAATGCTATGCAAGAGCCCAAACAATTGAATGCATTTGTTGGTGATGACTGGGGTTTGTTAGATTTTGCATCTTCCATAGGAGAATATAAACTTAAAAACCCTATTCCCAAAACATCAAATATTGAATCGATCTCATCACATGCTTCGAATGATAAGCGCAAGATCTCTTTGTTGACAAATAAGGATAATACTCTTAGTTATACTACTAACTATGAGACTTATGAAGCTCTACCTTTGTCTAAAGAAATGGTCTCTCTCTATGGCAAAGGATTCTGAATCCTTTACAAAAATTGTAACTATGTAGGTAATGGTTGTGGTATAAGTCAACAAGGAATCAAGGTCCCTATATAATCCATTTCACAACATTACTCAAGTGGCATTGGATATAACCCTTTTAAGGAATCTAAAGCCCACAAACGCCCTACTCTAAATGTGAATACAATATCAACACTTAGTTTGATAAACCCTGAGATGATTGACACTAATTGTCCTCCAGGATCACTTCCTTTAGATATGTTTACGGTGGATGAAGTGATAATGGAATTCTTAGGCACCTATGATGGTATTCTTCATTATCACCATAAACGTGGCCTACCCTATTGTTTAAACAATGATGCATATTTTGGAAAGACTACTAGCACAATAACTGCTACAATAGAGCATAGTGAAGAAATTGAAGAACAATTACAATCTTATAATCCCCCTAACCATAGTACTCTCCTCAATGGAAAGACTATTGATGTTGTTATGGACAAGGATAATCCTGAAAAATGTTATCCCTTTGGGTAATTGTTTAGATGTGGAAGAAAAAGAAGAAATGACTAAATTATTGAGTGAATTCTCAGAATTGTTCGCTTGGAATTATTCAAACATGCCTAGTATAGATCCTCATATTGTAACGCATAACATTGTGTTGAAACTGGATGTTAAGCCTTTCAAACAAAAGATTTGTAAGATGAATCCTAAGATTGCTTTGCTTGTTAAAACTGAAATAGAAAAACTCTTACAAGCTAGCTTTATTTGACCTATTGATTACTCTCCGTGGATCTCAAACATTGTTGTTGTTGCTAAGCTGGATGGTCATATAAGAATGTGCACAGATTTCTGAGATTTAAATTTGGCATCTTTGAAAGATGATTTTCTGCTTCCTAATATCGATATGATCATTGATTCCATAGACAGACATGAGTTGCTATCTTTTATGGATGGATTTTCAGGATATAATCAAATCCTTATAAATCCTCTTGATCAATATAAAATAGCCTTTATAACACCTTGGGGTACATTTTGTTGGGTAGTCATGCCATTGGACTTAAGAATGTAGGAGCTACTTACCAACATGTGATGACTCTTATATTCCAAGATTATATGCACAATATTCTATGTTGACGACATCCTAGCAAAGTCTATCCATCGTAAGGATCATGTTACAAATCTTCAACAAATATTTGAGCACATACGAAAATATAATATGCGATTGAATCCTCGTAAGTGTGTTTTTGGCATGGACAGTGGAAAGTTACTTGGATTCATCATTTCAAATCAAGGTATAGAAGTCAATACAAAAAAGATAGATGCAATTGTTAATATGCCAATACCTAAGAACATATCTGAACTTCGTAGCTTGCAAGGAAAGATATAGGCCATTCACCAATTTGTTTCACAACTCGCGGACAGGACTCACCCCTTTACGTAACTACTGAAGAAAGATTCTCATTTCTAATGGAATTCTAAATGTCAGAAAGCTTTTGACAATTTAAAGGATTACTTGGCCAATCTACCTGTTTTACAACCTGTTGTTTTTGATAAATCATTCCTATTATACATCTCAGCATCTAATAATGCCCTAGCAGCACTGTTAGCGCAACATAATAATGCAGGCAAAGGACACGTTGTCTATTACATCAGTCATACTCTGCTCGATTATGAAATGTGATACACAATCATAGAGAAGCATTTCTTAGCTTTAGTGTTTTCCACACAGAAGCTTAGACATTATCTCTTAAATACTGAAGTGCATGTAATGGTAAAGTTTGACCCTTTGAAACATCTCTTCACAAGAACAAATTTATCGGGTTGTCTTGCTAAATGGGTTATGTTGTTAACAAAATTTGATTTCAAATTTATCTCACAAAAAGCAATTAAAGGGCAAGTGATAGCTGACTAGTTAGTTGAAGCTCCCTCACCCTTTTCTATACAAAATGTCAATGCTTTTCTTGATGAGCAAATTCTAAAAATCTCTACAGAGGAGAAATGGGAGTTATATTTTGATGGATCAAAATGTTGAACTGGCTCCAGAGCTGGTGTTATATTAATACCTCCTGTGGGTAAGTCGATTCCCTTATCCTACCATTTAGACTTTTTATGTACAAACAACATAGTTGAGTACGAAGCTGTTATAGCTGAACTTCGTGTAGCTTTGGCTCTTAGTATCAAGAATATTACAATATATGGAGATTCTTAGTTAATTGTTAAACAGATAACAGAATCGTATCAAGCTAAGCACAATAAGCTTTCTCAATATCATGAGTTTGTATTATCTCTCTTAAAATAGTTTGAATCATATATGATCAATACCATTCCTAGGAAAGATAACTGACATGCAGATGCAATGGCAAGTGCAGCTTCCCTTATATCCCCTGATGGTTCTCTTGAGGAATTTACCTTTGTTTTTCATAATCTAAAGACACTGATAATTGAAAGCCCTATAGTTGCAACTTTAGAACTCTATGGTAATGCATACATTGATGAATGGTTCTCCTATATATTCAATTATTTACGCAATGGAACCATTCTGGATTCGACATCTAAGAATGCCTGACTCCATTTATGCAAACTAGCAGCGCGATACATTATATTATCAAACGTCTTGTATTGATGAAGTTATAATGGTGTTTTACTCCAATGTTTAAGTAATGTAGAGATTCTGATAGCTTTAGAAGAAGCTCACTTTGGTGCCTGTGGAGGGTATTTCGGTGGAAAATCATTGGTGCAAAAATTGTTACGTATGGGGTACTATTGGCAGCATATGGAGCAAGATTCATTTGCTTACGTCAAGAGATGCCCGTAATGTCAACAACATAAGCACCTCATCTATGCTCCTGCTCAAGAGCTTCGTGTCCAGGTATCACCATGGCCATTTTCTATCTGGGGCTTGGATCTTGTAGGTAAGATTTCCCTTCCCTCCTCTCAAGGACATACGTTTATCATTACTACCACTGATTATTTTACAAAATGGGTCGAAGTGGTCCCTTTGCGATCCACAACCACTGATGTAATATGTTGATTCATACAAGATAACATAATTTCTTGATTTGGAATACCTTCTTCCTTGGTCTCAGATAATGGAACACCATTTAAGAACAAGGATGTGAAAAAGTTCCTTGAAAAATATCATATACAACATCGCTTCTCTACGCCTTATTACCCTCAATCCAATGGCCAAGCAGAAGCTTCAAACAAGGTGATTAGACAAATTTTACAGAAAACTATTAATAAATATCAAAAATATTGGCATACGCAATTATCTTATGCACTATGGGCTTACAAAACAAGTATTCAAACAGCTACGGGTAACACACCGTACAATCTTGTCTATGGCGTAGACACAATAATGCCCTTGGAGTTAGAAATTCCTTCTTTGTGAATTTCCCTAAGAGACATCATGGATGATGACATAGAATGAGAGAAAAGATTACAGGAACTTGAGATGCTTGATGAAAGACGTGTTAACACTCTTGAACATCTCAAGGCTTATCAAAAAGGAATACAATGAGCCTATAATAAGCAAGTCATACAACGTTCATTTAATGTTGGGGACTTGGTTCTTTATGAAAATCAACGCAATGTAAACGCACCACCTGGTGAAAAAGGCAAGTTCAGCCCTAACCGGCTTGGACCATATATAATCATTGAAACCTTTGGATCTGGAGTGTATAAATTAGCTGATGAGCAAGGTACACCACTTAAAGAACCTATTAATGCAGTGCACCTCAAAAGCTTTTATGCTTAAGATCTAATGTTAAATGTTTATAAGCTAATTTAGTACATAGATTAGCTTCAATTTCGACAAGATAGTATTGTTTTGTCTTAATTCATTTTTCATTATATCTTTATTCAATTGATCATTGTTGCATCATGTTTAAGTAATTAATTGCTTAGATCACTTTAGCATTAACTGAATGTAGCATGGAAATTAAAGGTATGTGTAAAAAAATTAAACATAGTGTTTGTTACTACATGTTCTTTTTAGAATTGTTAGTAAATCACAATAGTATTAATTATAGCATTTAGACATCATCACTAGTTGCATTTTACAAAAATCACATGTGATAGATCAAAAGCCACTACACACATATCAAAAGAAATAAACATTTTATATATATATATATATATATATCAGTTTCAAGTATACATCCGAGTCGACTATCCCTCAAAACAAAATGGGATGTCGTAGGACCTAAAGTCTAGGAATCACATAGCTGAGCCTCGATCACCTATACCCTCAAGCCCTCGTGGTATGCGAGTGACAGAAGCCTGACCATGAGTGGCTATGGACCGCGAATGACTCCTAGAGACACTTCATGATTGTAACCCCCTGATCTCGCCTCTCATCTCTATCATCCGCTCATGTGCCTCTTGGTACATCCTCTGTTACCGGTCTCCCTCGGCCTGAACCCATTCTCTGTTAGCTCTTGCCTGCTGGACCTCCTATAGTAAGAACTCACTGACAACTAGCTCTCCCTCTGATGTAGGAACTTCTACCATTTTCTCTCATTGTGCCCTGAGCTTAGCCTCAGTGCACTCAACTCTTTGTCAAACTCCACTCTCTCTTGTGTAAACTGCTCTAGTGTGGCCTCTATAGCAGTCTTGTATCTGACAATAGGCATAAATAACTCAACATGCCATCCAGCGGATGATCAGGGCAAATGATCTACCTATACCCGTTGCTCTGAGGCATCTGTCGGTAGTATGTCTCTGATGACGTAACTCACAAAGTCTTTCCATGTGTCTGTCCCAACTGCAAAATAGAGGATGAGATGGATGTTAGACTCCCATATAAAAATCATAAATAATAAAGTATACCAAAACATAAAATAATAAACCAAACCTTACCTGGATCTCCATCTTGCCAGGATGGGTCTTGGATTGTTGATGGTGTGATGAGCTGTGTTGTCCAATCTACAGCTGGGGGTATAGGCCTACTACTCTCCCCTCACTCTGTTTGACTAGGCCTCATATTGTCTATGGGAATAGGACCACGAGCCTTGGACTGTGGTCTCGACTCGGTCTCCTCGTCAGTGTCCACCTCCTTCTAGCTCTGTCGCGATCTCTCTCTGAAGATGTATTGTGATGGGACCTCCTCATACTCATCCTCATCCTCCTCCATACCCTCCTCGAGATCTTAGTATCCCGCAAAGTCATTGATGTCGTCCTCCACCCCTGTGTCACTAGTGTGACTGGCCCAAGGTTGGGCATCCCCTATAGGGTGCCTGGGTGGAAAGACAGGTGTAGGTCGTGCTATGTGCCACCAGGTCTAATATGGTCAGGTACACCCGACATCATCTGTGTAGCTCAGAGGAACTGCAGGAACATCTTGTACCTATCTGAACTATCGTGCCACCCTGTCATAATAGAACCAAGATATAGTGTGATCAAGGTGACCAGCCATTAGCTAATCCCTCTACATCTGAGATAACTACCTCTGCTTGCCAGGCCATCTGATGAAGCCATGATACGGTCTTTAGATGATGTCACTAGGCTGTAATCTATCAAATACTACTCTCCAGTATAATAGATTGTCATGTCTCCAACACCTGACTAGTGGGTAGGCATAGACACACGGATGGGTGAACGTTGCCTCTGTCAAAAAACCCATCAGTCATGTGCACCTAATGTGCTCAAAGGGCCAAACCTGTAAAAATGTGTAGACCATCAGACTCTGGATCTCGTAGTGGACATATCGCCCTAAGTCGTGATATAGGTGCGTAAGCATACTGTGCCCTCATGCGTAGATAGTCTAATGCGCTTCCATCACTCTGATAGTATGAATGAGACCCCCGTGAAGGTGAGTGCCTGATCCATCTGGTACGATGGCTAGGGTGACTGTGACAATCATGATCCTCTGTAGTTAGGGAATGTCTCTACATCCCTGCTCTAGTAAATGGAGCTGAATGTGTCCCCGCTCTACTTGTGAAACAATGTGACCCAAATAATATCGCTGACTCTCACAAGTATACTCCTCTGAGTGATGTCCAATAATCCTCACTGTCTCTCCTCAGATCAATAGTCGAAGGATCCTAAATACATCCTCTAGTGTGATGGTAATCACGCTAGTCGGTAAGTGGAAGGTGGATGTATTTGCATCCCATCTCTCCATCAGTGTCATAAGCATTGCACAGTGGAATCTAATCATGGGCATCTCAAACACCCACCATAGGCCCACCATCTGTAAGTGCTCTCTCTATGGCCGTCAAAGTGCTAACATGCTCTCATAGAAGTGCCATCAGATGACCACCTGTGTGCTCCCACATCTTAGGGACATCCTGCAGATCAGAAAGAAAGCAAGAGTATCAGAATCCCCTCTAGAAACCAAAATAATCTATCATGAACTGAATAGAGTGTCTAAGCCTAGGGTTCATGTCCTCTGAGGACTAGGGTGCCCCAGGAAGACTAGGGCACCCCAGAGGGACACTGGTGCCCCTGTGGGACTAGGATGCCCCAGAGAGACTTTGGTGCCCTAGGTGGTCCCAAGCGCCCCTATCTGGGAACCCTATCCACCTTCCCCTCTTGGTACAAACATCAATAACCATGAAAGAAAAATATGACAAAAGACAACAGAAGGATGGAATCAAGACCCTACCTCAGCCTCAAAGCGTCTCTCTGCCACTCGAGCTCAAAGCATCTCTAGTCGCAGTGGATGGTATGGACGTCAGCTCAACATGCTCTCTCTCTCTCTCTCTCTCTCTCTCTCTCTCTCTCTCTCTCTCTCTCTCTCTCTCTCTCTCTCTCTCTCTCTATAGTGATAAGAAACAAGAATGAGTTAAGTGATAAGTGACAACTCCTTTTACATAACATAAATAAGTGAGACATCCTATCCCTAACTAGGGGCAAAAAGTGTGCTCTTTCACTCTGGAGCCCTTTTCTCGAGCTGTCGAACTCTGATTTCAGTGTTGTTTGTTGCATTGGAATCTTGGTTCCGCTCTCATTCTTACCTAATGTGTTATGTTTGAGTGTTGATTCTTCAAATGACCCTCATAACACATTTCCATTGAAATTGACATGTGGATATCTCCTTGTTTCTACTCTCAGACTAAGCAAGCAAAAACAAGGGGGGCATATATCTTCCTTGATTTCCTCCCTCACCATGTTTCATTATTCAACCCCCTTGGCGGTTTTGAGACTAACTCATTGGTGGTGGTTGCAGGTTGATTTGATTTTGATCTCTCTAAACAAGTGTTCCTTTGCAGGATGTGGTTCCTAACTTTGTGGTTTTGCAGGATTGTAGAACTGGGGGCTTCTTGTTCGTCGACAACGCTTCAACTTCCTCTACAGTATCCTTTTGGGTATCCTTTTCATGATTGATGTATTTACTTTCCTTTAGTTGCATATGCACATAGTGTCATATGGCCACTAAAGTGGGGGCTAAATATAATGTCAGAAATTGTCCTCCTGTATGGAATGGTATAATTTCCCTCGGTTTAGCTCCTCACTCTTGGTGGTCTCTCAACCTTATCTCTTTCAACCTTCTTGAAACCTTGATTGGCTTAGTCTAGGAGCAGCTTATTCACTTGTTGAGGTAACTGATTGATAGAACCCGGAAAGGGATTTGAGATTAGGGTCCCTAGGACCCCCAAAAATGTAGATCTGAGATGAAATTGGGGGCTTGGACTTGGGCACCTGTGCCTTAGTCCTCCCTAGTTTCACAGGATTTTGAATTTTGGCAAGGTGTCAGTTCCCGTCGAGTGCCTCGGGATTCCATTTTCAAAATTCTTAGTTTTCACACGATATCAAGACGTTACTTCAAAATTTGAATTCCCTAAAGCTAGATATAAAAAGACATTTGCAAATCATTTTATCACACACAATTCTTATGCAATCTTGATACCAAAACTCTACTGCAATTGCCATCGAAGATCAGTGACTTGTTGAAGCTATTCGAAGTGTTCTTTATTTTCTATCTTGGAGACAATGGATGAAGGCTAGGAATCAAGATCTTGAGTCTATCTTGCTCTTCCTAGGGTTTGTACACCTTTTGCATGATCGGGAGAAGGGTTGAAGCCTCCAATAGAAAGCTTGGAGATCATCCGCAAACATTGTTGATTCACCTTCTTGTTCATGCAAGTCTTCATTTATTTCATCTCCTTGAGGTGAAGTTGTATGTATTTATTGATGCAAAGCAAGTTGTTGATCTTCCCTTGATTGAGACAACTAGGGTTTGATTTTATGCATACACATATTGTTAGGTTTGCAAACACTTCTACAAATATTTATCTTTGGCTATTGTTGAGGTAGAAATATCGAAGATGGCGCTTGACTAAGGCAAGATCCTCTATAGCTGCACCAATTTCCTTCTTTTGTATGTGCAGATCATGTTTCACAGTTTCCATCAAAAAGAAGCTACAGGAAGAAGGATATTGCGGGTACAGTCATGACAAACTTTCAGATTTTTAGATTCTGAGACTTGCGGGACATTGGAGTGGGCGCCCTAGTCCAACTAGGTGTTTTATCCGAGATCCAGGAGCCTTTTTGCAGTCCCAAACACTCTGTGCAGAAGGTTTTTATGTTCAAGGATTTGCAAGACATTGGAGCGGGCGCCGTAGTCCATGTGGCCCTCAAATTTTGGGTACATTGTCTCTGAAACCCCTCCTCTGCACTTTTGTGATCAATTTTGCCATATACTTCATCAATTTATGTATATTGTTAATTTGAGGCATAATTAGGGTTTTGCTTGGTTGAAAGTACAATACTTGATAAAATCTTGATTAGGGCCTTAGGTTTCATAACCACGCGAGCATAAAAGGGAGGCAAAGTGATTAGAATCTTGTTCACAAGATTGATCCTTGTCTCCCCAATGCTTAGTGGAGAAATGGTGGCATTTAACCTAGAGTAACAAACCATCATTTTTTTCCCCTAAACATCATCCATCTCTGATACTGGTTCTTCTCCTTGAGATTCTGTGTGAGTTTCTGAGGAACTAGGTTCTATCAAAGGATCTGCCTAGAATTTTTTTTGTAATTCTTGGTAATAGTCAGCGAGTGGAAGATTTGGAGGATTGAAGGGATTATTGAATTGAGGTGCAACTTCCAAGGTAGGTTCTAGGTCTCTTTCTTCAACAAGATCTTTTACCACCCCACTGCTTTCTCCTATAGTTTGTTGATGGGGTGTTTGTTTTATGTATCTTCCTTTTGAATCTCTAGCTCTAACCATACAGATTCAATCTATCCTAAAATTGATTAACTAAATTTTCCTAAATGACACAGAAGTCCATGACAACGGCACCAAAAATGACAAGGGTTGTTGGTCCTTGACATTTAGTCATATTTCTTTTGTCAAATCCAGGGCTGTGTCCTTGGCTATCTACAATTAGGAATCCTATAGTTGTCAATTTTATCTAACTAGCTCTAATGATCTTTACTGATTAAAGAAACTAATATTACTGATCTATCTATTGTGAAATGAATTCCAAGAATATTGAAAACAAAACTGAACAATGAATTTCTTAAAGTAAATCTATATTATTCCTTTCAACTGAAACATGCATTTATCTATTAAAACAATAACTATCTCCTTAAACAGAATCTGAAATAACATAATAATAGTACTAACCTTCTGCCTTGGTGGTGTGAGTGGGCCCTTGCTCCACACCCTTAGGGCTAAAGACTAAAGTAAAGAATCAACACAAGAAGATAATATCACAACTCAATTTCAGTTTAATTCCATCAACTTTGTATTTAGAAAATGTTTATGTCAAAATAAGATTACAGAAATTAGAAATTAATCAATGTCCTCCTTTCTATTTCTACTTCTATAAGTTTATATCTAAATCAGTGATGAGATATCACTTACCCTAACTACTAGTTCATCTATGAGATAACATCAATCTCTTTATTCTACTAATTGTCTAACTACAAAATAAATATTCATGCAATTAAAATAGATTTAGTGGAACATAAGTCCACACTAAATCTAAGTCTTAGTTTTAAATACACTTGGGCAATGAGGCCCTGAAATATAGGTATTTAAATCAATTTATCAATAAATCATGAAAAATCAAAAAGAGATAAAACTTCCAGCAGTTAACTATGGTCTGCCCTCAATTACTCAAGTGATGATTTGAGTAACATCAGGAGCATCCTGATCACTACTAGAAGTGTTTGACTGACAGCTGTACTAGAAATATGCACTATTCTAAAGAGGCACCAGAGATGTATGTTTCTATCTGAAGTTTTGGAGATATGATTGTGACCTTCTTGTTCAGCTCCGGAGATGCTCATGACTTCAGTTCAGCTCTGGAGATGATTCACCTCCTTAACCCAAAATCTCTCCAATCAAATTGGAAACATTGGAGACTACTCATGGCATTCTGATGTCGACTCCAGAGATCATTAGGACAACCTCTGGAGATGCACAAAATTATCTACCTGAACACCTGCACCTATTGATTCAAAAAGAGAAGATTTCTACATATTTCCATCAATTCAGTGCACATTAGTCCTTCAATCAAAAATCATGATTCTAAGTAATTCATCTCTTATTAATCATCATTAGAACAATCTTGTTAGCCTATTTAGGTGCATCCATCAAGACAATGGAATAAGAAGGGAGAAAAAGAGGGGTAAAAAGGTGTATTTCATGGGTGCTACCTGGTACTCATCAGTTGGTCATACCAATGATAGGGAAAGCAAAGGGAGAAATGAGCTTAGAGGATTACCAGATAATTCAAATGAGTATGGGGTACGTGACCAGAGAGAAACATATCACAGAAATGGAAGATATGAATAAGGCCACCATAGTATTGTTAAGAAAAGATAAAGGCAAGTTTGAGCAGTTAAAAGGACACATTGTCTAACTATAGCAATTCATTCAAGGCATGTTTGATCCCAATATTAATATCCTTGAATTACCTACAGAGTTAGCTATTTTGTCAAAAGAGCAAATAAATGAGATAGAGAATAAAAAGGTTGAAGCTAACATGTTTGAAGACTGGATCAAGGAGTTCATAGAAGGAGGGGAGGACATAATAAGATAGACAGTTGCCAAGTGGGCCATGGCCTTAGTAGAGAAAAATAAATGCAGTATTAATATACATTATTATCAATTAAGAATGAAGAAAAATATGCATGAATTAGAGCAGATCAAGGCCATGGAGGAAAGAATTGAAGAAATGGTAAATAAGGGAGTATTAACACCTCAAATGGCAAATCAAGTGCCAAGGTATAAACTGGAATTGAAGTTTGAAGGGAAGATTTTGAGAAATTATATTGCAAATACTCAAGAGTTGGAAGGAAATGCAGGTGATGGGTATGTGCAGGATCATGATGGGCCAAACTATACCTCTAAGTGGCAATGAAAATACAAAAAATCAGACTTTATCAAGTTCATGTGAAATTTTGAATGGATTATCTATACAATTTGAAAAAGATGTAACAATGAAATTTGTAGACAATTGAATCTAGTTTATAGGATACTATTTTAAAAAAAAAAAAAGTAAATTTACTTAGTGAAAATTGAATATTTCAATGAACAGCTATTAAATTTTTCAGAAAAAAATAAAAAGTGGGTGTCTGTCCAGCCAACCTAACTATGAGTAAAAATATATATATATTTTTTTAAACTTTCAAAATAAGTAGAGGACTCATGTCCAGATGTGATGCATATTTATTTGAAATTTTTTTCTAATAAAATAATTAGTTATGATTTTTTTACTGTGACTTTTTTTTAAAAATAAAAAGTAATTTTCCAGCCAACCTAACTCGATAAAAAAAATCAAAATTCAAAAAAAAAAAATTTAACCTATAGCCAGAAAAGCATAGAGTGTGACGCAGGTTTCGGATCTCAAAAAGGTGAAATGGTTTGAAAGTTATGGATGTTTTTCAATCAGTGTGTCCATCAGGATTTCAGAGACACGGTATATTGAAAATTATTAATAATTATTTAATAAAATGATAACCAAATAAATCTTATATTTTTAGAAAGCTAATAATTTTTTCTATAAACCCTCTTCGTTTTATCAATTTTGCATAAAAAAAAGTCGTCAGCACGAAGGGTGAAGTTCGAAGAAGAGACTAAAACATTAAAACACGTTACAATCCATAAAAAGTCAACAATCAAAACGGATATCCGTCTTGCTTTGTACCAAGCAAGACGGATATCCGTTTTGCTTCGGTAAAAGCAACTAGAAATGGATATCCATTCTAGAAACGGATATCCGTTTTCAGAACGGATATCGGTTTTGTTGATCTATGAAAAATTTTGTGCCATTGGTTTTGGATGAAGAGAAGCAACATATTTTGTACCATTGGTATTGTTTCACCGAAGATACAATCCATGGGTATAATGTTTATGTATGCGTGGACATTTCAAGTATATCCTGCTATCGTTTATCGTGGTTGTAAATGGTGAATGTACATGTCAAAGGATACAAAGGTTGACCGGCCATATCGGGAAAATTGGGAAAAGATACGTTAGTTGACCGGTGATAACAAGTCATGTTATGTATAGGCTAAATCGAAGACATCGAACTGACAATAGTTATCGGAGAGACAAAGTTCCATTGAGCTGACAACATTGATCTCACAGATCAAGTCATATCGGGGTGACAATCATTAAGTGTCACCAATGGGTTATTTATCAGCACATCAGAAGAACAGTTGAGAACTACACCGATGAGAGGGAGTCACACCGACAAAAGGAACATCGGAAAGAGATGGACTCTCAGAGGTGAGAAGAAAAGTGTCACCGATAGAGGTGGTCTGGTTGATGGTGTAGTTCGGTGTTTATTCTTTCGGTGTGAGATACGATATCAAAAATTGAAGAGAATGTCTGACCGATGTAGAAGTCTTACCGATGACTAATGGACAGTAAACACATCGGGGAGAGTTATAACGTCGAAATGCAAGTAAAAAGTCTCACCGAGGGTATTGGTCTTACCGATAGACAAGGGTGGTGAATCTCACATCGGAGTAAGTGTGTATATATCCTGCAATCATCTTATTCCATGAGACCACATTTCTTTGAGGCATTTTTTCAAACAGTTCATGTGTCTTGTCTATGCTTCCACACTTTCCATACATGTCTACCAGAGCATTTCCAACTAGAATATCTACAAAAATCCCACTTCCATTATGCTTTGATGAATGTCCATACCCTATTCCAAAGCTCCCATTTTGGTAGAGGTAGAAAGGATGCTAACAAAGGTTGCAGAATCTAGCTTTACACTTGCCAATTGCATTTGCTTGAAAATTTCTAAAGCCTTTTCAAGAAACCTGTTTATGCATATCCTACAATAATAGTACTCGAGGAGACCACATTTCTCCAACTAGACTTCTACCAATTCAGAAAATGTGTGCTTCTGGACCAGTGTTTGGTACAAGAAACATACCAATAGAGTGGTGGCCATAATTCTCCCTCAATTGGAATTAAAAGGTACCCTTTTTCCATCCGAAGGAGGTCTCTCCTTGTTATGCACTTTAAATCTCTCTTTTAGTTCTTTCAAGGGAAGGATTCCACCTTGGTTTGAGCAGTTGAAAGCGTTGAAGATACTTGACTTAAGAAGAAATGGGCTAGAGGGTTCTATTCCCAAATCTCTTGCCAATTACTCACAACTTCACTGGAAAAGAATTTCACACAACAACTTGAAGGGGAGTATACTTGCAGAATTTGGTGGTCTGGGGAAGTTAGAACATCTTTGTTTGTCCTACAATCGCCTGAGCGGAAGCATTCCAAATTCTCTAGGAAACTGCATGTCTCTAATTGATTTGTCCCTTTACAATAACCATCTCACAAGTGCTCTATTCTCATGTCTTTACTTTGAAGGGAGCATGCTAATTACTTTGATCCATCTTCTTATACATATCGGAGAACAACGGAGGAGTCACACTGACAGCATAAGCCTGAGCGATAGATTCTACACATCAGCGAGAGGTCCCACATCGGGCTAACAAATTTGAAGGTTACTGATAATGATAAGTCTAGCCGACAATAGAGAAAGGAAGAACATATGAAGCACAGTTCGATGAGACATTAGAAATGTCTTGCCGATAGTAAAGAAAGAGTGTATTTCGGTCTCGTTTAGACCTTGGGAAGGATATTTTAAAAGCTATTTGAGCAATTGGTGGGCTAATGGGTATTTTACACCTTGTTTGTAAGCTTTTGCTGTGTTGCTCTGCATCACTTGTCTACAACATACAAAGTTTACCTTTCTCACCCATACCTTCAGTATATAAAGGACATTAATAGGGAATTTGTAATTTCCACTCAGGCAGTGCAATCTAGGAGAGGATAGATTGTCTAAAGTTGTGATCTATTTCCATTTACACTTGCCATAACTACAAATGCTTAGTGTTTATTCTCAACCCCGGTATATGAATAAAATGTGACCTATTGTTCTAATAGGCCTATAGGGACAAAGAGGTGATAAAGCCTTTAATTTTAAACATGACATGGTTTTGATAACTTCCCATATTGGTAAGGTCCTGGATGACAATCCTTTGTTGCACCTAATTATAATAGGTGTTATGATAGTCCTTGGTATCTTTTCATTTCTTTCTTGAATGGCCTGCAAATAAGACATAAGACATATTAGATCCTTCATAAATAAGAATTCTCATACATTACATTTAAACTTAAACTCCCTAAACATCCATCAATCCATCCATTAATATCAAAATACCATGAATATCCTATGATCAACCATTCTAATTCCTAGGATAGTCATATATTGCAATTTTGCTTCTCTATACTAAAATAGCCCAAGGAATATCTAACCTCGAATTTGTATTTTAACAATCTAATGTCTTTACGAATAACATTGAGTCTTCTTTTGGGACAACATTTTTGCCTTTAGAAGCTCCTCATTTGATGATAGCCTAAAATCAAATAATGGCTTATATCCAGAGCTTTATTAAGTTGATACCTAGGTGGATTAGTGTGTAAACATTGAAATTAGATGGTAATTCACAAGTTTATTGAATAATACAATGAATCCCTAGTATAGAATCCAAATGTACATAATAAACCAGATATCTATTTTGTAGTAGGCATATGGACATTGCAAGTGTCCGTTGCAAAGAATTGGGTTTTCCAAAATGGATATCCATTTTGGAAAAGCAAAAAAAAGACAAAAGGAATATTTATGGGCCCGACTTCTGCAACCAGAGACCCTCTGCTGTCGAAATACTCTTGATTTTTGGCTATGACAGTGAAAAGAATATTTTTATGCACTTTTGGAGACACAATTTTCTTGTTACAATCATAAGGGTGATATTTTTGTTCCCCTAATGGGGAGCAACAGTCGTCGTAAAGCAAAAAGGAGGAGGAAAGTTACATTGGAGGAAATTAAAGCAATTAGGAATAAAATATAGGGAAAGGAAGAGGATTGGAAGGGTGGGTTTGGCGGATGCTCATCAAGGTGAATCTTCTTCTTTACCATCTAATGACATGCAAATTGAAGATGTTAATTTTGATTATAATGAAATGTTAGATAAGAATGAAATTCACCATGATATTGCAAATGAAAATATTGAAAAATGTTATGAAACACCTATTCATAATAGCAATACCATGGACAAAGAAGAAGAAGAAAAACGAAGACGTGCACTTGAAGAAAGTGGATATGAACATCATGATATTGAAATTGCACTCCATAATCCATTTGTTGATAAAATTGATGAGGTTGGAAACATGGATGAAACAAGAACAATCAATGTATCTCCAAATTTCATAAGAAGAGAGGACATTTGTCAAGAAGAGAATAACCGTGATGAAATTGGAAAACACCCAAAAACCCCAAAATGGTTACTTGAAATTGATGAGAACATAATGGAAAAACTTGAAGGCAAGAGGTCATCACGAACGGTTCGGTTGTGGGCTACAAAACTCTTCAATGAATACTTTGAGAAGAAAACATTAACCGAACAATGCCAACTTTTTGTGCAATTATTAAAGATGTACAAAATGAGACCTTTACTAAAGAAATTAAAGATTCGGTTAAACAAAATGTCCGATCGGAATAAAATTATTGTAAGAAGCCTTTTCAATGCACTCAATTCTATTGGAAAGACTAGCAAGGAGAAAGATAAAAGAGCTACCTGTAGAGTAATAACAACCGTAATAGTAAGCAAACAATTAAGAAATGCTCGATTAATGAGGCAAACTTGTGTTGACTTAAGATTGAATCGTAAAACATTTTCAAAAGCACTAGCATTAAGATCAAGGCTAGATAGTCCTGTTGCCAATGATACTTGGGCTTTCAGTGGTAGGCTTCCACGAGTTGACAAGAAGCTAATTGATAGCACAAAGGAAGAAATTGAATGATTTTGGCACACTAACTCTAGGGTATCACCGAATGCAAAAGATGTTGTAAAGTTAAGAATTGGTGATAAAGACCACACACCACATCCTAAACATTACTTGGAATGTAGCCAAACAACATTGTACAAACAATATTGTGAAACTCACGCAGGTATGACAATCTCACAAAGAGCATTTGAATCTCTTAAGCCATTTTATTGTGTTCCTCTTAAAGTTCATAATACATGTTGTTGCAAATACCATGTAGAATTTTCTATGTACCATGAATTATTATGCAATATTCGTTCTACTTTGCACACTAACGAAATGTTACAGGAGTGTGGTGCAATTCAACTACCAAAGTCATCTAGGGACTTATTAGATTTATTTCTATGTATTAGAGATGATGGTTGCATGTTCTACAAGAATGATTGTTTAAATGAAAAGTGTTTACAATGTGGTGGGTTATCAAAGTTTGTATCATGTTTTCATGAGGGTAGCGAGCATGATTTTGGAAAGAGAATGGTTGAGAAAAAGAGATATGAGACAGTGAAATACAGTTTGAAAAGTGGAGGTGAAGGTTCTAGATGTGAGTTGATTGTAAGAGAGGTAAGTATTGTTGATTTTATTGATGATTTTAAGAAAAATCTTTTCTACAAGTATGTCAGACATAGCCATAGGTCTCGATGGTTAGATCAACAGTTCAAGATGTGTAAAGACTCTTTCCCGATTGGAACTATTGTCTCTGTAGTTGATTTTGCAGAAAACTATACATTGCAACCCCAAAATGAAGTTCAATCCCAGTACTACAATTCTATTCAGATTGCTATTTTTGTTCACATCACATACAGACATGCCCCCGAGAGTACAGAAGAGAATAGGAAGATTGTTAGAGAATACCATTTTTACATGAGTGATGATCAATCTCATTCAGCAGAGTTTATGCAATATTGTTTTCAACAATTTTATGGGTTCTTGCAAGAAAAAGATATTAGAATAGATCAACATCTCATTTGGTCAGATAATTGCACTGGTCAATTCAAGAATGCTCGTAATTTCTATTGGTTGAGCAAAATGCATGTAGAGAAGGGTATACCTCATATTTGGAATTTTTTTGAAGCCGGACACGAAAAAGGTGAACATGATGGAGTAGGTGCATGCGTGAAGAGAGCTCTTTTTAAAGAACAACTAAAGATTAGAGGTGGTGCTACATTTAGTGATGCAGATTCCATTGTTAAGTGGTGTAACTATGCATTGTCATGAGGAGTGGCTCTTGATTCTGAAGTGCGCAGGTTCTTTTGGTTGGTTGATGATGGGATAGCGATAGAGAAATTGGAATGTCAGAGAATCAGTGAATCATCAAAGATGCATTCATTTCAAAGCTCAAATGCAAGTACATGGACTATTTGGACACGAGAATTAGCTTGTTTTTGTCAGAGTTGTATTAAATCTAATTGGAACAATTGTGAGTCAAGTGAGTGGGTAGATGCATGGATTCCACAATATTTAGTCCCTTTATATGAAGGTCAATCATCTTCTGTCAATGACATAGAGAGCTCATTTGACTATGAACATCTTTCAGACCTTGTACAGCCAAGTCATGTTTATTGCACCGCATGGAAATGAAGAGAGGTTAGACTATTGGTTGGCACGATGTGTACAGGGAAAACAAAAGCTAACACAACCTATGACAGATGATGATGGGTTCACATATCCTACAGGATCAATTGTTATTGTTGGGACTTGGTTACGAACATATATGGTTAAAAAGAATGGCATCCCAGCCTTTGAAGACTTTGAGAAGCATAAAACCATATTGATGTATTCTCACCTAGTTGTAGCAACAAATGTCAAGTTACTAAAGCATCGTGGAAGACCAAAATCAAAAGAACTATGGACAATTAGTAATGCTGATCATGAAGCAATATTGGATACTTTGAAGGTAAGAGATGACCCCTCAGGTACACTTGACTAGCATTTAAATTTCTAGATGGACAGGTATGACATTTTTTATCTTAACTTGTTCTTGTTTTTTCTATTTTTTAGAATTGTTTTATCAAAAATCTTGTTACTTTAATAACTATAATGCATGCTTTTGACTATACAGGACAGCGAATAAAGTTATTTTAGATGGCATCGTAGATTATTTTGCATGGCATCATAAATTATTTTGTATGGCATCGTAGGTTATTTTGACTATACTCGAGGTATGATTTTTAGTTCTCATTTGTATTTCTTAATACTGCACATTTGTACATTTTTCTACATAAGGCATTCCATGAGGTGACATGTATTTGATGTCTTTTGCCAAATAGTTCATGTGCCTTGTCTATGCTTTCACATATTACATACATGTGTCACATGGCAATTGCAACTACAACATTTGACAAAATTCTTATTTCTTTGAGGTATTCCACCAAACAGTTCATGTGCCTTGCCTATGCTTCCTTACTTTGCATTCTTATAAAAGTCCTATAACAGTCATAATTACTCTTCATACTAATCTTGATAGTAATCTTGCCATCATTGTATTCCATAAGATGACAGTCCTATAACAGTCCTATACATGTCTACTAGGATAGTTTTAACTACAACAGTCCTACAACAGTCCTAAAATAGTACTAGAATAGTCCTATAATAAGAGCAGCATTTAATGTACATATTTATGATATTCATGTTTACTTTTAAATATGCGTGTTCATGCTTCTCACAAGACGTCACCTCCCCTACCCATCCAGCTCTATAGAAGAAGAGAGACAACAAATGATCAAAAGGGATCACCAATTGGTGGTAAGTGATTGATTACTTATGTCATGTTATATATTTTGAATATTAAATTCTATATTAATGTGCACGTTGTTTGATTGTATTAATAGGTGGAAATTCAAAAATCTCTATCGAGGAGGTCTAGTCGATGAGCGATGGAAGATGAGTCATTGACTGGTTCACCATCTTCATGGCCTAGCAAGAGCCATAGATTATTTGATAGCAATCCATAGGAGATTTGATTTTGGGACATTTTGTTACATATGTGTATTTGGCTTTGTAAACATACTTTTGTATGTTATCGATGTATATCATTGTATATACCCATATGGTTTAATTTGTACATGCCTATATGGCTTGATATATACACTATACATTATTTTCATGACATTATGTGCATATATGTATATATAAGATCCTAATTTGGCACAAGTAGGGAGAATGCTTGCACAGGTTATGGAATTTGGTTTTAAACGTTCCAATTGTATTTGCTTCAAAGTTTCTAAAGCCTTTTTAAAAAATCCATTTTGTGCATATCTTGCAATCATTGCATTCCATGAGATAGCATCTCTTTGAGGTGTCATGCCAAACTATTCACATGCCTTGTCTATGCTTCCACACTTTGGATTTACACCTGCCAATTGCATTTTCTTAACATTTCCTTTCAATCTTTATCAAAAATTCTGTTTTGTGCACATATTGCAATCATTGCATTCCTTCATTTACAACACATGATTAAACAAGAAGATGCATATTTACAACACTTAAGACCTTCATGAAATGATACATTGGTTTCTTGATATTCAATCATGCATTGGAGATCTTCAAAGTGTTAAATATGTTTGAAGTGATGAAGAAACTTGTTATTTTGATGTATTTCAACTCCAAACTTCCACCTAGAAATGAAGGCGCTAATCCTTTATCAAACTAATCTAAAAGTGCGCCTTGGTACTTAGGGCACTAGATTATGATTGATCAACCTAAAATGTGCGCCTAAGGCTAGATAGTGAATAGGAAGGATAAAATGCATCATCAAAGGAGTTTATAGTTATTGAAGGCATCAAATGATGACTTGGGTGCACATCTACCTCTCTACACCATATGTGACTAGTGCCAATTATTGAATAAACAACTTAGAATGAGTGCCTTAATATTTGAGGTGCTAGTTCATGTTTCTAGAACACCAAAAGTGCGCCTTGATGTTGAGGCACTAGCTCTTGCTCAAGCAACCTTGAAAGTGTGCTTTCACAAGGAGGTTAAAATGTATTATCAAAGGATTAAGTTGAATCAAGGAATCATCATTGAAGACAAGTAAAACATGACTATGAATGAGGCACACTTTTCATCATCTTAACCTCACAATTGCGCCTTCCATTGGAAGCTCATATTGTGCCTAAAGGAATAGTACTGAGATATCATCCATGTCAATGATTGAGAATGTGTCAACTGGAACAATATTTTTTGTTCTGCTCATCGTGGGGTCGAACGAACTGTGCCAACGCATCGGGGTGGGGGGGTAAATGCTAGGGGAGGTCTCGTTTCATGCGCCAAGCGTCCCAGTCATTCTGGGCAAGAGGCTACCGGCAAAGTCCCTTAAGATCCCTGAGACCAAAAAATGTCAAACTTTGACCGGGTAGTTCTCAGAATTTGTGATAGTTGGGAATACTCTGTTTGGACCTACAGGTGCATGTGACATCCTTCCACAATAACCTCTCTCATTTTTGGTCAACTCCATTCCGTTTGACCGTGCCGAAATCAAACGCATTGGCGCAAAATGCTTCAATTTGATGCAGTGGAAAGGTGCTAGGTGCGACATTTTTCATTCCATAGCTCGTGGGGTCGAACGGACTCTGCCAACGCGTCGGGGTGGGTGGGTAAATGCTAGGGGAGGTCTCTTTTCGTGCACCAAGCGTCCCAGTCATTCCAGGCAAGAGGCTACCGGCAAAGTCCCTTAAGATCCTTGAGACCAAAAAACTGCCAAACTTTGACTGGGCAGTTCTCAGAATTCATGACAGTTGGGAATGGTCTGTTTGGACCTACAGGTGCACGTGGCATCCTTCCACAATAACCTCTCTCATTTTTGGTCAACTCCATTCCATTTGACCGTTGTGAAATCAAACGCATTGGCGCAAAATGCTTCAATTTGATGCAGTGGAAAGGTGCTAGGTGTGACATTTTTCATTCCATAGCTCGTGCTGTCGAATGGACTGCACCAATGCATCGGGGTGGGCGGGTAAATGCTAGTGGAGGTCTCGTTTCGTGTACCAAGCGTCCCAGTCATTCCGGGCAAGAGGCTACCGGCAAAGTCCCTTAAGATCCCTGAGACCAAAAAATTGCCAAACTTTGACCGGGCAGTTCTCAGAATTCGTGAAAGTTGGGAATGTTTTGTTTGGACCTACAAGTGCACGTGACATCCTTCCACAATAACCTCTCTTGTTTTTGGTCAACTCCATTCCGTTTGACCGTGTTGAAATCAAACGCATTGGCGCAAAATGCTTCAATTTAATGCAGTGGAAAGGTGCTAGGTGCGACATTTTTCATTCCATAGCTCGTGCGGTCGAACGGACTACGCCAACGCGTCGGGGTGGGTGGTTAAATGCTAGTGGAGGTCTTGTTTTGTGCACCAAGCGTCCCAGTCATTCCGGGCAAGAGGCTACCGACAAAGTCCTTTAAGATCCCTGAGACCAGAAAACTGCCAAACTTTGACCGGGTAGTTCTTAGAATTCATGAAAGTTGGGAATGTTTTGTTTGGACCTACAGGTGCATGTGACATCCTTCCACAATAACCTCTCTCGTTTTTGGTCAACTCCATTATGTTTGACCGTGTTGAAATCAAACGCATTGACGCAAAATGCTTCAATTTGATGCAGTGGAAAGGTGCTAGGTGCGACATTTTTCATTCCATAGCTCGTGGGGCTGAACAGTTTGCTCCAACATGTCGGGGTGGGCGAGTAAATGCCAGGGGAGATCTTGTTTTGTGTGCAAAGCATTCCAGTCGTTCCGAGCTGTAAGCTACCGACAAAGTCAAAAGTTGCTAGGATTGAAATTTTGCATTCCACAGGTCCTGGGGCCGAATGGTTTGCTCCAACACGTCGAGGTGGGCGAGTAAATGCTAGGGGATGTCTTGTTTTGTGTGCAAAGCATCCTAGTCGTTCCGAGCTATAAGCTACCGTCAAAGTCAAAAGTTGCTAGGATTGAAATTTTGCATTCCACAGGGCCTGGGGCCGAATGGTTTGCGCCAACGTGTTGGGGTGTGCGGGTAAATGCTAGTGGAGGTCTTGTTTCGTGCACCAAGCATCCCAGTCGTTCTGAGTTGTAAGCTACTAGCAAAGTCAAAAGTTGCTAGGATTGAAATTTTGCATTCCACAGGTCCTGGGGCTGAACAGTTTGCGCCAACATGTCGGGGTGGGCGAGTAAATGCTAAGGGAGGTCTCGTTTTGTGTACAAAGCATCCCAGTCGTTCCGAGTTGTAAGCTACCGATAAAGTCAAAAGTTGCTAGGATTGAAATTTTACATTCCACAGGTCCTGGGGCCAAACGGTTTGCGCCAACGCATCGGGGTGGGTGGGTAAATGCTAGTGGAGGTCTTGTTTCGTGCGCCAAGCGTCCCAGTCGTTCTGAGCTGTAAGCTACCGGCAAAGTCAAAAGTTGCTAGGATTGAAATTTTGCATTCCACAGGTCCTGGGGCTGAACGGTTTGCGCCAACACGTCGGTGTGGGCGAGTAAATGCTAGGGGAGGTCTCGTTTTTTGTGCAAAGCATCCCAATCCTTCCGAGCTGTAAGCTACCAGCAAAGTCACTTTGCTGGTAGCTTACAGCTCGGAAGGATTGGGATGCTTTGCACAAAAAACGAGACCTCCCCTAGCATTTACTCGCCCATCCTGACGTGTTGGCCCAAACCGTTCAGCCCCAGGACCTGTGGAATGCAAAATTTCAATCCTAGCAACTTTTGACTTTGCCGGTAGCTTACAGCTCGGAACGACTGGGACGCTTGGCGCACGAAACAAGACCTCCACTAGCATTTACCCGCCCACCCCAAAGCGTTGGCGCAGTCCGTTTGACCCCATGAGCTATGGAATGAAAAATGTCGCACCTAGCACCTTTTCACTACATCAAATTGAAGCATTCTGCGCCAATGCGTTTGATTTCAACACGGTCAAACAGAATCGAGTTGACCAAAAATGAGAGAGGTTATTGTGGAAGGATGTCACATACACCTATAGGTCCAAACAAAACATTCCCAACTTTCATGAATTCTGAGAACTACCCGGTCAAAGTTTGGCAGTTTTTTGGTCTCAGGGATCTTAAGGGACTTTGCCGGTAGCCTCTTGCCCGGAATGACTGGGACGCTTGGCGCACGAAACGAGACCTCCACTAGCATTTACCTGCCCACCCTGATGCGTTGGCGTAGTCCGTTCGACCGCACGAGCTATGGAATGAAAAATGTCACACCTAACACCTTTCCACTGCATCAAATTGAAGCATTTTGTGCCAATGCGTTTGATTTCAACACAGTCAAACGGAATGGAGTTGACCAAAAATGAGAGAGGTTATTGTGGAAGGATGTCACGTGCACCTGTAGGTCCAAATAGAACATTCCCAACTTTCACAAATTCTGAGAACTGTCCGGTCAAATTTTGGCAGTTTTTTGGTCTCAGGGATCTTAAAGGACTTTGCCAGTAGCCTCTTGCCCGGAATGACTGGGACGCTTGGTGCATGAAACGAGACCTCCACTAGCATTTACCCACCCACCCCGACGCGTTGGCACAGTCCGTTCGACCGCACGAGCTATGGAATGAAAAATGTCGCACCTAGCACCTTTCCACTGCATCAAATTGAAGCATTTTGTGCCAATGCGTTTGATTTCAACACAGTCAAACGGAATGGAGTTGACCAAAAATGAGAGAGGTTATTATGGAAGGATGTCACATGCACCTGTAGGTCTAAACAGAACATTCCCAACTTTCACGAATTTTGAGAACTGCCCGGTCAAAGTTTGGTAGTTTTTTGGTCTCAGGGATCTTAAAGGACTTTGCCGGTAGCCTCTTGCCCAGAATGACTGGGACGCTTGGCACACGAAACGAGACCTCCACTAGCATTTACCTGCCCACCCCGACGCGTTGGTGCAGTCCGTTCAACTGCACGAGCTATGGAATGAAAAATGTCGCACCTAGCACCTTTCCACTGCATCAAATTGAAGCATTTTGCGCCAATGCGTTTGATTTCACAATGGTCAAACGGAATGGAGTTGACCAAAAATGAGAGAGGTTATTGTGGAAGGATGCCACGTGCACCTGTAGGTCCAAATAGACCATTCCCAACTGTCATGAATTCTTAGAACTACCCGGTCAAAGTTTGGTAGTTTTTTGGTCTTAGGGATCTTAAGGGACTTTGCCGGTAGCCTCTTGCCCGGAATGACTAGGACGCTTGGCGCACGAAACGAGACCTCCCCTAGCATTTACCCGCCCACCCCGATGCGTTGGCAGAGTCCGTTCGACCCCACGAGCTATGGAATGAAAAATGTCGCACCTAGCACCTTTCCACTGCATCAAATTGAAGCATTTTTGCGCCAATGCATTTGATTTCGGCACAGTCAAACGGAATGGAGTTGACCAAAAATGAGAGAGGTTATTGTGGAAGGATGTCACGTGCACCTGTAGGTCCAAATAGACCATTCCCAACTATCACGAATTCTGAGAACGACCTGGTCAAAGTTTGGTAGTTTTTTGGTCTCAGGGATCTTAAGGGACTTTGCCGGTAGCCTCTTGCCCGGAATGACTGGGACACTTGGCGCATGAAACGAGACCTCCCCTAGCATTTACCCCCCCACCTCGATGCATTGGCACAGTCCGTTCGACTGCACGAGCTATGGAATGAAAAATGTCGCACCTAGCACCTTTCCACTACATCAAATTGAAGCATTTTGCGCCAATGCGTTTGATTTCGGCATGGTCAAACAGAATGGAGTTGACAAAAAATGAGAGAGGTTATTGTGGAAAGATGTCACGTGCACCTGTAGGTCCAAACAGAGCATTCCCAACTATCACAAATTTTGAGAACTGCCTGGTCAAAGTTTGGCAGTTTTTTGGTCTCAGGGATCTTAAGGGACTTTGCCCATAGCCTCTTACCCGGAATGACTGGGATGCTTGGCGCATGAAACGAGACCTCCCCTAGCATTTACCCCCCCACCCTAACGTGTTGGGGCAGTCCGTTTGACCCCACGATGAGCAGAACAAAAAATATGGCACTGGCAAGGTTTTTGCTCTTAGGATCTTAAGTGACTTTGCTCTTACAGAACAATGTATCGGCAAAGACCCTAGTTTTCATAAGAGGAGACATGTGATTTTAAGAGGTTTTTGGGAATGTGACTTTAGCCTTCCACTCCTTATCTAATGACGAGTTTATTCTTAGAGTTTGATGGCTTTTGTGAGCATATACATGATGTTGTTTTAGGATAGTCATACTCTGATGTGTAAATAATAGTAAATAGAGAGCTTCTCGGCCATAAATGGGATTTGCATACACACACACACCCAACTAAAATAGTATCCTTATTGGCCTTATTGGCACCTCCCCCCAAGATGTAAGTTTTTTATGTTTGTAATGTGCCCCCAGTGTCCTTGACATAGAGTTTCTTGACATTAATTTCATTCAAACATGTCTTCAATTCATCTTCAAAATGTTTTCAATACATCTCCAATGCCTTTTCCATGAAGGTTTATGCATATTTATACATGATTTGAGGGAAACCAATAGTCTCCAACTGACTCTTGAGTACTTGACTATTCATCTTCCATACTTTTGCATTTTTTTTACATTTTTCATATGACAACTTTGACATATTTACAAAATTTGACAAGATGAAGTCTAAATACATGATGAAATGGTTTATCATGACCTTATTTGATTAGGGCATATATAAGGAATTTTTTCATATTGATTCTATTGATCTAAAACCATTCTCTTGATCTAAAACCATTCTCAATGCTAAACATATCATCAATGGACTAAAGAACTATCATCATAATGTATGGCATCATGGGAAGTATCATGACTTGCACATAAGGAATTTAAATTATATTGTATATCTAGGTGTATATACATTAAAATCTAGTCCATAATGGTAGACATATACAAAAATTTGGCAAATATGCCAACTCAAAATATTTTTTACAAAATGTGGCATATGCCATGTCTCAAAATCTATATACAATCTACATGCCAAATAGCTACATCAAATACTACAAGTCCACTTGACCCTCAATCTGTGATGGATCCACAATCTGTGATGGATCCTGAAAAAGTGTCCTCTTTGTACCAAAATGTCTAGTAATTGATGGAGGTGAAGTTTCCTACATTAACAAGTCAAAACACAAGTTAAAGTTAGTAAATAGATTCTTATCTACTACAATTAAGAACTTTCATTTATTAACATACATCTAAATCACTACAATCAACTATAAGACAGCTAGATAAACTATCAATTATTTAGAAAAATTCAATTCAATTACCTCGACTCTATGTTGTTGTTCGGACAATCGTTCTGCAAATGATTTTCTCTTAAGATGATCAGGTGTCCTAGTGAAGCATGATGGCAAAGGTGGCACATCACTCACATTCTCAACAGACTACATAAAAGAAAAGTAACATTGAAATAAATTAATATATAATTATTAAACAAAATAGGAAATGCATACATTTAAAATAGGAAATGCACTACACAAAAACTTATCCACTAGAAAACAAGCACATACCACCATTGAGGCCTCCTACATCAATTAAAAAGGACAAGAATGTAAGACTCTAAATGACTATAATCAAATATTTAAGTTTTCTAAATTATCAATTAAAGTACAATTCAATCAAATTACCTCCACCCTTTGTTGGCGTTGAGAAAGTCGTTCTGCAAATGATAGTCCCTTGGGTCGATTAGGAGTTCGAGAAAAGACTATTGGCAAAGATGCCACATCATTCACATTTTTGATTGGCTATAAAATAAAATTAACATCAAGATATAAATTAATATATAATTACTCACAAAGAAATAAATGCATAAAAAAAAGTTAATGTGTACAACAAATTATACTGGCAAGTCCAAGCCAAATTGGATGGCAGACAAAGTTGCATGATGAACTTCTGTCAGCTCCTCCTTTGTCATCAACTATTATCCCACTTAGATACATTAGTACTAATAAAGTTGTTTATATATTCAAATGGAATAGACCATAAAATTTAACTTTAAATTTTACCTACACAAAAGATTGCTCATGCATTTCTCCTTCTCTAATGTTTACTGATCCGGTAGCTTCTACTCTTGTCCCTGACCCCTCAGCTTGAGTTCTAGACCCCACTGCCTCATCTCATGAATGGAGATCATACTCTGATGTGTTCAACGGTGGCTCACTACTCTCCATAATAGGACCCAAGCATAAATGATTGCAAGAAATGTAATGATGGGGCACACATATATGTCTGGATGACGACGGTCTAGTGGTACCAAGTGATCTAATATCATCACCTTCATCATGTGCTTGTGCAAACTGAGATGTCTGAATAATCAAATGCTCGGTCAAAGAGTGTATGGCACTAAGGCCCTATTGTGTTGCACTTGCAACAATGTCTGGGTGTTGCATTGGCGGTGGAGAATGGATAGCAGGAGGGGGAATATAGGGACCTTGTACTTGTCTAATTGCCCTAGGTCTATCTTGAGGCATTCCTCTACCCACTCCTTGAAACTCTCTAAAATCAAAATAATTAACATGTTGACCCATGACGAAATCTGCATAGAGTTTACGGAGGAAATACAAAGGCACATCTAAATTGTTGTTGGGTGGTTTATCAAAAACCATCCACCAACGATCCCAAAAGTTTTGACTAATGCCCTCATGAATACACCATTTGATTGAAAATTTGGGCTTACGGACATCAACATGCAATCCAGTTTTAGGATTGACAAAGTGTTGGGCCAACATAGTTTTTGTAATCTCTAAATCTTTGACTTCCTCATATGACAAACCATCAGCATATTCAGCCTTCTTGGCTTCTCGCCATTGCCGAAATGATTCGTGTTGGGTGGACAAGGTTTGAATATGATTAATGATTCCCTCTAAATTTGATGTCATTATAGACAATCAAGGGTGGCGGCGATACATTTCTATGATCCTGCTTATATGATCAATATTTCTTTAAATATTCTCTTCTACTGTTGGAGGGGGAGGGTTTGGTGGTGGAGGGTTTGGGTTTTCATTTTGTGCATCCATTTTACCTAATTAAATTATAAAACATACCCACTTAGCATAAAAACCAAAAAAATTGCTT
Organism: Cunninghamia lanceolata; assembly: GCA_027924645.1. Lineage (NCBI taxonomy): Eukaryota > Viridiplantae > Streptophyta > Pinopsida > Cupressales > Cupressaceae > Cunninghamia > Cunninghamia lanceolata. The sequence continues at coordinate 1,148,467 of BSBN01001549.1, read as the reverse complement.
GAAAATACAAAACAAACCAAAAAAATGCATGAAATCTTACCTCTTTGGATCGGATATCCATTCCTCAGCTCTGATATCCATTTCTTTGAAGATGAGACTGCGTTTTTGCAAGCCACGGGTTTGCAAAAATGCAGTCTTTTTTGCTTTTTATGATCTCCAAAACGGATATCCATTTTCCTTTTCCTTATTGTATTTCATTTTTTTTATTTTATTATTTTAGCATTGCATACATTTTAAGTATTTAGGCATTTTAGCTATAAAATACAAGCAAATTTATAAAGGATTATGATGATATTTAGGCATTTTAGCTATAAAATACTATCAAAATTTATATAGGATTATGATGATATATATAATTGATTTTTATATGATTTACTTATACTAAGGTATCTCATAGTATTTTAAAGGCACTTTTGAATAGAGACAGGAGAGAGGTAGATACAGGAGAGAGGTAGATGCGGGTTAGGGGTTAGGGATTAGGGCCATTATTTAGGGTTTACAGATTTAGAGAGAGAGAGACTACTTTTGACATGCAACCGTAAACCCTAAATAATGCCCCTAAACCCTAAACCCAAGTAACCCTAAATAATTCTTCCAAATACTAAACCCTAACCCCTAAACCATAAACCCTAAATAATTCCCCTAAGCCCTAAACCCTAAACCTAAGAAAGGGAGTCCTAGTTTTCTTGTTTCCATTTGCTTCATCGATAAGGGAGAGGGAAAGATAGAGGGGAGAGATAGGATATATAGGAATGATAGGGGAATGACTAGGATGCATGATTAAACCTAACCCCTAACCCCTATTTCCTAACTCCTAAACCCTAAACTTGAGAAACCATAAACCCCTAAATCCTAAACACTAAACCCAAGAAACCCTAAACCTCTATCGAGCTCTATCTCACTATCTCCCCATCACTATCATTCCTCTACCTCTCAATCTCTCTCCCTATGCTTTAGCCATGTCCCTCATTCTATATCTCCCTATTGGTCCTCTCTCTCTAAACACTAAACCCTAAACCTCTAAACCTTAACCCCTAAACCCTAAACATGAGCAACCCTAAACTCTATCTCCTATCTCTCCCTTATCTCCCTATCTCTATCATCCTTCTACCTCTCAATCCTTCTCCCTATTTCTCTAGACATATCGCTCACTCTCTATCTCCCTATCTCTCCCCTTTGTCACCTCTATCTCTCCCTATCTGTCTCCTCTCTCTTTCTATCTAAACCCTAAATCCAAAACCCTAAACCTCTAAACCTAACCCCTAACCCCTAAACAATAAATCCTAAACCCTAAATTATAATGCCCCTAAACCCTAACCCCTAACCCCTAAACCTGAGAAACCCTAAACCCCAAACCCCTAAACCCTAAACCCAAGTAACCATAAACCACTATTTCCCTATCTCTCCCCTATCTCCCTATCACCTTTGTCCCTCTACCTCTCAATCTCTCTCGCTCACTCTCTATCTCCATATCTCTCCCCTTTGTCACCTCTATCTCTCCCTATCTGTCTCCTCTCTCTTTCTATCTAGCTATCTCCAAAACTAAGAAACCCTAAACCCAAGTACACCCTAAATCCAATCAACTTTAAACCTATATCTCCCTATCTCTCCCCTATCTCCCTATCTCTATCATCCCTCTACCTCTCTTGATCTCTCTCCCTATGTCCCTGGCCATGTGCCTCACTCTCTATCTCCTTATCTCTCTCCTCCATCTCCTCTCTCTATCTCCCTATAATTCCTCTCTCTATAAACCCTAAATCCAAAACCCTAAACCTCTAAACCTAACCCCTAACCCCTAAACAATTTAAATCCTAAACCCTAAATAATGCCCCTAAACCCTAACCCCTGACCCCTAAACTTGAGAAACCCTAAACCCCTAAACCTTAAACCCCAGACCCCTAAACCCTAAACCCAAGTAACCCTAAACCACTATCTGCCTATCTCTCCCCTATCTCCCTACCACCTGTGTCCCTCTACCTCTCAATCTCTCTCCCTATGTCTCTAGCCATGTCCCTCACTCTCTATCTCCCTATCCCTCCCCTCTGACTCCTCTATATCTCCCTATCATTCCTCTCTCTATAAACCCTAAATCCAAAACCCTAAACCTCTAAACCTAACCCCTAACCCCTAAACAATAAATCCTAAACCCTAAATTATAATGCCCCTAAACCCTAACCCCTAACCCCTAAACCTGAGAAACCCTAAACCCCAAACCCCTAAACCCTAAACCCAAGTAACCATAAACCATTATCTCCCTATCTCACCCCTATCTCCCTATCACCTTTGTCCCTCTACCTCTCAATCTCTCTCGCTCACTCTCTGTCTCCTTATCTCTCCCCTTTGTCACCTCTATCTCTCCCTATCTGTCTCCTCTCTCTTTCTATCTAGCTATCTCCAAAACTAAGAAACCCTAAACCCAGGTACACCCTAAATCCAATCAACTCTAAACATATATCTCCCTATCTCTCCCCTATCTCCCTATCTCTATCATCCCTCTACCTCTCTTGATCTCTCTCCCTATGTCCCTGGCCATGTGCCTCACTCTCTATCTCCTTATCTCTCTCCTCGGTCTCCTCTCTCTATCTCCCTATCATTCCTCTCACTCTATAAACCCTAAATCCAAAACACTAAACCTCTAAACCTAACCCCTAAACAATTTAAATCCTAAACCCTAAATAATGCCCCTAAACCCTAACCCCTAACCCCTAAACCTGAGAAACCCTAATCCCCTAAACCGTAAACCCCAAACCCCTAAACCCTAAACCCAAGTAACCATAAACCACTATCTCCCTATCTCTCCCCTATCTCCCTATCACCTTTGTCCCTCTACCTCTCAATCTCTCTCTCTATGTCTCTTGCCATGTCCCTCACTCTTTATCTCCCTATCTCTCCCCTCAGACTCCTCTATATCTCCCTATTGGTCTGATGCAGAGCACACAGTGGAAGCTCTCAAAACACGGTGAAATACCCATCAAAAACCATAGTTCAAATAGATTAAAGCTTAATCAGCTTTAAGAAACCTTCTCAAAGTCCCAAATAACATCAAATCATATACATTCTTCCTATCGGCAAGATAAACACTATCGGCCAACTCAAAAATTCTTATATCGATGCTCCGATCACTCCACTTTTGATGAGCCTTTGAACCTTTCGTTGTGACATATATCCATTGGCCCAACTTTAAACTAGTCTTATGATCTCCCATACCACCCATTTCTCACTCCACAACCTATATTAACACATGATTAAACATAACCCCTAACCCCTAAACCCTAAACTTGAGAAACCATAAACCCCTAAATCCTAAACACTAAACCCAAGAAACCCTAAACATCTATCTCTCTATCTCCCTATCTCACTATCTCCCCATCACTATCATTCCTCTACCTCTCAATCTCTCTCCCTATGCTTTGGCCATGTCCCTCACTCTATATCTCCCTAATTGTCTTCTCTCTCTAAACACTAAACCCTAAACCTCTAAACCTTAACCCCTAAACCATAAACCCTAAACCCTAAATAATGCCCCTAAACCCTAAATAATGCCCCTAAACCTTAACCCCGAACACCTAAACCCTAAACACGAGCAACCCTAAACCCTATCTCCTATCTCTCCCTTATCTCCCTATCTCTATCATCGAGCTCTACCTCCCAATCCTTCTCCCTATTTCTCTGGACATCTCACTCACTCTCTATCTCCTTATCTCTCCCCTTTGTCACCTCCATCTCTCCCTATCTGTCTCCTCTCTCTTTCTATCTAGCTATCTACAAAACTGAGAAACCCTAAACCCAGGTACACACTAAATCCAATCAACTCTAAACCTATATCTCCCTATCTCAATCATCCCTCTACCTCTCTTGATCTCTCTCCCTATGTCCCTGGCCATGTGCCTCACTCTCTATCTCCTTATCTCTCTCCTCGATCTCCTCTCTCTATCTCCCTATCATTCCTCTCTCTATAAACCCTAAATCCAAAGCCCTAAACCTCTAAACGTAACCCCTAACCCCTAAACAATTTAAATCCTAAACCCTAAATAATGCCCCTAAACCCTAACCCCTAACCCCTAAACCTAAGAAACCCTAAACCCCTAAACCCTAAACCCAAGTAACCCTAAACCACTATCTCCCCATCTCTCCCCTATTTCCCTACCACCTCTGTCCCTCTACCTCTCAATCTCTCTCCCTATGTCTCTGGCCATGTCCCTCACTCTTTTCCTCCCTATCTCTCCCCTCAGACTCCTCTATATCTCCCTATCATTCCTCTCTCTCTATAAACCCTAAATCCAAAACCCTAAACCTCTAAACCTAACCCCTAACCCCTAAACAATAAATCCTAAACCCTAAATTATAATGCCCCTAAACCCTAACCCCTAAACCTGAGAAACCCTAAACCCAAGTAACCATAAACCACTATCTCCCTATCTCTCCCCTATCTCCCTATCACCTTTGTCCCTCTACCTCTCAATCTCTCTTGCTATGTCTCTTACCATGTCCCTCACTCTTTACCTCCCTATCTCTCCCCTCGGACTCCTCTATATATCCCTATTGGTCCTTTATCTCTCTCTAAACCCTAAACCCTAGACCTCTAAACCTTAAACCCTAAATAATTCCCCTAAACCCAAGCAACCCTAAACCTCTATCTCCCTATCTCTAATATCCCTCTACCTCTCAATCTCTCTCTCTCTCTCTCTCTCTCTCTCTCTCTCTCTCTCTCTCTCTCTCTCTCTCTCTCTCTCTCTCTCTCTATGTCTTTGGACATGCCTCTCACTCTTTATCTCCCTATCTCTCCCCTCTGTCTCCTCTATCTCTCCCAAACTCTTTTAGTCCCCTCTATCTCTCTTTAAACTGTAAACCCTAAACCCCTAAACCCAAGAAACCCTAAACCTCTAAACCCTAAATAATTCCCCTAACCAACCTCTAAACCACTTCTCTATATAGGTGCAACTAATACCACTTTTTCATTGTTCAACTTGATGTTCATCTTGTTGGTTCTATGTCATATAATGTTCCACATCGAGCTCTTTATCTCAGTCATCCGGTTGTTCTTTATCTTGCTCTTTATTCTCATCAACCGGATGTTCCTCTGTTTCCTGATCTTTCCAAGATCCAAATACACTTCCTGTTGTTCTTCTTGATGCTGGTCATAAGGATGTGTCACTTCACCTTGTTGCTTTTTAAAATAACCAAGAAGAGGCAACAAGAGGCAACAAATTGTTAGTTTTCTTAGGCAAATTTAAGTTTTCTAATTACTACTGAAATCTTTTTAAAATAATGTAAAGAACATGCGAAGCTTCAAGGAATCTTTTTATGGCCCCTGTGCTAGCTTTTGTCCTCAAGGATCCAACATTTTGGTATCCTCCTTTGTAGAAATTAGAACATCCTCTTGATGACAATGGGAAGAATAAGGATGCCTTGAGAACTTGGAGATTTTATGGAGAGTGTAAGAACCTTCAAATCCTTAAAATTGAAATGGAAAAGGCTCACAAAGTTAGGACTGTAAAAGTATAATGATTATTGTGGGGGTTGTAATGAAAATATGGCTTAACTCTTTTGAGGTGACTCACTATCCATGATGTGTTGGGATCAATGGAAAATGGAATAAGAGATATTAACAAGAATTTGACATAAATGGAAGAAATGGATAGTCTCCCCTAAAAATGATGGCGAGAGATGTATTAATAGTAGAAGAAGCAACATGAATGGTGGGGTTGGTTGGGAGTGGACTAAAGAATTGATTGAGAGATTATAGAAGACTAATTGGGAGTGGACTAAATAATTGATTGAGAGATTATAGAAGACTTATTGGGAGTGGACTAAAGAATTGATTGAGAGTCAAGAGGATAGGAGAATTAGTTAGGGGAAGTAATGGTTCAATCAAGGGTGGAGAGAACTCTCAATCACAAGAATAAATGATGCCAAAATGGATGGAACTAAAAGAAATCATGCATTCCAAAAGATGACAAGGTTGCCCCTTTCATATGATACAATCTTTCTAAAATTTAGATTGTATTTTATAGCTAAAATGCCTAAATAGTAAAATGCTAAAAATGCTAAAATAATAAAATAAAAAACAATGAAAACAATAGAGAAAAAGAAAACGGATATCCATTTCAAAGTCAAACTTTGCCAAGTCACGAATTTGGCTAAGTAAAAACGCGATTTTTTTCCTATTGCCACTGTTTGGCCCGCGATGATCCTGCACATACCCGGAGGGAGACATAGAAAGGGGGAGGGGGAGAGGGATAAATAGAGAGAGATAGAGAGAGGGAGACATGGAGAGATAGAGAGGGACATGGAAAGAGATGGAGAGATAGAGATAGAGTTAGAGAAAGGAAAAAATATAGAAAGAGGGGCAAATATAGAGATAGAGAGGGATAGGTGGAGATAGATACAAGGAGAGGGAGAGAGGGGGATTGAGATAGACAAAGGGGTCTATAGAGGGAGAAAGATAGATATAAAGAGGGAGATAGAGATAGATATATAGAGAGGGGAGATATAGGAAGATAGAGAGCAAGGGAGAGATAGATAGGGAAATACAGAGAGAGAGGTAGAGAGGGATATATTAAGAGATAGGGAACTATGGGCAGAGATAGAGATAGGGAAAGAGATTTGTGATGTCCAGAGACATAGGTAGAGATATTTCAAGAGGTAGAGGGATGGGGAGAGAGATAGAGAGGGAGGGAGAGAGAGGTAGAGAGGGATAGATTAAGTGATAGGGATATGTGTAGAAATAGAGATAGGGAAAGAGATTAAGAGATGTCCAGAGCATAGGGAGATAGATTTGAGGTAGAGGGATTGGGAGAGTGATAAAGAGGGGGAGTGAGAAAGTGAGGGAGGGAGAGATAGCAAGGTAGATTTAGAGAGAGGGGATCGATAGAGAGAGCAAGATAGAGAGAGAGTGAAAGAGAGATACAGAGGTAGATATAGTTAGAGGGATAGAGGACATAGAGATATCTCTCTAGCCTCAGTCTCCTATATATCTCCCTATCAATCCTCTCTCTCTAAACCCTAGCCTAAACATCTAAACCTTAACCCCTAACCCCTAAACCATAAACCCTAAACCCTGGAAGCAACCTTAAACCTCTATTTCCCTATCTCTCCCAATCTCTATTGGTCCCCTCACTCTATCTCTCTCTAAACCCTAAACCCTAACCACTAAACTTGAGCAACCCTAAACCCTAAACACTAAACTTGAGCAACCCTAAACCCCTAAAGCTTAAATAATTTCCCTAAACCCTAACCCCTAAACCCTAAACTTGAGAAACTCTAAACTCATTAACCTCAAATAATGCCCCTGACCTCTAAACCCTAAACTCTTGAATAACTAGGCTAAGCCCCTAAACATATAGTTCGATAGGGGATGATGGAGGATCAATGGGAAATGGATGTAGAATTATTGGATCTTGATTATCAAATTTATCCTCATTGGGATGTGATTTGATATGATTCAAGTTATTTGTTTGATTATCTATGTTTTCTTGGGGACCAAGTGTCTCATCATGGGATATTGATGGACAATGAATAGGACTAGTGTGATGATGGATAGGGCTAATGGGATGATGGATAAGAGTGATGTGGGTTACTTGCTCATGGATAAGATCTTGATCATAGGTAATATCTTGATCATAGGGAGGATAAGCATGGATAGCACGATCTATTAGATATGGATAGGGTAAGTGGGGATGCATTGATATTCATTGGATTGGGGAGTAAGAGGTGGCGATGGGGGTTCACTAGGAGATGTTGGAGGATCAATGATGGTATCAATGTAGATGGGTTGACCATGAGATGGTAAGGGATCTGGGATGGGATTAGATGGGATGTTTGGATTTTGATTTGGATGGGTGGTTGGTGTTTCCACATGCTTTGGGCTAGGGTATTAACATAGCTATTGGGTTTCTTAGATGGATGTGATGGGTTCTTGGATGGAATCAATAATCTTTGGATGTTTGACAACATGGCTACATGATGGGGTTTGACTTGGACTTATCATAGGAGACTCTTCAATGAAATGGATAGACATAGGAGTGGATGACAGTGTTGGAGTGGTAGACATGTTATTAGGAGGTTCTTTGTTAGGCTCAAGGATAGGAATTGGAGTACATGATGTTTTTAGATTCCTTGCTAATAGTCCTTGGCTCACATCCTTCATGGATTCATGGGTTGATGGACTAGGATATGCATATAGTTGATGGACAATGATGGAAGATGTTGTGGGGTTAGGATTAGGATCGAGAGTGAATGGATATAGGAGGGGATGGATTAGGATTGGGAGTGTTAGAGGGGGATGAAATTGGATCAGTGGATTTGGATGGCTCCATATCCTTACTTTTATTTTTGGATTTTGTAAAGAGTCTTTGGAGAAATATTTTCAAGGGTTCATGGGTTGATGGATTAGAGCTTAGAATGTTTGATGGTGGATTAGATGGTGAGTTATATGGTGGATGGATGATAGGGATTGATGGATTAGGAGATGGGTGGACTAATGCATTAGGATTATGAGGATTGGAGGGAAATTATAAAATAATTCCCATTTAACCCTACCCATAAACCCTAAATAATGCCCCTAAACCTAAGCAACCCTAAACCTCTCTCTCTCCCAAAACCCCTAAACCATAAACCTGAGAAACCGTAAACCCTTGAACCCTAAACTTAAGCAACCCTAAACTCATAAACCTGACCAACCCTCTCTCTCTCTCTCTCTCTCCTTATCACCCAATCTCTCCCCTCTCTCTCCCCTCCATCTCCATCCTCTCTCCCTCTTCCTCCCTCTCCTCTCCCTTGTCGACAAAGAACATGAAAACAAGAAAACTAGGACATGTAAAGAGGGACGAGGATATAAATTGGGATGATGAAATGGAAACAAGATAATTTATGAAATTTCATTGGATGGGAAGAATGATGAGAAGAGGTAGAGAGGGGAGGGAAGTAGAGAACTTGAGAGAGAGGGTAGGAGGTAGAGACGGGAGGGAAGTAGAGAGTGAGAGAGGATAGGTGGTAGATAGGGGAAGGAAGAGAGAGAGAGAGGGGGGGGAGCGAAGCAAAGACTGAGAGAGGGTAGGAGGTAGAGAGGGGAGGGAAGTAGAGAGTGAGAGAGAGGGTAGGAGGTAGAGAAGAGAGTGAGAGAGAAGGTAGGAGGTAGAGAGGCGAGGGAAGCAGAGACTCAGAAAGAGGGTAGGAGGTAGACAGGGGAGGGAAGTAGAGAGTGAGAGAGAGAGGGTAGAAGGTAGAGAGGGGAGAGAAGAAGAGAGTGAGAGACAAGGTAGGAGGTAGAGAGGGGAGGGAAGCAGGGACTCAGAGAGAGGGTAGGACATAGAGAGGGGAGGGAATTAGAGAGTGAGAGAGATGGTAGGAAGTGCAGCTGCCCTCGTAGACATGTATGTAAAGTGTGGAAGCATAGACAAGGCATGTCAATTATCTGACGTAATACCTCAAAGAGATGTTATGTAATGGAATGCAATGATTTCAAGATATGCAAAAAATGGATTGGTTGAAAAGGCTTTAGAAACTTTCAAGGAAATGCAATTAGCATGTGTATAGAAAAATTTTCTCAGCAACTCACATAAAGCGAGCACATTATAACGCACTCATGTTATGCTAAGCTTGTTTAGATGTGTTTTTACCAGTTTTTCATAAAATTTTGAGATAATCTAGAGCGTGCTTCCCATCAGGATGGCACTTTTTTCAATGAAAACTAAAAAAAATATCACCATAATCTGAAGCTCTCTATTATCTATCTAACCATATAATTTTTTTCACATTTTGAGTACATTAAGGGTTTCATCTTTAATTTCATTTGTTAGTGTATCCATTTTTTGTCAAAAACTAGTGTCTAGTATTTTTGACCTTTTTTTAACCATTCATCGAAATTTGAAATAAGTTACATTTTTAGAAACTAGACTCCATTCTAGACATGTATTAAAAAAAAAAAAAAATTGATTAGTTTTCAAAAAATTTAAGGGGGAGCACACTCAATTTTCTATTTTTCAAGATGTGTTCACTTTAAAAATTACTAAAAAAAAAATTATTCATGAAAAAATTATTAGAAAAATTAGGGATAAATTACATGGTGTTAGCTAATTTCTCATCAAAGCAATTTTTGAAATACTTAAAAAAAGTTAACATTTTAGGAGGAGCACACCAGACGCTATGTTATGTTTTTTTTGAGAAAAATAGGACCAATTTGTGTGCTCCCCCTTTTTGAACCCCTTAATCTCAACCATTTCTGAAAAAACTGAGTAGTTTAGAAACTAGATTCAAAGCACTACAACTCTTTTTTTGTTCCATCTTCAAATTTTGTGTGTAGTTATCTTCAATTTCTCATCCAACATCAATGTTTCCTAATTTCAAAAAAAAAAAAGTGGCATCTTAAGACCCCCTTTTGGTCCTCCATCTTTGTGCACTTACCCTAGGCATTGCTATCACTATCACAACTCTCAACACCTTGGTCTTCACTTTGGCAAGAGGTAAATCTTCGTGTGTATTTACCATTTGTCTACATATTGTTTGATTGTTTGTTGATATCATACATATAGGTTTTTCATCTCATAACATACTCTATCAAGGTCATCATGGTCCATTATATCATGATGTGTCTTAACTATATGTTCACTAGGGCATTTTACTGTTTGCTTTTCTGACTACATTTATGAGTCAAATCTTCACACATATGACATGTTATCATGGTTTTTCCATATCATGGTGAATCCTACCTTATGCTAAATAAACACCAAGTTGCTCAACACAATTGGAGCTTCTTTAAGATTACTAGCATGCATCTATCATCCAACATTTATTTCTACATTTGCCTATGGTTCAAAAGATGAATTCAAGATAGTCTCTTAAATCACCATCTTTTATTTCTTTGAAACACTTCCAGATAGTCTAGAAAGCAATGGAGCTCAAGATTACATATTTTTCCAAGTGTTTAGTCTACTAGGGTCTCCTTGTTGGAAAATAGGCAACACATTTGGGTGTGTCTAACCCAAAATGCTCAGTTTGTGAGCATTTTGAAACAAACAAGAATTTGTTTGGTTTCACACTCAAGTGCAATTGGCTTGGTTGTGAGTTGATTACTTTTTCAAGCATTTTAGACGAAAGCCCTTTACAATTTGATGGGGCTAAATTTTTTACTAAATTCACACAGCGATGGTATAGTTTTAGGTTGGAGATTGTTTTTAGCATTTGGAAAGATAAGAATGTTGCTTTGTTTGATAATATTTCTATTGGTACCAATTTTGATAGTCACACAAAGTCATTGGTAGTTTCTAACAATCTCATATAGATTCAAGTTAAGGCCAACAAGGTGGCTTTGGAGGTGGCACACCACTAGACTCTTCATGATCATTGGGGGAATGCCCTATGCACTATGGTCACGGTTCTTCTCTCTTCACATCCCCATTCTAGATCCCCCTGTTGGGATGGCTATTCTTAAACATCATCCACTTCAACAGTCAAAGGTCAATTTTGGCCAATAAAAATAGGACAAATATTGACCACTTTTTATTGTGGATGAGGTGTAAAATTACTATAGATTGTTTAACCATTAAAATAGATGATATTTAAGTAAAATGAACCAGAACTAATGATATGGCTATTCTAACTCTCCTCAGTGTCACTTGCAAAGCCAGCAAAGATGGCCTTCTTTGCCATAAGCCAAGCAGCTTTCTGGTTGGTCGCTGCCTATTCATTCATTCTACATCATATGTTAATCCCTTCGCGTTAAGAACCCAGTTCAAAAAAACAACACTTAATAACAGCATAGAAGATTTTGAAAGCTACTCTTGCTCTTGCTAACCTGCGATTCCGGTCAACTGGATTGCTTACCACATACGTAAACACTTTACATTCTCAATAATAACGAGCAGCAACTTGCTCGTTGAATTTCTATTATATAGTTTTCTTATTTGCTAAACACTTCATGGATCCTCTTGCTCCAGAAAATTGAAATCATTTAACATCCCAAAGAAATGAAATGACTTGAATCATTTCTCTTTTCTTTTTTCCTTTTAAATTACATGAAAACACAAGCCATAATTAGATTTGGTAAATAGAGCCCTGTACATTGTTTTTTGGTCTCACATAAACAGGCAGCAATTTGTTGTGTCAGTTAAATAAATGTTTCGACTAAAGTTAAAAATAAACCTATCAGTTGGTTAAACTCTTCCTTGAGTTCTACCACTACTCAGAATCAAATATTACAGGAATTAAAAATGTTCCCGTCGTATCATAGGGGATGAGATCTAGATCATGTTTCCTGAGAATTTGGTGGAATGGATATCTTCCAATTCTTAGCTCTCAACCGAAGAGGTTCAGCCTAAGATTCGTGGATCTTATAGATGATCTCCATCATAAAAACAAAAATACAATTCCACATACACCATTACCTTCACTTTTTTTTACGCAGAGCATTTGGAATTACTACTTAGTAAGATGAGGTTCTTTGTCTGGACAAACTCCTGAGGAGAACAAGGTATTCTGAGAATCCCCTCTTGCAAGAAACCGAATTCTTCTTGGGCATCATCCAGAATAGCCACAAAAAGCGGATGATTTAGCAAGAAAATGGGTACCACAAAACGAGTGAGCTCATTCCCCTTTCCCACTTGCACCGCCACACAACCCTTGGGAATATGACTAGGGCGCTTGTATGCAGTCTTTTAACAATAACTTGAATCGTTCTGTACTGATCAGAACACACCGGCTTTTTGAGCTCTTCTGATTCGAAGTATGACTGCCTAAAACTTCATAGTCCAGAGCATTTGAGCTTCTCAGGAAAAGGCACCGTGAGAATATTGACATGGCGGACAAATCTGAAAGGTGGGATCAACACAGAGAAAGTAAGGACAGTTGTGAGAGAAGATGAAGTTGCCCTGTGAAAATATAAGATCGAACATGCCGCGTTCAAAAAATAAAATTAGACTTCCTGTTAATAAACAATGCAACTCAAAGAAAAGCTTAGTGTTTGACAGGAGAGCAGTTATTTGAGAAAATTGTATAATATTGTGGCCGATTCCTCCGCTACAGACTCATTTGTTTCAACGGTTGGAAGAATTTATTTGGGTTTGGAACGCCCATGTGCGTTGGGTTTTTTCAGTCTATCCCTGTACTTTACGAACTTCTCTGCCTATTAAAGTAATGTTGGGGAATCCTCAGCTGGCGCTGCTTCTGCATAATTAATTCGCTAGTCGGGTGGGGAGTTATGAGGAAGTTTCCTCAGCAGATTTACCTTTACCATAATTGGCTACCAAAACATGGACTTGAGTGGGCACTCTATTTAAATATCATCCAACTTCAAAGGTCAAATAATCAATAGCAATTTTACATCTCATTCACAACATAAAGTGGTAAATATTTATCCTACTTTTATTGGCCAAAATTGACCTTTGACGGTTGAAGTGGATAATATTTAAGAATAGTCGAGGGGGACGGCACCAGCGGATCAAGTTCTTTTTGCCACGGGAAGTTTTGTGATCTTCAATCTTACATAAACTTGGAATTTGTATCAAAAAAAGGAAAAGACTGTAACTCACTCTGGAAGTTCAACCCAGGTGGGAGAGGGAAAGGAAGGTAAAGCTTAACCACTAGACATGTTGTAAAATGGTTGGTTTTAAATCAAATCGACTAGATGGTCGAACATGTCAAAGGAGACAAGGTTGGTATTAAATCAAATTGGATGGTCGAACATGTCAAATGAGACAAATAACCTGGTCAAATAGGTCGACAAAGCTGGGTTTAACAAGTCGAACGGAATAATCGCCATTAAACAGGGTCAAAATGTCGTAAATAGTCGGCATGCTAGGTGGGAAAGGAATGGAGTTGGATGGGGGAGGATTCACTCTATTTTGTATGGCTATAAGAGTTTTACAAAGAAAGGTAAGTTTTTATAGTATAAATAAGATAATTATATAATATTTTTGTGTGTGGAAGATGTAGTGTAGAACAGAGAGACTAGCTCAATAGATCAAACTAGGTCAAACCCTCTTCTACAAAACATTTGGGGGCACAAACCGAGCTTGGCTTCTACCTTAGAAGGAGAGCCAAACTACAAGGGTTATGCCCTTTTATTGTATAGAGAAGCAATTAACCAAAATCAACCAATCAAGCTAGAGTCAAGACATGAAACCCTAGTTGACAAAAATCAAAGTACAACAAACTGTTGGAACCAAAAACCTAACAATTAAATGGACAACAGAGATCAGTGATTAATTTGTAACCTGATTTCGGAGGTCAGAATGCCCAAGATGAGGACGCTCAGGCACCCTAGTCCCAAATTAGGGTTTCTAGAAATTGATTCTTCTGTTGGGTCTGTAACAACAACCTTAGTCTTCTTCTTGGAGATCACCTTCCGAAACCCGTTCATCTGACCTGCACACATGTGAGAAGGAAAATCGTTTGGCGCTATTTAGGAGCTTGCCTCAATCAAGCTCTGTGAATGGTGTTTCCACCTCCACAATAGCAAAGATGATAGATAAAGAGTGCATGCCCTAGGAGGGTAGAGGCAGATCTGAAGTAGAATGGAATGCTAAGACAAAGCATGAAGGAAGGAAGTCACCATGAGTATGGAAACCTTAGCATGCTTATAGACGGCATCACAATTTGACTCATGAAGTTGGTGTAGCCTCGAAGATCTTCACAAGACCTGCAATATGTTAGTGTTGCAGCAATAATCCACAAGGGAGAGTTGTAGAAAGCATGAGAGAGAAAGAGAGAAAGTACAAGAGTACCAAGATTTGCTAGAGAGAGTTAGATGATCAAATGAATGACTTAACTTACTTTTATATGCATTCCCGTTGATTTCCAGAGAATTAAACCACATGAGGCTGATCTTGGGAGTCATTTAAGAGGCCTAAACTAACAAGGCCACAATTTAAGGTAGGGCTAAAGGAGGGCCCAGTGTGCTTGGGTGCCCTAGTCCTTTAGCCACATAATCCCGAAAGAGGGCACTTAAAGCATGCTTAATCCCTGCCTTATTATTCTTTTTCAGGTTTCGTACATCGGGATGAAGAACCACATGCTTAATGCTCAAAAAGGTATTAAAATAGGTCCTAATTAACAAGTACAAATATTTGAGGCCCATCTAGGAGCTAAACTAAGTGAAATAGTGGCATACACATTTTACGACTTTACAGAAGCGATAAAATTGTTAGTAGTTATTTGACTGTTGAAGCATTTGATGTTTAAGTAAAATTCAAAATTGTCATCAAAGGTTTGTAGCTAAATTACTTGAGAACAATTGGTGAGGATTATGGTGTGTTCCTTGATTTTGTCATTCACCAAGATTCAAATCATGCAACTTAAATTTGTCAACAACTTTTGCCCATAAAAAATAATAATTATAGGTACAATTAAATGGACAATAGGCACTTATATTTTGTGTTAGAAATGAACCTGCAAACCACACAACAGAAATCTGATTCAAACGTTATTTATGTCTTCTAAACAATGTAGAATCAACAGAGATTGCAACAAAAATAAAACCCACTACATAGAAATAACATGCATTAAAAATTGAACACATAACACAGTATGTAATGTGGAGAAAACCCTTTCGGATAAAAAACTCCACCAAGAAAAGAGGCTCCAAGTCAAGTATTATCTTCAAATATGAGATTATAATACATGCACTTCCTCTCTTTCTTCAGTCTTCAATCCAGCGGTGCCTGTTACTCTCAACTCTGATAAAAATGTAGTACAAATATCCTTATATAAGGAGGTTGCCTTTTAGGGCAAGAAAACTGACATAATATCAACCATCAGATCTATGACCTAATGATGAACGATCCAGATTTACAATGATAAAATTTAGCTCTAGGGCCGCTGTCCTCAAGCCTTCGCTGGGGTGGGTAGCCCTCGGACCCCTCACCAGGGCGTGCAGCCCCCAAACCCCCCACCGGGAGGATGATCCCTCCGGACCCCTCGTAGAGGGAAACCCCTTGTGACCACCCATCACGGACGAATTAGCGTCAAGGACCAAATATAAACATGTGACTGAAATAAGATTGCTACTGGTGAAACCTTTATCCCTTATGGGTGATTTACAAACAATAATAGGAATAAATTACATAGGATTTACAAGGTTGATGGCACCTTAATCCTAACATTCTCCCACTTGACATCATATATTGTAAATACCCATAGAAAATAATAATCAGGCAATAGAAACAATGTCCATGGCCTCTCTGCACCAAACAAATTTTTATGTGCTCACAAGTTTGGTCAAAGCATCTACAACATTCTCCTGAATGTCTACCTTCTTCAGCTCAATCTGTCCATTTGTAACCATTTCTTGAACAAACACAGTTACTTTGTTCACCATCAAAGAAGAGTATATAGTAGCTACCCATGTCTCTAAGGAGGCAGTTTGGTTGAGGATATTATGTACAGGTATTGGTTTTGATTGTAGGATCATTCAGATTGGTTGTGATAGCCAGAGTGCTATTTGGTTGGCCAAGAATCCTCTGTATCATGCTCCACCAAACAAAGTAAACACATAGCCACTGGTGGACCTTTAACTATCCAAGTCACCTGCCCAATCTGCATCAACAAATCTCTATATGTCTAAAGTTTTGTCAGCACTGTCCTGGTACCAGAATAAACCAAACAGTAATCAGGAGTACCCACTAGATATCTAAACACCCTCGTTGCATAATTACGATGTTGTCTACCAGGGTCAGACATAAATCTGCTCAGAACTCCCACTGCTTGGGACATATCTGGTCTACTAGTGCAAACCATTGGATACATCAAACTCTGTACAACACTAGCATATGGCACATTAGACATATCTTCTAAATCATCCTCATTCTTTGGACACATATCTGATGAAAGCTTAGTAACAATGGGTAAAGGAACTCTAACTGGGTTACAACCATGCATACTAAATCTCTGCAAAATGGTATTCACATACTTACTCTGAGACAACCAAAGTTTTATGTTAACTCTGTCTATCCCAATCTCCATACCCAGAATATACCTGGCTACTCCAAGATCTTTCATATCAAATGCACCTGAAAGTTAGGCTTTGTCATGTCTTAAACTTTGATACTATCTGTGGTTACTTTTTGTGGAAATAAGCTATGGATAATTATGTGTGTGTTAGATAATTTATTATTTTAAAAGATGAATGAATATTTTAATATGAAAAGATGTAATGAAATGAATATAATATTCATGTTAGTAATGCTTCAGCTATTTGGTTACTAACCTACTAATGAGAAATTGGAGTTTAATATGAATTGCAGGTTGCCGAAGACAAGGGTGTGGTTGAGGTAAAGGAGATTAGCATCTTGGCAGGGTTAAGATGGAGGGGATATCTCACACACACTTCACGTAGATACATGTAGTTGCATTTGTTTGCATATTAAATGATTCTATTTTATATGTGGTTAAATTGCATTTTAATTTAGATGATTTTATTATATAGTTTAGTTATTTGTGATTAAATTAGATTATTTAATTCCTTGATAATTAAATATTGAGTGTGCATAGAAAAATAAAATAAATGATTTAATTAATTGATAAGTACTAGATGATTTAATTTTTAAAATTAATATTTAGATAATTTAATTAATTGATATGGGTCATGTGTTTGAATCAAAAACTATGCAGTTAAACCCTGAAATAAACTATCATGATTTAATTAATTATTTGATTTTATTTGACAAAAGATTTTATTAATTATTATTTTAGAAATAATTATGTGGCAAATTTATTTAGTAAATTACTCTTAGCTATTTAAATTTAACTTTAAATTATTAAATTTATGCCATTTTTAAATTAGAATTATTATTTATAATTGTGTTGTAAAATTTAGTAATAAAATTAGTCATTAAATAGGTGTTTTCAAAAAATACAAATATTTGTTTTATTTTATAAATTAGAAATAAATCTTAGAAAAAGAAAACAAAAAGATAGAAACAAAGAGAAAAATAGAAGAAGACTCAAAATTAGAAAAAGACAAAAACAAAACAAAATTAGAAACTGGAAAAAGATAGAAAGAAAGAAGATTGAAAAGGAAATGATACAATTTAAAAAGAGACAACTCTCTCATTCTGGAAGACAAAGAAAAACTCATTCTCAACTTGCATCTAAAAGATTGTTTTCTCATCTCCGAAAATTGAATACAAAACAAAAGAATTGTTGAAGGACTTTTGGGCAAAAGGGGGGAGAATGGTTCAAACCAAGGAGCTTCTGGAAGACTGTGAGATTCAAGCATTTGATTGGGGTAGAGAGTGAATTCCAGGTTCTTATTAAATCTTTGATCTTGTATTGTGATTGTGTGTGGATGTTTTGTGTGAGCAGATCAATTATATGTATTTCTTGAAATCGTAATTGAGTAATTCCACTGTGTGTGTGTGTTCTATGCGGCTGTGTATATTTTGTGTAAAAATCATATATATATATATATATATATATATATATATATATATATATATATATATATATATATATATATATATATATATTACAGTCTTACAGTCTCTCTTAGAAATATATATATATATACAGTTGGTGTCAATTTTCATAAAGATCACTATATAAAAACTAAATCTTTAACTAAGAAATGTCTTTGAAAACCATTTGATAAAGTATTCTACTGGAGCGATTAAGATAGCGGGTTGCATTTTATATAAACAAATAATATAACAGCCAAAGGCTGATAGCATGATCATAATTGGGAGTGGGCGTGAGCTTGTATGACAGCACCCATATGTGCCGCAGTCCCCAATGGGGACTGTTGGTGCAGGAGCACCTAAGAGAACACTCTGGAGTAAGAAGACACAAATGGTCAAAGGAGAAGCCTATGGATCAAATCAAATCAAATGGAACATCCTAGAACCAATTATGGCATATTGTAATGGGCAAAATGATGTAATAATCAAATGTCCTAAGGCTCCTGGTAAGGACCCTAGGACCAAAAAATAATGTAAGTGGGCCAATAGTGCCTCTAGAGTCAAATAAGAGTCAATGAGAAGTGTCTAAGGCTAGGAATAAGGAATAATGATCCTAATAAGATCAACCATGATGAACCATGATAATTTGGTAGAGTAAAAGTCACTTAAAACAAAGTTTAATATTCAAATTTTTAAATAATTCATTTGGGCGGAAAAATAAAAAAATGAATGGTTTTAGAAGTTTAACCATCTCCAACCTTTGGGAATTGATTGTGGGAGTTAGGAAAAGTTATATAAGCCTTCCCAAGGTGTGAGATCTCATATAGGAGTCATATTGGAAGCTTGAGTTGTACGGCAGGCTGCAAATAGCAATAAAATTCAGTTTTGTCTTACACCTCCTTCTTGTTTCTGTTGATCTTTTTGATTGTTGAGTGTTGGAAAATGTATTAGGACCTTACTTAACATTAATAGACTTCATTTCATGCTCTAAGAAGGTTTTTGTAGGTAGTTTCATTGCTGTTTGTATTGACTGTTACAAAGAACAGCAGGCTGTCCTGTGCATTTTGAGAGGTTTCAATGCCTCATAGGACCTTCCCATGGATGTAGGAGCCTGATACTCATGGAATAGGTCCTTGATTATATGTATAATATGATTTCTAACTTGAAAAAGCAGGAGGAGTGCAAATGGGTAGGTGATCACCGTTTAAAGTCAGAGATTGCATGTGGAAAGAGCATTGAAATGGTGGCTCAGTCGTAGCAGCAAGAGATCGGCCTTAATAAGGTGATGGTTTTATGTTTTCTGAGGGTTTATATGGTCAAGGAAATGGTGTTAGACCTTTGAATGAGGTCTGGAAGTGATTGGAAGTGGGAGATCTAGCAAGCCCTAGGTTTTGAGGCCTAGAAAGGGGGGTTTTGTATTTAAACATGCAAATGAGAAAACCACTGGTTGAAACCTTGAAAATCCTTCATTTTTAATCCTTTCCTAAGACTTTTTTTAGGTTTGGAGTGAGGGGGATAAGTATTTGATAGGGTTCCTTTGTAAAGTGGGTGGATTAGGCCCTGCAGGAAGACAGCCGGGTTGTTAGGACAGTCATATTTCGTCCAAAACAATAGTATATGATTTTGAAGTATGGTATAGAACTCAATAGAGGGTACTCAGATCAGTCATTAGTTTTTGGAGTGCTTTGGGAAAGTTTGGAGAAAAGTACAAATTAGTCGCTGCACAGGGCTACAAGGATTAGGCCTGGTTAAGGGGAGTTGTCAAGAACCAGTCAGAAAGGTGCATGAAACCTATTGAATCTTGTTGGTTGGGGTAGGTTGAGACCCTAGAAGGTACAAGAATTCATCTGAGAAGTTGGAATCCAAATTTGAGCCCTTTGGTGGAGTTTAAGGCAAGGAGAAGACTAGAGAAGCCTTATTGGTTGAAGCCACAAGTTATTTGAATCTTTTGATCTTGTTAGATTACCATTGGAGACCTAACACCTCTGCATCATATTGGTATCAGAGCAGCAAGT
This sequence comes from Cunninghamia lanceolata, assembly GCA_027924645.1. Taxonomy (NCBI): domain Eukaryota; kingdom Viridiplantae; phylum Streptophyta; class Pinopsida; order Cupressales; family Cupressaceae; genus Cunninghamia; species Cunninghamia lanceolata. The sequence goes on along the minus strand of BSBN01001549.1, from coordinate 1,128,063 downwards.
AGATCCTTGAGGGTTGGTGAAAGTTGTGAAAGAGTAAGGGTTGGTGAAAGTTGTGAAGATGCCCCCTAAGAACCAGATGGCTAGAGAGAATTCTGAGTTGAGAGAAGCCTTAGAGGCTAGAGAAAAAGAGTTGAGGGAGAGAAGAGAGCAGGATGCTGCAAGACAAAGAGAGTCAAGACAAGTGAGAAGGGAGAATGCAACAATCTTGGCTAGATTGGAAGCATTGGAGAAGAATCCTAGAAAGGATGAACAAAATGAGTCAGAAGGAGATGAGGAGGTAGATGAGAATCCTCCTGAGGATGAATTGGATCCTGAAGAAAAGAAATTTGTGAGATTGCTGAAGGCAGTTCAAGGAAGTGGAACCAAGGCAAACATAGAGTTACCTATCTATCAGGGGAAGATGGATAGTGAAGAGCTATTAGGGTGGATAGATGCCCTTGAAAATTTCTTTGAGTATGAGGAGATGAGTGATGAGAAGAAGATTAAATTTGCAAAAACAAAGTTGAGAGGGACAGCACTTACATGGTGGAGTAGTGTGCAAATAGAAAGAGTGGCTAGAGGTGGAACAAGAATCACTTCTTGGGGTAGGATGAAGAATATGATGAAAGATCAATTCCTTCCATCTGATTACTCCATTCAGACAAAGAGGATGAGACAGAATCTGAAATAGAAGGACATGGATGTTATGTCCTATACTGAGCAATTTCATAAGCTTAGTATTAGGGGAGGATTAGAAGATGAAGAAGAGAAAGTGGCAAGATACCTTAATGGGCTTAGGTATAACTTGCAGGACGAGATTGGGTTAGTAGTACCAAAAACACTTGGAGAATGTTTTCAGTTAGCCATCAGGGCTGAAGAGAGAGTGAAGAGGAAGCAAGAAAGGCAAGGAGGTTATGGAAGAGGAAACAGAGGTAGGGGCAGAGCTACTAATGAAGTTTAGAGCAGCAATGAGAAAGGCAAAGAGTTTTCTACAGAACAGAGAGGTGGATATAGAGGTGGAGGTAGATTTGGATCAGGTAGAGGAGTGTTCACAGGCAGATGTTATCACTGCAATGAGGTGGGACACACATCTTTCAACTGTCCTAAGAAGGATGGTATTGATAAGAGAAAGGATACAAGAGTTCATTTGACACAAGAAGAGGAAAAGAAAGAAGAACAGGAAATGTCATTAGCCTCTCCAGTAATGGACGAAGAAATGCTCATGGTGGAAAAAGGCAAAATGCAACAAACACCACAGGTATCCATTTTTAAAACTAATTGTTTAAGCCATGGAAAAATATGCAAGTTGATTATAGATTCAGGTTCACATGATAATTTAGTCTCTTGGGAAATGGTGCACAAGTTGGGATTGAAGACATTTGATCATCCTAGTCCTTACAATGCCACTTGGGTAAGTCAAGAACAACAAGTAATGGTTAATTAGAGGGCATATGTTGATTTTTCAATTGGTCCATATCATGATTCTGTTTTATGTGATGTTATTTCAATGACATGTGGGCATATAATTTTGGGAAGACCATGGCAGTGTTTGAGAAGGACAGTTCATGATGGTTATACAAATAGTCATTTGGTGCACAAAGATGATAAAAAGTATAAACTAATGCCTTTACCATGTGAAGATAAGAAGGAACATGCTATTGCCTATTTTGGAGAGAAATTGCAATTGAATGTGTAGGTTGAACAGCAGGAACAATTGCAGCAAAGAAAGGTTTATGACAGTCTTAAAGAGCAGCAAATTTGGGACATGAGTTGCATCAAGATTGGGGACATTGATTGCCCTATAAGGAGGCTGAAGAAGGAAGGTAGACAGCAAATAGTACAAGAAGAAATAAATCATAATTCTAAGATGGAGAATGCAAGAGCATTACAGCAGCAAGGTCCTAGACTAGGACAGCAAAACATGTTTTATGATGCTAACATTTTTTGTACGAGTCATGCAGGTAGAAGGAGAAGGATAACCCTTGGAGAATTCATGTTTCCTATCACAACTCAAAGAAATATTTCAAAAAGAATACAGGAGGTTTGGAGCAGATCACATGACTCTTGGGACAAGAGTTTTTATCATGCTAGGGAGTATGGTGCAGGAGCACCTAAGAGAACACTCTGGAGTAAGAAGACACAAATGGTCAAAGGAGAAGCCTATGGATCAAATCAAATCAAATGGAACATCCTAGAACCAATTATGGCATATTGTAATGGGCAAAATGATGTAATAATCAAATGTCCTAAGGCTCCTGGTAAGGACCCTAGGACCAAAAAATAATGTAAGTGGGCCAATAGTGCCTCTAGAGTCAAATAAGAGTCAATTAGAAGTGTCTAAGGCTAGGAATAAGGAATAATGATCCTAATAAGATTAACCATGATGAACCATGATAATTTGGTAGAGTAAAAGTCACTTAAAACAAAGTTTAATATTCAAATTTTTAAATAATGCATTTGGGCGGGAAAATAAAAAAATGAATGGTTTTAGAAGTTTAACCATCTCCAACCTTTGGGAATTGATTGTGGGAGTTAGGAAAAGCTATATAAGCCTTCCCAAGGTGTGAGATCTCATATAGGAGTCATATTGGAAGCTTGAGTTGTACGGCAGGCTGCAAATAGCAATAAAATTCAGTTTTGTCTTACACCTCCTTCTTGTTTCTGTTGATCTTTTTGATTGTTGAGTGTTGGAAAATGTATTAGGACCTTACTTAACATTAATAGACTTCATTTCATGCTCTGAGAAGGTTTTTGTAGGTAGTTTCATTGCTGTTTGTATTGACTGTTACAAAGAACAGCAGGCTGTCCTGTGCATTTTGAGAGGTTTCAATGCCTCATAGGACCTTCCCATGGATGTAGGAGCCTGATACTCATGGAATAGGTCCTTGATTATATGTATAATATGATTTCTAACTTGACAAAGCAGGAGGAGTGCAAATGGGCAGGTGATCACCGTTGAAAGTCAGAGATTGCATGTGGAAAGAGCATTGAAATGGTGGCTCAGTCGTAGCAGCAGGAGATTGGCCTTAATAAGGTGATGGTTTTATGTTTTCTGAGGGTTTATATGGTCAAGGACATGGTGTTAGACCTTTGAATGAGGTCTGGAAGTGATTGGAAGTGGGAGATCTAGCAAGCCTTAGGTTTTGAGGCCTAGAAAGGGGGGGTTTTGTATTTAAACATGCAAATGAGAAAACCACTGGTTGAAACCTTGAAAATCCTTCATTTTTAATCCTTTACTAAGAATTTTTTTAGGTTTGGAGTGAGGGGGATAAGTATTTGATAGGGTTCCTTTGTAAAGTGGGTGGATTAGGCCCTGCAGGAAGACAGCCGGGTTGTTAGGACAGTCATATTTTGTCCAAAACAATAGTATATGATTTTGAAGTATGTTATAGAACTCAATAGAGGGTACTCAGATCAGTCATTATTTTTTGGAGTGCTTTGGGAAAGTTTGGATAAAAGTACAAATTAGTCGCTGCACAGGGCTACAAGGATTAGGCCTGGTTAAGGGGAGTTGTCAAGAACCGGTCAGAAAGGTGCATGAAACCTATTGAATCTTGTTGGTTGGGGTAGGTTGAGACCCTAGAAGGTACAAGAATTCATCTGAGAAGTTGGAATCCAAATTTGAGCCCTTTGGTGGAGTTTAAGGCAAGGAGAAGACTGGAGAAGCCTTATTGGTTGAAGCCACAAGTTATTTGAATCTTTTGATCTTGTTAGATTACCATTGGAGACCTGACACCTCTGCATCAACTGTGACCCATATGAGGGCTGCCACACTTCTATTTATATATGAAATTTGTATTAACTTCTTCAGACAGTAGTCACTAATAGTATCCTTTGTTAATTTTGTTGTTGTATAAACTTTGTATTGTCTGAGCCTTATACAATTTGCTAACGCATTTATCAATGGGTATCGCTTGCTCCATCCATTTATTAGCTGATGAATGAGCATATATATATATATATATATATGGCTTCTTTATACTAATTTTTGTAGATTAAACCTCGGACTGTGGGTACCTTCGATGAGAATAAATTGTTGTCATTTAACTTATGTATGTTGTTGCCTATGCTGGGTGCTGCCATGAAAATGGCTATTTCATATTTATATATTATAATGATACACACACATGTGCGTGCACGTGCACACACACACAAATATATATATAAAAATATGTATTGTTGTGGTTTGCAGTGCTGTAGAAGCACAATACATTTGTATTTCTTTGGTAAATTCATTGTTTTTATTAGTCATAGACTGTGAGATATTCCACAATATATATATATATATATATATATATATATATTTATTTATTTATTTATTTATTTGATTGGGGGACAACAAAAGATGATTTTGTATTATTTTACTCAGTTACAAATGATATATATGAATTGTTATGAAAACTTGTTGATTTTGTTATTGAAATGGGGTATTGGTTTCTACTTTTATCAAATTGACTTTATATCAAGGAATAAACACAATAGTAAATAAAATGATGCATTCAGATTACAAAACTGATAAACCATTACAATTAAAAAACTATAACATGAAGATTGATATGAAATACTTGGGAAACTCCAAAATTTAGAGAAACAACCAAACTAGACCATCAGATTGAATGATGAAACTGTATACGTATTATGGAATGGATTCTTGATCATGGATTAATAAATGTAGAAAATTGATCTTTGCATGAATTTTGGTGAAGTATGAACTTTCGAGATAGGATGCCGAGTGTGGGCTCCCAGAGACGATAGTTTTACTTTTTCTAAAACTATCATTTTGTTTATTTGCTTGGCCAAGCCACTGTTGAATGTCATGAACACTGAGAGGGGGGGTGAATTAGTGTTCTAAAAATCTTTTGATGCACTTTAACATTCAACCATTTTCTAAAATTAATTAAACAAAGGCATAACATGCATATGAATAGAAACCATAAAAACATGACACATAGACACCAATATTTTTACGTGGAAAACCCAAATGGAAAACACCATGGAGAGGATTAGCTCTCAAATATATATGCTACAATCTTTAAAAATAATGATGCTTAGGCTTGGTCACTCCATGGGCCTGGAACATGCTGGCTCACTGCCTCAACCCTAGACCTAGCAAGATTACAATAAGGGTTGTTAAACCATGAGGGCTATTAAACCCTAATGGAGGCTCACTTCTAGGCTCACCGCCTTGATGAAGAAAGCTCACTTTCAAAAGAAAATTGCACATGAAAATTGAATACTACAAAAGCATCTGTCACTATGCCAAGGTGCAATCATTTAGCAACTGAATTATGAATCCCAAGTCTTCATCACTGCTGATCTTATAACTCTGCTCTGCTATAGGCATGCTCACATCGATCACCCACACCTCTCACATCTCACAATTAAAATTCATTGCCTTTATATATATGCATCATGATTTGATCCACAATTAGGTCGGCATCCAAGAAATAAAACATGTACATAGAAAGATGTGTCTTGTCGGCTTAATACAATGCACCATATATTATGCGGACCCAAATCTTTGGTCAAATGTGTTCATATAGGTCAGCTCTAATCATTTAATCACTTACATAGATCCTTCAAAGATTATCTCTTTGTCGCACAATGATTTATCATACTAGTCAACCTATTCCTTAAGAGCATGCTTGACAGGTTCATTTGCTAACTTACAACTTTTACTGCGAAACACCAAACACCTCAAAAACCATATCAAGGACTCTTTACACGTTTCCAAACTTACCCTCAGAACCACAAGGCATGATATCATCTTGCGGAGAAATGCAGACCATCAGAACTTAGACTCTGTCTTGGTCAAACTTTGTCAAACACTGTACCGATACTTAGCAGCTTGTAGCTATCCTTCCGATGGACTTCAGATCTCCCAACTCTAGAATTAGGCACTTCATATACATGTTTACAACTCCTCAAAACTGCATAGCACAATACTCATTTGCGAAAGAATGCGGACTGGTACAATGTGCCCTATTCATTGTCTTTGTTCATCCAGACTTAGATATTTCTTCTAAGTGACTTTCAGAGGAAGTCAAGACTTAATCTCTAGAGTATGACACCACCAAACAATTACTAACATCATACATGAACTGCATTACCAAATCATCATCTGCAGAAGCATACTGACCTACTTACTATGTTCTATTATGTACATACTCATACTTGGCCACTTCTGCCAACCGGACCTGAAATCTGATGTGATCTTCTGGAGTTGTGTCTCCCTATCATGCTGATGAGATCTCCGAGCCTTGTTGCCATCAATCACAACATACAAATCCATACTGGAGCAGTGTCTCTTGCCAACAATCTCCCCTTTTGGCATTGATGGTAACACTTAGTGAAAAATGCTTGACTGCTCCCCCTTACTATATACACTTCATTTTTTCTGCTCCCCTAAGATGTTTATCCATTTTTCACTAATCTTCTTCTCCCCCTTTGACATCAATGGCAAAGGGTGTTATCTAGAACCAAAAATTTGTTAAAATTTAAAAAAAAAATATGTACTCTACTGTATATTTACAAGTACAATCTTCATCTTAATTTGTGATTAAAGGAAAAATGTCACTATAGATAGTCTCTATTAGAGCTATTTCTTCATTCCATCTATTCCTTGCACTTTCTAGGATATGGACGTGGCCATTCATCAGAAAAACTAGCTTCTCTGCCCTCTGCACATCTGATGGTGTATCAACTAGTGCAAGTGATTTCATGGCTTCATCTGCCAGATTGGTCATGGAATCAATTTTCATACTTATCAGTCCCCTTAGCTGGCACAACCTATCTCTCACTTCTCCCCTTTTCTTCATCAGAGTGCTTAACTCACTGTGAATGCTTGCAACTTGAGCTTCTTTGGCATTTATTGACTCAACTCCCAGATTATATGTCTTAGAGATATTAAGCAGTTTGAGTTCCAAAACTTTGGTTTTATCATCTAATTCCTTTGTAACTTTTGGCCAAGACAGGCAGAACTTATAAACTTTATAGGCTTATTCAATGGCACTTTGTATGCCTTTTATCACATTTTCTAATGTAGTTTTATCTTTTTCTAACATAGACTTTGACTCAATCAGTCTATTCTCATCAAACTCTTTTCTAACTTTTGCTTCTACAGACCTTTAAAAAGACTCAAAATGTGTACTTACAGAGTCAAATAGCTCCTTGAAATGATCAGCAGAGGATAACAAGGTATCCTTTTGAAATGTTGCCATCAACTTTTCCAAAATGATGGATGCATCATTTATCAATTTATTGTCTTGGTCATGTGATTTCATCATCTCTTCCTATGCCTGGGCCTGAACAATAGATACTAAATTGAATTTTTGTACAGGTGACAATGATGCCAAGTTGATTGGTCCTTAAAGGAGTTCAGACTCATTTGCACCTTGTTGACTCCCGGAACTAACTAAGACATCTGCAGTGTCTGTTGCTCTCTCAGATACTTCCTCTTGATTTCATTCTGGAGGATCCATGTCCATATTTTCTTGTTGATCTGTGTTTTGTTCCAGTGTAGGGCTCCTTATCTGTTCCCTATTATCTGCATCCTCAGCCTGTTTCTTAGGAGGCAAATTGGTTTCAATTTCACCTTGATCTGTCATATCCACTGTATCAGTGTTGGGGACTTGATCACTCTGTTCTAGTCCTTGATTTTGGCTTATCTCCGGTGGATATATGTCTTCATCATTTGCTTCTTTATTGTCATAGATAGTGGGAATATTATTTTTCTTTAATGCTGCTAGGGAGATTTCCTCTATTTCCTTAACCACTTTGTCAATTTCTCCCAACATCAATGATTTCATTCTTTTCTTGGTCCTGAAAGCATCTTTGATTTCTTTTGAGATTTTGATCTTCTCCTCAAGACTGATTCCTGGACATAATCATATCAATGAGTGCTCTCTCATCTCAACATAGTTTTCCATAGCTACTTCTTTTCTTATACTCATTATGTTACCCAGGTTGTGTGTTAGATCAATAATAATTTCAATCAGGGACTTATTGTAGATGTTTAGATATTCTACAACAGCAGTCTCAATGATCCTATTATATGGATCATTGTATTCATCATACAACTAAGCTATGGGTTTCAGATTGCCATCAATTGTTATGGCTTTGAGAACATCTTCAAGGTTTATAGTAGCTTCCTCTGTCTAAGGCTCATCTTGCTTTAACACTTTCCTAGATCTACTCTTACCAGAGGGCTCCTTTTTGCTAGTTCTTGAGGCTTTTGAGGCCTCAGTCTTCATCTTCTTTACTTCCTCATCTGAGTCTGTTGCTTCCTCATCAACATCTATACTTGCATGCATTCTCTTGGCCTTAGTCTTCTTTCTTTTGGAGCTGGTGGTAGGAGTTTCCACATTTACAGATGGTGTGGAACCAGAGGGAGTGGATGTGGATTCAACAGAAGTGGAGGCTCTGGGTTTTCTTTTTGACTTCTCTAGCCTTTCTGACTCATCTTTGGGTTCTTTCGAAGCCCCAGATGATTCACCTTTTCTCTTTTCTTCTACTTCCCTAAAAGCCTGTGCCTTTTCCCTTGCCTTTGCCACTTCTTCTTTTGTGAATCCATGTTTTATGGCAATTTCTTCTGCCACTTTCCTCATTTTCCTAGAGATTTCAGGTTTTCTTACCTCAACATGAATTTTAGCATGCAATTCCTTATAAGTCCCAAATCTTTCTTCCTTGGGATCTCTGGGTTTACTCAGCATATATTTAGTATAGTTTTTCAGTACAACTCCATCTACCTCATGTCACATAGGCATAACCCAGACCATTCTGGGCTCAATGGCCTCCATAAAACACTAATCCTCAGTGACCATGAAACAACTGGTTTCTTTGAATTTCTCAACAATTGCATTAGGGATTGTTTCCCTAGACTGCATCATGCTTTGCAAATTTTTGAAATAGCCCCATAGGGTAGATTTCTGAGCATCAATACTTCCTATACTATTCAGATGATTTCTAATTTGAACTGCTATAGGTCTATCATTTGTCCAGAGCAAATTCTTCATACCTGGTAATTCTTGCATGTAGTAAAATAATAAACAGAGAATCAAAGTACCATATTTGAATGGATATTTCTGTTCTTTGGTCTTCCTTAAATTTTCCATCAGTTGCTTCCAGAGCAGTTCACAAAGATCATACTCTGCATCTTCTTTCACCATCTCAAAGGCTATATAAATTGCTGTACCAGATACTAAATTTTCACAGTTTGAGAAGTAAACATTTTAACCAATAACCATGGATGCAAATCTTACAGTATAGTCTTCAATATCATTGATTGTTAACACTCTTTTGTCAAACTTGGCTCTGGTGGCTGCCATTACTTTATCATTGTTTACAACTTTCAGAACTAGTACCAATCCGGCTGAGCAAAGTCTAGTTACTAATTTGATTGCATCCTTATTGATCTTAAAGGGTCTCTCGAGCCACATGAATTCATCATGAACCCTGCTCAATACATACCGGACCCATTCATCCTCCGTGAAAGTTGGAAAGTCAATGTATTGAATAAATTTCTTTGTCTCCAATGCCTTGTATTCATTTTTTAGATTGTAACCTCCATTGCATAGGTGATCTAGAAATAAGTCTGAGAGTTTGCTCCTCCCATGTTCTTCTAGGGCAACATGAATGTATGCCCTAATATCCTCAACATACAGAACTCCATGAGGAATATCCAAAAATGCACCCATCGAATCCACTTCTGTTGCTTTGAATGGATGTTTCTTAAATTTAGGTCGAGTTCATTCAATGATAACAATTACTTGCGAAGTTTCCATTGCAAAAATTTAATAGATTCACAAATGAGGTTTCAATGAAAATACCTTGTGTTAGGGTTTCCTTTCTTCATATTTCTTCAACTGCTTCAAATCTTGGTTGTTGCTGCTCAAGCTCAGCTTCAATCTCTCTAAACACTTGATAGCTTCGGATGCAAAGTGATTTCAAATTCAAACTAGCTCTCTTTTATCCTCCGCATGGCTTAACCTAATCATCATTAATGCTTGTTCCAAAAAGCTATTAAACTCTTTACTATAGAATATAGTCGATTAGGATTGCTTCTCAATGTGTCGTACTGACTTCTTTTCTTCCAGTTTTTCTTTTAAGAGCTTTGTCATATCAAATTCCATCATACACCTTCATGCCTGATTCTGGCACCCACTTTCTAGCTGGGGGTTTTGAATTTTCAACACTGCTCCCCCTGAGCCAGTGCTCACAACTTATTCTTCAAAGAAGGTATCCACATCAAATGTTGGTGTGGATCTATCCTTAATTAAAATTACATCCTTATCAACCCAAATCTTGACCATCTCTTCCTCAGATCCAATCGCATCAATTTTTTCTCTTACCCTCATTCCTCTATTTTGTTTTACTCCCTTTATCGGGATAGTTTCTTCTTATGTTTTTGCTTCTGCAAAATCTTGTAACATGTCCAAGTTTGTTGCAATTGAAGCATACAATGTTTCCTTATACTTGGCTTCTTCCTCTGAATGAATTCATCCTTGTTCTGCAATGATTAGCCATGTGTCCAAATCTATTGCATGTGAAACACTTGCCATTGAAGAATTGACCATTCCTAGAATAGTTTGGAAAACTTCTGCATTCATTTGCTTTATGACCAATCTTATTACAATTGAAATATTTACTAGAGAAAGATGGAACATTTTGATTCATTGTACTTCTACACTAAGTATCTCTATGACCATACTTATTGCATTTATAACAGTGACCATTGAAAGTTGGGTACCTCTGAGCATTTGGCTATCTCATCGAAGGTCTTCTTCTTTGATTTCTGACTGGATGGTTTCTGCTTCTTCTTTCTTCAGATCTATCTTCATCAGGATGTTTTTGACTAACCAATAACATCTCAAGTTTTGCAGAGCTTATTTTAAAGTTTTCTTCAAAGCTTTTGGCTTTTTCTAGATCTACTTTTAGACTTAATTTCTTTTTCAAGTTTGACACAGTCTTTTGATTTGCTCTTCACAATTGAATTTAGATCTTCTTATGTTTTTGCTCTTTCTACTTCCAAGAGATTTAGGGTTTCATTTGCTAATATTAATTGGTCACTAACCTCTTTGTATTTGTCCTTGAATTTCTTGACTTGTCCCTTTAGCTTTGCGATGCATTCATTAGCTTCTTGCAAGTTATTCTTTAGATCCCTGATTTCTACCTCAGAATTTTCAAGATCCATAAGAGCTACTTCTAGTTCACTATTGCTTTCATAATTCCCATATCTTCTTGCTGCCATGGCTACACTATCCCAGATCTTCCTCAAGCTGTTAGACTTCTTCCAAGGAACCTCGCTCTGATACCAATTGTTGAATGTCAGGAACACTGAGAGGGGGGTGAATCAGTGTTCTAAAAATATTTTGATGCACTTTAACTTTCAACCATTTTCCAAAATTAATTAAACAAAGGCATAACATGCATATGAATAGAAACCATAAAAAAAATGACACATAGACACCAAGACTTTTACGTGGAAAACCCAAAATGGGAAAAACCATGGAGAGGATTAGCTCTCAAATATATATATATATATATTGCAATCTTTACAAATAATGATGCTCAGGCTTGGTCACTCCACGGGCCTGGAACATGCTGGCTCACTGCCATGAAGTACAACTAGGTTTAGTAGGCTCACTGCCTCAACCCTAAACCTAGCAAGATTACAATAAGGGTTGTTAAACCCTAATGGAGGCTCACTACTAGGCTCACAACCTTGATGAAGAAAGCTCACTTTCAAAAGAAAATTGCACATGAAAATTGGATACTACAAAACCATCTGTCATTGTGCCAGGGTACAGTCATTTAGAAACCGAATTCTGAATCCCAAGTCTTCATCACTACTAATCTTCTAACTCTACTCTACTATACACATGCTCACATCAATCACCCACACCTCTCACATCTCATGACTAAAATTCATCACCTTTATATCCACATCATGATTTGATCCACAATCAGGTTGGCATCCAAGAAATGAAACGTGTACATAGAAAGATGTGGCTTGTCGACTTAATCCAATGTACTATATATTATGCGGACCCAAATCTTTGGTCAAACATGTTCATATAGGTTGGCTCTAATCATTCAATCACTTACAGAGATCCTTCAAACATTATCTCTTCATCACACAATGATTTATCATACTAGTCAGCTTGTTCCTCAAGAGCATGCTTGAGAGGTTCATCTGCTGACTTACAACTTTTACTACAAATCACCAAACACCTCAAAAACCATATCAAGGACTCTTTACACCTTTCCAAACTTACCCTCAGAACCACAAGGCATGATATCATCTTGCAGAGAAATGCAGACCATCATAACTTAGACTCTGTCTTGGTCAAACTCTGTCAAACACTGTACCAATACTCAATAGCTTGTAGATATCCTTCTGGTGGACTTCAAATCTCCCAACTCTGGAATTAGGGACTTCATATACATGTTTACAACTCCTCAAAACTGCATAGCACAATACTCAATTGTGGAAGAATGCGGACCGTTACAATGTGCCCTGTTCATTGTCTCTGCTATACCTCTATTCATCCAGACTTAGATATTTCTTCTAAATGACTTTCAGAGGAAGTCAAGACTTAATCTCTAGAGTATGAAACCACCAAACAATTACTAACATCATATCTGAACCGCATTACCAGATCATCATCTGCGGAAGCATACTAACCAACTTACTGTGTTCTATTATGTACATACTCATACTTAGCCACTTCTGCCAACCGCACCTGAAATCTGATGTGATCTTCTGGAGTTGTGTCTCCCAGTCATGCTGATAAGATCTCTGAGCCTTATTACCATCAATGAGTACATACAAATCCATACCGGAGCAGTGTCTCTTGCCAATAGCCATTGTGCCATTGAAACAGATGGATTGTTTAAAAGCCTAGATTATGTATTTATGTCTCTGCCACATCTTGCTTGCAAGAGTTATGTCATTCGAGGTTAGGATGCATATAGGCAATAGGCATGCATTGAATGATTCCCTCTGGCTTACACTATTCCAGGTTGCTAGGCTCCTTGTGCAAGGTCAGTGCTTTCTTTGAGTAGGAAGAAACCCGTGGAAGTCCAGTACTTCGTGGTTGGGTGGAAAAAGTGCCTCAACAACTCTCTTGGTCTCGACTTGTGGATGATCAGAAAATCAAGGAAGTAGAGTTCAGATATTATTATTGTCATGGATATTTGCTTCATATTATTCTTTGTATGGCTAGCATAGCCAAGTTGTTTATATGTAACATGATTCATTGATATGTTTATGTATTACTTCCTTTTGTAACACCAAGTTTGGTGTATGTAACTAGAATTGTAACTCATTCTAGTATATGATAATTATTCTATTTCATGGATTTTTGCCATTTTATGTTATTATGGATATTTGGAAACTATTATTGAATTATTAACTATCTTTGGAATTTTCTTTGCTTTTTGAGTTCTATGTTTAGTTTGTAAATTTCTGCACCTTACATTTGGTATCAGAGCACTAGGTTCGACTCTAGGACTTACGCCTAATTACGCTTTAATGAAATGTTTCTAAAGTAACCCATATGGATACCAAATTCACTTACCAACGTGGAGGTGGATCTCATGGTGACCTGTATGAGGGACTAGATCAGATTGTTGCCATGTTGAATCAGTAAGAGGCTAGAATGGATGGAATAGAACAGGAAATGAGAACAGGCTAGCCGAGGGTGAATATAGGGTTAAATGAGGAGAATAAGGAAGAGGCTCATGCAGAAAACCTTGAGACAAACCCTAGTAAACAAGAAAAGGTGGTTGAAGAATTGGGCAAAGACCTCAAGAAGGTTACCCCACCAAAATTTGATGGAAAAACAATTGGTGATGGAGCAGAAGCCTAGATAATCGAGATGGAGAAGTATTTCTCTCTGAGGAATTTGTCTAGCAAGACGAAGGCTATTTGGGGATCATACCAACTCACCAGTGAGGCTGCCACTTGGTGGGATAATGACAAGGCTAAGAAGCGGTTGTTGCCTGGCGAGGTGACATGGGAGAATTTTTTGAAGATATTCAGAAAAAGGTGGCTATTGCAGTTATATTTTGATAAGAAAATGACAGAATTTCATAATCTCACAAGGTGGTATGATGGTAACACAATATTGGGAGAAATTTTCCCACTTGCTTAAGTATGTGCCTCAGTATCAGTAAGATGAGAGGTTTTGAATTCGTAAGTTCATTATGGGGCTTAGGCCTCAAATTGGATCTGATGTGGATATACATAATCCTTCCATGATGGATGAAGTTTTTGAGAAAGCTATCAAACAAGAACAAAAATTATAGCAGGTGGCTAATTACAGGAAAAGCAAAGATACAAAATATGGTAACAAGAAACCTCAAGGAAATAACAAGAATCAGAATAACTAGGGAAATAATAATAAGCAGATCAGAAATCTTAAGAGGGAATAATTCTCAAGAAGGAAATCATAACATCAACAAGAAGGCAAACAATAACAATAACAATAACAATAGTAATAACTAAAGGGATTTCTCAGATAGACCTAGAGCACCCCGCAGTGGTTGCTACACTTGCGGAGGTGAACATTATGTCAGTGTGTGTCCTCAAAGGGGGAACAATCAAAAGAATCAGAATCAGCATCACATTCATGCGGTGGTAGATAATCACCAGGAGGATTTCCAGGCCACACCAATCCAGTCCTCGGGTAAGCTTTTTGGATGCCCTGTTTCAATTTTAATTGATACCAGTACCACTGAGTGCTTTGTAGACCCTAGTGTTATATCTAAGTTATCAGTTAAACTGGGGTATATGGCAAACTCATGGAAGGTACAATACAGAAACTAGGTAGACAAAATGGTAGAGCATTGTCTTGCATGCAGTGAATTAGAACTCCCAAGTTTTGAGACACATGTCAATTTGTATGTTGCACCCCTAGGATCATATGATGTAATTCTAGGAATAAACTGGATTGTAGAGCATAAGCTATGGTAGATTGTGAAGATAAAAGAGTTAAATGCTTAGATGATCAGGGTAATCACGTTGAGATTCCTAGATTCAAAAGACCCTTAGAGCTCAGGCAGATTTCTGCCATGCAGCTGAAAAAGGCCAATAGAAAGGGATGTGCTATTTATGTAGTAAAGGTCAGGGATATTGATAGCTTAGAGTTGTCAGCTTATGACCATCCTATCTTGAAGGAGTTCAAAGATGCCTTTCCTGATGAATTGACTGAGTTGCCTCCGAAGTAGGAATTTGATTTCTCAATTGAATTATTACCTAGTACTGAGCCTTTGTCAAAAGCACCATATAGGATGAACACAACTAAATTGTATGAGCTAAAGGCGCAGTTACAAGAATTTTTTAACCAGGGTTTCATTAGACAAAGCATGTCTCCATGGGGAGCACCTGTCATATTTGTAAAGAAGAAGGAGGCACTTTGAGATTATGTATTGATTACAGAATGTTGAATAAGGCCACCATAAAAAATAAGTATCCGCTCCCTAGAATTGATGAGTTGTTTGACCAGATGAAAAGAGCGAAGGTATTCTCAAAAATTGATTTGAGATCGAGATACCACCAACTTAGAATAAAGGAAGAAGATATTTCAAAGACTGCCTTCAGGACTAGATATGGACACTACGAGTTCACAGTGTTACCATTTGGGCTAACTAATGCCCCGACAGCTTTCATGAATTTGATGAACAGTGTTTTTCAGGATTGCTTAGATGACTTTGTGCTTGTTTTTCTTGATGATAGACTAATATACTCCAAGTCAGAGGAACAGCATGACAAACATCTAAGGTTAGCATTGCAACGTTTGCAGGATCATAAACTCTTTGGAAAGATGTCAAAATGTACCTTCTATCAGACTAAGGTTCACTATTTAGGCCATGTTATTTCAGTTGAGGGGATAGCAATGGACCCAGATAAGATAAAGGCAATTATGGAGTGGCTAGCACCACAGAATGTGTCAGAAGTTTGAAGATTTATGGGGCTTGCCAGCTACTATAGAAAATTTGTGAAGGGGTTCTCAACAATTACAGCACCCATCACAGCTCTCCAGATAAAAGGAAAGAAGTTTGAATGGAATGATAGATGCAAGCAAGCATTTCATTTATTGAAAGAGAAACTTACTTCTGCACCCATCTTGATTGTGCCAGATCCAAATGGGCACTTTACAGTTATTACAGATACTTCAAGGGAAGGTGTAGGAGTAGTTCTTATGCAGGAAGGTCAAGTAGTGGCTTATGAGTGTCAAAAATTGAAGTAGCATGAACTGAATTATGCTTCACACGATTTGGAGTTAGCCGCCATAGTGCACACACTTCAAATGTGGAGGCACTATTTTTTGGGGAGGCCTTTCGACCTAAAGATAGATCATTTGGGATTACAGTACATATTTACTCAGCCCAACCTGAATGCTTGACAAAGAAGATGATTGGATTTCTTGAGTGAATATGATTTTGGCATTGAATATATAAAAGGAAAAGAAAATAGATTAGCGGATGCCCTAAGTAGAAGGAGACATCTCGCAGCCATGGCAACAGTAAAGTTAACTTTTAGATAGCAGGTGATGCAATCTTTGCCAGGTGATGAGCTTTATGATAGGGCGAAGCAAGCCCTAGAGCAGGATCCTTTGGATCACAGATATGATGGATATGTATTCAAGTCTAATGGACTCTTGAGATATCAAGGACGAATGTATGTTCCAAATGCAGCAGGACTGAGGGAACTTGTGCTAGAAGCGTTTCATAATGCACCTTATTCTAGGTACCCCAGTATAACAAAGATGATAGAAGGACTCAAACCATTGTATTTCTAGCCTGGACTTCAAAGAGATGTTATTTCTTTTGTATCTCGATGCTTAGAATGCAGTGAGTTAAGGCTGAGCATGTACATCTCACAGGACTTATTTACCCACATAGGGTGTCAGAATACAAATGGCAGGTAATCACTATGGATTTCATTAAGGGGTTACCTATGACTAGGAATTGACACGATGTCATTTTGGTAGTGGTTGATAAATTGATAAAGGTTGTCCATTTCATCCCTGGGAACCTTAAGGATGGCTCTTTGGTGTTGGCGAACAAGTTTGTGTAGGAGATTTTCTGTTTGCACGGAGTACCTGAAACGATCATCTCTGATCGTGATACATGGATGACATCTAGATTTTGGACCACTTTGTATGCTTCTTTGGGAACAAAACTAAACTTTAGTTTAGCATATCATCCTCAAACCAATGGTTAGACTGAGAGGGTGAATCAGGTAGTAGAGGATCTCCTTAGAATGTACTGTATGGATCAGTAGCATAAGTGGGAGGATTACTTGCCTCTAGTTGAATTTGCTTATAATAACTCTTTTCACACCTCTTTGGGTATGGCACCTTTCGAGGATTTGTATGGTCGCAAGTGTCAGACACCTATTAGCTTGGATAGAGTGGAAGATAGGATTGTCATAGGACCAGAGATGTTGAGAGAAATGGAAGATCAAATGAAACTCATTAAGGAAAAGTTGAAGCAAACTTCAGATCAACAGAAGACCTTTGCAGATAGAAACAGGACTTTTAGACAGTTCTCAATGGGATACAAGGTCTTCTTAAGGGTTCAACCGTAGAAGACTTCAATATACTTTGGGAAGGGGTCAAAGCTCGTCCCTAGATATGTTGGACCATTTGATGCCTTGGAGGTTATTAATCCGGTTGCATACAGACTTGCTCTACCATCAGCTCTTTCCTAGATACATAATGTCTTCCATGTTTCAGTACTTAAGCCATATCATCTGGATGCATCTCATATTCTTGACTGGCATGCATTGTAGGTTCAGGATCTAAGATTATCAGCCATATAACACACATGAATACTTTAAGTTTTATCAGCCATATGACACAAAAATACTTTAATTCTATCAACAATTTAACACAAAAATACTTTAATTCTATCGGCCATTTAACACAGATATTCTAAGTATGACGGCCTTAGTTACACAACTATAGAATCAAATGCAAACTTATGATTCTTAAACTATTCTTAAAGCTTTCAAACAAAGAAGAGAACCTGTATTGAGATCGAATGATGATCTTTCCACAATCTCTATTCTTTTTACTACGATGAACTTTGATTCCTTCTTCCCACTGTCAATGTCCTTCCACCGTAAATCTTATTGCTAAACTCTTGATGTCTCTTTTTTCTTTTTTCCCAATTGAGAAATATCATGCGGTGTTTAATAGCAACTCTAGCCATAACCGCATCCTTTTCTCCTAAAACATAGCCTATAATAATTCGTCGTAGGCATGCAAATTAGTGGAGCTGATGGTCATAAAAGACCACTCCAAAAGCCAGTTGATATGCTCCTCCTTACTTTCTAAATCAGTTAGGGAGTAAAGGAGTCAAGCCACTTTATCATAAACTTTGTTTGCAATACCTTGGAATCTTGGCTACGTTCATAAGGAAGTTTATCGACCACTTCCTTAGGTCTAACTCCTTAAATCATATTTAAATATATATATATAAACATAACCACAAGGTGAAGTAAAAAGCACCCAATACTTACGTTATTTCCAACATTCGTAAATATTTGAGAATGGGGTCAAGGTATTCTCCCCCTCTCTATATTGAAAAAACACTAGAGAATGGATAAGTTGCCATAACGGAACACTTATCGAAAATGACCGATAATAAAATAATTTAACCTCTAATTTAATTCATTATAATAACATATACTATAAATTCATAGCACATAAGGAAAATAATGACTATCGACCGTATCTTGTCGATGGTCATTTTATCCTAACTCAAATTTTCAACAAAACCTACGCTAATGGATCTTGACGTCAAATCGATCATTATTGAGTCAAAACCCAAACTCTAACCAAATAGGTCAAACACAACTTACCAATCTCAATGAGGGTTAACTAAACATTGTAAGAACAAGACTTAGATGGAAACAACCTGTTCATTTCCATATGTCTATTCACTTCTCTCCAATGATGCTCTCCCTTTCTTTCTCAGAGGTTGGAAGCCTATTTCCTGGTTACAAGTTGCATTCACCAAACTAGGATTAGTGCATTGTTAGTCAATCCATAAACCTTATGAATAAATAATCTTGACATCATATAATCATGCATGTCTAAATTTTATACATATAAACTCAAACTCATGAAATCATTGATTTATCCTGACATTTCTACCAACATCAAATCATTAAACCATGAAAAATTATCTACTAATTACATACAAGTAAAAAGTAAAACATAGTCAAAATTTGGGATGTGACAGGTTCTTCCATGGCAGCATGGGAGGAGCCTATGTGACCGATGGATTTTGGTGGAAAGGGAGCCCAATTGAGGGCGAGAATGCGTATAGACCTAATTGCCTTGAAGACTTCATGGATGTTGTGAATCTCTTTCGGTGAGAAATGGACACGATGTGCATCCAAAACATTGTCCAAGGCTTTCATGCACCCACAATACAACCCCTTCTGCATAGTCTTGTACACGCATTCAACCACTGGAGAAGTTTGAAGGAGATCAATGGGGAAGAGACCTCCCACCAAATCATCTCCCTTCAAAAGATCATACCCATCCAATGCCTGTCTCCACCATTTTATCAAAAAGATGTAGTCAAATATCAACCCTATAGTAATGGCATGAACAAATTATTTGTCCTAAATAATATCCATGATATTAAAGAGGAGGGTAGATGCAATCTCTAACTAATGGATGATATGATCAGGAGTGCCTAGTAGCATGTGTTGCCCACAAATATTGTAGATAGTGAAATGGATTGACAGGCAGTTGAAATCAAAAATCTTGTGTAACTGAACTACATCTATCTTGCCTCAAATCTCTGGCTCCCAGTTGAGGACCGAGAAGAAGAGGCATAAATTGACCTAATCATTATCCATGAGGGATATCCAAGAAACTTGCAGAGGAAACAAAACACACACACTGGTTATTCAGTGCCAAAATAAGAATAAAGAAGCCACAAAAGGAAATGCAAAAAATAAACTGAAGGGAGGCATTAAAATGGTCTCTCAAGTTTGCATTAAAATGATTATATGTTTCCCTTTAGGAAGGCATGTGTTTCATGGTCCTTATAATTAATGTAGTCATGCCAAGTTAACAAAATTGTTCCCTCTTTCATACTGCACTCAAGGGGATATCACATACATCAGAGAGCAGGGATGAGATGGTAAAATAAATGCTTAATCAAATATCATTGCCTCCACATTGATCCTGAGGAAAACCTCATCTACATTTGTCAACCTAAGAAAATTCTTTTACATATATTTTGAAAATAAGATCCCAACCAGTGTTTCCTCTACTTATTTCATAGAGTTCAGGTTATATTTCACTCCATCTTTTGTCAAAGAAAAAGTGTTAGCATGACCTTCATGGACATCGCATCTATCATACTACCATAGACTTCCCAATAACAAGTGACATACATCCATTGGCATAATCTCGCATAACACTTCATCATGATAATCTCTAATTGTAAACTTTACCAAACATTGCTCATTAACCAAAGCTTTATGAGATTTTATTAGCCAAGCAATCCTATATGGATGTGGATGCTCTATTCTTTTCAAATTCAACCTTATAACCATTTTTTCAAACACTAGATTATCTATACTTCCACTATGAACAAGCTCTTTCTTTAGGATAGTTCTTATTTTCCTTCTTCCTTCAACAATGCTCTTCTAATGACAAGAGTCTCTCCTCTTTTAGCTTCTTTTGAATGTTTAGATCTAGTCTCTTCATTGACATGGTCAACTCTAGCATTACCCTTTGGTCTTCTATTTGGCCTTCCTTAATTTTGTCGGTAGTCATAAGCTCTATGTCCTTCTTCACCACATATGAAATGTGTTCCTCTAAATCCTCCTCTTGCAAGTCATCTTCCAAATATTTCACTTCATGTTTTATATCCATCATTTTGGTCTCTAGGGTGGTATGTATTTTCACCTCTATTGTGTTGGTTGGTGCCTGCATCATCATTTTTCTTTTGCTCATATTGTTGTCCATGGCCTCCATATGATCTTCCTCCTATCCTACCACTGCAACCTCTTCCTCCTTGTTTGTTTTCAAATTTCCTATTTAATTTTTCTTCAACTTTCATGGCAAACTAGTATGTATCTTCAATAGTAGTTAACCTTACCAATCTTAGCTCTTCTTGAATACCGAACTTTAGTCCTTTGATGTATCTACCTACTTTTTCTTTATTAGCTTCAGAGTGACCTGCTTGAATGATGACTTTGCAAAATTCCTCAGTGTATTCTTTGATTGTTTTGTTCATCTACCTCAAACTTTGCATCTTCTTCAAGTGTTCCAACTCATAATATACAAGAATAAATTGCCTCTTCAATTTGTCTACCATTTTATCCCATCTGGTGATCTTTACTTTTTCTCTTCTATTCCTTTCTAATTGTACTTGTTTCCACCAAATTGGACAACATTCAACCTTTGAGCTTGGTCTTGGTAAACTTGACCCTCTTAGGATCCTCTATTTCTTCATACTTGAAATATTCTTCCATCTCATTAATCAAATCTATCAATTCTTCTAAATTGAGACTACTATAATATGTAGAGATATCTATCGTTGGCCTCTTTCCAATTTTTTCTATGGCCTTCAACATTTTGACTTGATCAAGTTCCTCTTCCCGATCATCTTCTTCAATTTGTGCATCATCTTGGGCTACGTCATCTTCATCTCTAATTTCATCTCTCATTCTCAATTCAAAACCTCTTACAACTCCTCTTGGATTGCATTGATCTACCTCTACAATGCTCTAAATCTTTCTTCTATCACTACAACATTCCTACCACCATAGTTTCTTTGAGGAGGCATCTTTGTATCTTACTTATTTTCTCCTCTTATACTCAATGTAAAATTTCTTAGTGCAAATCTACCTCAAATTGACAGTTCTACTTCCACCTTCCAACCCACTACCTCAAGGTCCTAGTACAAACTACCTCACTGTTTGGCAATCTATTTGCAAACTCAAGATACACTTGCTCTGATACCACTTGATGAGGGTGTTCTCCACCCAACACACTTACAACATCAAACTAATACAAGAAAAATATATGAATTGAAATATCAAGAAATTTCATTCATTGGACATGAAAACATTTTGTTATAGAAATATGGGCTATCAAATAACAATAGATTTAGATCCCAATGGTCTTAGAAAATATAGGAAAAAATCCTCAAAAATGCAACAACAATCTATAGATTATAATCCATAAAACCTTTGGAGCTTTCATTTATTCTGGAGCTTCAAAAATGACTCTATTTGATCCTCTCTCTATAGTGCCAAACCTGTAGCTACCAAAAATAACTTCCCCAACCTCACCTCTAGCTACCTCCAACTCTCTTGTGCATTCAAAACTTATACCCAACTCTCTTGTAACTCTCCTCCTCTTTAATTCCAATTTTTGGACAATTAATTTCAACCACCAGAAAATAACTAAAAATAGCACAACTTTCAGGAGACATAACTTTTGATCTAGGTACTCGATTGGGCCCCCTTTTTTTTAACTCAAGAGCTCAGAGTGCTCTATGCCCTTGAAATTTAATTTATTCAATTTCCACAAACCTCATTCAACTGTTTAAAGCCTCAAAACCCAAATTTAAGATTTTTTTTAGGCTTTTCAGAAATTAGAAACTATTGGGCTTCATCTTTCAAGAAGAGGCATAGAAGTAGATCCTACAAAAGTCAAACCAATTATGGAAATGCATCCAAATAAAATCTTGAGCAACTCTACAGTTTACAAGGGAAACTCAATCCATACAAAGATTTATTTCTCAAATTGGCGACAAGTGTTAACCATTCTCACATCTCTTGAAGAAAAATGTAACCTTTCATTGGATGAGCCATGGCAACAAACCTTTGATCAAATTAAAGAATATCTCACTAATCTATCGGTTCTCATGACACCTACACCAAAGAAGCCCTTGCTAATTTATATGTCAGCTACACAATATGCTTTGGGAGCCCTGATAGCACAACTTGATGATCAAGGGTGAGAGAGAGCCATTTATTACTTAAGAAGGACCTTGGTTGGATATGAAATCAATTATACATCCATGGAAAAGGCATGTTTTACAATTGTATTTGTATCACAAAAGTCAATACACTACATGCTCAATCACAAAGTTAAAATCATTGCCAAAATTGACCTTCTCAAGTATCTTCTATCAAAAACATCTCTGATGGGAAGAATGGCTAAGTGGGGGGTAAGTGCATGGAGTTGTGGAACCAAAAAGTTGCCACTTGACTTTTTGGTCCCATGCAAACCAAAATGTGAGCGCATTATAATGTGCTTGCATTATAACACACTCGTGTTTTAACATGTCTAAACTCAAAACTCAAAATAAAAGCTCAAAATCACAAGGCCATGGCTCATTTCATCTCTTGGAAAGTAAAAAATTGGTTTTAGAGCATGAGTGCATTATAAGGAGCATTGAAGCAATTTGTAAGTGGAATCGACATTTTCACCATGCCACCTCACCAATCCCACTCTCGAGCACGTCATGAATGAAATGTAGTAGGTGTAGCAGCCGAACAAGGTAGGTTTTGATTAATTTTTGTGAATTTGAAAAGAAATTTTTACTTTTGCAATGTTTGATTGGATTTTTATATTGAATTTATAGTCAATGAGGTAGCACAAAAGATAAATCCAGTAGAGGAGGTCAAAACAACCCCGAAAACCATCAAAACCCTCAAAACCCCCCACCTTCATGTCCTCGCCATAAAAGAGATACACAAGAAAATTGTTTAGGGCAAATAGAAGAAAACAAAAAACATCTTCAAACCCCAATTGAAACATTAAATAGTCCAAGTGCAAGCACCAATCGTAGGAGAGTCCTTGCCAAGTCATTAAAAGTTATTGTTTTTCATATTGAATTGGTGACAAACCAAATCACTGAATGGAATGACTATAGGAAGAGGTGCCGACAATACTATACTAACAAATTGTCTTACCAACAAGTGAAGGATAAAAAAATTACAAAATCTACATTATGTTCACATTTTATCAATCCTAAAATTGGCCAAACATTAGAAGAGACTTGCAAACGCTTCCCGATTCATTAGTGTAGGAACCAAGATATATCCCAAAACTTTTGGGATAGATGGTACATGGTCTTTGATGAGCATCCATGTAATAACAATGAGGTGCCATAGTATTTCTTGAGGAAACTCCATTGTGAGTTTGTCCTCATGGAGATTCATAATTACTTCAACATTAGAGAGTTCCATGGCAGAGGTGGTGGCTCTACCCAAGATAGAGAAGGGGCATAATGAGACCAGAACCACATACCTAGACCCCTAATGAGGCTAGTACATGTATCACTCCCTTCGACTTTGAAGGAGAGTGTTGAGGTGAAGATACTACATTCATTGAGTTCTCTCACGTAGTCTCTAGCACAACACGACGATGATCTCACCTAGGCCAATGAGGGTGAGAGCAGCAGGCATCATTTGTCCCATGTTTGCAATTCATGTGGGAACTTGTACGATTATGGGATGTAGGACTCTCGGTAGGATGTTGCGATGTAGGGGCAGTAGCCAGTGATTGACACATCCATATTGGATGATCTTGTTCTCACAGATGATGTCTTACAGCGTACATTTTGTATTGAATCCCAAGTAATTTTTTACAAGGTTCATCTTAATTTAATATATTTGTATTTGAAATTTGTAATTAAATTTATATGACTATCTATATTATAAGTCAATTAATGTATGTAATTGTCTATGCAATGAAATTCCAGGGTCAGGGTCTTCATCTTGCCTCTGTTAGCCCTCTAGTGGTGGGTTATGAGAGGAGGTCGAGTCAGCAAGTATGTAATTTATCACATGATTGTAAATATTGTACATATATCAATGGTAATCTTATTTAGTGACAATTTGATAATTTCAATAGGGAGCTTCACTAGCACCTCCACAATTTCCTTGGTCCCTTGGATGCAAAATGACGTTTACAGAGGTCAATTTAACCATTTGTAATCATTATGCATTTAAATCATGTTATGTATCTATTTTGGTAAAATAACCTTGAACTCTATTTTCAGATGTTGAATATGGAGACTCCTCCTCATCTTCGTTAGTCAATGGAGGCAAGCATTGTTGCAGCTGTGTTGTCCTCAAATCCTTTGACCGAGGTATGAGCCAGTAACATGTAAATGTCATTTTGTATTTATGGTTTTATCACATGTCATTTGATGTACATAAATGATCTTTATGTTTAGTCAATTTTTCTTCTTGATGCTTCTCACAAGAGGTCACAACTCCAACCCATCCAGCTATGAATGAAGAAAGAGAAAAGATGATCGAGAGGGATCATCACCTAGCAGTAAGTGATCGATTACATATATGATGTTATATATTTCATGTTTTCTATATTAATGTGCATATTGTTTGATTGTATTAATAGGTGAAGCTGCAAAAATCTCTGTCGAGGAGGTCTAGTCAATGGGAGAGAGAGGATGAGTCACCAATTGGCTCTCCATCTTCATGGCCAAGCAAGGACTGCCGATTATTTCATAGCAGTTCATAGGAAACTAGATTTTGGGACATTTTTTTTGTATGCATAGATGGCTTTGTATACATACTTTTGTATGTTACCGATGTGTATCTTTGTATATGCATGTATGGATTTGTTTGTACATCCATATATGGCTTTATATATAGACTAGATGTTATGTTCATGACATTATGTATATGACAGTTTGCATTAAATATTTAATATGATGATCAATAATCATTACAACAATTTGGTTTTACACATGCCAATTGTATTTTCTTAAAAGTTTATAAATCATTTTCAAATAATCCATTTTGTGCATATCTTGCAATCATTGCATTCTATGAGACAGTTCATTTCTCTAAAAGTTTCTAAAGCCTTATGAAAAATCCATTTTGTGCATACCTTGCAATCATTGCATTCCATGAGACAACATTTCTTTGAGGCATTGTGTCAAATAGTTCACGTGCCTTGTATATGCTTCCACACTTTGCATACATGTCTCGCAGGGTAATTACAACTACAACATTGACAAAATTCCTATATCCTTTATTCTTTGATGGATGTCCATACCGTGTTCCAAAGATACCATTTTGGCATAGGCAAGAAGGATGTTGGCTAAGATTTTTTAATTTGGATTTACATCCGCCAATTGCATTTGCTTGAAAGTTTTTAAAGCCTTATCAAAAAATCTATTTTGTTCATATCTTAGAATCATTGCATTCCATGAGATGACATTTCTTTGAGGCATCATGCCAAACAGTTCACGTGCCTTGTCTATGCTTCCAGACTTTGTATACATGTCTCTGAGGGTAGTTGCAACTACAACATCTAACAAAATTCCCATATCTTTTATACTTTGATGGATGTCTATACCATGTTCCAAAGATCCCATTTTGGCATAGGAAAGGAGGATAATGGCTAAGGTTATGGAATGTGTCTTTACACCCACCAATTGTATTTTCTTGAAAGTTTATAAAGCCTTATCAAAAAATCCATTTTTTTGCATATCTTGCAATCATCACATTCCATGAGATGACATTTCATTGAGACATCATGTCAAATAGTTCACGTACTTTGTCTATGCTTCCACACTTTGTATACATGTCTACTAGGGTAGTTACTACTACAAGATCTGACAAAATTCCCATATCCTTTATGCTTTGATGGATGTCCATACCATGTTACAAAGATCCTATTTTGGCATATGAAGGGAGGATGTTGGCTAATGTTGTGGATTTTGGATTTACACCTCTCAATTGCATTTTCTTGAAAGTTTCTAAGGCCTTATTAACAAATCAATTTTGTGCATATCTTTCAATTATTGGATTCCATGAGATGGCATCTCTTTGAGGTGTTCTATCAAACAGTTCATGTGTGTTGTCTATGCTTCCACACTTTACATAAATGTCTACTAGGGTAGTTGTAACTACAACAGATCTGACAAAATTCCCATATCCTTTATGCTTTGATGGATATCCATACCCTATTCTGAAGATCCCATTTTGGCATAGGCAGGGATGATGTTGGCTAAGGTTGTGGAATTTGGCTTTACACCTACCAATTCCATTTTCTTGAAAGTTTCTAAAGCCTTATGAACAAATCCATTTTGTGCATATCTTACAATTATTGCATTGGACATGGGATGGCATCTCTTTGAGGTGTTCTATCAAATAGTTCACGTGCCTTGTCTATGCTTCCACACTTTGCATACATGTCTACTAGGATAGTTGCAACTACAACAGATCTAACAAAATTCCCATATCATTTATGCTTTGATGGATGTCCATACCGTGTTCCAAAGATCCCATTTTGGCATAGGTAGGGAAGATGTTGGTTAAGGTTGTGGAATTTAGATTTACGCCTACCAATTGTATTTGCTTGAAAGTTTCTAAATCCTTATCAACAAATCCATTTTGTGCATATCTTGCAATTATTGCATTCCATGAGATGGCACCTCTTTGAGGTGTTCTATCAAACAATTCACATGCCTTGTCTATGCTTTGACACTTTGCATAGATGTCTACTAGGGCAGTTGCAACTACAACATCTAAAAAAATTCCTATATCCTTTATGCTTTGAATTATAAGATTAGTTAGAATTACAAGCTTGGTGAAGAATATAATATTCATGAGTAAATTGTAAATATTAAGAATTTTGTGGATTTCTTTTTGGGAAGTATAGTTGTAACTTGAATTGAATTTGCAACACATTAGGTAAGGTATGCAATGTGTTTGAATTTTGATCCGTTAGTATTATAATTTTTTATCAACCAATATTGTCCATATTGGAGTGCAAAGACAAACTTTATTCTCAAAAGAATTTTCTAGAAAGTCAATATGAATTGTTTCCTAGACAATTGAATCCAAGAAACAATAGTTGAATTATGAATATTGAAGATAACTTTTATTTGGCTAACAAATAAATATATTGTGAACCTATTTGCAACAACTTATGATATGACTTTCATATAATTAGTTTTTGTATATAAGTTATTAGTTAAATTTTACACTTTTATGTTAAGAAAAATATGGAATATGAAACATAAAATAAAGCATTTTTGTTAAGAGAATGGTTGGTACAAGAAAAGGTGCATCCAATCATAGGATTTATCATTTAGGCCTTTATATTTTTTTTTTAGATGTTCATCTAACAATTCATAGTTTGAATCATATAAGGAAATATAATTTGTTTATACTAAATTATTACATTGATGCTAAGTGTTAGTTGACATATTTGTTGTACTCTTCTTTTTGTATACATCTCATAACAATCATGATATTGAAACTACTAGATTTGATATAGAAACTACTAGATTTGATAAGATAATCATAGATAGTTTCTCATCTTAAATGTTAGACATATCCTCCATTCACCTTCTATATATGGTTGACATCATTTTCCTACCTTCATCTCACCTTTGATATATGCTTGACATTAGGGTAAGTGCAAAAAGATGGGGGGCCAAAAAGTGGCCAAATGGTTTTAAAAAAATCACACATAATGCGAGCGTGTTATTAACTATTATAAATTAAAAAAGGCTTGTCATTTCATTTCATTTCTATTTTTCTCCTCTATCCCCGCGGCTTGCAAACCCTAGGAAGCGTGCTCGCATTTTGGAAAAGATAATTCAACACCAAAATCTTGCTGATTTGTCGCCAAAATGCCACCACGATGTCGAGCACGCCAAAGGAGTGAGTTTTATTTGTTTTTTTTTTTGAATTTACTTCTAAATAGGTAGGTTTGAGTTGTTTTTTGATGTATATTTCGTTAATTGTCAGGAAATGTTAATGCACCTCCTCCTCCTCCTCCTCAAAATCCACAAAATCCTGAGGAGGAAATACCTGCGGAACAACCTCCTCCATCCATTCCTCGACATGCCCCTGGAACACAAGAAAATATAATGGGGCAAATTGAAAACAACAAAAAAGAAATTGAAGATATAATTACAAGGTTGAAAGATCCTTCCACTTCAACCTTGCATAGGTCCACACTTGCTAAATCTTTTGAATTTATGTTATCAAATGTAGATTCAATTAGCAAGCAAATAAATAGTTGGACGGATAAGAGGAGAGAGTTTAGAGATTATTATGCAGACAAGCTATCATACCAAGATCTGAAAAAATTATAAATCACAAAATTAGACTTCTGTTCAATTTTCACAAACCCACAAACAAATCAACCTCCACCTATTACATGCAAGAGGTTCCCTATCCATTGGTGCAACAACCAAATGATAAGGGACAATTTTGGGCAGAGGTGGAGGATGGTTTTTGATCATCCTCCATTCAATAATAATGAGGTCCCGTAATACTTTTTGAGGAAACTCTACTGCGAGTTTGTCCTCAATAAAGTGCCAAACTATTTTGATATGCGGGACTTCCAGGGTAGAGGTGGGGGGTCAGCACAAGATAGACCAGGGGCACGTCTTTACCCACAGCGAGTAGTGAGATGAGTAATCAGCAAACCAGCCCATGAGCATGTTTCTAGCCCTTCCATTGTGAAGGAGAGTGTTGAGGTCGATACACTTCAGTCCATTAGTCTCTTGACCCAGAGCATCATAGAGCATGCCAGTCCTGCAGCACAAAGTGGGTTGGGAGATAGTGCAAGGAGTAGGGTCCCACCCCATGCTTGTCAGGCTTGCGGGTCAGCCTGTGGTGATGACCCCATGGATAGTCAGGACGCAGGTGCACAGGATACATATGCAATTGAGTAGATGGTGATGACAAATACCCTCCTAAGTGAGACTTTCGGCCTTGATACTCAGGTAAATATTAGCAAGTTTATTAAATTTTATTTATTAAATTTTATTTTTGAAATGCAAGATTAACTAATTTAAATTGATGATTTTAATAAAATTTCAGGGTCATAGCGTCGATGCAGTTTTCAGTGGTTCGCCACTTGCATTTTACACTAGATCATCTACTGTTGGGGTATGTAACTAGTAAACAATTATAAATATTACATGTGAATAGCATCATTATATGAATGGTATTCTAATATCTGATTTTGGATGTTGAATAGGTTAATATTGTAGATTTCACAGCAACACCTGCCAGCGGTGGTGGACTTCAAAGCTTTACGGAGGTAATAAAATAAATAGTTTAATGAATGAATTGTACTTACTAGATTTTTGTATGTGACTTGTGTGCTTTATTGTGTGTACTTCCATGTTTAGATGAATGTGTGTGTATGTTAGGAGCCATGATTTGCATCACTATTATAGTTTTCGTAATTGAATAATGTTATTTTTTTTCCAGATGATGCAGGCTGCGGAGACACCTCCCCATATTCAGAGGGCAATGGAGCATGGTGTGGCCTCTGTGATTCATAGCTCCATGGCATTGACAGGGGTATGAGGCAGATTAGTAAATTTCAATTTACATTCATTGTTATAGTTGTCTATTTTTGAAAAATCAAAAGATTATTGATTTGAAGTTTAATTTCTATCTGGATGGTTTCTATAGGACATGACATCACCAGGGCCTATTCCTGCTACTGAGGCAAGTGAGGAGACAGATTATATGTTAGCGGTAAGTGATTATTTTGTTAAATGTTTCATTTTTTATAACATGTAATTTCTATATATTAATGTCTATACTTTTTATTGTAACAGCTAAAGATGCAGGAAGAACTAAATAGGAGGAGTAGCCCTCGAGTTTGGAGTAGACCACCCACATATGCATCTCCATCCCCTAGAAGATCAAAGGTTGCCCATGATCTATTCTCTTCACCAGCCAAAGGGGAATGACTTTTTATTGTGTTCCTTTGTTGTATGCATATATGGCATTTGTGGACATATATTTTGTATTTTATATAGTTGACATTGTATGCCTATATGGCATTCTTGTAAGCCTATATGGCTATTTTGTATATATGTTATACTTATATCAACAGATATTGATGTATGCCTATATGGATATTTGGTTAATACAAATCTTTTTTATTGATGGCATCCATACTTGCAATATAAATCCACGTTTGAATGGATATTTGTAGATGGCTACTTCAAATATTTAAAGTCCAATTGTATTACATAGGATGTTTATTGATCCAATAAGCTAGCTATTGTTATTCAAGTATCACCTAAACCTTATTTTGGAACTAAAAGATAAAAGTTGTATTTAAAAAAAAAAAAATCATCATGTTGAACAGAAAATATTAATATTCTTTATGAGTAGCATAGAATGTCAACTATATGCAATACAAAAAAATGAATCATCATGTTATTCTTTATGTTTGAGATCCTAAAAATGACTAAGTCTAGTAGCCTGATATCCTGAAACACTAGGATGAATATCCAAGTCATTAGGATGATTGTGCCTTGAGAAAAAGTCATTAAGATGAGTGCCTAAAGGAGACTTTCTTAAACATTCAAACATTGAACAACAAGCATGAAGGGTTAAGGCACAATTTGCAACTCATAAAGCCTCAAAAGGGTGCCCAACTTAGAGAGAGCATTCATTTAAGACAAGGCACCCATTGACACTTGTTCCACCATAAAAGTGCACCTAAGGTGGAAGGAGAACAAGCCTCTAGTAAGTGAAGCGCACCTATTGTCTAAACCACTTCATTATGGCACCCTACCATGAGGAGGAGTATGTAAGTCAATAGGAAATGGCGCCTAGAATGCAAATGAAGGACTAAGTGGCATTTTCAATAAGCATCAATTCACCTTGAGCTTTCAATAAATACATCAAATTGAGCCCCATAAGCCTAGGCACCCTTTGCCTTCAAAAAAACCTTGTATCGACGTCAAGAGTTGGTCATATCGGCGTATCGGTAAACCTTGGTTAGGCTTCACTGATAGTGGTCTGTCTTGCCGACGAGTGTGGTTCGAAGTTGAAGACATTGGTGTATCGAAAGATAATCCCATCGGTGCATCGGAAGAGAAGTTAAGAGATTTGCCGATGAAGGGGGTCACACCAATAGTCAAAATCCATCGGTGTATCGACCCAACGAGATTAGAGTTCACCGATGTTTGGAGTCTCACCGACGGGTGTGGTCTGAAGGTTGTCATTGGTGAGATCGGTGTCTCGGCAGAAGAGTTTTTGAGTGTGCCGATGGTATTAAGTCCTACCAATAGGCGAGGGACTTAGAGTCTCGTATCGGAGTGACAAAGACATCGGTGTGAAAGGATATAAAGTCACCGATAGTGGTCTGTCTTACCGATAAGAGTCAATGATGGGGTGTTTGTCAAAAGTGAAATCAAACAGAGTCATGGTGGCATCGGCCTATCGGCTGATGAAATTTTAAGCTCGTCGATGGTATGTTGTCTCACCAATAGTGAGTTCGAAGGTTCAAAAGTTGATAATTCTATGCTTCCACTGTGTGCTCTGCATTAGACACTCATCCCTACTACAGTCTAGCATTCTCTAGTTGTTTTCTCCCCTTTGTTTTTGTGAACGCCTCTAGAAGTAATGTTGAGTTACTTGTGATGTTCTTATTGACTAGTGTTGTTTTGGATTCATGTGTAGTCCTTGTTCCTTATAGTCTATTGTCTACCTGACTGTTTGTTGTAACTTATTGAACCACTATGATTTTGAATATTTAGATTTAGAGGGTATTAGACACCAAAACTTCTTGACCTTTAACAACCCAACCTAGAATCAATAGATTTTTGTCCATCCCAACTATTCTAGTCAAGACAAAGCATGTTGATTTTCATTCAATCCAAAGTTCATTAACATGATTATCTTATCATAATATTTAGGGAAATGACCACCTAGATGGACAATGATGTGAGCTATCTATAAATAAACTTGCAAGAAGTATAGGAGGCATGAGAATCCCTCCATGTTGTTTATCAAGTTGAATGATCTATGACACATCATGTATCATTAGAAAATATTCTCGAAGAGAAAGCAAGTGAAAATACTCAAAACAACCCATAACAAGGTGGAGAAGTTTAAAGGATGGAGGTTGCAACACTTTCCAACCTCATAGCCGCACTAGTCCAATGGATCAGGATAATACTATCAAGCATCCACATAATAGTAGATAATCTTATCAAAAGTCACAGAGAAATTTCTAAGGACCATAGTGTTATCCCTATGACTTGACACATACTGCTTGTTTCATAAAGCAAAGGGACATGATATAAATATTGTTGTTATATGGAGCCTAATCAGACTCGGAGGTTAAATTTACCCAACTTTTATCAGCGTGGTTTCCCCCTAAATATTTTCCTACTAGTTTTGGCGCCTTGAAGTCTAAGTGCATGAAAATCATTCTGAGTTGGCAACCTAATCCAATGACTTGACATGGATCCCAAAACCACCTATTGGGCCAATAGGATCCTAGGCACTCACTTCATGCATTATGATTTCTAGGTGCCATTTTGATGCTCCATCACAAGGAAAGTGCGCCCACACTTGCAAGTGTTTTTATTCAGGATCTAGGCACTAGTTGAAGGTTGTAGTTGCCAAGAAGAGCACCTAGCAAGAGGAAGTCTTTTAGAGTCTCCAAAACACATCAAACACTCCATGGAGTCTTTTGTAGTTGCATTAGGTGCTATCTAGAGTATGCTACTCCATGGAAATGCATCTTCTTGCTTAGAGTAATTCAAACACTCCAAGGTCTTCAGTGATCAATTCCCCAACTTATGAAATGTCCTCCTTCATTTTAAAACACATTGTAATGCTCCAAAGAGATGACTATAGCTAGGCATCAATTTGGGTTAGAAATGCCTCCAAAGTGCGCCTTCTATTTTAGAATGCAAAACAAGGTCCAAAGGTGCTAATAAACTGAAGCGCTTCTTTGGAAAAGTCCCAGAGGTTAAGATACGCCTTATCTTAATGAGGTGCAACTCTTGGGTAAGAAAGTTTGTAAAGTGCGCCTAACTTAGTGAAGAGGTTGATAACTTCTAAACCCTTCCTAGAACTTAGATTGCTTCAACTGAAGATCATCTTGCACCAATACATCACCAAACTTTCAATCACAAGATCAATTCAAACTTAGGCACTCATTAAGAGTCTTTCCAATGTTGGCGCATCTGAGAGGTTGAATTGGCAAGAGATGGCGCCTAGCTTCCTAGACCTTGTTTCAATATGTTTGAGTTCCAAAGTTGACTCAATGGTATCAAGATGGTGCCATAGAGTCTTTGGACTAGTTCCTTAGAGTTTCAAAAACATTCTAGCTCCTTGAAAATTCCTCCTACATGCTTGGGCGCCATTTCAAGGTCCTGGAACCATGATGTAGTGCCTTATTGCTCTAGGTGCCAATTCATGATTGTGCAACTTGATATTGGTGCTTAGAGTGAATAGGCTTTCATCCTGACTTAATACACTACCTCCTTCTGACAATTTTTGGGGTAGCAGAAAACCTTTCACCACAGGCAAATGTCTCGGAGATATAAAAAATTGAGAGAGGTTATTGTAGAGGCACTCTATGTGATCGTGTTGCCTCAAACGAAATATTTTTAAGTGACACAGTTTTCGAGTAAGATCTTGTTAAAGATTGCTGCCTTTTTGCACTTTGGACTCTTCAGGGATATCGTCAGTACAATGTAGCTCGAACTGTTTCAACATGTTTGGGTGAAAAATAGGACCATGCCTAGCGTAAATGTACCCATCTGAACGCGTTGGAACAGTTAGTTTGGTCACATCAGGAGTAGGACGAAAGTTACACCCCTTTGCAACTTTACATTGCCTCCTTCTGACAATTTTTGGGGCAGTAAAAAAGCTTTCACCACGGGCAAATGCCTCAGAGATATAACAAACTGAGAGAGGTTATTGTAGAAACACTCTACATGATCACATTGCCTTAGACAGAATGTTCCTAAGTGACATAATTTTTGAGTAACATCTCGTCAAAGATTTCTACCTTTTTAAACTTTGGACTCTTCAGGGATATCGTCGGTACAATGTAGCTCGGACTGTTTCGACATGTTTGGGTGAAAACAAAGACCATGCCTAGTGTAAATGTACCCATCTGGATGTGTTGGAATAGTCATTTTGGTCACATCAGTAGCAGGACAAAAGTTACACCCCTTTGCAACTTTACACTGCCTCCTTCTGACGATTTTTGGGGCAGCAGAAAACCTTTCACCATAGGCAAATGCCTTAGAGATATAAAAAACTGAGAGAGGTTATTGTAGAGGCAATACTTGATCACGTTACCTTAGATGGAATATTTCTAAGTTACATGGTTTTTGAGTAACATCTCGTCAAAGATTGCTACCTTTTTGCACTTTGGACTCTTCAGGGATATCGTTGGTACAATGTAGCTCAGACTGTTTCAACATGTTTGGGTGAAAAAAAGGACCATGCCTAGCGTAAATGTACCCATCCGGATGCGTTGGAATAGTCAGTTTGGTTACATCAAGAGCAGGACGAAAGTTACACCCCTTTGCAACTTTACACTGCCTCCTTCTGACAATTTTTGGGGCAGCAAAAAACCTTTCACCACGAGCAAATGCCTCAAAGATATAAAAAACTGAGAGAGGTTATTGTAGAGGCACTCGACGTGATCATGTTACCTCAGACAGAATGTTTTTAAGTGACATAGTTTTCAAGTAACATCTCATCAAAGATTGCTACCTTTTTGCACTTTGGACTCTTCAAGGATATCGTCGATACAATGTAGCTCAGACTATTTCGACATGTTTGGGTGAAAAAAAGGACCATGCCTAGCGTAAATGTACCCATCTAGATGCATTGGAATAGTCAGTTTGATCGCATCAGGAGCAGGACGAAAGTTACACCCCTTTGCAACTTTACACTGCCTCCTTCTGACGATTTTTGGGGCAGCAGAAAACCTTTCACCACGGGCAAATGTATCAGAGATATAAAAAATTGAGAGAATTTATTATAGAGGTACTCTACATGATCGCGTTACCTCAGACGAAATGTTTCTAAGTGACACAGTTTTTGAGTAACATCTTGTCAAAGATTGTTGCCTTTTTGCACTTTGGACTCTTCAGGGATATCATCGGTACAATGTAGCTCAGACTGTTTCAACATATTTGGATGAAAAAAAGGACCATGCCTAGCGTAAATGTACCCATCCGGATGTGTTGGAATAGTTAGTTTGGTCGCATCAGGAGCAGGACACCAAAAATGCAAAAGTTGCTTTGTGCAACTTGACAACATTGACACTTTTTTGCAACATGACTCAAAGACTCAAACTAACCCCAAATGACTCAAAGTGACTTAAAATCACCTTGATTTCGGTGCCCAATGTACATTATAGAGGTCTAGGTGCTCCTTATCATTCAAACATCTTAGATGAGCACCTAGGAAAGGAAAAAACTCTAAGTTTCATCATCATGAGCGCCTAATATCAAGAGACTTTAATGGCTCAAACCTTAGTATGGAGTCCTAAGGCACATTTCATGTCTCCTTTCATCCATTTTAGTGCCCTTATGTAGATTTTTCAACTTGATTTGGCGCCCTGTATGTGAAGAAGGATCTAAAGGCATGAAAGTGGCTGTTGTTTTGCAAGAGTTTGGATCATCAAAATTGAAAGAAATAAGTCTATTAAGCTTGGGCGCCCTTGGTCTTCTTTTCATTCATTATGAGCGCCTTGTGAGAATGGTATATAGGTCATCATCATGATTGGGCACCCTAGATCCAGAGTGTTGGAGAGATCATTAAATGGTGTCTAGAGGAAGTAGGGTGAGTTATGAGTTTGGTCGCATCAGGAGCAGCACACCAAAAATGCATAACATGATGATGTAAAAATGTGTATATGTGTAAAAATGCAGGAGGAAATAAAAAAAGACAAACCTTACAAATTAATGTGCATACTTATAACTCAATGTAACATGACTTTACAAAATCAATGTGAATACTTACAAATTAATCCAATGAACCATCTGGGTCTGCTCTACTCTTTATTGTGTCAAGTATTGCTTCATGATCAGACTCACGTACCTTCCACAAAATTTTGTTCAAAGGTCTACCCCGATACTTTATCAAATAAAAATTGGATGCCACGACAAGGTTTGAGTAATGAAGAATCTTCTGATGCATGTCAAAGTCATAAAATAGCTAAATATTAACACTCTTATGTGGGTACCTTCTAAGTCATGTTCCAGTAATAACCACTAAGCATGTATGGTATTTGATATTTTCTCCATCTGTAACAGGGGCCTCCAATTTCTTTTTGGCCTCAACACAATGACATAAGTAATAATTTGTTCCCTCTTCATTATCTTCATCTGCAATAACTACATATGCGCACCCTACATTGATATGTGTAGCAAATTAGATGAAATTAGTCAACATTACAAAAACACTACAAAGTAAGATGACATTACCTGGTTGAACTAGATGAAATTATCTATGCATATACGTGCCCTATATTACCTGGTTGAACTAAATCTGATATGTGGTCAAAGTCAACTGATGATTCCATTTGTGTTAGTTCCAGTGCTGTCGAGGGTCGATACATGTCAAATGGGCTAAGATAACTTAACTGCCATTCGTCAACCCACTCCTTTGACTCGCACTCATCCCAGACTTGAATTATACAGGAAGAACAAAAGCATGACATCTTTCATGTATGGATACTCCATGAACCTGCAATTAAGCTTCTGAAAGAGTGCATCTCATTTGATCCTGTTAGTGTACAACAGTCCTCATATGGTGCAATGTTAGTATCATCTATCAACCAAAAAAATCTATGAACTGAAGACTTACGTTCATTACCTAGACCCATGGAAGCATTACACCACTCGACAATCGATTTTGCATTTGTCAACTTTGCATTGTCTTTATACTTTAACTCTTTTCATGCTATGGCTCTTTTGATACATACTCCTGCACCATCATGCTCCCCCTTTCCATGCCCGACCTCACAAAAGTTCCACATATGCTAAATACCTGTAAAATTATGCCTCCTACTCAACCAATAGAAATTCCACGAGTTCTTGAATTGTGACGCACATTTATCCGACCATATGATATGCTGATTGAACGATATGCCCCTTCTAGCCAAATCATTGTAGAACACCTGAAAGCAACCTTGCATGAACTCCATAGAATGAGTGCGATCATCACTAATATAGAAATTATACTTCCTTATGATCTTTCTGTCATCCTCTGTACTATCATTTGCATGAATGAATGTGATGTGCACAAATATAGAAACCTGTGTGGAGTTGTAATATTGTGATTGCACCTCATGTTGTGGCTATAGACTATAGTTCTCTACAAAGTCGAGGACTGAAACAATGCTACCAACCGGAAATGTGTCCTTGCATAACTTGAATTGCAAGTCCAACCAGCGAGCTCTATGGGCATGTCTTGCATACTCATACACTATGCTGTCACGAAATATAGGCATAAACTGATACATTGGAATCTTTTCAATAACCAATTCACACATCTTTGCTTCTTTACCATCTTTTGTATTGTATGCCACTGTTTTATACTTGCCAAACTCTACTAGTTTGTTTCCAACCGCATGTGTTCTTTCCATATGTTCACATATTGGCAAATGTTGCAAGCCACTGCAACGATGACATGTGCCATCCAAGCATAATTTCTTGTAGAATATTTGACCTTCCTCTCTTTCACATAAAATTCTTGATATGAAGTCTCTTGAAGATGTTGGTGGGGCACATATGTCACAACCCTGCAAATCATTGTTAGTATGCATATCTAAACATATAGACCTATAAGCATCAAAATGGTTAGAAAATTTAATATGTAATCTACAACAAGTAGTGTGTGTGTGAGTTACCTTAACATAGAAAGGTTTTAGCATTTCAAAATATCTTTGACAAATTTTAATTTGAGGATACTTCTCTAGAAATTTACCATAAAATTGTGTTTGAGTCTCATCCAAAAAATGCTTTGGATGTGACTCGTGGTTCTGACTACCGATTCTCCTTCTTACCACATCCATTTGATTAGGAGATACCCTTGTGTAATTCTTCCAAAAGTCTTCAATTAGTGATCTCAATGCTTCAATAATTGGTTTATCTTTTCGTGGTAGTCTCCCCAAGAACGCCCATAATTCATTGGCATTAGTGTCCTCAATTCTTTGGCATCTTCCAACGGCTCTTGATAAAGTTTTCCTATTAATTCTCAATTCTTGACTCATCTTTCTAATGAGACGAGCTTTCCTCATTTGACTACTTACTATAGTCGATGTAATCACACGCCGTGTTGCATTACTATCTTTTGTGCGTGAGGTGTTACCCACACTCTCATACGCACTCATTAGATTCTTGACAATAGATTTTTCACTTGAAGCCTCTGATGTTCTCAACCCAAGAATCTTCATGATAGACCTATACTTTATACTTCACATCATTTCAATGAATAGTTGACATCTTGCAGTCTCATTTAACTTTTCAAAGAACAATCTCCAAATCTTATTAGCATATCTTCTACAAGTGCATTTTGGAATCTTACCTTCCATTGGCTGCAAAATATTCTCATCAATATCAATCAAATACTTTGGCTTTCTATGCAAAATTCTAGGTGGTGTTAAGTTAGGTAAATTTATCTCAACATTAGGAATTTCATCAATATTTAAATGAGATGGGCTAGATGGCATACCTTTGATCAAAAATGGAATAGATGACATACCTTGAGGTTAAGGTGGGAACAATGGCGTACCTCCTTCATCACATGTGAGTGATGATGTACTCTCAACTTGAGATGTGGTAGATGGTGTCCCTACATGTTGACTTGCGGTAGAGGACGTGTCTCCAACTATGGTATTCAAATCTCTCGTACCACGAAGTTTTTTCATTCGTTCTCTTTGTGCCACCAATACCATATATCTTTGTGATGGTTGTGGTTCCCCTTCAATTGGTATGTCTTCATTTATCATGTCCAATTTCCTCTTCTCATGAAATTCCCTCATAGCCACTGCTTTCTTTGTATTCTTAGCTTCTATCTCTTCCTGTGTTGGTTTAATTCTTGATCGTTTCCTCGGCATGACGGAGAATTTGTCTGTAGCATGATAAAGAGACCAATATTAGTTCCTAATAAATGAATACAAGATAATAGTGGGATTGTATTTTTATTATGTTGTAAGGATTTATTCTTGTATAGTTTGACATCACGGTATGTTAAGGTCTATTTTTATTACACATAATTATTAAAGAGCCCAAGTGTAGAAAATATACATGGCATCATGTGAGATTGTAGGCTGCTTTCTTGATTGGGAATGTGTCTATTTTAAACATGTATGATAAAGCATGATAAAGTAATTCAATCTGAAATAAGGAAATTGTAAAGAACATGCATGTAAAGACTTGACATACCTAAAAATGAAGATTCGAATGGAAAGAGTATCCAATTATGTAGTGTTTTTTTCTTCTTGAATCAAACTCCTCAACAATTTGAGTTTTTCACCACTTGCTTCCTTTTCAATGTTAAATTGAATAACACTCAAATATAATTACTAACAACAATACTATTAACCAATCTATGATGTTAAATTCCTAAAATTGAATCACAATTAACATTGCAACACTACAAAAATTGAAACTTGAATAGATATATATCAAACTTGGTGTGAAAACTATGTTATTTCCTCCTTCTCAAGTTGGAAAAGCAGAAAAGGTGGTGGAAAGATCATGCAAAGGTGGTACAATGTGTCAAATGTGCATGTGAACTTCCCAACAGCATGAAAGCACTTATTTTTTGTCAAAGCACACGCAGAATCAGTATGAAAACAGAGCATGTGGGTCTGGATCACGGGGGTCAACATTTTTTTAGTGTTTCTATAGCAACATAAAATGCGAGTGCGTTATAATGCGCTCGCATTTTGTGTTGCTATAGAAACACTAAAAAAATGTTGACCCCCGTGATCCAGGCCCTAACGCGCTCGCATTTTGTCCTGCTATAGATTGATCATGTCCTTTGCATTGATCACATCTCTTTCCAAACCTTCCCCTTCAGACTTGAATGACCACAAGGTTTTTGAGGGAGAACTTTTCCTATTTCCTGCAAGAGCTTGCCAGATGCTCCACCATATGATAGGCATAACAATGAAGGGGCAAGCCCTCATAATCAAGTTCTTGATAGAAAATACCCATCAAGGAAGAAAGACAGATCTTCTTTGGAAGCAGAAGTTCTAGTTTGTGACAAATCCTTATCCAAGCATAAATAGCAGGGGTTCTATCAAGTGATTTCCAATCCACTTCCACAAAGTCTCCTGAAGACTTCCTGATTGATTCCAAAACATTCACACCCCAAAACTGGAGAGGCAATCAATATAATTGAATCCATAAATTTACATTTCACGATAGAAACCCTCAACACTATACCTTAAACCCTAATCCCTCAACCCTCAACCCTCAACCCTAATTCGTCATCTGTCATCCCTCAACTCTAATCCCTCATCCCTAAATCCTAAATTCTATCCCTATTCCTAGACCCTCAACGGGCTCGATACTATACCTTAAACCCTAATCCCTCTACCCTTGACACTCTTATTTAACCCTAATCCCTTGACCATTAACCCTATCCCTCAACCTCAACCCTCAACCCTTAACTCTCAACATTAAACCCTAATTCATCAACCCTAAACCCTAATCCCTCAAACCTTAAACCCTAATCCCTATCCCTCAACCCTTAACCCTTAAAACTTAAACCCTATCCCTACACCCTCAACACTTGACACTATATCTTAAGCCTTAAACCCTCATCCCTAAAGCCTCAACCCTCAATCCTTAAACCTTCAACCCTAAACCCTATCCCTAATCCCTCTA
Source organism: Cunninghamia lanceolata (assembly GCA_027924645.1). Classification (NCBI taxonomy): domain Eukaryota; kingdom Viridiplantae; phylum Streptophyta; class Pinopsida; order Cupressales; family Cupressaceae; genus Cunninghamia; species Cunninghamia lanceolata. Next base: position 1,086,396 of record BSBN01001549.1, on the reverse strand, counting down.
CCCTCGACACTCTAACCCTAACCTTGACATTAAATGCTAATCTGTCAACCCTAAACCCTATCCCTAAACCCTCAACCCTCAACACTATGCATTAAACCCTAATCCCTCAACCCTCAACCCTAAACCTTATCCCTAAACCCTAATCCCTCAACCCTCAACCCTAATCTATCATCCCTCAACTCTAATCCCTCATCCCTAAACCCTAAATTCTATCCCTATTCCTAAACGCTCAAGAGACTCGATACTATACCTTAAACCGTAATCCCTTATCCCTAAACCCTCCAACCCTATCCCTAATCCTTACACCCTCCACACTCTACTTTAACCCTAATCCCTCGACCCTCAACCCTATCCCTAAACCCTTGACCCTCGAACCTCAACCCTTAATGTCAAACCCTAATCCCTTAACTCTGATCCCTCGACCCTCAACCCTATCCCTAAACCCTAAACCCTAAACCCTCAACCCTCAATGTCAAATCCTAATCCCTCAACCCTTCACTCTAATCCCTCAACCCTAAACCCTATCCCTAAACCCTCAACACTATACCTTAAACCCTAATCCCTCAACCCTAACCTGTCATTCGTCATCCCTCAACTCTAATCCCTCATCCCTAAACCCTAAACACTATCCCTATTCCTAGACCCTCAATGGACTCGATACTATACCTTAAACCCTAATCCCTTATCCCTAAACCCTCCAACCATATCCCTTAACCCTAATCCCTCGACCCTCAACCCTATCCTGAAACCCTTAACCCTCGAACCTCAATGTACTCAACCCTCAACGTCAAACCCTAATCCCTTAACCCTTAACTCTGATCCCTCAACCCTTAACCCTTAAAACTTGAACCCTAAAATCTATCCCTACACGCTCGACACTCGACACTATATCTTAAACCCTAATCCCTTAACCCTCATCCCTAAAGCCTCAACCCTAAATCATTAAACCTTCAACCCTAAACCCTATCCCTAATCCCTCTACTCTTGACACTCTTATTTAACCCTAATCCCTTGACCATTAACCCTATCCCTCAACCTCAAGCCTCAAGCCTCAACCCTCAACCCTCAACTCTCAACATTAAACCCTAATTCATCAACCCTAAACCCTAATCCCTCAAACCTAAACCCTATACCTAAACCATCAACCCTCAACACTATACCTTAAACCCTAATCCCTATCCCTCAACCCTTAACCCTTAAAACTTAAACCCTATCCCTACACCCTCAACACTTGACACTATATCTTAATCCTTAAACCCTCATCCCTAAAGCCTCAACCCTCAATCCTTAAACCTTCAACCCTAAACCCTATCCCTAATCCCTCTACCCTCAACACTCTAACCCTAACCTCGACCTTAAATGCTAATCCGTCAACCCTAAACCCCAATCTGTCAACCCTAAACCGTATCCCTAAACCCTCAACCCTCAACACTATACCTTAAACCCTAATCCATCAACCCTCGACACTATACCTTAAACCCTATAAGAAAAGCTTTGAGTATGGTACATCCATAGTGAGTAATTAGCAATTGAAATTAGAAGGATGATCATTATGAGAAAAGATTTGCATTGGGGTACATCTATGTTTCTTACTATCCACCCTGCACTTAGGGAAGGTATATTGTTATGAAACAGGCAAATAATCTCCCATTATTTACTGGCTCTATCCACAAGAACTACTAAACTATACCTTAAACCCTAATCCCTCAACTCTAAACTTTTAACCCTAAACCTTATCCCTAATCCCTCTACCCTCAACACTCTACCTTAAACCTAATCCCTCGACCCTTAACCCGAAACGCTATCCCTAAAGCCTCAACCCTAAACCCTAATCCCTTAAGGTCCTAACTCTAATCCCTTATCTCTAAACTCTAAATCCTATCCCTAAATGCTCAACCCTCAACCTTAAACCTTAATCACTCAATCCTTATCCACCCCTCTCCTACCCTATCTGGCTCACTCCCATCTCTACCCTCCTCTACCCTCGACACTATACATACATACATATAGGCATACATAGATACATACATACATATAGGCATACATAGATACATACATACATGATTAATAGCCTTGAACATGAAAAAATTCAAGGGGAACATAACACGAGCACGTTATAACGTGCTCGCGTTATGTCAAACATGACAAACAATAGACTTGCGAAAAAGGAAAAATGCAAAGCAAAATATAACGCGAGCACTTTATAACGCGCTCGCATTATGTCTTGCTTTGGGAATCCCAAGCCTTGGCCTTGGGATTTGCTTTGGATTTCCAACCCAAAGGCTTGGAGTGCCTTTTGAACAGTCACAGACGTGTTTTTCCATATTCTTCAAGATTTCACATAATTTCGTTCGTGTTAACCCTCATATTTGCATGTGTTTCAAGGTCGATATAACGTGCTCGCGTTATGTCAAACATGACAAACAATAGACTTGCGAAAAAGGAAAAATGCAAAGCAAAATATAACGCGAGCGCTTTATAACGCGCTCGCGTTATGTCTTGCTTTGGGAATCCCAAGCCTTGGCCTTGGGATTTGCTTTGGATTTCCAACCCAAAGGCTTGGAGTGCCTTTTGAACAGTCACAGACGTGTTTTTCCATATTCTTCAAGATTTCACATAATTTCATTTGTGTTAACCCTCATATTTGCATGTGTTTCAAGGTTGAACAAATCAAACACCTGGGTAATGTTAGGCTTTCTCTTAGCTATTTGACGATGTGATTTTTTTCACATTTTAACAATCTTAAGCCTTTAATCTTTAATTTCTTTTGTTTGTGTGTCTGTTTTTGGGCAAAAACCACTGTTTGGTCTTTTTTTCATTGTAAATTAACTATTCATTGAAATTTCAAAAAAATTACATATTTAGAAACTAGACTCCATTCTACAAATATTAAAAAAAGAAAAAAATGATTTTCAATTAGTTTTCAAAATTTATAGGGGTAGCACGGCCAAAATTTTGTTTTTTAGGATGTGTTAGTAAAAAATCAAATATTCATCAAAAAATTATCAAAAAAATTGGGCATAAACTACATGTTATTAGCTAATTTCTCACTGAAGCGATTTTAAAAATACCAAAAAAAAGTTGACCTTTTGAGGGAGCCACAAAACATGCTATGTTATGTTTTTATGACAAAAACAACACCAATTTTTGTGGCTCCCTCTTTTGAACCCCTTAATCTATGCCATTTTCAAAAAAATAGTAGTTTAGAAAGTAGACTCGGAGAACTATGAGCATTGTTTTGGTTGCATCTCCAAATTTTGAGTGTAACTATGCTCAATTTCTCATCCAAGGCTAGTATTTCCTGATTTCAGAAAAAAAGTGGCCACTTAAGACCCCTTTTTGGCCCCCCATCTCCTTGCACTTACCCATTATACGTTTAGTTAGGGAGAGACTTAGAGAGAGACCAAGAGGGAAATGATATGTTTGACATTAAATCCTCAATTCATCTTCTATAGGTCTAGCATACCCTCATTTAACCATCTATATGAGTTACAGAAAGAGCAGAATGAGGAAGAGGGGAAGAGAGAGACATAGGGAGAGAGACATGTCTGGCATGATTTGTATATCCTCATTTCACCTTCTATATAGTTTTTGGATGCTTTTCATATCCTTATTTCACATTTCTACATTTGATTTACACCTACCAATTGCTTTTGCTTGAAAGTTTCGAAAGCCTTATCAAAAAATCCATTTTGTGCATATATCTTGCAATTATTACATTCCATGAGACAACATTTCTTTGAGGTGTCATGCCAAACAATTCACATGCCTTGTCTATGCTTCCACACTTTGCATACATGTCTAAAAGGGAAGCTGTAAATATAACATGTCACAAAATTCCTATATCCTTTATGCTTTGATGGTTGTCTATACCATGTTCTGAAGATCCCATTTTGGCATAGGCAAGGAGGATGGTGGATAAGGTTGTGGAATTTGGATTTACATCCATCAATTGCATTCCATGAGACATCATTTCTTTGAGGCATCATGTCAAATAGTTCACCTGCCTTGTTGATGCAAGAGCATAGGCTCAAAACCAATCAAGTGACTTTAGGAGATGGTAAGGAGGACATTTTCATGTTTCCAAGTGGTCTTGTAGGTTAAGACATCCATTTAAGTCATTTAGATAAGGGTTTCCCATTTTCCCACCAAAATAGACTATTTGAAAACTATGATGATTCCATGAGGTGTAATATACGTGAATAGACCTAATCAAATGAGTTAGACCCCTTGAAGCAACTTATTTTGCATTTTATAGAAAACTGAGTACTCTCGGCCATTGAGGGGGTAGTTTTAGTAAATTTTGATTTTCTCCCAATTCCACCATATGTAGGTATATACAGAGCTACAAGAAAGATTTAGAGGTTGGTCACGTGTAAGTGCCATTTTTAATAAGCCCTACTCTATTTGGCCTAAAGAGACCCTATTTTAGTGTATTTTTGAGAATTCTTGTGTTGGGTGAGTGATTTCTGCAAGGGAAGTGTTCAGACATGTTATATATGTGTATTTACACCTTCCCTATCAATCTTAGGGTTTAAATCCACTTGCAAGTCTCTGTTGTTACATTACAATCCCCAAAATAGGCCTAATTTGACTGTAATAGCCCAATTTTTTCCTATTCCATACAAAACAACCCTATCTCATTTTCACATATGTTTTACAAGGACCAAAAGGGTATCCAAATCAGGTCTCATATATCCATTATTAGGTGTATGAAAGAAGTTATGACAGGAGAGGTCTCTGAGAAGGGCTACAAACTCCTAGGCCACTTACAAGGCAAGTACATGTTATACTGATCACAAAGATCTGCCCATGCATAGAAAAGTTTGGTATAGTGAATTTAAGCATACTTGAGTGTTTTCAAACCATGTGAATCTCTATAAGTATTCCAATAAAGATTTAGTTTTGTTTTAAGCCTAGAGTGAAGCTAGTGTGAGCTAGTGAGAACTTGAATTGCTTAGTTCATTGCATGAACATATAAATTTGAGGTTATATGATGTAGTGCAGATCTATAGAAAAAAGCCATGTCATGAAGTTTGGGAATCATGTGAATAGACAAGGCATGATAGGTTGCAAGCAAGTGTTCAAGGTAAAGAATCAAGTTGATGTGAGTATGGATGAGCTAGGATGGCATCAATTCTCTATGATTCCACACTTTACATACATGTCTCCTAGGCAGTTGCAACTACATCATCTGTGCATTTTTCTTTCTCTTGCAAAACGAGGAAGAGAGTAAGAGAGAGAGAGACACGTTTGGCATGATTCATGTATCCTCATTTCACCTTCTATATGGTTTCTATGATTTTCATATCCTCATTTCACCTTCTTACATTTGCTTTACACCTGCCACTTTGCATACATGTCTATCAGGGCAATTGCAACTACAACATCTGACAAAATTCCCATATCCTTAATGCTTTGATGGATGTAATTAGAACACATTCCATACCTCATGGGGTTGAATTGACGATGCCAATGCATCAGGGTGGGTGGGTGAATGCAAGGGGAGGTGTCTTTTTAGTGGCGAAGTCTCTTGGTCATTATTGGCTACATCGAACACAGACAATCTCAAGAGCCCTAAGACAAAAAATGTGTCAAACTTTGGACCAGTTGTTCCATCAAACCATGAAACCTAGTAACATCTTCTTTGCATGTATAGGTGGATGTCAAGTCCAACTACAAATACCTACCTCAGTTTTTTTTAAATCAATTTTGTTTGCCTATAGTGGCAAGGAATGCATTGTTCCAAAATGCTTCAATTTCATGTAGTGGAAAGATGCTAGGACTAAAATTTTGCATTCCACAACTCGTGGGGCTAAACTAACTACACCAATGCATCAGGGTGGGTAGGTAAATGCTAGGATAGGTATCGTTTCATGCACCAAGTGTCCCAGTCATTCGGGGCAGTAGGCTACTGGCAAAGTCACTTAAGATCCCTAAGAGCAAAAAACTACCAAACTTTGACTGAGTGGTTCTCAAAATTTGAGATAGCTAGGATTGTTATATTTGAACCTACAGGTGCACATAGGGTATGTCCACAAAAACCTCTCTTAGTTTTGGTCAACTCTAATACGTTTGACTGTGTTGAAATCAAATGCATTCTTGCAAAATGCTTTAGTTTCATGCAGTGGAAAGGTGCTAGGAGTGAAATTTTGCATTCCACAGCTCGTGGCACTAAATTGATCATGCCAACATGTTGGGGTGGGTGGGTAAATGCTAAGGGAGGTCTTGTTTCATGCACCAAGTGTCCCAATCATTTGGGGCAGCAGGCTACCGGCAAAGTCACTTAAGATCCCTAAGAGCAAAAAACTGCCAAACTTTGACAGAGTAGTTCTCATAATTTGTGGTAGTTGGGAATTATTATTTTTAGACCTACAGGTGTATGTGGGGTCCATCCACAATAACCTCTCTTGGTTTCAATCAACTCCAATCCATTTGACCATGCCAAAATTAAATGCATTCTTGCAAAATGCTTCAGTTTCATGCACTAGAAAGGTGCTAGGAAGTGAGATTTTGTATTCCACAACTTGTGGGGCCAAACTGACCATGCCAAATCATTGGGGTGGGTGGGTAAATTCTAGGGGAGGTCTCATTTTATGCACCAAGTGTCCCATTCATTCAAGGCAGCAGGCTACCAACAAAGTCACTTAAGATCCTAAGAGCAAAAAATAGCTAAACTTTAATGGAGCAGTTCTTAGAATTCATGGCAGATGGGAATGTTCCGTTTATACCTACAAATGCATGTGGGGTCTATCCCCAATAACCTCTCTCAGTTTTGGTCAACTCTAATCTGTTTAACTGTATCAAATTCAAATACATTCTTGTAAAATGCTTCAGTTTCATACAACACAACCTTGCCATGAGCCATATTTTTCATTCTGTTGCTCGTGGGACTGAATTGACTATATCAACATGTCAAGGTGGGTGAGTAAATTCTAGAGGAGGTCTCATTTCATGCGCTAAGTGTCTTAGCCGTTTCAGGCTGCAAGCCACCGACAAAGTTGAAAGATGCTAGGAGTGAAATTTTGCATTCCACATGTCGTGTGGCTGAACTGATAGCATCAATGCATCAGGGTGGGTCGGTAAATGTTAGGGGAGGTATCATTTTGTGCACTAATTGTTGCAGTCGTTCGGGGCAGCAGACTATTGACAAAGTCACTTAAGATCCCTAAGAGCAAAAAACTACCAAACTTTGATGGAGTAGCTCTTAGAATTCATGGTAGCTGGAAATGTTCTATTTAGACCTACAGCTGCATGTGGGGTCCGTACACAATAACCTCTCTTGGTTTTGGTCAACTCCAATCTATTTGACCATGCCAAAATCAAATGTATTCTTGCAAAATGCTTTAGTTTCATGCAGTGGAAAGGTGCTAGGAGTGAAATTTTGCATTCCACGGCTCTGTTACCATTTTTTACCCCAGCTCAAAAATTAGCTGAGAAGATTTATCATTTATCATTTTTGAATGTGGTTTGATTTATTTTTATTATGTGTTAGTTCCATAATTGTTATGACAAGTGCAGTTTAGTTCAGATGAGGAAGAGAAAAGTTTCAATTATTCATTGCGTTGCAGAGCAGTAAAAGAGATAAGCATTCATTCACTATAGTGATTGTTCATTTACAATTTTGAATACATAAGGGAACAATACTTGCATTAAAGGAAACTATGACATATCAGATGTCCCACACAAGCCGTGGGTTATAGCTAAATTCATGCAAATACAAGTAAAACACTATGCATCTAATGAAGAAGAGGGAAAGACATAGCCATCATTGCCTTTTGGGTTGATCTTCGTAGAAGCCTCCAATTCCCACTCCTGACCTTGGCGTATACCTGAAAAAATGCGGGAAGGTCCCGTTAGAAGCTTCGGTTATCAAAATTCTTCATCAATCAAGAGAGACATAATATTTTAGTTGTAATGCATTGATCAAATAAGAGCATTCATGTGCAGAAGGAACTGAAGAGAAGCAAACATAAGAGCATCATTGTTTTATTCTAATATGTTTGTTTCATGTGCAGGTATAGGACAAATCATGAAGTTGATTGAAGACATTTCAGCATGTGGTGTCAAATGGGCTCCCACAAGGGTTGAGCCCAGCATGCTGCTACCCCTTGTTCTCAAAAGGGATGAACAAAAGAGGATAATCATTGATAACTTTCACATGATAAGCTAAAAAAGTGACAAGACTATCATATGCATCAGTCCCATGTCAGGACATGACCATGATTTCACTTCAGAATATGAAATGCAACCAAGAACATGACATGAACAGATGGAGAACAAGTTTCAATGCATATGACAGCCTATATACCACTTCAACTGCTATGGAATAACATTCTCAAGCATGATAATAATCAAGATTAAACAATACATTTGTGATCATCAGACTAATGAAAGAGTAAGTAATCACAAGTATGAACTATCTAAAGGCTACTTACTCATTAATGATCAGCAGTCAAATGGAATGTTCATTATAAATTAATAAGTGAATTGCAAATATAGGTGAGTACCAAGCTTCATACTTTCTCATTTAAATAGAGTGATAGAATCAAATTTAGAATTCAATGACATAATCTGCCTCTTAAAAGATGAAATATATCCAATTATACCTCACTTTTTTCTATTGATAAGTTGAGTATCAGAAGAAGTGTTATCACATGTTGCATTCATTGCATATCCATGAAAGACACAGGATGGCTAATCCAAATTGCCCATCATTTTTTTGTCTTTAACAAACTCCAAGAGAATCAAAAAGAAACATTTCATTACATGTGTATCATAGAGCATCATCATCATGTGACAGGAGTAATCAAACAGATATAGTGGACCTGATCGTGTCCTAAAGGACATCTCATATGATGCATTTGATAAGATAGAATATAGTAAAAAGGAACAGCAGGGGTTCATCATATGTTACAGTGTATTCAGAACAAGTGTTGCTTCATGTGTTTCAATGCTACAAGGTCATAATACAGCCAGATCATCATATAAAAGAAATTTGATTGCTACAGTCCACTGAATGGACAAGTAAAAGATACAAAAATGAAAGTATACATATGTTGCTATAGGAAGTGGAGAGTTCAAAAGTGACATTATACATCTCATGTGCAAAGTCCACATAAAGAGTAATTAGAGCTACATATAGACGATAGTGCAAGACATCATCACTTCATTGGAACGATATAGTGATTATCATCAAACAGTGACAATATAATGAAGAGGAAGTGATACCATGTGCCATGTTTGCTACTAAAGTTCCTATGCTCAGAAAAGAATAAATATTGCTTCAATTTTTAAATCTGAAGTGTATATAGTAGGCAAAAAAAATGCAAATACATTTATGGTAAGTTCGTGGCATATAGCACCTTATGCAATCATCTTTTCAAATACCCACATCAATTTTCAGAACCATGTGTTTTGCAGTGTAAAGAAAGAAAATGATATTGTGAACTATCTAAGAAAAGCCGTGAGGAGTAAGTTTACTGACTAAAGTAAAGAAATGAAACCATTATCGGGTTTAAAGGAAAGGAAGATTTCACTTTCTTCTTATAGCCGAGCAGGGTCGATAAGAGCATAAGAGACATAGTTGTGCATAGAAAGAAGGTTTAGTGCAAAACAAAATGGAACCCTCACTCACAATATAGGAACTCTTGACATTTTTTATATCAAGATACAATAGGAGGCTACAGAATGCATTGCAAGGAGCAGTTGTTGCCATTTGAGGAGGTAGTTCACACACCCTTCAAATATAAAGGAAAAAACATAAAACCCTGTTCACAGTTTTGTATACAGAGATAAGAGAAGCTACAGGATAGAACAAAGAAGCAAGGAGAAACAGTTGACTCACCATTGATAGTGCAGTTGAGAGAAGGATGATGGCCATGGCCATTCGAACAAAACCTTGTTATTTTGTCATTTGAAAACAGAGTTCAACATTCAAAAAGACAAACAAATGCTTATCAAATAGAGAGACTAAGAGCAGCTAATGGCCACAGCCATGTAATGAAATATAAGCTATCAAAATATAGAAAATATCATTGAAAGCTCAGATTCGAACTTACCATAACCAATCTATCATTTTGCCAGAGAAATACAGTGCTTTTGACCACTAGATACCAGTAAATGGAGCAAGAAAACACACAAGAAATGAAACCCCAATATGGTGGCCAGCAGAGCCATCACCAACAACAAAAAAATGAAATGACCTACATTTTAGGGTTTTTTCACTTGCTTTTGTTCGACGTCCCTTCATATTTTGACCATGCAAATCTTTTAATGATTTTTATCTAAATATGATCGGGGTCAACACTTCATGTTGATAGTGTTAGCAAGAGACACTGTGTGGCTTCATTAGTGTTGTCATTGATGGCAACAAAGTCTATCCCACACATCCCCAGTACATAGTATGCCTATACCGGAAGTCAGATTGAAGATTGTTTTGGTCTGGTGAACAAGAATAGAGTATGTAACAAAGTCTGACAATCAAGTCCAGATCTCTTAGATGGTGTAACTCAGCAAGTTGCAGACTTGGACAAGTCAAGAGGGGTATCATGACTACTGTATTCCAAAGATTTAGCCTCCGGTGATAAAGCATGAAAACGATATGAGTGTCTGAGTGTTGGGTTCCAGTCAGGCAAAGCAGACAAAGGAAGAACTGACTGACAGAGTATCAAACTTTAATCTGGATGAGTAAAAGGTGTTGATCAAGGAACTTATGGGATTATACATTGTTAGCCGACATGATTAATGACTTTTATGCCTATTTTTTTGATACGCATCACAAATCAAGCATGGATTCAACTGATAGATCAGTAACTTGCAAATATCTTAAGTGTTCTTGTGCCGACTAGAAAGTTGATAAAATCCTTGATGCAGATATATATACAAGATGGATTCTAGTATGTAATTGTGTGTGGTGAATAAGTGATGAAATAAAGTGCGAAGAAAGGTAGGGATATGTGTGAGAACAGCAGGTCAAGTCCGATATGTGATAGAGCAACACCATTAAACAGAGGAAGGATGAAGTGCATCAAATTAGTGTATTGTGCCTAACCAGAACTGAACTCTTGCATTTGTAGATGCTTCTCATCAGTTCAAGCATTTGATTATCTTCTCTAAGTTCTGTAGATAGTGAATCTCTTGTAGGCAATGTGCCTCTTATGAGCAGTGTGCTCGGGCAGTGAGCACTAATTGGCAAGTGCCATTTTGTACTTCTTTATTCTTTTAACAAAGAATACAATCTTGGGTTAGTCACCACATGGTTTTTTTCCCTTAACAGGGTTTCCACATAAAAATCCTTGTGTTATATGTGTTTTTTTCATTTCTATTCTTATAATTACATATGCTTTCATGTTTTGATGCAACACTAATTACTAAGATAAAAAAAGAAAAGAAAGTTAAGGAAATTTTGAGATAACTAATTCACCCCCCCTTCTCAGTTATCTACCTTGTTTCCAACAAATGGTATCAGAGCCAAGTTCCTATGAACAAAGCCTAACAACTTGAGGAAGATTTGGGAATCTCAATGGATATATATGGTATGAAGGAACAACTTTAGTCTGCCCTAGATGATCTTGAACAATCCCACTTTGAAGTTAATAATTTGAGAGAAAGACTCAAACAAGCTGATGATTTCATAAATGAGATGAAAAAAAACTTAGTATCTCTGTGAAAAAGAGAAAGGAACTACTTCAAAAATTAGCCAATCAGAGTGAAGTCAATGATACTAATGAAGATCTGGATGAGAAAAACAAGCTATGTGAGAAGCTGTCAAAAGAAGTCATTATGGTAAGGCATGAAATGGAATCAGGGGTTATGAGATTCACCCAAGAAATTGAAGAAAAAAGGAAAATTGAAGATAATTTAAAATAATCCCTCAAGGAGAAAATAGAGGACTGCCACAAATGGACAGAAGAATTAGGCATCTTGAATAAGATCTTGAAGAAGCTAGAGACAATGAAGAACAACTTGAGAATCAGATAGACACTCTTAAACAAGATCTTCAAACAACAAATGAATACAAAGAGAAATTCAAGATAAGATCAGCCCAACTTGAAGTTCTTCTTGAAAGCCAAAAGAGGGTAGATGATAAGCGTGGCTTGGGATATGAGAAACGTGAAAGCTTTGGATCTAGTCAGAAGAACTTTGGATCAGGAAATCAAAGAAATGGGCCTAGAAGACCTCTCGTAAGGCAACCAAATGCTCAAAGATGTCCATCCTTCAATGGATACTGCTTCAATTACAACAATTTCAGTCATAAAGCAACTCAGTGCAGGAGGAGAATGAATCAGACTAATCCATCCTTCTCCGGACAATGTTTCAACTGCAAAAGGTATGGTCACAAATCTCATGAATGCAAAAATATGCAAATAAATAATTCATTCAATGTTAGATGTTTTTCATGCAATAGAATGGGACATATGGCTAATCAATGCAGATCAAGAGGATATCAATCAAATAAGCAAAGAAATCTTATCTGTTACAATTGCAATAGATCTGGTCATATTGCCAAATTCTACAAAAGTAGAAATCAGGATAGAAAAGGTCCGGTGAAACATAATCAAAAACAAGATAAGGGCAAAGGTAAAGTGAATGCGGATGAAGTTCAAAAGGAGATGAGCAAGATTTGGGTGAAGAAGAGTACATAAAATATTGGGGATCGATCTGCACCAGAATCTGGTGTTGATATTCCTTCCGAAAACTAAAAAGGTGAGCTCTGGCTCAGGGGGAGTCAGAGAAAAACAAATTCCCCCAACCAGTCAACTAGTGCCTAAATTCAGCACATAGAATGCTGCAGATTAAAGGGTTCTTAGAAAAACATCTAAATAACCTTCAATAAAAATATGAAAGATCCACATGGAGTTTTGCAAGATTTTAACTGCTCAAGTTAATCTGGTTCCGACAGCTACCGGTAAAGTAGGATTTTCATAGACAAATCCGGTATGATTCAAAATTAATACTTTGATCTGCAAACCCATGGCATGATTGAAGAAAAGAAGATACATTGTCAATCCTCACTGACAATGATTCTAAGTTCATCACAGTGAATCGAGAAGAACTCTCTCAAAACAGGCCAATCAGATAACTTAAGTTGTGAATTTATTACAAAAGGAAATTAGTGTTTGCTCAAGGATACAAGGGTTCTTTCACTCATTATTTACACATTTGCATTCGTGAAGAAGAAAAAAAGAGCTCTGCAACAAAGTTTCTACAATTCACTCAAGATCAACTGGAAAATCAAATTCAACCAGTGATTTGTTCCGGCTCCTATTTCAAACCCTAAAGCGTGAAAAGGTACTTCCATTCTAAAAATCTCTCTTTGAATCTCTTGCAAAATGGCTACTCCAATTATTGTCAAGATCATTGATAGGCCACATCCTAAATGCAAAAGAAACACCCTTATAAATCTCTAGAAGTTTATCCTTTATGCGCATTTTCTAGCATTCTGCATGGGTTATTGCATGTAGAAGATGTTAGGGTCTATATCCATGCCACCATTGAGGAATTTAGAGACTCAAAATTGATGGACATCTATCACAAATAGCTAATAGATGAGATTTTTGAACTCAAACCTAAATTCAAGGCCCTCCGGGATAAACACTTCGGACATTGCATACACTTTCCATTTTTTGTAGAAGATGATTGGGTCTGGTATGTCCTAAGCAGGATGCATGATAATTTTGTGTGGTTAATGAGGCCCTTCAAGATAACTAAAGATGCCATCAGGGCAGTGACTGGACTGCATTCATCTGGTGGGTTACCTTCAATTAAATCTATCAAGAACCAGATAGTAACTGAAGCCACCGAATCTAAATTTGACAAAAGAGCAATGACCATAGATGACATAACTAATCCGGATGTCAAGTTTGCCCCAATGATAATTGGCTACAAAATCTATCATTCGAGTAGAGAGAATTTTGTGTCTGGCACAACAATCTATGCAACATATCAAATGTTGAGGGAAGATGCAAACTATGATCTATGTGAGCTTCTTCTAAATCAACTGTTGGAAAATCTACATAAGATCAAAAAGGATAAGAAGAATTCCTTCAAATATGGTTGTCTAATACCATGTATGTTCTTTTATTACATGAATGAGCTACCCAGATCAAGTGGTTGGATTTGGCAAAATGACAAATCGGTTGCAATTCATATTAGAGATTATATGTATGGACTTGGTGATGCTCAAGCCCAAAACATAGCTCTCTGGGGTTACTTCAAGAACTTCCAAAGCATGATGCAAGCCAGAGAGAGAATACCTCAATCCATAGTTGATAAATATAAGGACACAGTGTGCTTCATGGTTGACACTGACCAATGCCTAATGGAGGCAGTTGAGCCAAGAACTGTGTGGATAATGCCTATGGGATATGAAGTAGATGAGAAAATCTTGGAGCTTCATATTCAACATCTGCTGAGCCAGCCCAAGGACACTGAGGCAGAAAGGTTTGGAACCTTTCAAGAGCTAAGTGTAAAAATACATGTTGAATTAAGACAGCCAGAAATAAAGAGGAAAGTAAGAAGGGAAGTTGAGGAAATTACCAAAAGATTTGACCTATCAAAGGAAGTTGTGGATGCAAATAGAGAGAAGATGGAGAAGGCTGAGAAAGAGAAACAAGAAGCAAAGAAAGGAGATGCTCTAGTACAAGCCTCCTCCTGGACTAGATCTTCCAAGAGCTATGCACCTGCCACTCCTAAAATCTCAAAGGCTACCAAACTGAAAGTCAAGACATCTAGAAAAATGGAAAAGAGGATGAAGACCAAAGCCACAAAGTCATATACAATCCTTAAAGATGATGAAGAAACAAAATCTGATGAGGAAATCAAGAAAATGAAGAAGAAGAAAACATCCGGGGAATTCTCTGCTAGTAAAAATAAGGAAGAAAAGGCAGAAGAATTTGTTGAAAAGCCCACTCTTTCCATTGATGACATCATCAAGGCAGTTACTATGGATGGGAACCTGCAGCTAGTAATAAAGTTCTATGATGAATACAGTGATACTGACAAGAGGATTTTGGAAGAAGCTACAGTTAGGTACCTGAACATTTACAATAAATCTTTCATTGAAATTATATCATTAATTCCTAAGAGTCTAGAAAAGGTACTTGAATTGAGAAAAGAGAATGCAAAGGAAAAAGACCTAGAGATTCGAGAACAATAATGATTCAGCTTTATCCTTCTATCACTCCAAAACAAATGGACATGATTTTTAAATATTGTAAGGATGAGTTCCAGAATACGGCAAGAATGAATAAACTTATGCTTGGAGAAACTGACCAAGTAGCAAGTGAAACAAAAGATATCCTCCAGAATGCTTTGAAAAGATTCAATCTTCCTGTTATAGAGGAAACAGTTGAAGAACCTTCGAACATGGATGTTGAAGGATTAAATGTAATCAATGAAGAATCTTCTGACAAGGATATAGAATGATCAAAGAAAATAGATGAAGAGAAGCCCGAGGACTTAGATTCCTCTGTTCCGGAAGAGGAAGTTCATGAAGCAGTAAACACAGGTGACATCTCTCCTCTGGATCCCACTGTAGACATTCCAGATTTTGAAGCTGAAGGAGAAGGAAGAAAAGAGGAGAAAGTGAGTCAAGAAGAGGAGGTTAAGGGAAAAGAAGAAGAACAAGCAGAAAAGACTAATGATGATTGTTCTGATAACCCAAAAGAAAAGAAGACTCAATCACCGAAAAGAGACACTACAGAGGCAGTGAAGAACTTCCTAAACAGAGAAATGATGGATATAGATGAACCAGAGCTATTTCAAGGACCACTAAATTTTGACTCTCTCTCTCCAATTCAGACAATGAAAATAACATCTTTTTCTCAGGTCAAAGCAAAAGAAAAACTCTTAAAATCCCACATGGAGGACTGTGAACTATTGGAGATTGCATCTGGGATGCTAGAGAAGATCATGCCATCCTTCCAAAAGGATCCTTCAGCCTCACCATCTGGTAACCTAAAAACTTTGGTAAATTCTGTTAGCGCTCATTTTGAATCTCTAGAGAAATCAGTAGAAGCAAAGGTCCAGAAGGAGTTTATGGGAAAAAGATTCATTGAAGTACAGGGACTTATTGCTAATGATAGGAGGACCCTAGACATTGGAATAAAGAGCCTTGAAAATGCTCTTAAAGATGGTGGGGACATATACAAATTTTTTCTATCTTGGCCCAAAGTGATAGAGGACATTGAAAAGAAAGTGAAAGAATAAGAAGGTAAACTATCAAGTTTATCTCAAAATTTTGATCCCCTTACTACCTCTTTAATGAATCAGATCAGTGTATTGTGCCTAATCGGAACTAAACTCTTGCATTTGTAGATGCTTCTCATTAGTTCAAACACTAGATTATCTTATGTAAGTTCTGTAGACAGTGAGTCTCTTGTAGGCAGTATGCCTCTTGTGAATAGTGTGCTCGGGTAGTGAGCCCTAATTGGCAAGTGACATTTTGTACTTCTTTATTCTTTTAACAGAGAATACAATCTTGGGTTAGTCACCCCATGGTTTTTCCCTTAACAAGGTTTCCACGTAAAAATCCTTGTGTTATGTGTGTTGATTTCATTTATGTTCTTATGATTACATATGCTTTCATGTTTTGATGCAACACTGATTACTAAGATAACAAAAGAAAGGAAAGTTAAGGAAATTTTGAGATAACTGATTCACCCCCCCTCTTAGTTATCTGCCTTGTTTCTAACAGATAGATGTCTAGTAATCATAAGTAGGAGTGGCCGATAGCATATAGATATGGTTTATGCATTAAGTCAAAGGTGGACAAGACTATAAAACATGCCCTTAGAATCTGCCAAGGCTTAATCACTATTGCTGATCGACTCATTTTGAAGTCAAAGCATTATTTGATAATGCATGTGGTCGAGTGTCTTTGACCTCTCACATATGCATTTTATTTATTCCTTCAAACATACATGAGATCAAACCAAAACCATCTGAATATAAAGAATATGCTAGAGGAGACATAGTCAAAGGTGGTCAATGCGACATGGTGGCACCTTAGAGGCAAGGAGTTGAAGTTTTTAGCCATATGGATAGTGATGAGGTGGCAGGAGTATCGATGCATTGGAGTCCACGATGTCAAGCCTTTTTAAGGCTTTTATTTATTTTTTGCAACACATGTAATAATTCATATTTTTATGATTTTTATAGAAAATCATTGATGGTATCTTGTAAATATCTTGGTGGATTATAAACCAGATATCATTTTATTTTTACAAAAAATCATATCGAGAGGATATCAATTTTAAATAGAACTGCCAAGTCATGTAAAGTTAACTTTAAAGCAATGCAGTTATAAGTTGCTTTTAAAGTTTAACTATTTTTAGGCAGTTAAAGAATTTGGATCTCCTTGGGTGAAATTGAGCATAATAGGACAATTTTTTTGCTTTCATGAGGTAGATTAGACACATTTAGATGTAGTTTTGGTGGGGACCACCTAGAGGATGGAGTTGGCAGTTTTATTTTGTAGTTTGGAGGCAGTTTGAGGCTATTTTTGGCAGCTTTTATCTGAAGCTCGAAAATGGATTGCAGATCTATTTTTAGGAGCTTTTTCAGCTTTCTTCATGGGAAATCATTTGGAGACATATATAGGAGAAAAACTTAGTTTTTTCTCAGTCAGTTAGCATCAGTTTCTTCTCTCTTTTAGAGTTGTATATAGCAGTTGGCTCACATATTTCATTTTTTATGCATTGTATTTCTTTCAGTTCTAATAGAAAGTCTTCCTATTTTACATACATTTTTGCAGTCTTGGTTTGATGTTATATTGTGACTATTTCAGTCCTTTTTTTGTCTCAATACTATTAAAATTTAGTTTCTTCCTAGTTGCAGTTTGTGTTTAATATCAAACCTTGTTGCAAATTACTTAAGGAATAACTATTAGTGAAGCTGAGAAGATAAATGTTAGAGGATCAGCCTCACTTCATTTAGTTTTAGATTCTAGAATCAGTTTGTACTTCAATTACCTCTTTCTATCCCTTTTCCACTCAAGTCATAGTTTAGAAATTATAAGAGAACCAACTCACTCTAGAGATTCATTCTCATGAAAGGAGACCCACATCTTAGAATGATCCATGTTTCAACAAGTAGTTAAGCTTTCACAAAGCTTAACAAGGGTGTATACTTGAATTGACAACAGTTTTTGGCATGCTCGGTGGGACTCTGGAAGTAGTTTCAAAGAGTTTTGTACCCTCATAGCTATTGTTCTGGTATATGCAGCAGTTTTTACAACCTTTGGAGGCTTTTGATATACCCGGTGACTCAGTTTTCTCATTTGAATGTAGATTAGTGCCTGCAACTTATTAAAATTAGGTCTAATCTAGACCCATTTGACTACTTACAACTATCTACACCTAGGAGAGGTAGATCAACAAGAAGAACAACTGAGTCATCAAGAAGATCAAAGTCAAAACCTTCTTGGTTCAGATCTACAAGCCCAGTCAAAAGAAGTAGAAGCCTAGTGCTGATAGTCCAGATACCTATAATCACTAGACAATACATATTTGCTTCTTTCAATGGAGGTAGCCCATTACAGCTTGCCCAAAGAGATGATATTCCGATGGCAGCCCTTAAAAGTATGCCTTATTTCACTGGAGAGGATCACACTACTGTTGTTGAACATATTCAAGATGTAGCAACCTTGTGTTCTGTGCACAATGTTACACAAGAAAATGTGGCAATCAAGCTTTTAGCTACTTCATTAAAAGGGAAGGCCTTACAGTGGTTCAGAGGACTTGCTAAAAATTCAATAAATTCCTGGGACTTATTAGGAGATGGATTACACAAACATTTGGAGGACAAGTCAGATCATCTCTCACTACTGGAGCAACTAAGCACCATCAAAAGGGCACCCCACGAACACATGGCTGATTTCAATTACCGATTTCAAATAACCTGGGATAGGATTCCCACAACAGTAAAACCTTTGCCTAGGCATGCTTTTCTATTTTATCTCAAAGCTTTGAATAGTGAAATTTTAGTAATGATACAGTCTATGGGAGGAACCACCCTTCCAGATTCTTTTGAGATCACTATTAGAGAAGAAAACTGCCTTATCCAGGCAGGGAAGATATCCCCTAGGCCCCCTTTGCCCATTTTCCCTGAAATCCATCCATTAATGCCTATGACAGTACCTCCTTTAGCTACTGTCCCACCTATTCCAGCAATAGGATATCAACCAACCCAACAAGCTGATGGCCTAGTTCAAACCCAAAGTACCCCAGAGTTGGAAAATACTTTAAGGACAATTCCAAATAAGCTAGTAAATATGGAGAAACATTTTCCCTATCAAAATCAATATCAGCCTAATCAGCAAAATACCCAATATCAGCCCAATCAGCAATATAGACAACCCTTTTAGGCCGATCCTCAAGGACAGAAAAAGAACTATAACCCTCGGCCTTTTCAAGCTTATAATCCAAATACTGCTAGTGCCTCAAGAGAGCTTGTACCCACACAAAATAACCTAGTTCAGGACAATGACTGGTGTTATCCATGTCACCAGCCACATAATCAAGCTACCTACACGAATGGAGTGAGAAATTAGGCACTCACGGTTCAGAACAACTATGCAAGTTCAGAGGGGGTTAATGGTGAAGCTTCAACTTAGCAGAATAAGGCTGATGTAGTCTTAATGAACTAGGAAGAATCTGGTTTTTGTGGTATAAATTATTTCCAAGGTCAGAATTAGCAAGGTACACCTGTTTCAGCCAACACAAGGTCAAAATTGAGGGCTGTAGATGTAAATCAGCAAGCTACTGTAGTACAACAGCAGGCTGTAAGGGATAAAAACCAAGTTTATCTGTCACATACTACCCTTGTACCACAATAGAAAATGCAAATTCTGCAAAGGGACCAAACAGTACCGGTGAAAGAATATTCCAAAATGCAACAACAGTCTTCACAAGGTCAGATTGATGCAAATGCAATAAGAGGACAACATAAGGTAAATCATGTTGCTTTTAATATAGTAGATCATCTTAAGAGAGCCACAGTGAGCATGTCAGTCATGGATGCCTTACGTATCCCTGGCCAGAAGAATTTGTTGCAAGAAGCTTTGACCGAACTCTCACTTTCTAAGGGTTTCGATCAAGAGAAGGCCAAGCTTTTACTTGCCAACAATCTTGAGATCAAAAGTGGACAACAAGTGGATGAGGTAAAACCACCACCTTTTAACCTAAGTCTAATTATTGGAGATAAATTGGTTCATAACTGTATGGCAGATTCAGGGGCAAGTAGTTTAGTTATGCCCAAAAGTGTAGCCGACTCATTAGGATTGGTTTATAAGCCCCTTGCAAAAAGAGTAGTACAATTAGATGGATCTGCACTTAGTACTGCAGGGATAATCAAAAATCTACCACTCACATTGCATGCTTGTCCTAATTTTTCCATCCATCGGGATATCTACATCATTGACCTTCCACCTAGTTTTGCAATTTGCCTTTCTAGGGAGTTCACAGCCAAGTTGGGTGGGTTTCTTTCATCTGACTAGACTCATTTGTTCTTTAGAATGAGATATGGTACAAAAGTAACTATACAATCCAAACCACTTGCAAAAGATCACATTGAACCTTATGTTCCTAGCCCAATAAATGCTAATCTATACATCACCCGTGGGCAGTAGGATGAACCCATGAGCTCAGATCCCAATGCACCTATAGAAGACATAAGTCTCGATGAGTGGGCAGTAGAAGATCATGAAAGTGACCCTTTCCATCACACTGATGAGGTAGGATTAGGCATCTATATGATATAGGAACTGAATACAGTGATTCCTAATCTGATTAAGGATCAAAATCAGTTATAACACGAAGAAGATCAGATGTGGAAGTTGTACTTCGATGGATCAAGGACCAAGACGGGTGTCAGTGGAGGTAATATGTTAATTTCACCTCAAGGAGACAAGTACTATGCTGCCTTAAGATTTATCTTCAGCAGCACAAATAATGTGGCTAAGTATGAAACCCTGATCCATGGTTTAGAATGGGCTTAAAAAAAAGTATCAAATATGTCCAATTTTATGGAGATTCTGAGTTGATTGTTAACTAGGTTAGGAATGTAAATGTTGCTAAAAATGATCTGCTCAAAAAATACAAGCATAGGGTGTTGGATTCAATTGAATTTTTTGATGCTTTTAATCTGATTTTAGTTCCCAGGGATCAAAATAAGTATGCAGATAGGTTGGCAGCCTTGTGATCTCAATTTGAGATTCCTGATCAGATTCAGAATGTTGAGGTACAGCCATATGTTAAGATAAGTTGTTAGGCCTTCTATGCCTAACAATGGTGTTTCATGGCAAATGTTTAACAATAATGAACAAATCCTGATATTTTTAAGTGCAGAAGTTGAATTTACAATAGATAATTAGCAGTAATTCGAAGATCAAATTGTTTAGTTGAGGACCAATAAGTTGCCCAAAGGATTAGTCACCTTAGAATTAGTGTTCAACACTGATGATCAGTTCAAAAAAGATAAATGCAGCATGATAGTGAAGCAAAAACATTATCAAACCATAGAAATTTTCAAGGATAAATTGTTGAAGCTTGGAAAGGTATGTACTAGAGAAGAACAATAGTCTTTTATTCAATTATGTCAAGATTTTTTTGATGTCTTTACATGGGAGTATAAGGACTTGAGAGGTTTTGATCCCGGTTTGGCCCAGCACACCATAGAGTTAGAGCCTAATTCCAAGCCTGTTAGGCAAAAGAAAAATCCCCTCAATCCCAAAATTGAGCACTTAATGAAGGCTAAACTAAATAAATTGATTGAGAATAGTATCATTTTCCCAATAAAACATACCTCCTGGGTTTCCATTCTGGTCCTAGTTAGGAAGAACAGTGAAATTTGACTTTGTGTTGATTTCCGTGATCTAAATCAGGCCTCATTAAACGACCATTATCCTCTCCCTTCTATGGAGCAAATACTGCAAGTTGTTTTAGGTTCTGATAGGTCCTCTTTATTAGATGGATACTCTGGATATAATCAAATTCTAGTCAAAGAAGAGGACCAATACAAAACTGCATTCATGACTAAGTGGGGTACCATGGCCTATTGGAAAATGCCATTTGGTTTGTCCAATGCAGGGGCAACCTTTCAAAGAGCAATGGATATGCCCTTCCATGGCCTTATGAACAGAATAGTGTTGGTCTATTTAGATGATGTAACTATTTTTTTAAAAGATTCTAATGATCATTTTGACCACTTGAAGCAGATTTTTCAAAGGTGTAGGGAGTTTGGAGTTTCATTGAACCCCAAAAAATGTATATTCTCAATACATGAAGGAAGACTCCTCGGTCATATTGTTTCAAGAGAAGGTATTACTATTGACCCTGAGAGAGTTTCAGCTATTTTAGATCTACCACTGCCGGCACATAAGAAAGGTTTTCAGAGTTTTCTTGGTAGAATTAATTTTGTTAGGAGGTTTATTCCAAATATTGTAGCTTTGTTACAACCTCTTACTACTATGTTGAAGAAGAATGTATCATTCAGCTGGACTAAGGAGGGAAAAGGAAGCTTCAAGCAAATAAAATAAGCTCTCACTACTGCCCCTACCCTCATCAATCCTAATTATGAGAAGGATTTCATTTTGTATGCTTTTGGAGGAACTGACACTATTTCTTTAATGTTATGTCAGCAAAACAATGAAGGATTAGAGCAGCCAATTGCATTTTTAGCCAAGTGTTGTACGAGTATGAGGTAAAGTACTCTTTTGTGGAAAAACATATTTTTTGTTGTTGTAAGGAGCCTCAAGAATTTTAGGCACATGCTATCTAATAATATAATTCACTTAAAGGTTGCTCATCCCACTGTCAAGAGTTTTTTATTAAATAGAGATATAAATGACAAGAGAGTTGGCTGGATAACCAATGTTATGGAATTTGATGTTGACATACAAGTAACCAAGCTGATTAGAGGTAAAGGCTTATGTGAGTAGCTTGCTAAAAGTGAAGAGTTTGAGAAAAAACAGCAAGAAGAGACCGAAATGGTACTAAATAATAATGTACCAGCCAATGCACCAACTCAAATAGATCACTGGGTGCATCAAATGATGCATTATTTGTAGACCAGTGAGTGCCCAATTGGTTTAGACAGGGCAGGAAAAAGGTATTTCAGATTGCAAGCTACTCCTTATGCTATTATTGATGGTATTCTATATAGGAGAGATTTTAATGGTGTTTTTCTGAGGTGTGTTAGACCTGAACAAGTTGTTAGACTATTAGAAGAGTTTCACAATGGACCTTCAGGAGGTCATTTTGTAGCTAGAACAACTGCCTTGAAGATTATGCAGGCTAGTTATTACTGGCCTAATCTATTTAAGGATTCTTTTGCTTGGGTGAGAAGATGTGTGAAATGTTCCCTATCTATAGGTAAGCAAAGACTTGCTGCCTTACCCTTACATCCTGTTAAAGTTGAACAACCATTCGCAAATTAGGGATTAGATTTCATAGGACCAATAAATCCACATTCAAGCGTAGGCCACAAGTGGATTTTAACTACCACAGATTATTTTACAAAGTGGAGCAAGCCTGTTGCCTTAAAAGAAGCAAATGAATCTATTGTCCTAAGTTTTTATCAAGACTTAGTGTCAAGATTTGGTACACCAGATTCAATCATCTCTAATAATGGTCTAGCCTTTTTGGGATTAAGAATTTCAGATTGGTCTGTCAGAAATAACATTTATTTGAATACTTCATCTAACTATTACCCACAAGGTAATGGGCAGGTTGAATCTACCAACAAAAATCTAATAAGAATCATTAAGAAGACTATTCAAGATAATCAGAAAACTTGGCATGAAATGTTAAAGCTAGCTCTATGGGCTAACAGAATCACACCTAAGAGGGCTACTGGTTGTTCTCCATATATGCTTACTTATGGAAAAGAGGCTCGACTACCTATTTCAATTGAATTTCCTACATTGGCCTTTATCACAGAGATTGAGCTGCTAGAGGAGCAGCCTCTTGTAATCAGATCATTTTGTTTTGGCCTTCAAGGCCTGTTAGTTTGCTTTCAGTAGAGTTGTTTTCAGTTTGCTGTTGCTATTTAAACTTTTGGAGAGCTGAAGTATAGTGTTTTCTAAGTTCCTGAGAAGGACAGAGTATGACTCTATGCCCAATAGATGTCAAGGAAATTGGTCAAATGCTTAGCAAGCAAGCATATAGTAGAAGTCGCTAGAAATGTTACCATTTTTTACCCCAGCTCAAAAATTAGCTGAGTAGATTTATCATTTATCATTTTTGAATGTGGTTTGATTTATTTCTGTTATGTGTTAGTTGCATAGTTGTTATGACAAGTGCAGTTCAGTTAATCAGATGCAGAAGAGAAAAGTTTCAATTATTCATTACGTTGCAGAGCAGTAAAAGAGACAAACATTCATTCACTACAGTGATTGTTCATTTACAATTTTGAATACATAAGGGAATAAACATTGCATTGAAGGAAACTATGACATATCAGATGTCCCACACAAGCCATGGGTTATAGCTGAACTCATGCAAATACAAGTCAAACACTATGCATCTAATGAAGAAGAGGGAAAGACATAGCCATCATTGCCTTTTGGGTTGATCTTCGTAGAAGCCTCTAGTTCCTGCTCCCAACTTTGGTGTATACCTGAAAAAATGTGGGAAGGTCCCATTAGAAGCTTCGGTTATGAAAATCCTTCATCAATCAAGAGAGACATAATATTTCAGTTGTAATGTATTGATAAAATAAAAGCATTCATGTGCAAAAGGAACTGAAGAGAAGCAAACATAAGAGCATCATTATTTTATTCTAATCTATTTGTTTCATGTGCAAGTATAGGACAAATCATGAAGCTGATTGAATACATTTCAGCATGTGGTGTCAAATGGGCTCCCACAAGGGTCAAGCCCAACATGCTGCTGCACCTTGTTCTTAAAATGGATGAATAGAAGAGGATAATCATTGATAACTTTCACGTGACAAGCTAAAAAAGTGACAAGACTATCATATGCATCAGTCCCATGTCAGGACATGACCATGATTTCACTTCAGAATATGAAATGCAACGAAGAACATGACATGAATAGATGGAGAACAAGTTTCAATGCATATGATAGCCTATATACCACTTCAACTGCTATGGAATAACATTCTCAAGCATGATAATAATCAAGAGTACACAATACATTTGTAATCATCAGACTGATGAAAGAGTAAGTATTCACAAGTATGAATTATCTGAAGGGTACTTACTCATTCATGATAAATAGTCAAATGGAATGTTCATTATAAATCAATAAGTGAATTGTAAAGACAGGTGAGTACCAAGATTCATACTTTCTCATTTAAATAGAGTGATAGAATCAAATTCAGAATTCAATGACATAATCTGCCTCTTAAATGATGAAATATATCCAATTATACCTCACTTTTTGCTATTGATAAGTTGAGTATCAGAAGAAATGTTCACATGTTGCATTCATTACATATCCATGAAAGACACAGGATGGCTAATCTAAATGGCCCATCATTTTTTTTGTTTTTAACAAACTCCAAGAGAATCGAAAAGAAACATTTCATTACATGTGTGTCATAGAACATCATCATCATGTGACAGGAGTACTCAAACAGATATAGTGGACCTAATCATGTCCTACAGGATATCACATATGATGCATTTGATAAGATAGAATATAGTAAAAAGGAACAACAGGGATTCATCATATGTTACAGTGTATTTAGAACAAGTAAGTGTTGCTTCATGTGTTTCAATGCTACAAGGTCATAATACAGCCAGATCATCATATAAAAGAAATCTTATTGCTACAATCCACTGAATGGACAAGTAAAAGATACAGAAATGAAAGTATACATATGCTGCTACAGGAAGTGGAGGAGTTCAAAAGTGACATTATACATCTCATGTGCAAAGTCCACATAAAGAGTAAGCAGAGCTACAGATAGAGGATAGTGGAAGACATCATCACTTCATTAGAACAATACAGTGATTATCATCAAACAGTGACAATATAATGAAGAAGTTCGTATGCTCATAATAGAATAAATATTGCTTCAATTTTCAAATCTAAAGTGTATATAGTAGGCAAAAAAAGTAGATACATTTATGGTAAGTTCATGGCATATAGCACCTTATGCAATCATCTTTCTAGATACCCACATCAATTTTCAAAACCATGTGTTTTGTAGTGTAAAGAAAGAAAATGATATTGTGAACTGTCCAAGCAAAGCCGTGAGGAGTAAGTTTACTGAATAAAGCAAAGAAATGAAACCCTTATCGGGTTTAAAGGAAAGAAAGTTTTCTCTTTCTTCTTATAGTCAAGCAAGGTCGATAAGAGCATAAGAGACATAGCCGTGAATAGAAAGAAGGTTCAGTACAAAACAAAATGGAACCCTCACTCACAATATAGGAACTCTTCACATTTTTTACATCAAGATACAATAGGAGACAACAGAATGCATTGCAAGGAGTGACAGTTACCATTTGAGGAGGTAGTTCACATACCCTTCAAATATAAAGGAAAAAACATAAAACCCTCTTCACAGTTTTGTATGCAGAGATAAGAGAAGCTACAAGATAGAACAAAGAAGTGAGGAGAAACAGTTGACTCACCATTGATATTGTAGTTGAGAGAAGGATGATGGTCGTGGCCATTCAAGCAAAACCTTGTTATTTTGCCATTTCAAAATAGAGTTCAATGTACAGAAAGACATAAACAAATGCTTATCAAACAGAGAGACTAAGAGCAACTAATGGCCGCGGCCATGTAATGAAATATAAGCTATCAAAATATAGAAAATATCATTGAAAGCTCAGATTCAAACTTACCAGAACCAATCTATCATTTTGCTAGAGAAATGCAGTGCTTTGGACCACTGGAGACCAGTAAATGGAGCAAGAAAACACACATGAAATGAAACCCCAATATGGAGTCCAAAATTGCAGAGCCATCACCAACAACAACAAAATGAAATGACCTACGTTTTAGGGTTTTTTCACTTACTTTTGTTTGACGTCCCTTCATATTTTGACCATGCAAATCGTTTAATCATTTTTATCCAAATATGATCGGGGTCAACACTTCATGTTGATAGATCTCTAGTAATCATAAGCAGGAGTGGCCGACAACATATGGATATGGTTTATGCATTAAGTCAAAGGTGGACAAGACTATAAAATAAGCCCTTTGAATCTGCCAAGGCTTAATCACTATTGCTGATCAACTCATTTTGGAGTCAAAGCATTATTTGATAATACATGTGGTCGAGTGTCTTTGACCTCGCACATATGCATTTTATTTATTCCTTCAAACATACATGAGATCAAACCAAAACCATGTGAATATGAAGAATATGCTAGAGGAGACATAGTCAAAGGTGGTCAATGCGACATGGTGGCACCTTAGAGGCAAGGAGTTGAAGTTTTTAGCCATATGGATAGTGTGAGGTGGTAGGAGTATCGACGCATTGGAGGCCACGGTGTCAAGCCTTTTTAAGGCTTTTATTTATTTTTTGCAACACATGTAATGTTCATATTTTTATGATTTTTATAGAAAATCATTGATGGTATCTTGCAAATATCTTGGTCGCTTATAAACTAGATATCATTTTATTTTTGCAAAAAATCATATTGAGAGGATATTGATTTTAAATAGAACTGCCAAGTCATGTAAAGTTAACTTTAAAGCAATGCAGTTATAAGTTGCTTTTAAAGTTTAACTATTTTTAGGCAGTTAAAGCATTTGGATTTCCTTGGACAAAATTGAGCTCGAAAATGGATTGCAGATCTATTTTTAGGAGCTTTTTCATCTTTCTTCACGGGAAATCATTTGGAGACACATATAGGAGAAAAACTTAGTTTTTTCTCAGTCAGTTAGCATCATTTTCTTCTCTCTTGTAGAGTTGTATACAGCAGTTGGCTCACATATTTCATTTTTTATGCATTGTATTCCTTTCAGTTCTAATAGCAAATCTTCCTGTTTTACATACATTTTTGCAGTCTTGGTTTGATGTCATATTGTGACTATTTTAGCCCTTTATTTTGTCTCAATACTATTAAAATTTAGTTTCTTCCTGGTTGCAATTTGTGTTTAATATCAAACCTTGTTGCAAATTACTTAAGGAATAACTATTAGTGAAGCTGAGAAGATAGATGTTAGAGGATCTACTTATGAATGATAGAACTTCATTTACTTTTAGATTCTAGAATCAGTTTGCACTTTAGTTACCTCTTTCTATCCCTTTTCTACTCAAGTAATAGTTTAGAAATTATAAGAGAACCAACTCACTCTGGAGATTCATTCTCATAAAAGGAGACCCACATCTGAGAATGATTCCATGTTTCAACAAGTAGTTAAGCTTTCACAAAGCTTAACAAGGGTGCATACTTGAATTGACAACAAGCTCATGGTGCCAAACTGACTATGCCAATGCATCGGGGTGGGTAGGTAAATGCTAAGGGAGGTCTCTTTTTTGAGCCAAGTGCCCCAGTCGTTTGGGGCAACAACCTACGTGCAAAGTCACTTAAGATCCCTACGAGCAAAAAATTGTCAAACTTTGACAGAGTAGTTCTTAGAATTCGTGGAAGTTAGGAATGTTTTGTTCAGACCTATAGGTGTATGTGGGGTCCATCCACAATAACCTCTCTCAGTTTTGGTCAATTCCAATCCATTTGACCCTGCTAAAATCAAATGCATTCCTGTAAAATGCTTTAGTTTCATGCAGCACAACCTTGCCAAGTGTCATATTTTTTATTCTACTCATCATGGGGCAAAACTAACCATGCCAACACATCGGTGTGGGTGGGTAAATGCTAGGGGAGGTCTCATTTCATGTGCCAAGTGTCCCAGTCATTTCAAACTATAAGCTATCAGCAAACTCACTATCTAATAACTATCTACCTTCCTTAACTATCTAATAACTCCTTGACAATTCACTATCTATTCAAGACAACCTCATTGTGATTATAATTGTCCTAATAAATATGCCACTGACATGTATGGTTATCTTTTAGTAGACGGCAATCTTCCCTATCATATGAATATCCTTTCAAGGCCACCTAGATATGTTTATATAGTATCATGGATATCTTTTTGGATGGATTTGAAATTCATTGACTTATCATTTAGTCTTGATTGCCACCTTGTGTATTAGTTGCTATCCTACCCATGGGTGAGAGGTCATAACTATTCCTAGGGTTGCATGATAGCTATTGTGGTATAATTTAGTTTTTAGGCTGATAAGATAGCTCTTCCAAGTGAGTATGCCAAACCATAAACCCAAGCAACTCTAAACCTCTATCTCCATATCGCTCACCTATCCCCCTATCTCTATCATCCCTCTACCTCTCAATCTATCTCCCTATGTCTTTGGACATGTCCCTCACTCTCTATCTCCCCCCTCTATCTCCTCTAACTCTCCCAATCTCTATCAATCTCCTCTCTCTATCTCTCTCTAAACCCTAAACCCCTAAACTCTAACCGCTAAACCCTAAACCCTAAACCACTAAACCCTAACCCCTAAACCCTAAACCCTAAATCCTAAACCCCTAAACCCTAACCATAAACCCTAAACCCTAAAATTGAGCAACCCTAAACTCATAAACTCTAAATAATGCCCCTAAACCCTGACCCCTAACCTATAAATGCTAAACCTCTCTCTCTCTCTCTCTCTCTCTCTCTCTCTCTCTCTCTCTCTCTCTCTCTCCAAAAACCCCTAAGCCCTAAACTCGAGCAACCGTAAACTTCTCTCTCCCTATCTCTCTAGACATCTCACTCACTCTCTATCTCCCTATCTCTCCCCTCTGTCTCCTCTATCTCTCCCCATCTATCTCCTCTCTCTCTACATATCTATCTCTCCCTATCTCTTGCCTCTCTCTCCCCTATCATTCCTCTATCTCCCTATCGCTCCCTCTCCCTTATCAATGAAGGAAATGGAAACAAGAAAACTCTCTCTCTCTCTCTCTCTCTCTCTCTCTCTCTCTCTCTCTCTCTCTCTCTCTCTCTCTCTCTCTCTCTCTCTCTCTCTCATTCTCATTGACAAAGCAAATGGAAACACAAAAGTAGGATATGCAAAGAGGGATGAGGATATAAATTAGGAGGATGAAATGGAAACAAGATAAAATTAAAGTTCATTAGATGGAAGAATGATGAGAGGAGAGGTGTAAAATAGGGCAAAATTGGTGGGATCTAAAGGGAAATTGGAAAGGAAAAGGAAAACTAGGAGAGAGAGAGAGAGAGAGAGAGAGGGGGGGGTAAGGAGGGAGGGAGAGATGATTTTATTTCACCATAACGCAAGCACATTAAAATGCACTCATGTTATGCTTTTCTTTGATAATTTCCAAGCCTTTGGCTTGGATTTTCCTTGGGCTTCCAAACCAAAGGCTTGGACTATGTTTTAGACATTCAAAGACCTGTTTTTCCATATTGTAACAAAAATTACATAATTTGGAGTGTGCTCCCCATTAGGTTTTCACATGTTTCAATGACAAGTTGAAAAAATACCCATAATCTTAAGCTCTCTCTTAGCTTTCTAACCATATAATTTTTTTCACGTTTTGAGTATGTTAAGGATTTCGTCTTTAATTTCTTTCGTTAGTGTATCTATTTTTTGCCAAAAACTAGTGTTTGATATTTTTTACTTTTTTTAAACTATTCATTGAAATTTCAAATAAATTACATTTTTAGAAACTAGACTCCATTCTACAAATTAAAAAAATTTGGATTTTCAATTAATTTTTAAAAATTTTATGGTATAGTACACTCAAATTTATGTTTTTCAAGATGTGTCCACTTCAAAAATTAGTAAAAAAATCAATTATTCATGAAAAGATTATCATAAAAATTAGGGATAAACTACATGGTGTTAGCTAATTTCTCACCAAAGCGATTTTTGAAATACTCAAAAAAAGTTAACATTTAGCAGGAGCACACCAGACACTATGTTATGTTTTTTTGAAAAAAATAGGACCAATTTGTGTGCTCCCCCTTTTTGAACTCCTTAATCTCAACTGGTTTTGAAAAAAATTAGTAGTTTAGAAACTAGATTCGGAGCACTATGACTCTTGTTTAAATTGTTGTATATTCAAATTTTGAGTGTAACTATCTTCAATTTCTCATCCAACATCAGTCTTTCCTGATTTCAGAAAAAAGGTGGCATCTGAAGACCCCTTTTGGTCCACCATCTTTGTACACTTACCCTAGGTTATGTTGCTTAGAGAGTTTGACATTGAGTATGTAGAACAAAAGGCAATCAAGGGATAGGTAGTAGCAATTCAATTAGTAGAAGAACCATTGGTAGACATCTTATTATTAACCATTAACTTTTCAAATGAGTCTATCTTCACTCTTGAAGAATCACCTGAATAGAAAATCTATTTCAATGGGTCTTTCACCACTTGTGGCTCAGGGGTAGGCATCTTGTTCCTTACACTAGATGGTGATTTTATACCTAAAGAATTAAAGATCAATTTTCCTTGTACCAATAATATTGTTGAGTATGAAGCCCTAATTTCAAATTTGAAACTAGCAATTCAATGGAACATACAACATTTATAAGTCTTTGGTGATTCTCAACTGGTTATCAAGCAAGTCAATGATAGGCCAAATAGTGGCAATGGTAAGAAACCTGCTAAATGAAGAACTATAAACATTTAGACTTATATATAGATTTGGATGGAAAAAGTGTTAATATTTATAACTCGAGTATAAATTCCCTCCAAAAATTCTTTCAAATTACCTTACATTTAGGCAAGTGGGAGTCTTAAAAATTGCCAAAGAAACTTACAAAACCACCTATTTAGTGTTATCCTGAAATATTCCATGACTTCATCCTTGAAGCTTGTAATATTTGGCTATGGAGATAGCCGCCCAAGATCTAGAGGCCTAATGGAAAGCACAAAGAAATGAGAAGATCAATATAACAAGAATAAACTATATTCCTATTAAAGAATGCAAATACAGTTTATTCTTTTCATATTGATCTTTTAATTTCTTTGTGCTTTCCATTAGGCCTCTAGATCTTTGGTGGCTATCCCCATAGTAAAATCTTACATGGTATCAGAGCTTGTACAACATCTTTGGTTAGTCTTTTGAGAGATCTAGGATGCAAATCATAGTGGATCTTGAAAAATAAGTATACTCTTCTCTTGCATCATATAATGACCTGGAGAATTAGAAACTTGATAGAAATACCAAATTTGGGAGAGTTTCTTTTTTGTGGCCTTGTATTGTAGGTTCACTTTGGAGCATGTTGGTGCAAATATGAGCTCACCATTGAGAACAAGTTGTCTAAGAAATTTAGTTTATCCTTTTGATTTATCCAAATTGGACATTAGAGGCAAGATCTACAAGGCTTTGAAGTTGGGAGGTGGTTACCAAATCCAAGAGGTAGCTACATTTTTGGATGATTTTGGGTCAAATCTGACCTTGCCATTGCATCCAAAAGGCTCAAGAATCTAAGGATCGACTGTCAATTCATCAAATTTGGACCCTTTTGCCTCGGGCCATCAAAAAAAATTGCCCTCCTCGACCATATGGATTGTAGGTAGAATATTCCACAAAATATTCTCACTGGTGTAGGAGGGATCTTTCGAGCATAGGTGAATGTTTTATCCATCGATTAAAATCTTTATTCACATGTTAACTCTTTTAACCACTGTGTTTTTAATTTTTTCTATGGTTTTTTAATATTTTGTAGGGTATGACCCTGTAGGCGCAGTATACCTGTGTCAACGGGAAAGGTACTACTATACCCCATAGTGCCAGGGATAGAGCATCATGTGGCATCACGGGCCCTACCTACAACGTACCCTACCACCTGGCAATTGATCTTCTATTGCCGATGGTGGAATAATCTAGGGATATTCCCCTTAGTCTGCCAATAACTCTCCCAACAGAGTTCTAAACCACCTGACAATCAAAAAATTACCCACAATCCTCTAGAAAAAGAATATATTTGTGAGGAAAAGAATACTTCTACCAATATAGCTCTTCAGTAGACTAAAACTAGTTTGCCACCCTCAGCGTAGGCAATTTCAACCAGAAATAGTGGTTTTAACTCATTGAAGGTAGTTTCATGTAAATAATCAATGATTTGGTGATCTGTAGATTATTCTGAAAGTGACATCATCTTTACAGCTGCTTGCATCATCTTTACAGCTGCTTGCATCATCTTTATTGGTGCTGACATCATCTTGTTGTAACTGTCTACTAATGTCATCATACCGACGAGTGACGTCATCTTTATGGCGATTCTAAGGAATATTTTGTTGGATGGTTTGCTGATGTCAACACTGCATCAACATTTTTCCTCCTCTTGGATAGACTCCTCACCATTGGCATTTTTAATTTGGTACCTAAACTTTGAAGGCCATTTTCTCAGTCATCCTGGCTCCTTTTTTGGAGCAATTTTTTTTAATTTATTTGCGTATGGAGATATCCACGCAAGATCTAGAAGCCTAATGGAAAGCACAAAGAAAAAAGAAGATCAATATAACAAGAATAAATTGTACTTCTATCAAAGAATGCAAATACAACAATATACAACTTACATTATGATATGACATACCTTGCATATAAAGAAAAGGTTGAAAGGTAGGACTAACTAGGATGATGGCAAGTGTCTTAATCCTATGACATGAAACAACTATTGGATAAGATCACATGTGTGCTCGAAACATCTAAAAAAAATTTTATAGCTCTAAGTCAACTTAACATGTGAACATGTGTGAATAGGTCCTAACTAATAACTAGTTAGATAATGTGCTTTGTTCACACTACAAAGGGGAAATAGAATAGAAAATACTCATGTTCACACCAACAAAGCTGATAGACTTTTTTGTAACTCAATTTAATAAAACAAAAAGTGTTTATATAAGAAACTAATGAGATTCAAAAAATATAATATATGCCTCATTATAATTTTAATAAGTAATTATATTTAATTTTTTACATACACTATGTCTAATTTTCTGATATATGTACATATTGTAAAACATTCATAACTTTCAATCTATTTGTCTTTTTTTAAATCCAAAAACTATGTCACATTCTAGGATTTATTAGCTATAGGTTTTTTTTTTAAGTTCTGAATTTCATATTTATTTATCAAGTTAGTTTGGCCAGAAAATGATTTTTTAATAATTTTAAAAACTCATAGTAAAAAATTCATAAATAATTATTTATTTATGAAAAAATTCAAAAAAGTAATCATCTATGTCCCCTCATGTGTCCTTTACTTAAATCCAAAGCTTGAAGGAAAAATATTTTAATAGTGCCTCATTGAAATATCAAATTTTCATCAAACTAATTTTATTTTATTTTTTAAAGTAGGAGCCATAAACTACATTCAATTTCCTACAAGTTTTATTATTACCTTATTTTCAGATTATGTAGATAGCTCATTCAATTTTTGATGTTAAGTTACTTAAGTCTATTTTTAGAATTTTCATTGCCACTTAGGGGTATTGTTTGACCCATCATGATCATGCACTCACCCTTAATCCTTATAAAAGAATTGTTGATAGCTTTAAACAATACTTTACTCATATCTATTTTGAGCAAATCCCTAAAATGGACAACAAAGTTGTCAATCCCATAGCAATAATTGGTTCTCCCTTTACATGGCACAATGTTTTGCTCAATGATGGGGCTAAATTTTTGACAAAATTCACCCAGCTATGGTATAGTTTTAGGTTAAAGATTGTTTTTAGCATTTGGATTGATAAGAATGTTGCTTTGTTTGCTAATGTTTCTATTGATACCAATTTTGCTACTCACACAAAGTCATTGGTAGTTTCTAACATTCTCATACATATTCAAGCTAAGGCCAACAAGGTGGCACACCACTAGACTCTTCGTGATCATTGGGGGAATGCCCTCTCTTCACCTCCCTATTCTAAATCCCTCTGTTAGGACGGCTATTCTTAAACATCATCCACTTCAACAATCAAAAGTCAATTTTGATCAATAAAAATAAGACAAATATTTACCACTTTTTATTATGAATGAAGTGTAAAATTACTATTGATTGTTTGACCATTAAAATAGATGATGTTTAAATAGAATGTACTGAGACTAATGACATGACTACTCTAACTCTCCTCAATATCACTCGCAAAGTCAGCAGAAATGGCCTTCTTTGCCATCAGCTAAGCAGCTTTCTGGTTGGTCGCTGCCTATTCATTCATTCTACATCATATGTTAATCCCTTTGCGTTAAGAACCCTGTTCAAAAAACAACACTTAATAACAGCATAGAAGATTTTGAAAGCTACTCTTGCTCTTGCTAACCTGTGATTCCGGTCAATTGCATTGCTTACCACATGCGTAAGCACTTTACATTCTGAATAATAACGAGCAGCAACTTGCTCATTGAAATTCTATTATATAGTTTTCTTATTTACTACAAACTTCATGGATCCTCTTGCTCCAGAAAATTGAAATCTTTTAACATCCCAAAGAAAATGAAATCATTTCTATTTTTTTTTTTCTTTTAAATTACATGAAAACACAAGCCATAATTAGATTTGGTAGATAGAGACCTGTACATTGTTTTTTTGGGTCTCACATAAACAGCCAGCAATTTGCTTTGTCAGTTACATAAATGTTTGGACTACTAAAGTTAAAAATACAACTTATCAGCTGGTTAAACTCTTCTTTAAGTTCTACCATCACTTACAACCAAATATTACAGAAATTAAAAATGTTCCCTTATACTATAAGGGATAAGGTTAAGATCATGTCCAGAGCGAATTTGGTAGAATGGAAATCCTTCAATTTTTAGTTTTCTATCGAAGAGGTTCAACCTAAGACTTGAGCTCCCATATCAAATAGCAAAAACGATCTTGTAGGCACCATTACCTTCACATTCTTTTACGCAAAGCATTTGGAATTATTACTTAGTAAGATGAGATTCTTTATCTGGACAAACTCCTGAGGAGAACAAGGTAATCTGAGAATCCCCTCTTGCAAGAAACCGAATTCATCTTGGGCATCATCCAGAATAGCCATAAAAAGCGGATGATTTAGGAAGAAAATGGGTACCACAAAGCGAGTGAGCTCATTCCCCTTTCCCACTTGCACCGCCACACAACCCTTTGGAATATGACTAGGGCGCTTGTATGCACTCTTTAACAATAACTTGAAACGTTCTGTACTGATCAGAAGACACCGGCTTTTTAAGCTCTTCTGATTCGAAGTATCACTGCCTAAAACTTCATAGTCCAGAGCATTTGGGCTTCGCAGGCAAAGGCAGCGTGAGAATATTGACATGGCGCACAAATCTGAAAGGTGAGATCGACACAGAGAAAGTAAGGACAATTGTGAGAGAAGATGAAGTTGCTCTGTGAAAATATAAGATCGAACATACCGCGTTCCAAAAATAAAATTAGACTCCCCGGTAATAAACAATGCAGCTCAAAGAAAAGCATAGTGTTTGACAGAAGAGCAGTTATTTGAGAAAATTGTATAATATTCCTCCGCGTTTCTTTCTTCTTCAGCACGCTACAGATTCATTAGTTTGACTGGGCCTGCAACACCCATGTGCTTCGGGGCTTTTCAGTCTATCCCTTCGATATTTTTTTTTAGTGTTTGGTGCAGGTATTCCTTTTCATACCTGTACCTTACGTACTTCTCTGCTTATTAAAGTAAAAGTTGGTGAATCCTCAGCTGGCGCTGCTTCTGCCTAATTAAATCGGCACTCGGGTTGGGACTTATGACGAAGCTTCCTCAGAATATTTACGTACTTCTCTTTCCATGAGGGTTATCCATAATTACATCCAGAGGTGTGATACAATAGTATAAAATGTTGAGACAGAGATCAGCTAGGACCTTCCATTCCTTAAGCCACACCTCTCGTGTGTCCAATATCCCCCCTTAAACCACACCTCTCGTGTGCTTGGGGCTCCTAACCTGAAACTGGGTCTGCTATTGGAGTGCTCTACCACTGAGCTACTGGGCCCCCTTGTACCAGTCCATCGTGGCTATTCTTAAATATCATCCACTTCAATAGTCAAAGGTCAATTTTGGCCAATAAAAAAAGGACAAATATTTACCACTTTTTGTTGTGAATGAGGTGTAAAATTGCTATTGATTGTTTGACCATTGAAGTGGATGATATTTAAATAGAGTGGTCCATCGTCCGGTCTGAGTTTGGCTTATTTCCAACACCAACATAAAAGTGTTTTGTTTAATTTTTTTTTTTAAATATGTGTGATATAATAAAAATAATAATATAAATATAATTAAATAATTGATTAAATTATAGGACATAATTCTCTTACTCAAACGGAGGAGCTAACTTGTTAGATCAATCGCTAAGAGTGTTGGAAAAAAGATCCAAGACAATTGAAACGATCTTTAACCGTTGGTCTCCTTTCCCTGAAATATCCAACAACGAATGTGTTGATGAAATAGCCGGTGTCTGTGTCTATCCCCTCTAAACCTAATTCCATTGCTTTTTTCAAGCGGCCTTCGTTTTTGGATGAGATTGGTAATGACAAGGAGAGCAAGCAAACACATAAGTTTGAAGGAGATTCATGTTTCCTGTTTATAATGCAAACCCTTTCGTTATAACCCAACGGCTGTTGACTCTCGATTGCTTTGACCAGCAGCATTTTGCCTTTTTTAAAGTAATATCACTTTGCAAAAAAATTCTCTAAAATTTAAAACTAAATTTGTGATTTTTTTCAACAGAATCCAAAAATAGAAAGGGTCACAATTTCAACATGTTTTTGGAGTTGTAAGCGTTATGGTGCTGTTGCTTGTGATACTGCTATGTACACTAGGAAATCAATGCAAAGTATGTCTCTACGGGCTATTCTTCACTTTCAATTGAACAGCTTCATATATAATGTTCAAAAATTAGATTTGCTAATTAATAAAATTTTCAAATACCAATGGAAAAAATTATTACATTTGTAAATCGTGTTTTTTCAACATTTTTGTGTTGGGGCTAGACTGTAAATTAACATTAGGAGTTGCACGAAGTTCGCAATGAATTTGGCAATAGGGTAAAATGTTAAATAACAATATGATTATAATTTAAATATATATGTTTATGTGTTTAATTGTAATATGATTAGAATTGGAAAATTTTCTTTAGTAGGAGCACTTAGAATAATTTTAAAGGCAATTTTATCTTCTATTTTATTCTCTTTTCAATGTAAAAAAATGATAATACAAGAATTTACCATGAATTATATGAGTTAAAGAAGGTCACATAGTTCCTTTAAATGTGACAAATGATAAGAAATGTTAAATCATGGATGCTTGATTACAATTGTTATGTAGGTAGATTGTGCATCTTCATAATAAGAAAAAAAGAAGCATTTGGTAATTATTTTTGAATATGAACTATTTGAATTAGTTGTAGAACATACATATATCATCTTTCAAGGTATTTGTGTAGCAATCTACATGGTTAAGTAGATGCCTAGCAAAATCTATAGTGCGTATTTTTCCCATTGAACACAAATTAAAAATGTCATTTTTTTTTATTTTTTTAGTCCATTGTACAATAACATCTATACAATATGCACTCATCACATCGATAAGGATATTAAGAGTGTCATATGGAAGAGTTGGTGGATCCATGAGAATACAATACATTTTATTTTAGACATTATTACATTCATACACAATTTTTGAGTTCTGCAATACATAGAGGACAGTAATTGTAGGTGATGCTTTTATTTCTTCAAAAGTACAATAATAAGTGTACTTAGTGTAGAGTAATCCTTTCTAAATGGTTCTTTCTCTATGTTTTGTATCCCTACATAGAAATGATGAGTCTAGGTAACATTGTAGTGAGGATGTGAAGTTGAATTTGTAAGGAAAATAAAAGTGAATGTCTATACCTAAATGTGTTAAGAGGACAATAGTTGTAAGAAAGCCTATTCTTTCTTTCTAATGATGGTGTGAGGAATGTTCTACATTTTAGAGTATTGTTCAAAATTGAAAGCAAGTTCTATGAGAAAGGCTTTCTATGGATTTGACTCTAGATATAGTTGTAAATGTTAGGCTTTGTCTTTCAATTTCGCCTATGCTTATTGTAGCCTTGTTCAATGTGGGGCCTTGGCATTTGTGGATTGATATTTCCCAAGCCATGGTTAGGGGTATTTGTCTACGATCACCATGTGTTATAAGTATCAAAGGTATGTTCTTTAGTCTTTTCCTATCCCATGCTAGGCCATTGTAGGTATCAAATTGAACCATGACATACATTGGCAAGTCTGGGGGTTTGGAGTTGACATTGTAAACAATAGCTTTGACTTCTCCTAATGATCCATTTACACAATCGAGTTCAATCCATAAGTTTGTTGTTAGCATGACCCTTTCGCCTATGCATAAGAGCACCTCTTGTTGGATTTGGTCATCGTCAGTATCATTGTTCAACTTTTGATGTGCATTTTGTGCTTCACTAAGTGTCATGGGAAGATTTAGTAGCTTCAACATCTTTCTATTATGTAGCAAGAAAAAGTTGTTGGTGAAAAATAAATGCATGGAGAGGTTAAATTCTTCTTGTTATATTCGACTTAGTGATTTATTTTTGCAGTTCATTAGTGTTTCCTAGTCATACTGCACTGGTTTTACTTCACGTATGTTTTGTAATATGGCATGAAAGGTTTTTTGGGCTTGATTATCACCTCCTTGACGGAATATTGTTTCCAATGTGATAATTGTGGTAAATATTTCCCATAACATCCTTGCAGTTGAGTGTGATGCATAAATAGGTTTATCCATGATTGGTGGTAGCTATGCAAGGTCACCAATAAGGATAATGGATACACCACCATAGCATTGGTGTTTCTAGTGGGGAGACGCCTCTCATAGGTGATTGTCTATTTTTATTAACATCTTTGGGCCTATGAAGCTCATCTTGTCTATGGGGATGTATTCAATATTATGCATTTCTTCTTGGAATAGTGTAAGAGCATGTCCTTGTAATGATCACATTTCTCTTATTAGAATTCTAAGACCTACATGGATTGTGGAGGCATGTATGTTGTAAGAAACCACTCCTGTAGGGGCAAGCATGAGTAGTGGGCTTTACTTGTCTAGGTTCAAATTGTTCAGTGTATCCCTGATGCAATTGATTAAGTATGATTTTCCAATGCCTGTTGTTCCTTGAATGATCATATGTAAAGGTTGTTTCAAGAACGGATATCTATAGTGCTGCATAATGGTGCTTAAGACAAGTTCTTGCTTTGGTGCTAGTTGGTTGCTTGGTTTAGTGAATTATGAGGAAAAGTAGGCATGTTGCATGAATCACTTACTTGTGGTTATGAATTTCAAAGGGCACTATCATGTAAATTCCAGGGCACATTGTGTTCATTCCATGCATTGTTGATGTCAAAGTCTCATCTACCAAGTATTTCTAGCTCATTTATGTTGACATTAGTGGTTAGACCCATTTGTGGTAGCAATCCCCACTCATATAGGATGGTGGTTTCTTGGGCCAATGTTCTATCAACATCATCATAATTTTCTTCATTGACATTCTCCACTTGTGTTATGCGGTCAATGTGTCAAGGGTTGTATTTGTTTGCATCCATGTGTCTCCAATTTGCTATGATTTCCTATTTTGTAAGGACTATGTTTGTCTCTATGTGTCATGGAAAGGTTTGTATAAGAGCTCACTCCAACAAAAGGTTTCAAAATACTATGAGTCTTCCATTGGAATATTATAGAAGCAAAGGAATACATTGACAATTGCATTTTGTTTCCTCTTCTGCCATTTGCTTCCTTTGCAATGAGAACAAAATGAGAACATTTATGCTCATTCTATTAGGGAAATGATCTCTAACTCAAGAGGTCATTCTATATAGGAGTTTATGTAATTAGTTGGCAATTCAAATTCATCTACCTTTCTTGTTATACATTGCAGTACTTTCTTGCCAACATTTAATGATACAAAGGTTCGAATGGAAGTGAGAAGAGGTATTTTTTGCAAAATATGGCATGTTTCTTATATAGCTATGGATTCAAAGCATGTTATTATTTCCGTCATTTGAGGATGGCTGGAATTTGGCATTCACGGTGACACTCAAACACAAAAATTAATAACGCCTATGCCTTTTATTTCACAAGCTGAGCAAATGCACGTAGCATTATTTTTTTATATTGATTTTTTTTTGTTTTTTTAAACTTGCACTAAAGATAGTAAGTATATATAATGATTATTTGTGAAATATCTAAAAAAAACA
Organism: Cunninghamia lanceolata; assembly: GCA_027924645.1. Taxonomy (NCBI): domain Eukaryota; kingdom Viridiplantae; phylum Streptophyta; class Pinopsida; order Cupressales; family Cupressaceae; genus Cunninghamia; species Cunninghamia lanceolata. Next base: position 1,045,200 of record BSBN01001549.1, on the reverse strand, counting down.
TCTAATAAATTGAAGAGGAACCTGCTCTTTTTAATTTTGTACTCAAATTGTTTTTACCCTTTTTTATTATTATGAATTTATAATAATTGATAACATAACTTTATAAAATGTTTTATGTTTTAAAAGTTTTAATTAAAAAAATTATATTTACTATTTGTTTTTCTAATTAATTTTTTAAAAAGTTATTAGGTTTTAATTAAACTATTAATGTAGTGATTATTTATACAAAGTACTATAAAACATTTATTCTTCAAAAAGTTAATTTAACATTACTAAATTAGTGAATATTTATATATTTTATTATAGAATATTTTACATCAAATGAATATTAAAAATATGTTTTACATTGTTAACTTATGCTAGATATCCACATGCGGCTCTAATTTCTACCTTTCAATTGTAATATAAGGCTACAACAGGCCATACACCTCAATTTCCAGGCCTTCTGTTGAATGGAATCAAACGTCCATTTAGAGAATCACACAACTCTAAAATTCATAAAGTTACTACTAAAAGAAAGCTTAAGAACCCATGTCAAAAATTCCAATAAAATTCAAAAGAAATGGAGACTCAGAATAATGGCACTCTGCAGTGGTCTACCCTTGCATAAAACTTGGTTTAGTAAAGTGGCTCATATAGCAGGTATACAAGATAGTGTAGATTTCTTCCAATCCATTGGTAATAAATACAAACCATTTTTTTATATTGGAATAAGCAGTAAAAAAATTGAATACAAATCAATTCAAACCGTTCATGCAGCTGATGGCCTAGAAAATGGCATACTGGCTAATACTGTGGGAGTACTAATAGTGGCTAATAATGAAATGACAGACTTGACTAGAAATAAAAAATGGTGGGGTTTTTTGGTGAAAGCAGGAAGACAGGATGAAAAGTTTCCAGGGAGCAAAAGCTCCCACATATAATCCTATCAGCTAAATGTAGAATTCCAGAACTCAAAGAGACAAAAGATAGGAACTGAAGATTGAATATCGAATACAAAGCATAGAAAATGTATGCAAGTTGACCAAGTATTAAGCTGAAAAGAAAAGTACATATAGGTGAGGAAAGGAAGTTGTTAGTTGAGGAAAGGGATCCTCAACTATGAGTGGTGGCGAGTTGCCTCCCTAAAAACTAGCATGAGATGGCTAGTTAGTGGGAAACTCGTCGACACCTCTCCTAAACGCCCAACAACCTTGACACCTCAATGAGGCATGTGTCAAGACTGTATAAAGGCACACCTAAGTAGACTTAAGCCTAAGTGTATGAAATATATGTATACACTAACACCCCCCCTTAAGTATAGCTTAGGTGGGTACAAGAAGGATGGGTCCTGGCTACTAGGCTTGGTGAGGTACCCATTTACAAAGTAATCTCTCATGAAGTGGAGAGGTAGAAAACTCTGTGGGGAAAAAACTACCCTCCAAAAGAGAGAAAATATGCATGAAAATTATACAGGTGAAGAAGTACTACTTTCACTAAGTATAATATATGATTCCCCATAGGAGAAAATGATAGAAGGTCTATGAGACCCCCCCATAATACATTTCCTACTACAGTGAGGCTGGATAGTTGACAAAGGATGCAGATGTAGATCCAAGAATGCCGAACAATGTTCCTTCCCTTGGGAAGAAATGAAATCACCTGAAGATGCAGGATATCTTCCCATGCGGGAAGAAGTATGTATGATCCTAAATCATGCTGAATCTAATCCAAGGATGATAGTGCCCATTGCAATGTCTTCAAAGAATACTCAAGTGTCCCCATGTCGATGCCGAATGATGCCATAATCAAATCAGGTGCATGCCCAATAGATGAGGATGATAACAATCCAGAACCATGTGTAGACCAATGTAGAGCATGAATATCCTAAGAGGATAATGGAGATCTAGCTTCATTGAAACTATCATTGAAGAGAAGACCGATGTCCTCAACGTGTGCTTCCATATCAACAATGTGAGACTCAACAAATAGAAAAGTAATGTCAGGTAGAAATTTATCCCAATCAGTAATGCTAGGAAGATTGATATCCTATTGCAAAGAAGTACTGGAAGCTCTCGAAGAAGTGACTCTGAAATCCGATGAAGCAATAGGAGGAGTGATGACTTCTCCTATGTCAACTGGACATTCTATTTTTGTATCATGATTAGGGATGTGTGTTGTAATCATAGCAGGATCATGTGGGAATGGAGAAACATTGGAGTCTCCATGTATATCTCCCAAATTTTGATCCATAATACATTTGAATAGTCAATATCCATAATGGCATACAAAGTATCATTTGTATTATGTAAACTGATTAATCCAACAATGTGATCACGATGATTAAACCACTTAGCCTTATGAGATTGTTTACCAGGTTCAGGGACAAGTCCATATAGATAGGGTATGAGATTATGGAACCTGAGATGTTTTAGGATGCCTTCACACTAGGACATATAGTTTCTCTTTTTCAGGTTGATTACAAAAGAGTGAGTTCGATATCCCATGATTTTAGAATAGGTTAATTCCACTAGACAATAGAAATCAACATATTAGGCAACCCCCTTGATTAGGTGACCCCCCAGTTTTGGCACTTTATAACTTAGTGTGTTTTGCAATGCAAGTAGGTCCAATGCATGGGAAATAAAAAACATTAACGTTTGCAAAAGATGATGCTCAATTTTGAGCTATCGAGCAAAAGTTATTACAGAATTAATTTCTCACAAATGATCTATTTTAATACATTTGCACTGAAAAGAAAAAAATGGCTATGGCAAGAGGTGGCCTATCCATCCAACTAGTCATTGGAGTCAACAAAAAGAGAAGAATACAATGGTCTGATTGTAAGGGGGTATTGGCCTCCTGCCAAATAGGACCTCACCCTTCGTCTTCGTCAAGCAAAAATACAAGGGTTGGGTAAAAGCAAGAAGTTGGGTCCACGAAGAGGAGAAGTTTTGGCTAAAAAAAATCTCACAAGAAACACATATGCGTTATTGAAAAAATGCGTATGTGCTTAGCTATGGGTACCTGAGCCTAAATCTAAACGCGTATGCGTTATGCATCAAGTATGCACTAAGGAACACATACGTGTTATATAACGTGTACGTGTTATAACACATACACGTTTTATAACATGTATATGTTTCTTAAAGGTATTCAAATGGGAAAATAGATAACATGTACGCGTTATATAACACGTACGCATTTTATAATGCGTATGCATTTCTTAAAGGTATTCGAATGGGCAAATAGATAACGCATAGCATTTAGTTTTAAGAATGCCTATGCATTTTATAACGTGTACATGTTTTTCAAATTTTGAGGCTCGAGAAAGACTTGGCAACCCGACCCTTAGCCTTTGACCTACAACTAAAAAACTAAGGCAGGTTCAAAAGAAATGTCCAACTTTGGCAATATATATGATGGACTTTTTTTCTAAATTAATCTATGAAATTAAAACCTATTATAGAACACGATGTCTAGTCTCCAAATATATATTTTTTGTTAAGATTGGATTATGTTTTTTATTTTTAATTAATTTCTAAGCAAACTGGTCCATAAACTTGAAATATCAGCCTTTTTTTTTAATAACTTTTTTGGGTTAATTTCTTTGTAAAAATATATATATAACATCAATCTTCAAACAATTCTCTACACAATGAAAAAAAAATTCAAAAAATGTTTAGTTTAGGTCCAATTATGGTTTTCGTACACTTGATTTTTAAAAACAGCAATTAGGGCCAATAAAAATTTAAGAAAAAAAAATATTTAGAAAAAATTACAAAAAAATATCCTCATCAATCTTCATGTTGTTAGATATCTTTTCCCAAAAGGAATTAGAAAAATACTTTTATTTAGGTCAAAAAGTGGTGTCTGTACACGTGCATGGTATGGTAAAAAAAATAACTTTTAAAAAGTGGTTTTTATACATGCCTATCAAAATTTAATTTCTATCATCTGGGTATTTGAATAAATTACATATTTGGAAACTAGATTCAAAATACTAAATTTTATATTACTGCCTTTTTTAAAGATTCATTGTGTAAGTGCTTGAAATTTTCAATCCAAGTGTGACAAATTCTAAAAAGCAACAAAAACACTTCCACTTTTTGAGCCTTTTGTGGACCCAACTTCTTGCATTAGCCCGGTTTTTAAATCATTAATCCTTCACATTAATTTTTCCCCAATTGTAAATGCCCTCCCTAAATTTGCATTTGATATTGCTTAGTTTTTTTAAGACAATTAAAAAATTCCTATTTTTACACGAAAAAATATAATTTTAATTTTTTTTAGCAACAAATTAAAACAAAACAAAGTAGAGAAGCCCAGATTAGGGCAAACAGGCAGATTTATGGCAGAATGCCCAAACAATGCAATGTTGGGGCAGCCAAAAAAGTGGCAATGGCGGCCAGATTGTAGGGTCAGCATTTCCAATGGGCATGGTTACCTCAAACTAGGCAAAATAAATGCCTTAGAGTATGGCATGTGTAGAGGCTCTGTGTACTAGCAGGGTCGGTGGGATTTTTACAAGGGGTCGGCTAGGCTGTCATTTCCTTTGCATACCATTTGATTATGTTGCTTCAGCCTTTACATAGATTTATTTGCCTTTCCACAGGCTATAGCCATGGATCAACCTTCTAACAGACCTAGCACATAGGTTGGGGGCCTTAATGCAGGTTGACACACCTTCTAATGAGTCGTTCAGCCGCTCAAATCCCTCTATGAGGGCGTCATAGGCCATAGTATGCCCTCTGTGCTAGGTGCAAGGGCTCCTCTGTGATGGCATGGGTATTTGGCAAGAATACCTTCCCCTGTCGGCCCTCTCTCGGCCTCCTCCAGATAAATGTTCTGCAAACAATAAACCCAAACCGTAGAACATAGAAGAAAACAAACAACACTTTCAATGCAAAATAAAATAAATAATTTTTACCGTCTTTCCATGACCTCTAGTGTGCTCTGATACCATGTAGAATTCTAGAAATCAAAGAGACGAAAGACAGGAACTGAAGATTAAACATCGAATACAAAGCATAGAAAATGTATGCAAGTCGACCAAGTATTAAGCTAAAAAGAAAAGTACATATAGGTGAGGAGAGGAAGTTGTTAGTTGAGGAAAGGACTCCTCAACTATGAGTGGTGGCGAGTTACGTCCCTAAAAACTAGTGTGAGGTGGCTAGTTAGTGGGCAACTCGTCGACACCTCTCCTAACCGCCCAACAACCTTGACACCTCAATGAGGCATATGTCAAGATTGTATAAAGGCACGCCTAAGTAGGGTTAAGCCTAAGTGTATGAAATATATATACACTAACACTAAATATATATTTGTTATTCTTCATGAAAACTATTTTCTATCCTTAATACTTGTTAAACTTTTTTTCAAATGTAATAATAATACTTTGGCAATATTATTGTAATGAGTTTTTCTTATCTAGTGATTAATATTTTTAAAATAAATCAATATGATTAAATATGATTATTTAATTTAATATAATCTCTAATATTAATATGATTATTTAATCACACAATATATGTGCTTGAATATAATATAATATTGAAGTATATAATTTGATTAAATATGATCAAATATTTAAATATGATATAATATAATTAAATGTTAATGATTAAATATGATTGTTTAATTTAGAATAATCTCTGCTATTAATATGAATATGATTATTTAATATAATATAATATTGAAGTATATAATATGATTAATTATGATCAAATATTTAAATACAATATAATATGATTAAATATTCACAAATAAATATGACTATTTAATTTAATATAATCTATGATATTAATATTAATATGATTATTTATTTTTTATATATTCTATATGTGTAAATTAGTTTTAATATTATTATATGTTTATTATATTTAATTATTAATTATAATTATATTAATAATATATTTATATCAGTAATAATGTAAATTAATAACTTAAAAAAAGAATATTAAGAGGATTAACAAAACGAAGTGAGTGGAAGATTTTTTTTAGGCATGTTTTAAAATAAGGAGAAAATAGTTTAAAGCTAGTTATTTTTTTGAGATGACTAGGATTATTGACTAAACACTGAAGAAAGTCCTAAAGAAATGTATATATGGATTAACAATCTTCTCCTTGTTGTTGATACATGTTGGCCTCATTCTTTCTTTTATGCCTCTTGACCTATAAGTTTATGCATATGTTATATCTACATGTGTGAAGAATCTACAATTTTCTCTATTGTGTAATAGAATTACAATTCAACTTGTGACTACAATTTCTAGTGGGCTTTGCTACAATGTGGCTATTCCCTTGCATATATAACTTTAGTCTTTTACATATCATGCAAACTCTTGTCTTTGTAGGAGCCTTTTGTGAACATAGCTAAAGGTATTATTCACGAGGCATTGAAGGTTTTACTTGGTATGAGGTTCTTTAAGAAAGTGATGATATTTAATCATATTTTAAATTTTACAAAGCTTACCCAGCATGTTGTCAACATTGTGATGTAGACACAAGGAATCATCGAGTTCTAATCCATTGCAAAATATGAAAGGTATGCATATTGAGATCAAGTGTTAGAATTTAGCTATTTAGAAAGCACTTAATTGAATATATTCTTTTAAATTATTTTGTTATTGTATTAAGTTTCTTATGTTTCGTTGTCTACTAATCATTGTAGGAGTACTAATTTTAACAAACCCCAGCTCCTTTTCCTGTTCTAAGCAAGAATCTCATCCTCAATGTCTTGAAAGGAAGTTCCTACACTTATTGTATTTACACACACACTGCAATTCTAATGGACATTAAAAACACTAGTATTTTTCTTATGCTAAATCAGCTGAAAGTATACCATCCAAAGAGAATTTTGGGCTAAATTGAAACAAAGGAGCAAGTAGTAAATAATGTTGCCAGAAGGACATGGATGAATTTGAAAATGCATCTCCACTAGTATTCTGAATAATATATCAGTCCAATGTAGCAATCCACCACTCTAATGGCCATGACCACAATCCAATGACCAAATTAAAATCTGCAACTTAACATTCTCTGCAAGAAGGGAAATCCTTGAATGCAAAATCTTGAACTATATACCTAAATTGACTTCCCTCATTTCCAAAGGAGACCCATTTTAAGCATGGGTGTACTAACAACTATTTTGGATTCAAGATCAATCCATTAATGCATTATAATGACATGCTTGTGGAATTGATGAAAGGGGATCAACAAACACAATATAGTTCACTATCTCACGGGTTGTAAATGATTGGCTATTGACAAAGCTTTCAAACAACACCATAAAATTTCTAGTTTACCCAGTACAATACCTACTTTATAACCTTGTACCCATACAGAGACTCACAAAACAATCTTCTAGTCAACTTGTGAGCTGAGGACATAAAAGAACAATCAGTCTCACAAAAAAACTAGAACAGTGTTCAGCCAAATGATTGTTTTGGGTAGAAATATAAGACAAAAATGAAGAACTTTGTAATTAGATCATATCAATTTGCCAATATGGCCCTTTCACCCTCGTGGAGGGTTTGTTACATAGTAAGAAAGGATTTTTTGGAACGAAATGTTATACGCATCAACTCATATTCTTCTTTCTACCTGCCTTCCAGAGCCTCTACACTTCCTAATATCTTTCTAGCTACCCAACATGTTCTATGCCTTCGCTGATAGCATCAAAACAATGGAAATACGCCTCTATCTGCCTCTTCAAGGAGAAAAAACCAATATACAAACTAGACAAGAAGATCTGTAGCAATCTTTACCTCATTCTTTCACATTGTACTGCCTTATCTGCCTATTCCCATAGAGAATCCGTTGTCAAAATCTGTTATATCAGGAAAAAACCAAGCCCATGGAGTAGTCCTTACCAATGTTCTTACTCTTCCTTTTCCAAGTAACAGATTCTCCCTCCTCTTCATAGAATTTCTAAGAGTTGTTTTGTTCCTTTTTTTAACTACTCTCTCCTCACTATATCAACTTCTCAGTCTTTTCTAAGAGCTCCCATAACTATTATTCCTCCCTTTCCCAAGAAAATCTGTCTTTCCATAAAATGAGTTTCTTTTTCTTATTTTTCCACTATCCACACACTCCAAAACAAACCCGTGGAGAAACTAACTTCTAAAGTAACCCTAACTAAATCTTCTTTGACAACTTAGTGACAAGGAACTTTTGCCTCCATTTTGGTTGAGTAATATGTATCAAGACCCATTCTAACCCCTTGGATTCATAACCTAACCTTTAAAACATTTCATAAGGTAGGATATTAGCCAAACATCCTTCAACCTTTTAAAATCTCAAATGAGATTTTTTGACGGGAAACTTGATTACAAGCCTCAAAGGCTATAGGACCACCCAAAACAAAACTAAATAACAACACAAAACCAAAAAATTGGGTACAATGACCTGAAAATACACAAGAACAAGACAATGAAACTCAAAACGGATAGATAGACTGATGCTGCTACATTAGGCTCCCTAGGTGACAAGAAAAATCATGAGCTCCTGCTCATGAGGTCCAAGTACTTGAAATGTTCCCATCCTCTAGTTGTCTTTTTCTTTCTCTTCTTCCAATTGTTTTGCATTCTTAGCTCTTCATCCTCTCCATACTTGTATTTGTTCACTCTAAGTTTCTTGGTTTGATTCTTTTGTTTACCTCTTTCTTCTTGTATCTGCTTCTTCTTATCTCTGTCTCAGCTGTAAGACTCCAAAACTCTATCGCTCATTCATATGTGTCATTAATACTATCCATTTCTGCATCCTCTTTTCCTTGTGCTTGATTTCTTGTTGCTTCCTTCATCTCAGTTTCTCTTATTAGTTCTACACTTTCTCTTACTCTTTGCTTAGTTGAAAGACACTCTTCAACTTCATTTATGCCAATGTTAGTTAACTTCTTGTTCTGATTTTTGTCATCTTCTAGCCTTTTACATGAAGGCTCATGCTCTATGAATTCATCCTCATGTTCATCTTGAATCTCTCCCTTTGGCAGACCTTTCACCTTGCTTGTGTTCTCCTCAAGCTTCTTACAAGTTTCTCTTGGAAATATTTCAATCTTCTTGGGCTCTTTTTCACAATTTTCAGCTTGTTGTCTTGGGCTATCCTGTTGCAATATCATCTTTCCATCCTTGGTTGGTTTAATCATGATCTCTTGTTCATTATACTTGACCCTTCCTTCATATTTTATGTTCTCTTGAAGTCTTTCCTCATCACTCTATCTTGCAATACCACTTTCTTCTACCTCTTTTCTACTCTTGACCATCCACACTTTCTTTCTCATAACTTTGGGCTGATAACTGTTCATTGTTGCACTTGTTCTTCTTAATCCATAGACTGATTTCTTCTCTAGAACACCTCCTTTATGCTTCCATTCTTGACAACTTGCCCCATGGTCTTGGTTCCCCTTGAACTCTATCATGTCCTTCATGACTTGGACCTATTTTCTACTAGAAATTCCATCATAAGCAACTTCTTGTTTGAACTTTGTATGCCTTACCTCAACAACTGATTTATTAAGCCAACTTGGCACCTTGTATCCATGATTGCATGCAAGACTTGAGAACTCAAATTTTCTCTTTTCCCTATCAACCTGTATATCTACATTCTCATTCCCACATATATGATCAAAACCAATATTTTTTATTCCATTTACCTGTTCAATGGCCTATTGTATGGATTTTCTATCTTCCTTGACTTCATTGCTTGCAAACTCCTTTTTGTATGATTCCTTTCCTTCTTCTGCAACATTCTCTATGGCATCATAAAATTTTAGTGCATCTTCATGGTCATGCTAGAAGTCTTCAACACCATCATCATCTTCATCTTTAGGCACTTTTCAATGTATCTCTTCTTGGTGGATTGTTGCAAATTGTTTTTGTATCTCTATGTGGTAGAGTGTTGCAATTTGTTTCCTCCTTTTCTCGCATTCATCTTTGTCCATGGGTACTCTACTTGCCCCATCTCTCATCAACTTCAAGGTCTTATTCTTGACCTTCCTTATAAGGTTTCTCATACCTGCATGCACACACTCAAACACAATATTAGATAATAAAACAAGAGACCAAAATGTCTCTATAAGTACCTCCTTCCTGAACACTCTCCTCTCTTCTTTAATCTCTTCTTCAAGTGCTTCTTTTTTCATTTCTTCCTCTCTCCATTCTTTTTTATTTTCTTTCATGTTCTCCACAATGAGAACTCCCTTCACCACTTCCTGTGCATGTTTCTTACTTGGTAACTCCACTTGCTTTTCATGCTACTCACTAGTCAACTCTTTGATTTTCAAACCTCTATGGTCTTTTCCCATGTTCTTTTCTTCTCCTCTCAAGGCAGCTATCCTTTGCCTTCTTCTTCTCTTGACAAGTAGCTCTATAGGTCACATCACTCTCTTTTTCAATTGCTAACCACTTTCTTGGCTTCTTTCCTCTAGCCATAGCTTCACCAAGAGCTTGACCCTCTCTAGATCCCTTCTCAACTCAGTTGTCTAGCTATCCAACTCTGAATCTTGTTTTTTTTTTATATTTGTCTTCACATTGTCTCTCTCCTTGTATCTTTCTTCCTTAGCATGCTTCTACATCTTCCTATCTTCCCCTATTCTTAACATCTTACCTCTGCCCCTAATAAGTCTATGTCACCTTTTTTCTTGATACCTCACCTTAGGCTTCTCTTTTCTCTTTCACCATCTTATAACTTCCTTCTTCTCAGGAGTAACCTATCACAACTTTAACACACATGCTTGTACAAAATCTTGTTATCTTAGGCAACTGCTACTTCTAGATCTTCCTGCTCTGATACCCAAAATGATGAAAGGGGATTAACAAACATAATATAGTTCACTATCTCACGGGTTGTAAATAACTAGCTATTGACAAAGCTTTCAAACAACACCATAAAATTTCTAGTTTACCTAGTACAATACCCACTTTATAACCTTGTACCCATACAGAGACTCACAAAATAGCCTTTTAGTCATCTTGTGAGTTGAGGACACAAAAAGAACAGTCGGTCTCACACAAAAAAACCAGAACAATCTTCAGCTAGATGATTGTTTTGGGTAGAAATATAAGACAAAAACAAAGAAATTTGTAATATAGATCATATCAATTTGCCAATACGGCCCTTTCACCCTCGTGGAGGGTTTGTTACATAGTAAGAAAGGATTTTTTGGAACAAAATATTATATGCATCAGCTCATATTCTTCTTTCTGCCTGCCTGCCCAAGCTTCTACACTTCGTGATATCTTTCTGGTTGCCCAGCATGTTCTATGCCTTCATTGATAGCATCAAAATAGTGGAAATATGCCTCTATTTGCCTCTTCAAGGAGAAAAGACCAATGTACAAACTAGACAAGAAGATATGTATCAATCTTTACCTCATTCTTTCACATTGTACTGCATTATCTGTCTATTCCCATAGAGAATCCACTATCAAAATCTATCATATCAGGAAAAAACCAAGCCCGTGGAGCAGTCCTTAACAGTGTTCTTACTCTTCCTTTGTCAACTAACAGACTCTCCCTCTTCTTTGTAGAATTTATGAGAGTTGTTTTGTTCCTTTTTTTTAACTGCTCTCTCCTCACTATATCAACCTCTCAATCTTTTCCGAGAGCTCCCATAACTGTTATTCCTCCTTTTCCCAAGAAAATCTACCTTTTCAGAAAATGAGTTTCTTTTTCTTGTTTTTCCACTATCCACACACTCCAAAACAAACTCGTGGAGAAACTAACTTCTAAAAGTAACCCTAACTAAATCTTCTTTGACAAGTCGGTGACAGGGAACTTTTGCCTCCATTTTGGTTGGGTTAAATGTGTTAAGACCCATTCTAACCCCTTGGAGTCATAACCTAAACTTTAAAACATTTCATAAGGCATGATATTAGCCAAACACCCTTCAACCTTTTAAACTTTCAAATGAGATTTTTTGATAGGAAACTTGATTACAAGCCTCAAAGGCTACAGGACCTCCCAAAATGAAACTAAATAACAACACCAAACCAAAAAATTGGGTATAGTGATCCTGAAAATACACAAGAACAAGACAATGAAACTCAAAATGGAGAGATATACCAATGCTCCTGCATCAGGAATGAAATTGTATACCAACTATTAAGACAGCCTAAAATGTTGTGTTTCAAAACTATTCGAAGATACTATCTGTTATGAACTTATATCATTCAAAATCATTATGCATGTGCTTATTCCTCTTCTTTTAGTTAAGCTAATATCTAGGCTTTCCTTTTCCTAATACACAATCTTCAAATCTAAAGGAAAGATATTGACATAATAAATTTGGCCAAAATAAGTAATCCCTTGACAAGGAGTTGACAATGCATAAAAATAATGTACTAGAAGACAAATTGCAAGGATATTGTATCATGATGGTGAAGGTATACCTTATGCTAACAACTATGTTCGATTCAAGATCAATCCATTAATGCACTATAATGAGATGCTTGTGGAATGAAATTTTATACCAGATATTAAGACAGTCTGAAATGTTGTACTTCAAAACTATTCAAAGATATTGTCTATTATTAACTTATTTCAGCTTTAGAAACTTCATATACTAAGCAATAGGTTAATTTCATTATTGGCCCAATTAGGAAGTGGATTTTGGTAAAACACTTACTAATTTATTGACAACCATAATTCTCACTTCTTGAAGCTACATGGTCACTTACAGAGGTTCACAAATTGTGTTCCCCACTTTATTTATTTATCCTATAATTATATTCTAAAAGTTCAATTTGGGCATTTTTGTTCTTATTTCAAATACTTATTCTAGAAGGAATTCTAAATGACTCTTCCCCTATAAATATTTTAGGAATCCTTTTTAACAACTCCCAACTATTTTTCCTATTCTAAGTAAGAATTTCATTCTCAATGTCTTGAAAGGAAGTTCCTACACCAGTTGTATCTACACAGACTGCAATTTCGATCGATATTAAAAACACTAGTGGTTTTGTTATGCTAAATCAGCTGAAAACTTTGTATACCATCCAAATAGAATTTTGGGGTAACTTGAAACAAAGGAGTAAGTAGTAAATAATGTTGCTAGTAAGACATAGCCACAACATACCTAGAGGGTGCAGACTTTATAATTTGTTCATCTATTGTAAAGCAACTATCATGCAAGATCTCCTAGAAGGACATGAATGAATTTGAAAATGCATCTCCACTAGTATTCTAAAAAATATATCAATCCAGTGTAGCAATCCACCACTCTAATGGCCTGGACTGAAATCCAATGACCAAATTAAAATCTACAACTCAACATTCTCTACAAGAAGGGAAATCCCTAAATGCAAAATCTTGAACTGTATACCTTTATCATTGATAAGTCTGTTAGGGGTAAATCAAGGACAGTCTGTCTTGAACCTCACTTTTATTATATGGCTACTCTGTATATAGGAAAAGGATAACAAGTGTTGTGTGGTGACAATCTTATTAATTTACACGTAAAAAGTATAGTATACAAATAAATAATGCAAAAATGTTATGTGACACATTTTGTGAAGATAATGACTAAGATCATGCCTATTTTAACATGCAGCATTAGAGAGTAATGGTCTACATAAAAAATATGTCGTTTAATTGCCAAGATCATGCTAAGTGCAAGGGAAGAGCACACACACCCTAATTCACACGCAAATCCACCAAGCAAAGCAAGCACAAGTTTGTTTTATATCCAAGCCCAAATGTGATGATGAAAATACATGTTCATTTTAAGCCCAAAATAAAGTATGATGACCCAAACAATTATTTGTTTTAAGCCCAAAATCAAGTGTGATATTGCAAACAAGTTCTTTGATCAATTGAAAATGAAAAAGTTAAATTGTGTGCACATGGTATGTTTGTCTTCAGATCTGATGTTGAAGCAGCACTTTAAGTCTTCCCCTATTCCACCAAACAAAAAGGAGAACAAACAACTTGCAAACCTTCTTGTTAGAGTGAAAAAGAGAAATCTAGAAAATTTATGAGAATGATGATCAGGTAGACATGAGATTGGATGATGTGATCAGATTCTAAGCAAAATTCTATACTGTTTAAAAAAATCGTTAAATTTTGTTAAGAAATATAAAAGTTATAGTGATTTAAAGATTGTAATGGAAGGATGTGTTTGACTAATAATACCTACAAAACCTGAGAAAATAAATTGATGAGTTTTGTACCATAGCGAAGCTAGGCGAGTCATCTTTCCAATGCCACCAATTTCATGAAAATCTGATCTGTTATGCCCAAGTTATGTGAAAAAGAAAAAAAGGCCCTATTAGGGCTTTCGAGGACAAAGGGGGTCAACCTGGTGGCTAACCCTGACAGCTAGTGATTTGCAAAAAGTGGTCATATACGGCAATTAGCACCTGGCAGTTAGGGAGGACTGTTAAATGGGAGAGGAGCCCCTAGTCACTCATGTGACCAGGGATCCGTCAAAGAAAAATAAAATAAATTAAATTAAAGAGAAAAATTAAAATAGTAAAGAGAAATCCCTTCATCCAATGATAAAAACCACCTTGGTGGTGCCTTGAATAAGTACCATGCTAAAAATCTAGCAAATAGGCATCATGTGTAGGTTGATTATCTATGTTTCTTACACTTGGGGGCACATTGTCTCATCCATCCCATACTATCATTTTCCATCCTATCATTTTCATCCTATCTTACCATCCATATCCATTATACCTATGTATCTATCCTATTGAGTTCATCCATACTCCCTTCCTCCTTTTGATCTTGACAAAGACATAGGGGCAAAATTTTGAAAAATGCTTTGGTCATCTCTTGATATACCTCATCCTTTCCAACCAATCCAATCATCCTATCATCCTATAAAATCCTAAGCATTTATACTTAGAATGGGGCATGTTAATCGTTTGCAACATAGTCTTTGGAGATCACATTCTAGCTCCCTTATGATTCACTCATCCATTCCATCCACTATTTCCTATCCTCTTATCCATCCCTTTATCATGATTCTTCCATTCCTTTTATTATTGCCTATCCCTTTATCCATTCATCCAATCCCACCTCCATCCTTGCATCTAGACTTGGTTTTCCCTTGTCATTGGTGTCTAGCATCTATACTACCAAAATTGTCATCCAATGCCATCCCAAAACAATTCAAAAATACCAAAAAAAAAAACATTTCAAAAATACTATAATTTAAATCAAATATAAAAAAAATCCAAGCAATAATCCAAATTTGAAATTCATCCTTAATCCATACCAAACTAGCCAAATCATCCAATCATATCCTTTGGCCTTGATCCTAATCTTGTTTTAAACCAAATCAATCAATCCATCATTAATCAATCACCAATGGGATATATCATTCCCACATCCTTGTTTTGATCTAGGGATATATCGTTCCCCACAATGACAACACTATCTTAATCAATCAATCAATCGATCATTGGTTTACAGCTTGACAGGAGCAATACCTTGTTTGTTTTTGAATCATTTGTGCATGATTTCTTGCTTGCTTGTGTGTGTTATCTTTTTATCTTGCATTTGTATCACATCCTTGTCATTCTAGCTAATATTCATATCTTCTGTATGTTGGAATAGATTTTTGCATTATCCTTTGCATCTAAGGTCACATCATACCTTTTGTGCACTTAGAATTTAATGCTCTAAGTTTCCTTCCTCATATGTCTAGACAAGGTTGTATTATGCTAGGTGCACACAACACATCGTCACCCTAGTATTTATACCTTAGTGCATAACATCTAGTGCTATATCAAACCATATGGTTTCTCACCTCATTGCAGCATAACATATCATTCATCTCTTTCATCCATTCCTTTTTCTTGCATCCTTATCCATCTCCTTGACCAATCCCTTTCATTTCATTTCGAGAACCTAGCTATGTTCTTCCAACCCACCTATCCTCTTGAGGGGGCATCATCCTATCCTTACATCATCATCATAATCCTTCATCCATTCCTCCTTGTCACTCTTTCAAGTGGTTGGGGTGTCATTTTCCCTTTCATTCATACCTTATCTTCTTTGAAATGATGCTACTTCTCTTAGTCGCAACATTATCTCAAAGAGGGGCAAAATGTAAACACCTAAAATTGACATGTCTTGTGACACCACCTTATGAGACACCTTATGACACATTTTGTCCTAGAACCCTTGCATACCCCCTTCCATCATCATATTAGTTAAATAAATTATATTATTTAAAACTAATCCCTCTTTATCCCATTTTTATCCTCTCTAGCCAAATTAATTAAATAAATTTAATATTTATTTAATTAATTTATCCTTTTTCTCCATCATCCTCATCCAATTAATTAAATAAATTATATTTATTTAATTATTTCACCTTTTTAATCCCTTCTATCCAAATTAATTAAATAAATTAAAGATTTATTTAATTAATATTTTCCACATCATCCCTCTCCAAAAATTAAATAATTTTATTATTTAATTCCTCATTTGTCTTTATCCTCACATGACTAGAAGCTTCTAGAAATCCTTATTACAAGGAAGCCTCTAGAAGATTCATAATCATTATCCTTGACTTAATTCCTCTCATTCAACCCGCATGAGACACTTGTCACATGACTACAACTCTAAGCCTTGATCCATGTCTCACTTAATCCTAGCCATCCATCACTAATCTAATCCTAGTCATCCATTACTATCCCTCACCTCCTATAAATCAAGCCTCAACTAAGCCATTTGAGAGGACATCTTCATACAACATCATGTTGTCCAAATCACTCTAGATCCTCATATCCATCATCTTCATACTAGTGTTATGCTGCAAAAACCATAAGCAATCAATAGATCATCCTATCATAGAGAACATAATTAGTAGATTAGGGTGCATCTACTCCATTATATCGAAGTATGAGGACTTGGTTTGAAGGTGAAGGTATTGGGTTTATTACATTTATCTTCTTATTACCTTTGATCCATTTTTTTGCATACACAATTTAAAGTAAGCTTTGTCACTAATTACCATGGAACTATAAGTTGATTTCTTAAAAGGTTAAATGGAACTAAAATGCAAATAAATGTTGATACAGTAATGTGTAGAAAGAATGGGAAGCTATCAACTCATGGTTTATGTAGAATAGTGATGTTTTTTGCATTGGCCTCTTTATCAATCATCAATCCTTGTAGTGGTCTTCCACCATTGTTTTCACTGACAAGCCACTAGTTGAGATTTCTTGGATGCACTCTCTAAAGTTCTTCAAAATAGGCAATAGGCATATCCTATATTTATATTCCAAGGTTGCTTCTACTTCGCTTTCATGGCCCCAAGCTAAAGCCAAGTATAACCTGAACATTATAGATAAAGAAACTTTCCAATTGAAAGTTGAGGTGGTGCCTCTTCAACATTTGCACAAGATTTATATGTGTTCTACTAAACCATGGTTGAGGGATTGGAAATGATATATTGATACCCCTTTCCATATCTACACCTCTAACAAAGGATACAAGAGGCTTTCTCTACATTTGCCTATGGTTCAAAAGTTGAATTCAAGATGGTCTCTTCAATCACCATCTTTTATTTGGGAGAAAAACTTCCAGACAGTCTAGAAAGCAATGGAGTTCAAGATTACATATTTTTCCTAGTGTTTACTCTACTAGGGTCTTCCTATTGGCAAATAATCAACACATTTGGGTGTGTCTAAACCAAAATATCCATTTTGTGAGCATTCTGAAACAATCACTTGCATTTGTTTTGGTTTTGCACTCAAGTATAGTTGGCTTGGTTGTGAGTTGATTACTTTTTCAAGAATTTTAAACCAAAGCCCTTACCTGGCACAATATTTTGTTCAATAATGAGGCTAAATTTTTGACTAAATTCACCTAGCTATGGTATAGTTTTAGGTTGGAGATTGCTTTTAATATTTGGAAAGATAAGAATGTTGCTTTGTTTGCTAATGTTTCTATTGATA
The DNA here is from genome assembly GCA_027924645.1 of Cunninghamia lanceolata. Classification (NCBI taxonomy): domain Eukaryota; kingdom Viridiplantae; phylum Streptophyta; class Pinopsida; order Cupressales; family Cupressaceae; genus Cunninghamia; species Cunninghamia lanceolata. The sequence goes on along the minus strand of BSBN01001549.1, from coordinate 1,027,310 downwards.
TCCATTTTGCTACTCACACAAAGTGATTGGCTAGTTTCTAACATTCTCATACAGATTCAAGATAAGGCCAACAAAGTGGTTGAGGAGGTGGCACACCACTAGACTCTTCGTGATCATTGGGGTAATGCCCTGTGCACTATGGTCACGATTCTACGCTTTTCACATCTCCATTCTAGACCCCCCTGCTAGGGCTAATGGCATGGCTACTCTAACTCTCCTTTGCAAAGGGTTATTCTTAAATATCATCCACTTCAATAGTCAAAGGTCAATTGGGACCAATAAAAATAGGACAAATATTTACCACTTTTTATTGTGAATGAAGTGTAAAATTACTATTAACTGCTTGACTATTAAAATGGATGATATTTAAATAGAATACTCGCAAAACCAATACCATCAACTAAGTAGGTAGCTTTCTAGTTGATCGATGTCTATTCATTCATTCTACATCATATGCTAATTCCTTTGCGTTAAGAACCCAATTCAAAAAATAACACTTTAATAACAGCATAGAAGATTTTGAAAGCTACAGTTGCTCTTGCTAACCTGCGATTCCAGTCAATTGCATTACTTACCACATACGTAAGCACTTTACATTCTCAATAATAATGAGCAGCAACTTGCTCGTTGAAATTCTATTATATAGTTTTCTTATTTGCTAACCACTTCGTGGATCCTCTTGCTCCAGAAAATTGAAATCTTTAACATCCCAAAGAAAATGAAATGACTTGAATCATTTCTCTCTTTTATTATCTTTTAAATTACATGAAAACACAAGTCATAATTAGATTCTGTAATAGAGACCTGTACATTGTTTTTTGGTCTCACATAAACAGCCAGCAATTTGCTGTGTCAGTTAAATAAATGTTTTGACTGCTAAAGTTAAAAATACATCCTATTAAAATCTTCCTTGAGTTCTATCACCACTCACAACCAAACATTATAGGAATTAAAAATACCCCACATCATAAGGGATGAGGCAGAGATCATGCCCCCATCGAATTTGGTGGAATGGATATCCCTCAGTTTTTGACTCTTGAAGATATTCAGCCTAAAACTCATACTCCCTTATCAGTTAACAAAAACGATCTTGTGAATGATCTTAAAAATAAAATAGAATTCCGCATACACCATTACCTTCACGTTCTTTTACGCATTGGAATTACTACTTAGTAAGATGAGATTCTTTGTCTGGACAAACTCGTGAGGAGAACAAGGTATTCTGAGAATCCCCTCTTGCAAGAAACCGAATTCTTCTTGGGCATCATCCAGAATAGCCACAAAAAGCGGATGATTTAGCAAGAAAATAGGTACCACAAAGCGGGTGAGCTCATTCCCCTTTCCCACTTGCACCGCCACACAACCCTTGGGAATATCGCTACGGCGCTTGTATGCACTCTTTAACAATAACTTGAGTCGTTGCGTACTGATCAGAAGACATCGGCTTTTTGAGCTCTTCTGATTCGAAGTATGACTGCCTAAAACTTCATAGTCCAGAGCATTTGGGCTGCGCAGGCAAAGGCAGCGTGAGAGTATTGACATTGCAAACAAATCTGAAAGGTCGGATCAACACAGAGAAAGTAAGGACAGTTGTGAGAGAAGATGAAGTTGCTCTGTGAAAATATAAGATCGAACATACCGCGTTCCAAAAATAAAATTAGACTCCCTGTTTAAACAATGCAACTCAAAGAAAAGCATAGTGTTTGACAGAAGAGCAGTAATTTGAGAAAATTGTATAATATTGTGGCGGATTCCTTCGCGTTTCTTTGTTCTTGTCCAGCACGCTACAGATTCATTAGTTTTGACGGTTGGAAGACACTATTTGGGCTTGCAACACCCATGTGCTTCGGGGGCTTTTCAGTCTATCCCTTTGATAACATTTAAAATAATTTTTGGTGCAGGTATTCCTTTCATACATGTACTTCACGTACTTCTCTGCTTATTGAAATAAAGGTTGGTGAATCCTGAGCTGGCGCTGCTTCTGCCTAATTAAATCTGCACTCGGGTTGGGACTTATGAGGAAGCTTCCTCAGCAGATTTACCCTTACCATAATTGGTGGGATAATTCACTCTTAAGAAAGGTGTTAGGTTATAAGATTTCAATCTATAATCTTTATTAAAAAATCAAATAGTTACTTCACAAATTAAAAAAATCTAAAAAAAAAAAGAGAAGGTAAAAGGAATAAAAAAAAAGAAAAAAATAAAATCCAAATCACATAGAAAGAAAGGTGGATGGCAGTTTCAAAGAAGTCATCACTATACATTAAGATCAAAGAAAGAGAAGTGGCAAACATATCAAATTGCAAGATTTGAGATGAGCTGAAAGGGAGTGCGAAAAGGGAGTGCAGAATCACTTTTCAAATATTTTTGTGAAACATTAATTGAATATGCTTAAGTTTGTTGGAGTTCTGTCAGTAATCCTTTTACATCCAAAAGACGAGCTTTTGTGATTCATTTCTTAATAATCTCTAAGATGGTGTGTATTTATGTTTTGTAATAGTTTCTAGTCGCATCATATTTAGATGGTGTGCATTTTATAGTTGCTGGTCATTACTTTGGTAGATTAATACTATTACATTTTCATTCCCGTTCATGTGCTTCTTCCTGCATTGAAAGAATTTCATATACTATAATAATAAAGATCAGTTTGCTGAGACAATGTTATACTAATTTGCTGAGACAAACTTCACCATTACAAATAGATCATATGAATTAGTTTGATGTTAAAATTTAAAAATAATATCTTTATAAAAACATAGCCAAGTTTTGGAATTAAAGTGAATAGTGTTTTATTAACTAGTTACAAATTTCAAATTTCTCTTCAAAATCCAAAAAAAACCTAACAATGAAAGATTTACAAATTCGTAATTTAGTTTTAGAGATGTTAAAAAAACAATGGCGACTATGTTGTCCCCATTTAATGGAGCTATTACTATTGCATGGCAGTTAGGATAGTGGGAAGGTGGGCTTGTAACAGCCAAAACTTCCCCATAAAAACTTTAATACTTTTTAATACGGTCAGCCGTAGGCTCCCTCATTTAGTCTTCAATAAATACAATCAGGCCATATTGCATATCTAATTTTTATTTTTTCTAAAGCAAATATTTATTCAAAATCAACAATAATAATAAAAATTATTGACCCTTTGAAATCAATACTTTGAAGATAATTAGGAAAAATGCCTAGAAACCTATCCCCTCGTTAATCATTTTTCACTAGGGCAAAACTATGATAGTGCTCCCTTATATGTTGTGTTGTTGCATGGTGAGTGCTTTTATTACCAGAATGAAAGAATATCTCAAGTTTCCTTCCACACTTGGCAAAACTTCAAAAATAAATTTAAAAGCCTCCTCTAATTACTTTTGATTTTATGTTTGCTGATCTGCATACATGTCTCCAGAGAATTTCCTTATCGCCCTGTATACATTCCTTATATTGGCCATTATGCATCTTTACTTTATCATTGCTGATCTTTACTTTTATCATTCATGCTTTTATCATGTAGTGTAGGGAGAATTCTTATATATTAAGAAATGTTAAGTTCTTTTCAAAGAATATGATCTCACATTCTTAATCGATTTTCATTTATTTCTTAATTTAGAAATTTAAGCTCTATCTTCTTTTAGGAAACTTAATCTCTTTATTACCTTAGATTTTATTCTCATAAATTGAATCATTTTTAAAAGAGTAAGATTTATTTAGAAAAAGGATTTTAGATATTTATAGGTTAGTAATTATAAAAAATGTTTGGAAAAAAATTTTCTTTTATGTTTTGTATCTTGAAGAAAATAATAAAATTTATTATTAGCACACATAATGTTATAAGGAAGAAGTAATAATATTATGGAATAGATATATGAAGAATGAGGATGTAATAAGATGTTGTATTAAATATATAACAATGAAAGAAGTAGAATTACTATTAAGTGACAATAATTTAATAAATAAGAAGTATTAAATAAATAAATAAATAATTTATTATAATCATTGCATAACTTGTGATGTCATTCTGCACTGTGTGAACAAATACACAACTCTACATTCCTCCTTAAAATATCCTTTACCCTATTCATATTGGATTCCTTTACCCTATTCATATTGGATTCTTGTTCAAAATTTATGCAAACTTTCAGATTTTTATTCTAGGTTCTTTGCAACAGTCAATAGTGATGTTGAAGTATCTTCTTTGCATGCTTTACATTCTTCCTCTCATCAGATTACCTCTGATTATCCTTACATACAATAGAATGAGAGTTATACAAACTAAAGATCCATGCAAGGAAATTTTTTTATAAAAGAAAAAAATATATAAATTTAACCCCATAGGAGGCAGTACGGCCCGGGTTGTACGGCCACTTCCCACACCTCATACTCATCCTTAATTCGTGCAGTAAATTTTTTTTGGAGATCCATACAATAAAGCATTTGTTAGTCTTTAATACTCTCTGCAAAATCTCAATTTTTTCATGAAATAAATAGACTCCAAGCGCCTTGTGAAATGGAGAATATTATTTCTGATTTTTTTTATTTACTTCCGTCTAAAACTATGTTGTAAGTTTATATTAAACTATTGAGTAAAATTATGTTGTAAATTTATATTAAACTATTGAGAAAAACTAGAAAGTAAAATATGGTAACCATGAAAGTAGGAAATTTTTAAAAATTGATTTTATAAAAAAAATGAAATAATTTTATATCTGTCAGTTATATATATATATATATAAGATTTGTTTTACAAAAAGGATCTTACATATTTATAGGTTAATAATTATGAAAAATGTTTGGAAAATGAATCTTCTTTTATGTATCTTGAGGAAAATAATAAATAAGTTAATAATTATGAAAAATGTTTGGAAAATGAATCTTCTTTTATGTATCTTTAGGAAAATAATAAAGTCTATTATTAACATATATAATGTTATAAGGAAGAAGTAATAATAGTATAGAATAGATATATAAAGAATGAGGATGTAATAAGATAATTTATTAAATATATAGCAATAAAAGAAGTAGAATTAATATTAAGTGACAATAATTTAATAAATAAGAAGTATTGAATATATAAATAAATAATTTATTATAATCATTGCATAGCCTATGATGTCATCCTGCGCTATGTGAACAAATACACAACTCTACTTTCCTCCTCCTTAAGATATCTTTACCTTATTTATATTGGATTCCTATTCAAAATTTATTCAAACTTTCAGATTTTTATTCCAAGTTCTTTACAGATTTAAATGCATTAACCCTCGTAAGAGGTCATACAACAACCAATAATGATGCTGAAGTATCTTCTTTGCATGCCTTCCATTCTTCCTCTCATCAGTTACCTTTGATTGTCTTTGCATACAATAGAATGAGATTTATACAAACTAAAGATCCATGCAAGGAAATTTTTTTTATAAAAGAAAATATATAGGGCTGTACGGCTTGGTATGTATGGCCACTTCCCACACCTCATACTCATCTTTAATCCGTGCAACAAATTTTGTTTTGGAGATGCATACAATAAAACATTTGTTAGTCTTTAATACTCTTTGCAAAATCTCAAAAATTTCTCATGAAATAGATAGACAAGCGCCTTGTGAAATCGAGAATATTATTTTTGATTTTTTTTATTTACTTCAGTTTAAAACTATGTTGTAAGTTTATATTAAACTATTGAGTTAAATTAGAAAGTAAAATATGATAACCATGAAAGTAGGAAATTTTAGAAAATTGATTTTATGAATAAAATGAAATAATTTTATATTGCCAGTAATATATATATATATATATATAAGATTTGTTTTAGAAAAAGGATCTTAGATATTTATAGGTTAATAATTATGAAAAATGTTTGGAAAATGAATCTTCTTTGATGTTTCTTAAAGAAAATAATAAAGTCTATTATTAACATATATAATGTTATAAGGAATAAGTAATAATAGTATGGAATACATATATGAAGAATGAGGATGTAATATTAAATATATAGCAATGAAAGAAGTAGAATTAATATTAAGTGACAATAATTTAATAAATAAGAAGTATTAAATAAATAATTTATTATAATCATTGCATAACCCGTGATGTCATCCTATACTGTGTGAACAAATACACAACTCTACATTCCTCCTTAAGATATCCTTTACCCTATTCATATTGGATTCCTGTTCAAAATTTATGCAAACTTTCAAATTTTTATTGCTAGTTCTTTACAGATTTAAATGCATTAACACTAGTAAGAGGTCGTACAATAGCCAATAATGATGTTGAAGTGTCTTCTTTGAATGCCTTTCATTCTTCCTCTCATCAGATTACCTCTGATTGTCCTTGTATACAATGGAATGAGATTTATGCAAACTAAAGATCCATGCAAGGAAATTTTTTTATAAAAGAAAAAAATATATAAATTTAACCCCATAGGAGGTCGTACGGCCACTTTCCACACCTCATACTTATCCTTAATCCATGCAACAAATTTTGTTTTGGAGATGCATACAATAAAGCATTTGTTAGTCTTTAATACTCTCTGCAAAATCTCAAAAAAAATTCATGAAATAGATAGACAAGCGCCTTGTGAAATGAAGAATATTATTTTGATTTTTTTTATTTACTTCCATCTAAAATTATGTTGTAAGTTTATATTAAACTATTGAGCTAAATTAGAAAGTAAAATATGGTAACCATGAAAGTAGGAAATTTTAGAAAATTGATTTTATGAATAAAATGAAATAATTTTATATTGCCATTAATATAGGATTATATATATATAAGATTTGTTTTAGAAAAAGGATCTTAGACATTTATAGGTTAATAATTATGAAAAATGTTTGGAAAATGAATCTTCTTTATGTATCTTGAGGAAAATAATAAAGTCTATTATTAGCATATATAATGTTATAAGGAAGAAGTAATAATATTATGGAATAGATATATGAAGAATGAGGATGTAATAATATGGTGTATTAAATATATATCATTGAAAGAAGTAGAATTAATATTTTAAGTGACAATAATTTAATAAATAAGAAGTATTAAAAAAATAAATAAATAATTTATTATAATCATTGCATAACCTGTGATGTCATCCTACACTGTGTGAACAAATACACAACTCTATATTCCTCCTTAAGATATCCTTTACCCTATTGTGAACAAATATGTAATGCCCCGCCAAGGAACCCAGAGGATAACACAACTAAGCTTACAAAAAAACACATTTTTTTTAAAAAGAAGGAAATAACAACAAAATGTAAATCATAATTATTCATAACATCTAAATTAAGCTTTATCCTCTAGGGTTCCACGGCTGCATTACTAATGAACTAAAACAAGGTCTAACCAACATTATGAATTAACTAACACCCACAGTTCATTCTAAGTCTATTTGCATCAAATGAATAAACACATACAATTCCATATTATAACATCAGATAAGTAATCATTAAGGTCTTGTATAAACGATTACAAGTATATATACAATTCCCTTTATATGAGGGTACACCATTACATTGCATACAATATCGCTTTCCTGATTACATTAGAGTACATACATCAAAAATAATAGTACATGACTCTACAAGGCAAGAACAAAAATATCTGTCTCCTTGAGCTAGATCAAGATCTGAAATCTGCTACAAGTAATACATCCTTCTCACTCACGATCAATGGCAAGAAAACCAATGGAGATAAAGCACAACCACCTGACCATGTGGAACCCTAAGGTCCACCCCCATGCTAGGAGATAACATAAGGTTCCACAACATAAAACATTCAGAAAGACAGAAGACTAACAGGTGCAAGGACTACACATGGCTCCAATACAATACAGGTCAATATGAACAACACAAGTAATTCAAACATCACTTCCAGAGGCAATCACATAATAAAAGGGGAAAACACACTTAGGGAATGCTAGGCTGCAGTAGGGAAAAGTGTCATCGCATGGTCCTAACATGGGTTATCCTGGCAGTCTCTCACGAGACGTCAGCCCCCATCCATAGGTTATCTTGGTCGTCCAGACGCCGGCCCCCATCTATGGTTATCCTAGCAGTCTCTCACTAGACACCGGCCCTATAGGGTGACACATGCAGAACCAACATTCCTTTCATGAGGACAAGGAAGTTGATCTTGTCAACCACGGCCTTCTCATCCCATCCTTAGCCTGAACAAGCACTACAAGCATGGGTGAGGCATCTAATTATCTTATTTAGTGTGGAAACTACCCAACCCTCTAAATTTATTATTAAGTTATCACTGGATTAAAAACTTATAATGGGTTATCCTAGCAGCCACTTTGGGCACCGGCCCCACATTGAAAGCCACTCCCCTACCTGCATCTAGAAGACCCTATCCATGAAGCAAGACAATTACCATCACAATGACAAGTAACATATACAATGCAAGGCATTTACCTTCTTGCATACAAAATATAATCACAGGGACCAATTCCTATATCCTTGTCCCAAAACATAAACCAAGCATGAACTATCACACTCTCATCATGATGAATTTACAACACAAAATACACATCATTTCACATCACACAAAGCAAAGCATTATCCATCTTGCATAGTCATCATAACCACATGAATAGGTACACTGAGCAAGGCATTATCCATCTTGCACATGTATCATACCAACATGAATAGGAGACAACATTTCAAGAATGCATTTCATTCAACTCACATGATGCACACAAAGCCAACCCCCACACAATCACACCTTCCTAGGCCTTTGGAAACAACTTCCACAAATGACACAACACTTTACACTATTAAAAACACAATGGTTTCACATCACATTCACTCTCAAAGCACATCATAAGCTAATACCCTTCAACAATATTTTTTTTAAGGAATGTAACATTAATCCAAACATGAACAATCATCTAACAGTTATAAAGTGAATCTATCTCAACAATACAGAACTGTAACTTTCTAATCACCAATAGCAATTACAATATGATCATAAGATATAAGTGTCCACGAGTAACAATATTTTAACTAATAATTCTCAAGACTTATTTTAATTTCATTTTATTAAAATGATTGCGAACAAACTGCAAATAACTCTAAGGCATACAAATTAAACACAACAATTATTTTTACTATTTACACTACTATAGATTTTATTAATAATCTAGACAATTTTGTAAATACTATTAAATATAACTGTATAAGCAAGGCTAAAATCCTATAATATTAGAATGCTATAAATCTCTTGGATCAAAATGGTTGCAGGATACGCACAGAATGGATTTGTAGATTTAATAACAACCAAGATGGCATAGGAATTGTCTGTCACTAATTGACACATATCTCTAAATTGACAAACTGGGTAATGCTAACTTTTGGGATATGATTTTTATAGATAAAAGATGAATCTTATATAAAAAATTTAGAGAAACCCAGTTCAAAAATACAGACTTATTGGTGACACAACTAACTGTTTTAACAGAGACGAAACGGGTGAGAGGTACACAGTCTCAAAATATTCACACCTTGAAAATAACAAACTAGGTAAGGCTATTTTCATATACATTGATTTAGATAACCAAGACATGCACCATATATGAAAAATTTGGAGAAATCTAATTCATAAAAATAAATTTATGGCTGACGCAAAAACTATAAAAATAAAGATGAAATGGGTGAGAGATAGACAGTCACAAAATATTCATATCTCCAAAATGACAAATTGGGTAAGACTAGTTTTTGGATATAATTTGGATAACTAGGTCGTACACCATATATAAAAAAATTAGAGGAACCCAGTTTGTAAAACTAAAGTTATGGCTAACACAATAGACTATTAAAACAGAGACAAAATGGGTGAAAGATAGACAGTCACAAAATATTCATATCTCCAAAATGACAAACTGGGTAAGGACAAAATTTTAGATATGATTTGGATAACTAGGCCATGCACCATATATAAAAGAATTAGAGGAACTCAGTTCCTAAAAATAAAGTTATGGCTGATGCAACAGACTAAAAAAAAGAGATGAAATGGGTGAAAGATATACAGTCACTTCAATCGGTGATTCCCAAAAATGCAATGATACAGACATGCACAATTGGATCTGATAACAAAGCTTCTAACCTCTCAAGAAAATTACAATCAACGGGAAAAATCATAAATCAAACATTTGCTTCAACAGAAAACTGAGACAAAAATTAGAACTAAAGGAACCTGATTTCGCTTGTTTGACTGGGCTAAAGATTTTATGCTAGGTTCAACTGTTGTAGCCACAAACCAGTCTCCCCCATCTCCTCTCCCCACCTCAAAAGTTTCATCTGCTGAAGATTATTATAAGAGAGAAATTCCCCCCAATATCTTTCAGAAGATTCCTCCCATTAAAGGCAATAAATTCTACCTAAATCTCTTTCTTACACTTTGTTATTTTTTTATCATTTACAACCAGACCAAACAATTTTTTTTTATCTTATTTATTTCTTTTACAACTATACAAGAGTCATTTTTATTCTTATTTATTTAGTATTTACTATATATGAGTTTTATGACAATTCATAAATATTATCTATTTTTATTACCACTTAACACAACATTTAATTATATTAATATATTTATCTTTAGCTAGGATTTACATTTATTATTACTTTTTTATTATTTATTTCCATAAACTTAAATTCTCATAAAGGCATTTATATATATTTATTTATTTAACAAAAATACTTTCATAACTAATAATATTATTTTAATGCAACAATTAATCAAAACAACAATCAAACAATGCCAACTAAATAACCCAAATGCCAAACAATACCTGACACTATGCACGATCGAAAAGCATGACCACAACGACAACGACTGACTATCATGCCCATACAAACAACACTGACTAGGTGTAAAACTAGATACTCATCCTTTTCAAGGATGATAGCTAACTAGGGGACCATATGTTATCTCTGTTCAACAATTTCTATTAGATTTAAGGCATGCTCAGACCTGTCAATTCAGGTGGAGTCGATGCCTGGTACCTACAACCTGCAACACACAACATGGTCTATGCACAAGTATAATAAATATCAAACAATCACGGAGTGAAAGAGAATCGCAACGTTGTCGTACGCTCACAAATGAGTGGTACGACATTATCTCTTTCACGCCACACAATAATCAAGTCATCCTATAATACAAAATCAGTCGCATAAAAATCAATTCTAACTTATGATAATCATAGTAAGATTAACATCATAATCACCTGAATGTAAAACAATGTCAGAGCATATGGATTATCAGTGTTGCAACAAGCATTATCAATAAAACATGCTAACTATCATATGAAACCACGCATGCTAACTATCATATGAAACCACGTATGAGGATAATCAAGAATGTCACCAACATGAATGTAGCATCTACCAACATCATATAATGTACAACATCAATTGTCTAACATACTCTAAATATTCCTATTATTTTACCTTCATCTTCATACTCCTTAGCCAGACTATCTGCACATCCAAGATGAGAATGGAGGGGCACTACAAAATACACAACTCTACATTCCTCCTTAAGATATCTTTACCTTATTCATATTGGATTCATGTTCAAAATTTATGCAAACTTTCAGATTTTTATTCCATGTTCTTTGCAGATTTAAATGCATTAACCCCAGTAAGAGGTAGTACAAGAGCCAATAATGATGTTGAAGTATCTTCTTTACATGCCTTCCATTCTTCCTCTCATAAGATTACCTCTGATTGTCCAAACATACAATAGAATGAGATTTATAAAAACTAAAGATCCATGCAAGGAAATTTTTTTATAAAAGAAAAAATATATATATATTTAACCCCATAGAAGGCCGTATGGCCAGGGCTGTACGGCCACTTCCCACACCTCATAGTCATCCTTAATCCGTGTAGCAAATTTTGTTTTGGAGATGCATACAATAAAGCATTTGTTAGTCTTTAATACTTTGCAAAATCTCAAAAAAAATTCATGAAATAGATAGACAAGCGCCTTGTGAAATGGAGAATATTATTTCTGATTTTTTTTATTTACTTTCGTCTAAAACTATGTTGTAAGTTTATATTAAACTATTGAGTTAAATTAGAAAGTAAAATATGGTAACTATGAAAGTAGGAAATTTTAGAAATTTGATTTTATGAATAAAATGAAATAATTTTATATTGCCAGTAATATAGGATTATATATATATAAGATTTGTTTTAGAAAAAGGATCTTAGATATTTATAGGTTAATAATTATGAAAAATGTTTGGAAAATGAATCTCCTTTTATCTTTATTGAGGAAAATAATAAAGTCTATTATTAGTATATATAATGTTATAAGGAAGAAGTAATAATAGTATGGAGTAGATATATGAAGAATGAGGATGTAATAAGATAGTGTATTAAATATATAGCAATGAAAGAAGTAGAATTAATATTAAGTGACAATAATTTAATAAATAAGAAGTATTAAATAAATAAATAATTTATTATAATCATTGCATAACCTATGATGTCATCCTGCACTATGTGAACAAATACACAACTCTACATTCCTCCTTAAGATATCCTTTACCCTATTCATATTGGATTCATGTTCAAAATTTATGCAAACTTTCAGATTTTTATTGCACGTTCTTTACAAATTTATATACATTAACCCCTGTAAGAGGTTGTACAATAGCCAATAATGATGTTGAAGTATCTTCTTTCCATGCCTTCCATTCTTCCTCTCATCAGATTACCTCTGATTGTCCTTACATACAATAGATTGAGATTTACACAAGCTAAAGATCCATGCAAGGAAATTTTTTAATAAAAGAAAATAAATATATAAATTTAACCCCATAGGAGGCAAGTCCCACACCTCATATTCATCCTTAATCTATGCAGCAAATGTTGTTTTGGAGATGCATACAATAAAGCATTTGTTAGTCTTTAATACTCTGCAAAATCTCAAAAAAATTCATGAAATAGATAGACAAGCGCCTTGTCAAATGGAGAATATTATTTCTGAATTTTTTTAATGTACTTTGGTCTAAAATTATATTGTAAGTTTATATTAAACTATTCAATGAAATGAGAAAGTAAAATATGGTAGCCATGAAAGTAGGAAATTTTAGAAAATTGATTTTATAAATAAAATGAAATAATTTTATATTGCCATTAATATAGGATTATATATATAAGATTTGTTTTAGAAAAAGGATCTTAGATATTTATAGGTTAATAATTATGAAAAATGTTTGGAAAATGAATCTTCTTTTATGTATCTTGAGGAAAATAATAAAGTCTATTATTAGCATATATAATGTTATAACGAAGAAGTAATAATATTATGGAATAGATATATGAAGAATGAGGATGTAATAATATGGTGTATTAAATATATACCAATGAAAGAAGTAGAATTAATATTAAGTGACAATAATTTAATAAATAAGAAGTATTAAATAAATAAATAAATAATTTATTATAATTATTGCATAACCTGTGATGTCATCCTACACTATGTGAACAAATACACAACTCTACATTCCTCCTTAAGATATCCTTTACCTTATTGTGAACAAATATACAACTCTACATTCTTCCGTAAGATATCTTTACCTTATTCATATTGGATTCCTATTCAAAATTTATGCAAACTTTCATATTTTAATTACAGGTTCTTTGCAAATTTAAATGCATTAACCCCCATAAGAGGTCGTAAGCCAATAATAATGTTGAAGTATCTTCTTTGCATGCCTTCCATTCTTCCTCTCATCAGATTACCTCTGATTGTCCTTGCATACAATAGAATGAGATTTATACAAACTAAAGATCCATGCAAGGAAATTTTTTTATTAAAGAAAAAATATATATAAATTTAACCCCATAGGAGGCCCAGGCTGTACAGCCACTTCCCACACCTCATACTCATCCTTAATCCGTGCAACAAATTTTGTTTTGGAGATGCATACAATAAAGCATTTGTTAGTCTTTAATACTCTCTGCAAAATCTCAAAAAAAAATCATGAAATAGATAGACAAGTGCCTTGTGAAATGGAGAATATTATTTCTGATTTGTTTTATTTATTTCCATCTAAAACTATGTTGTAAGTTTATATTAAACTATTGAGTTAAATTAGAAAGTAAAATATGGTAACCATGAAAGTAGGAAATTTTAGAAAATTGATTTTATGAATAAAATGAAATAATTTTATATTGCCAGTAATATAGGATTATATATATAAGATTTGTTTTAGAAAAAGGATCTTAGATATTTATAGGTTAATAATTATGAAAAATGTTTGGAAAATGAATCCTCTTTTATGTTTCTTGAGGAAAATAATAAAGTCTATTATTAACATATATAATGTTATAAGGAAGAAGAAATAATAGTATGATAGATATATGAAGAATGAGGATGTAATAAGATAGTGTATTAAATATATAGTAATGAAAGAAGTAGAATTAATATTAAGTGACAATAATTTAATAAATAAGAAGTATTAAATAAATAAATAAATAATTTATTATAATCATTGCATAACCTATGATGTCATCCTGCACTGTGTGAACAAATACACAACTCTACATTCCTCCTTAAGATATCCTTTACCCTATTCATATTGGATTCCTGATCAAAATTTATGCAAACTTTCAGATTTTTATTGCAGGTTCTTTACAAATTTAAATGCATTAACCCCTGTAAGAGGTCGTACAACAGCCAATAATGATGTTGAAGTATTTCTTTCGATGCCTTCCATTTTTTCTCTCATCAGATTACCTCTGATTGTCCTTGCATACAATAGAATGAGATTTATACAAACTAAAGATCCATGCAAGGAAATTTTTTTAATAAAAGAAAAAATATATATAACTTTAACCCCATAGGAGGCCGTACGGCTAGGGCTGTACGGCCACTTCCCACACCTCATACTCATCCTTAATCCATGTAGCAAATTTTGTTTTAGAGATGCATACAATAAAGCATTTGTTAGTCTTTAATACTCTCTACAAAATCTCAAATTTTTTTCATGAAATAGATAGACAAGCGCCTTGTAGAATGGAGAATATTATTTCTGATTTTTTTAATTTACTTCGATCTAAAATTATGTTGTAAGTTTTTATTAAACTATTGAGTTAACTTTAAAAGTAAAATATGGTAACCATGAAAGTAGGAAATTTTAGAAAATTTATTTTATGAATAAAATGAAATAATTTTATATTGTCATTAATACAGGATTATATATATATATATATATATATATATATATATATATATATATATATAGTTTTAGGAAAAGGATCTTAGATATTTATTGGTTAATAATTATGGAATAGATATATGAAAAATGAGGATGTAATAATATGGTGTATTAAATATATATCAATGAAAGGAGTAGAATTAATATTAAGTGACAATAATTTAATAAATAAGTATTAAATAAATAATTTATTATAATCATTGCATAGAAAATGAATTATTGATTAAACATAATTGCAAATATTTTATATGATGTGTTGATAATTTGTTTAGTTTTAGATTTGATTTGATTGTTTTCTTTTTTAGAATTAGGGTTACAATTTATAATTTTATTTTTAACTCAAACTTAGATTTAATTTCTAATTTGATGATATGATTTTTGAAGTGCTTATTGATGGCAAAAAGGATAGAGAAGAGTCCCATTGCAGAGGAAAAGGAGGTCAAATCTATAGAAAAAACAAGGTTTGTAAGGTTGAAAAGAAGGTACCTACAAAAGGTTAAGATGACAAAGGTACAAAAATAAATAAAAAGAACCAACGCATCTTTAAGATCTACTTGCACCCAAATATCAATATTTTGAGTAAAACTATGGTAATTATTGAAAAGTTTATCAATGAGATGTTTGAGAAAATTGTAACCAAGGCAGGCAGCTTTGCTCACCACAACAAAAAGAATATCATCAACATACGAAAGATTCAGACAGCGGTGAGGGTTTATCTTCCTCGAGAGTTTGCAAAGCGTGCAGTCACTCATTGTTCAAAGATTGTTACTAAGTTCATGAAGGCTTGATCTTTTTGTCTCTATTTTGAATTAGATTTTAGTTTGTGTAAAGGGTTATTATCCTAACTTTTGTATAAGGGAAGTCTTCATAAATTATTTATGAATGAATTTTTGGTTTTAGATTATTGACTCTTGATATTAAAATTTCATATCAATCTTTTAAATTATGTCTTACTTTTTAAAAATAAAACTATAATTTGATATATTTCCATTTTAAAATAAAACTATAATTCTAAACCTTACCTTCATTCAAATGCTAACTCTAAACCTAATCCTAACCTTAACCATAATTTGGTACATGAACAAAACATTAAATGTAACTAGATTTATAAATGTATTAAAAATATATTATGTATTCAAAATGTAATATTATTCTAAAGATCAAAAGAAGGTAAATAAAGTAATTATTTGAGGATGATCATAAATTCATAAAGGCTTGAAGCCGCATACTTCATACTATTTTCAAAGAGGCTACTCAAAGGCCTTGCGATCGAAGCATTCATGCTAGCAATAGCCAAATCCTCTATATTCGACATATTAGAATCAGACCAATTTGGTGGAGAGGTCTATACTAAGGATATTGAACAAAAACAACCTTTAAGCAAAGAGGTCATCCTTATTTTTTTGTTTAAGTTTGCAATTCAATCATTTTACACTTTAGGGTTAGAATTAAGGTTATGGTTAGAACTAGAATTAGGGTTAGTATTAGGGATACAATTAGGGTTAGGGTTACAGTTAGGGTTACATTTAGGGTTATGATTAGGGTTATAATTAGGGTTAGGGTTGGAATTGTAGATAAAATTAGGATTAGGATTAGGATTAGGGTTAGATTTATAATTACAAATCAAGTTATAGTTTAAAGAAAGGTGACAATTAGAATGAGAATTAGGGTCAAAACTAGGGTTAGGGTTATACTAAGGGTTAGTGTTAGGGTGAGATTTAGGGTTACAATTAGAATTAATGTTGGGGTTAGGGTTAGGATTACGTTTGATTAGAGTTATAATTAGGTTTGGGGTTAGGGTTAGGGTTAAAATTCAGGTTAGGTAGCATTAAAATCATAGCTAGAATTAGGATTAAGGTAAGAGTTAGAATTAGGGTTATTGTTAGATTTAAAATTAGGGTTATAGGTAGGGTAGAATTAGGGTTATGATTAGAATTAGGGTTAGGGTTAGGGTTAGAGTTAGGATTAGCATTCCCATTAGAATTAGAGTTAGAATTAAGGTGGGTCACTATTAGAATTAGGGTATGAATCAGAGTTACAGTTAGGGTTAGGGTTTAAATTAGAGTTATTGTTAGAGTTCAATTAAGGTAAAGGTTAGTATTAAGGTTATGGTTAGGTTTTGAATTATAGTCAGGCTTAGGGTTAGAGTTAGGAGTAGAGTTAGGATTAAAATTAGAGCTATGTTTAGGGTTAGAAGAAGGGTTAGGGTTAGGGTTAGGTTTAAAATTAGGATTAGGGTTAGGTTTAGAATTAGAGTTAGGATTACAATTAGCAATGTGAGTAGGTTTAGGGTTATAATTAGGGTTAGTGTTGGGGTTAGAATTAGAGTTAATGTTATAATCAGGTTAGAGTTATAATTAGGGTTAGGGTTGGAATTAAGGTTAGGGTTAGAGTTAAAATTAGTGTTAGGATAAGGATTAGAATTCATATTATAGTTTAAAGAAGGGTGACAATTAGAATGAGAATTAGGGTTATAATAGGGGTTACAATCAATTTCGTGGTTAGGGTTAGAATTAGGGATACAATTATGGTTATAATTACATATTCGGTTAGAAATAGGGTTTATATAGGCTTATTATTAGGGTTAAAATTAGGGTCAAGCTTAATGTTAAGATTAGAATTATAATTAGGGTTAGAATTAGAATCAAGGTTAGTATTAGTGTTTGGGTTATTATTAGAATTAGGGTTAGGGTTCAACATTGAGATTAAAATATTCCTTAAAAATAGGTACCCTAATTCATACCACAACCATAAGATTACACTTAGAATTATTTTATAAGCCTCAAAACCCTCAATGTAGTGCCCCTCAACTTATCGTCTTTTGGACTAATGTTTGCTTAGTAGTACGGGACATTTTGACAGTATTTTTAGACCGTTGATGTTGGATTTCTAGTTATTTTGCTATTTCAGTATGAACCTAATTATTATGATAACAGATGTTGATGTTGGATTATGTCATTTTATGCTTTACAATTTGATAAATGAACTGATGTTTAAATGTTTTGATGTTATTCATTATATGGGATTGGAAGTTAGTTGATCATTTTATGTCGTAGATTAGTAATCTGATATCTTGTTCAATTTAGTTGATTATTATTTATAAACGTGAATGGAACAGTGTGGTATTACTTGTTCTCGAGTACCCTACCTCACTGCGATTTCCATTCATGATAGGACTGCATGTGATGTATATGTATATCTTGTTATGGTTAACTGTGCGTTGCTGCAGGATGCAGGTACTAGGCATCGACTCCACCTGATTACAGGTCTGAGCGTGCCTTCGCCAATGGATTAGTTGGTTGGAGTTAACATGAGGTCCCTAGTCAGTGTTCCTTCGTCGTCAGTTTACCCTTGTGGTTATTGGTTGTCGTCGCTCATGTCTTGCTGTCAGGTAATACCGTCTCTTGGAGTCTAATGAGTTCTGCAGGTGTCTAAATATGTGTGGTAATGATGTGCTTTAATTAGAATTATTCTACGGAAGAGTTTAAGTGTTGTTAAATGGGCATAATGCCATTAGTTGTCAATTTTAGCTATAAATAAATTATTATTTTAATAGAAGTGTTGTTGATAAATAAAGTTGTAAGAAGTTTGTATTATTCGATATAATATTATTTATAATAAATATTTAAATAAATAAATAGATATAGCCACGCTTGTAAATTGTGTTTCACAACTGGATTAATAAAATAAATTATAGGATAGTACAAAATTATAGATAGTTGAAATAGTACTATTCTATTAATGATAATATTTTGGGGTCGGTTATAAAGAAAATAATAATAAAATAAAGTATCTAATAATTGGGAATCATTAAATTAAATTTAAAAAAATACATATTCTTTAAAAGGAGTTACTCGGAATCAGGTGTCAAGCCCTAGGAGAGGAGAGAGAGACTGAGTTATAAAAGAGCTGTTGGTGCAACAAGGAGGGGGATCACAGGGGCAAGGAAGAAGCAGGATTGAGGAGGAGAAAATTACAGGTTCCAGGACAGAGAGGAGGTAGCTGATTGAATTGCAGTCTTCCATCAGCAAGCGTGGGATTCCAGGTTCCACAAATTATCTCAATCTCTAGATCTGCATGTGATGAATGTCTTGTTGAATGTCTGATGTGGGATTAAGTCCATTCTGTATTTAATCTATGATTGTAAATTTTCCTTCACCAATGTTTGGTTCCTGTGTCCATTGATGCAAGCTGTTTTCCAACAGCAGTGTAAAGAAAATCCTTTCATTCGTAGGTATGATCTGGTTCCTCTTTGTCTAGGGCAAACCATTCTAGACCATTAAACTCACTGTGCAGGGATCATGTTAACCCCTCCATGTCGGCTCAATCTTCGGGCCGCTTCTGCCATATCTGCATAGGTGTGGTGATTAGGCCAGGAGCTAAGGAAATGGCAATATACTTTAGAGTTGTGTTAATGGTGGATCGGTATAAAGCGTAAGCTTCACATACGATGATTCTATTGTCTTTTCAACAAGTTCCTTTGTTCAAATCCTGGCTCTCAGGCAGATCACATATGATGAAACTACAGACTTTTCAAGCAATTTCTGTTGTTCGAAATCTGCATGCACATTACTCTGTAGGGGCGTCCTCCCTAGAATTGTTCCAGATGTTTAATTCGTGAGGCCGTAGAGAAATTTATAATGGTTTTACAGTATCTTTCCTTGTCTACCGTCAAACTCTCTTAATCCGTCATCCTGTAGTTGAGTTGTCTAAGGGAGGCATAAGAAAGTGCATTGTGCTGTAGGGTTGTAAATCTGGAGCAGTAGCGTTGCAACCTTTCTTGAATTGGATTTGTTTGTTCCAGGGGAATACGCTGCACAGTTTTATTGCCCTACCGTGAGTTTAAAAACCCGTCAAACCTTCTGACTGAAAACCTATATATATTTACTCTTGTAATCTCGCCAATAACGGATAATAGTATGTATCGCTAGTTTGTATTTTAGGGCGTAACAAAAAGTAAGCTGAATACTTGGGCAGTTTCGCTGCCGTAGTGTTTTGTCTTTCGCTTTCTTTGAAAGTGCCTGAAGTCTTTCAATGTTTTCCTTCTGGAGGTCTTCGTCATTCATTAACGATGGCGTGGTGCTTCCCTTTGACTACCCCACATTGTAGCTGGGGCTGCCGTAATTCGCTGGCCTTCCAGCAGATATGAACTTTCAAGCTAAGCGAACCCTAAGCTGTAGAAAGGCAACGATCCTAAGCCTCAGGTGATCGTTTGCACCAGGGAATCGAACCAATCCTCCAACATAGATTTAACTGGTGTCTTAATGAAAAGATTAGAGTATTCTCATGATTGCCCAGCTCGGGCAAAAAGGTCGACCATGTGTCTAATTATATCCTGCAATCTTTTTAAACTTATGGAACGCTGTTACAGCCAACCGCCACCTTGTGTATATCAGAAATCACAATTTTTCAACCACCGCAGATTTAGCTGGGGTCTCAATATTAAACTTTAGGGTATGCATATGAGATGAATAACACAGCCTCGGCATTTGTTCTGTCTTTTCTGCTATTAAACGGTTCTACCAATCATCTAAATGACGCTACAATAGTTAACAGTGTGAGCTGTGGCTTGAGCAGTGGCATTCCTTTTAGACCTTTGTTTCCTTTGGATCTGGAAAGTTTTAAAGAATATTTGGATTGTAAGCGAACACTAGTTTTAGAAAGGGGTCCAGCGTTTGACAAACTACATTAGTCTAATCATGTTTAATATTCCATGTAATACATCTGATTGGAGTTTCCATGTAGACGTCACACCCCAGTTCGCATTCTTGCTCTTGTCACTGGACTTCAAACAAACAATTTGCTCTACCCACACAGACCTAGCAGGTACCTTAATGATAAGGTTAGGATGCTCAATAGGGCCGCGCCATCTGTAGGCTCCAAAGTTTTTCTTAAAATGATGTTTCTTGTTGTAGAGCTGGGAGAAGTTTCTTTCTGTCTAACTGTGGCTTCCAGCTTGATGCTTGCCGGTAGATATCTTTTTAGAATTGCAGTCCATTTTATATTTTTACTGCGTGCCATTTAATCTGCCCTTCGATAGAGTTGTTTAAGGAAAACACAGAGATTGGTGCAACGTTTTTAGGTCCTAAGTTTATATCCATATGTGACTTACCATCACCAAGAAAACACAGTCATACAACGAGCTCCGAAACTCTATTGAGCAGGATAGATGCTGGAATTAGATCATCAGTGTTCTGTAGGCTCACTGATAAGGCAACCACAAGATTGAGATCATCTACAGTAGATAACGGAATTGTTGTATCTAAGCAATGTTCATTCACTTTTCTATGCCATTTTACCTCAAGTACATTAATACCTTAAGAGAATATATATACTCTGCGCCCGAAGGCAAAAGAGAGTCAAATATTATAATTAGCTGAGTGATACATTTAGGTAAATCGTTGGAATTTATTGGTTAAACTATTTCAGTTTTCTAAAAGAATCCTTTTGATTGAGCTCGCTAGAATGTCTGTAAGACCGATAATAAACATCTCATGATTGAATTTGCCTCGTGTGATTGCCGTTCAGTCGTAAGATATCTCTCCTAGCGTTATTATCCTTAATAGAATAAAGCTAATCGGATAAGATTGAAGGAAAGTTTATAAGATCGTATCTGGAATTAACTGGTTCTTATATCAATTATTGTGATGATTTAGTTAATCAACCTATTTATCTTTTGAAGCAAAATAAAGTTTAGTTGGAGATATAGTTGCAAGGTATTAGTTTAATTGTTGTAATTTAATGTCGATTTTAATACAGAAGTGTTTACATTGAACAAAGAAGAAATTGTAGGGTTGACTTTGGAACTGTATTTTACGGTATAAGTTAAGTATTTCTGTTGTTTGTATAGAGTCGGTTTGAGAGTGGATAAACCCAAATTCCAGAGGCAAAGTTGTCAATGTTGAGTATTTGCAACTTGTGTATTGTTGTTTTTGTAATTACGATGTAATAGCGTTTATGTGTTTTCAAGCAAAGTATGAAGTATATTGAGGTTCTGTCAAGGTTGAATGTTGTGTCTTGTATAGTAATGATCTCAGGATGAAATACCAAACCTCTTGTGCTCTTATTGTACCATTTTGTCGTAAGGAGAGATCTGGAAGCTGTAAGAGGATAAAGTATTGTAATGTTAATAGTGTTGGATAACAATTGATGTTATGATTTTATTTTGATGCAAGAGGGTTCATGCCTTGCAGTGTATATATATATTCGTGTTTAGTTATAAGTCTTGTATGATGTCAAGGTTACTAGGTGTTAGGAAGGAGAGTGGCTTTCAACGTGGGGCCGGCGCCCAAAGTGGCAGTCAGGATAACCCGTTGGAAGTAGATTAATCAAGTGGTAACCTAAAATTAACTAGGGGGTTAAGGGTAGATTTCACATTAATAAGATTAATGGATTCCTCTCCCATGGCCTGTAGTGCTTGTTTAGACTAAGGATGGGTAGAGAAGGCCTGGTCGGCATGATTGACTTCCTTGTCCTCATGAAAGGAAGGTCGATTCCGCATGTGTCACCCTATGGGGCCGGCGCCTAGTGAGAGGCTGTCAGGATAACCATAGATGGGGGTCGGCGCCTAGTGAGAGGCTGTCAGGATAACCCATGTTAGGACCATGCGATGACACTCTCCCTACTACAACCTAGCATCCCTTGTTCGGTCTCTCCTCGTTTGTTTTGTGTCGCCTCTGGAAGTGAAGTGAAAGTTAAAGTTAAGTTAAGCCATGTGGTGTTGTATTATTATTGCCATGTGCTGTATTGGCGTTGGTCATCCTTTGTTCTTGTTTGTCTTTCGTCTACCTGACTGTCAGTGTTTGGGACCTCATGTTAACTCCTAGCTCGGGGGGTGGACCTTAGGGTTCCACATGGTCGAGTGGAAGAGCTATTTTATCCATTGGTTCTCTTGTCAGGATCTTATGCAGAAAAGGATTTGTTTCAGTTGTACTTGTTTCAATGATGATGATGTAAGTGTATAACCTTGTACCAGATTTGTGTAATAGAACATTCTTTATGTATGTAACCTTTGATGTAAACTAAAAGTGGCAATGTAATGATGTCATGATGTACTTATATGGAAACATTTCAGTTATGTATTTTATCATGCTGATTCCGTTATTTGATGATTGCAATGAATGTGAATAAGTTATTTATTTGAGCATGGATTTGGATTCGTTACTGATGAATTTTGAATTATGTTAGTTGATTCGTTAAGTGATGCAGCCTTGGACCTTTAGAGAATATGTTGTAATCAGTTGTGTTAACGTTACTTTATCATTTTTTAAAAAAAAAATTTCCTGTTTCATATTGCATAAGTGTGTATCCTTTAAGGCGTTCAAGGTGGGCGTTACACTCAATCTAACCATATTTCTAAATTTAACCCTATTTAACATAATTCTAACCATAATTTTAGTCGTAACTCTAATAATAACACTAACCCTAATGCTAATGATAATCTCACCCTAATTTGAATAGTAATTATATTTCTAACCCTAACCCTAACCCTAACCTTAATCCTAACACTAATGCTAACCCTAACTCCAATTCTAACCATAATTCTAACCCTAACCCTAATTGTAACCCTATTTCTAACTTAAACACTAACCCTAACCCTAATTTTAACCCCTAACTCTAATCATAAATATAATATATAATATAATTTTAAATTATAATATAATATTATAATTATTATATAATTATATAATATATAATTTTAATTATTATATATATTATAATTATAATTATTATATATATTATAATTATAATTATTATATATATTATAATATTATATTATATTTAATTATTATTATAATATATCTAATCTATATTATAATACTATATTTTATATTTATAATCATTCATATAATTATATAATATAGTTAGAATTAGACTTGCCAGATGCTACTAGCATACCTATATTTAAAAAATATATCTAAAGTACGCTGAGAGATA
The DNA here is from genome assembly GCA_027924645.1 of Cunninghamia lanceolata. Classification (NCBI taxonomy): domain Eukaryota; kingdom Viridiplantae; phylum Streptophyta; class Pinopsida; order Cupressales; family Cupressaceae; genus Cunninghamia; species Cunninghamia lanceolata. Next base: position 1,003,150 of record BSBN01001549.1, on the reverse strand, counting down.
TCCTTCTCAAGGTGCTCAATGTTAGGATTGGTGATTAAAAAATAGGTGCCTCGAGAAGGATATCTCTCGGCGTACTTTAGATATATTAATAATAAGTATTATTATGATGAGAGGCATTCTACAGTCACAGGGGGTGGAGAAGAGCTTCAAGATTCTGTATAAACAAGATTCTTGTGTAATTAAAAACTCAAATTAAAAAGAAATTGAAGCTCAAAATTTTAAAAAATAGAACAAAAAGAAATGGACTGGAAGGCGGATGGTCAGTTTCATTTGCGCTTCAAGAACAATGATGGAGTAAAAGGTGTTACACAACTTTTTGTTTCACTATTTTTTCTTTAAATAAGCACAACTTTTTGTTTCACTATTTTTTTATTAAATATAAGGATCTCCATTACAACATTAGATGTTTGAGATGTTTTAAAAATCCTTTTCAAAACATCCCAAAAATGGCTTATATTCAATGTGGAATGGAGAATAGATCTCCAAGTTCATCTAAGAATTGATTCCTCTGTACTCAAATGAACAATGGAGATTAGGATATTCAGGACTACCATTTGGGTATTTGGATTGTCACATGTGGAGGTAAGATATTTGTTTCTGTATATGTAGCTTCTGTTTAGAGTTAGGGTTTTAACTCTCTTGGATTGAAATCAACTCTCCTCTCTGTTTGAAGGCCAGTTCATGTTCTTCGAGGGTTTGGGAGGCAATTGCAAAGCACACTAAAACTGTAGTTTTCTGCTTTCAATAAGAATTTGTAGGCAAATGAGCAAGCAAGACTCTAGCTATAAACTCATGATTATGAAGGAAATTTCACAGCTACTACTAGTTGTAAACACATAATTTGGAAGGCAATTTATTACTTGTAGTAATCCACTTTAAAAGCTCATTAAAAAAATATTTTCATTTATTTTTAAAATTTAATTATCATCCTTATTGTTACTACCTAAAGTTAAGGGAAAAGCTTTCAAACATGCAGAAATGAAATCACAACTAACCAAAGCTCCCAATGGAGTGCAAACTAGCTTAGAAAATAGTCAAATAAACTATAAATCTAAGCTAAACATTGCCTAATCTCCATTTTCCTCCTTAACCTTGCATAGTGTTCTTAGATTTTGTGGATTTTGCAACAATTTAGAGAAGCTCAAGTGTGTGGACATCAAGATATTGGAGATTGTATAGCAGATAGAGAGATTCAGAGCTTAAGAGATGAAAAATGAACTAAGAGATATCAATCAATAGATCCCAAAAACTAAGAGAGCTGAAAATGAGTTAGAGAAGGTGTTTTATAGCAGAGCCTATTTGAATGGATAGATCGGATTCAATGTTGACTTTGGAGCCAAAATGAAGGGTTGTGATTGATTAGGGTTCCCTTTCACTAAAGGACAATGGATAATTTAAAATTGGAAGAAATGGTGAGGTGTAATGTGATTTTTAAATTAAATAAATGGTGTTCATTTATTTAATTTATTTGAGAAGGGGGATAATGTGAAGTGATTAAATTAAATAGGTGAGACCTATTCAATTAGGATAAGGCTTTATAATTTAAATAAATGCTTATTTATTTAAATTAAAGGGGGAAAGGGAATAGTGAATAATTAAATAATTAATCAATTAAAATTAATTATTTAACCATAGAGGAAAATTAGGGAAAAATAGTAGAATGTGGAAGAGATTGGTGTTTTGCGATTTGAGGACACTTTTAGGTGTCTACATTTGGTCCCTCCTCGAGATGATGAGATTTATGTCGAGTAACATCATTTCAAAGAAGCTAAGGAAATGGATAGAGGAAAAGGATGATGATGGAAAGATAGGATGATGATGCCCCCTTGAGAGGATAGGCAGGTTGGACAAACACAGGTAAGCTCTTGAATGAAAGGGATTAGTCAAGGAAGAAAGATGAAAAGGGATAGAAAAAAGGGAAGGATGCGTTATGCTGCAATGAAGGTGAGAAACCATGATGTTTGATATAGCACTAGACATTATGCACCAAGGTATAAGGACCAAGGTGACGATGTGTCTCATGCCCCAACATAATACAACCTTGTCTAGATATAAGATATGAATATTAGCTAGGAATGATTCAGATTTGATACAAATGCAAGATAAAATGATAACACACACAAGCAAGTAAGAAAGCATGCACAAATGATATAAAAAAAAGGTATTGCCCCTGTTAAGCTATAAACCAATGATTAAGTGATTGATTGATTGATGATGGTGTCTGGTTTTAAGAAATGAAACATGTCATCTAAGATGCCTAATCTGGTTTCGACAAGCAACATCCTATATAAGACAATTGATTGGATTGACACTAGTGTTGTTGGCCATGCGAATCAACACTAGGATTTGATTGATGATTTATTGATTGATTTGGTTTACATCAAGATTAGGATTAAGACCATTGAATGTGATTGGATAATTTGACATGATTGATTGAATTGATTGGTATGGATTGATATGACTTGCATTTGGATCGTTGTTTGGAATGATTTGATAAGGATGATCGGATTATATGCATTGGATAAGGATGATTTGATTTGAGTTGATTGAGTGGAAGAATGGATTTGATTGATTGATGTGTTGGATTGAGGAATGACTGGGTTGATTGATTGAAGAAGTGAATTGATGTTTTAATTTGAAGGATGATTTGATAGACTTTATTGCTTGGATTTTTGTCAAGGATATTTGATTTTTTTTGATTTTGGGAGTATTTTATACTTTTTTGTCCTTCAGAAAAATTTTTTTTGTGTTTTTGAATGTTTTGATTTTTTGGATTTTGAATGTTTTAGATGGCATTAGATAACAATTTTGAATATCCTTTATGCTAGATACCAATGACAAGGGAAAACCAAGTCTAGGTGTGTCATGCCCACATTCCCTGTGTGGTCACGACATGCAACACATGTGTCATGTCCACATTTGTCATGCGGTCATGACATGAAATATCAAAAACCTTTCCACTTATCCCTAGAAACCCCCTCGCACGTGTCAGCGTGTTTGGTGGCAATACACATAAGGCATAAACATGTTAATCAAATCTCAGGGTAGTGCGATTACATGCGCAATCCCCTGCGTGATGATAGCTAACTAGGGGTTATGCGATGCGATGAGCATCGCCACTAGGGTTAGGATCGATTTGACCCGAACCCTAAGTTTCCTAAATGAGTGACATGATTTCAATATAAGTCAAAATCAAAACCCTAATTCTAGAGCATAAAAAGATTAATTAGCAAGCTCATCAATCCATAAATATTTTGTGAAACATTAAATTTATTAATCAAAGAATATCATAATTCAATTAAATAACCAACCTAGATCCCCAAAAAAAATCTGGCAGCATAACGCCTCTAGGGCGTATATGGGAATATTTTAATTTTAAAAAATCCTACCAAGAGTCCTCCAAATTTTAATTAACATTAATTAAATTTATACTACACTAGATTGATTTAGCGTTGCCCCATTAAATGTCGTAAGAATAGTCACCTAGGTTATAATAATTTAAATAAAATAATCGCTTCACTAGGGCTCTCTTTAAAATTAATTCAAATTCAAAGTTTAATAAAATATTCCCTAGCCACTATTAAGACTTAAATGAAGTTTCCCCAAAAAATATTAAATTGTCATCTATACAACCCAAAATAAAATTAATTTACTTAAGGAAATAAAGTGCTCTAGTAACATGTAAATCAAACCCACCCAAAAGAATTTCCTTCCCTAGAGAAGATTAAATATAATATTTAAATAAAACTTCACTATACTAGTGTTACCCTAGTTAAGGCTTGCCCAAAGCCTAAATAAAAATCTTAAGAACCACACTTTGAATTTTAATAAAGTTCTCTAAAAAATAATTAAAACTTGGCCAAAACCCACAATTAAATCAAATTCAAAAGAGAGGGAAGAAAATCCGTGCACACATGGAATAATAAAATTAAAACAAAAAGTCAAATTCCTTCTCCCATTTGGAGCCCTAAAAAGAACTAAAAATAAAATATCTATATCCTTAGCCAAAACCCTAACCCTATTCCCTCTCTCTTTTCTATCATTTTCTTTCTCCTATTTCTTTCACATCCTCTTCTTTATATTTTTTTGTGTTTTGCAGGTCTGAATAAGGCAGCCATGAATTTTCTACAGAGGTATACTTGTTGTGTATGCACTATATTCATAATAGGATTTTCTCTTCCCCTTTTTTTTGAGGTATATATATACACATGTGTTCTCTTTTTTTTATGAACAGGATACACAAAATAAACATACAGCAATAGAGGGGATCTGTACACAGTGTATATATATATATATACATTTTATATATTACAGGGCAAAGTAACGAGCAAGGTGCAGTGGAGGGTCGTGGCGGCCAACTGTATTAAGCTAAGGAACGATTGGCAGGAGGTGAAGCGGCACTGCCACATACTTAACATCCTTCGCAGGTTTTAATTTAGGTAAGGGAGAAAGGGGGTGTGGGGGGGGATGGTGGGTAGTGGGTGGGGGTTCGTCCCCCCACCCATCTCAAATAACAATAAAAAAAATAGTGCTGTTACTTTTATCTCTTACAGCAGAAACACTTATTAGAATTGGCCTTTCGGCCATTATTGGCATTTGGGCATTAAGCGCCCCAATACGTATCAGATGTAATATGATTTTTACTCAAAAAGAAAACAATTCTTATTCTAGTTTATTTAACCTATGACATATATATACACACACACACACATGTATATCTTGCAGTTTCACAGTTACAGTACAGTCCACTACAAATAAAAAATATATTATATATACATATATATATTATCAGACAGAAAATATGTTTGAAATAAATTAAAAAATCAATTAGATTATATATATATATATATATTTACAATAGATATAATACATGTTTATATTGTTAAATGCATGTATATAATTTCTCACACCCAGATAAATATTTTCCTACTAACAATACAACCATTTTTATTCTCTTTCCTTTTCCTACTTGCTATCATAAGCAATTTAAAGTGACAGAAATTAAATCAACTTTCCTTCTGCATAGTAAAGAGTAATTTTAACTACTTCCTTTTTTTAAAAGAGTATAACAGCTTCTATTATTTTTTTTTGTTTTAAATAACCTGCAACTATATTTTCCCTTTTTTTTTGTGCAACAAACAGTAACATAAAGTTAGCAATATAACTATTTTCTTTTCTTTCCTTATAGAAACCAACAACTTCTAAGCACATTCAACATAAGATTTTTCTCACAGCAATGATAAAAACCAACAAGCATATTTTTTCACTATTTGAATCATTTCTTTACAACATCCATTGAGGGGAATACAACAATGACTTTTACAATAGTCATTTCCAAGATGAGAGTGAAAACTCCTTTTCTTCTACACAAACAAAATACACTCCAACAAAATATGCCTTCACCCAAGCTCCAAATGTCATAATCAACAACCTGCAAGAACTAAACAATGGAGGGACAACCAAGCCACCCAAAAAAAATGCTCTCCTCCCTACCATAGACCCGCAAGTGGGTCACCCCCGAGCTTGGAGTTCAATCTTCACACGAGTCTCAAACCACAACACAACAATAAACAATCACATAATAACAAGAAGAACACCCATAGGTTTGAACATCACAAAATCCATAACAAATGGATTTGAGGAGGTAGGGGAGTGGACATCACTCGACTCAAGAGGATCACTCCACAAAAATCTCAATGTCTCAACACAAAATAAGGCATCAAGCCCAAAATGATAACTCCACGAATATATGAATTTCACCATGGCACTCATGCCAAACAAAAATACTCCATACTCCAATATCTTGCCCTCAAGGCCACAAAAATACCAATACCAGGAGGGTGACCTCGAGGAGGTTCACTCCTCCCCCACCCCACATATGGATGGACACACCAAGCTTGGTAGTCTCATCCCAAAACACCCAAAAACCCCACAACAAAAAAGAAACAAACACACCTAAGCATTTCAAGCACACAACCAAAATTAACAAATCATAAGGAAGGCTAAAATGCCTTGAGGCTTACCTTAAGAGCCCAACAATGGATGAAAGTTGAAGAAGAGCCCACAATCTTTCTCCAAGCCTCCAATCCTCCAAAAACCCTCTAACTCTCCAAAAACCCTCCAAAGATAGAAAATTAAGCAAAAACAAGAACCCCATTCCCCTCTCAAAGAGGAATTAAAATAGGCTTCATTCCAAAGCCTTGAGGAATGAGAAGGTGACACATGTCACCTTCTCCTTCCTCTTTCCATCCCACTTGCAAGGGAAAAGGAATGTGAGGGTGACATGTGTCACCCTCCCATCCATTCAGACCTCTCCCTCTCCACATGTGCTCTCACACATGTGAGAGCAAAGGTGGAGAGGTGGCATCTCTCCAAATGGGCTCCAAGAGGATAAGGGATGACACATGTCATCACCTTATTCTTTGCAGGGAGCCCCTTCACTCCAAGATGCTCTCACACATGTGTGAGAGAATTGGAGGAAGGTTCCACACACTTGAGGGTCTTGAAGACTCCCCAAGTCTTCAAGGTGGTGGAATTCCATGCCTTGGAAAGGGAGTGGGTCTTCTTTCATGGCATGACTCATCTCCCACACTTATCCAATTTGAATTTTCGCCACTTTTCTTTAACCTAAGATTAAGGTGACTAGACAGGGGTAACCCTAGGGTTTGGCATGCTCAAATGGGTCCTAGACCCTAGGGGTACCACCTAGGGTTAATTTTAGCCCATAGTAAACACTTTAGGAGGTAAAAATTCACATAAAATGGCCACAAAAATTAAAAGACACCAAGTGGTGTAAATTAAAACACATATTTTAGAATACATCATTTAAATAATATAAAAGGGTGAAATCTAGGCCAAATAATAAAATGCAGACATTTACGAAAACATCATACAATCACACATGATCCTTGTCCCTCTTGGGAATGGATCAGTCTAACACGAGAAACACATTAGGTGTGAGATCGATCTCTAATTTTCTGTGGTCTGGAAAATCACCTGCGCACTTGAACAAATAGATTAATCCAACATATATATATCATGAATAGCTGAAGCAAGGAAATGCAAACACTCACGTCATCGCATAATCATTTAAAATATTATACAAATCACATCATAAATAAGATTCATAATTGCATTTCTATATACTATCTCAGAATTAAAATCACATAGCAAATCCATATAATGATTTCACAACTAACATCTCTAATATCATCAAAGTGCATATCACATGTCTAATCATCATCAATGATTCAAAATTAGGATATAGTCACATCACAACATACTAAACATAGCTAACCAAAATAAAAGAATATAGTCTATAGAATCTGCATATCAGGATCAACAGTCCCCAAATGTCTAAATGTCATCAACTGCAACTATAGAATGAGAAAAATAAGGGAGTGAAATAAATAGGCCTCACAACGTGGAAGAATGGAGGTGGGATTGGGTGAATGGATGAAAGGATGGGTGATAGCTCATGATAAGTGGATGGATAAGAAATAGTGGATAGAATGGATGGGTGCATCATAAAGGAGCTAGGATGTGATCTCCAAAGACTATGTCACATAGGAATAACATGCCCCATTCAAGGTGTAATGCTTAGGTTTTTTCATGACAAAGCCTAGGACAATAAGATGATGATACGATTGATTTGGAAGGATGAGGTGTATCAAGAGATAACCAAAACATTTGTCAACATTTTGCCCCCAATATTTATCAAGATCAAAAGAGGGAGGGAGGATGAATGGATGCAATGGGATAGGTGTATATATGGGTGTAATGGATAAGGATGATAGGTAAGATATGTAAATAGTATGAAAGGATATGATAGGATGGAAAATGATAGGTTGGATGAGACAAGGTGCCCCCAAGTGTAAGTGGCATAGAAGATCATCCTACACATGACACCTATTTGCCAGTTCTTCATCATGGTACTTATCCAAGGCGCCACCAAGGGTGGTTTTCACCATTGGACGAAGGGATTTCTCTTTACTTTTTTTTTCTTTTTTTTGACTTTTTTGACTTTTTTGTATTTTTTGGAATAGGACAAGTGGATATGGAAAGGAGGGACTCAAGTGTTTAGCTCCATGAAAGGTGATAGTCCCATTAGAGATGGATGTCGTCGCATGGACCATGTCAAGTGTCATTATGCTCAAGATGTTGGCAATGGATTGCATGAAAGTGAGATGGATTAGGTAGATGGTGAATTATGAAAGGTACGATAGTGGATTATGTAGGACTTATGCAAGGATGAATGGAAGACTTATGCAAAAGCATGGACCATAGGAATAGGATGGGTGAAATATGTAGGATAGTGGATGAAAGATGGGGAGATGGAAGTATGTGGAAATGTTGCGAAATCGAATGGAATCATGACTAATGGTTGCACACACCATGATAAATAGTGAAGCTTTTGATGTGGAGGGGGTGTAAAAAGTAATGGAGATGTTTTCTTATGGGATGGGTGATATAAGCATTTAGGGACCCACATCTAGACTTATTATTTTTATGATTTTTGTTTTGCATGTGGGATTTCCATAACTTTTGGATGGAATGGAAATTTTGGATGGAAGGGGATGGTTGGGATTTTTGAGACATGGATGTCTCATTTGATTTGATTGCTTTTTGCTTAGGTACCCAAACCATTTTGTTTTTGGACTTTTCTTGTGATGGTATGGGCTTGGGTAGCTTTTTTAGTGTATTTTGCTTTGAATTTTTGCATTGATATCCTAAGGTATGAGGATCCTTAGGATTTTTGGCTTTATGGGTAGAGGCATCCAAATATTTGTTTTTGAATCCCTTGGAATGGGTGGAAGCTTTATGTTTACATTATGTGTGTATTTGTTGGTTACGATTAGGAATGCGAGGGGTTTAATGGAAGATAGGTATATTAGGCATTAGAAGCAACGGTGGTAAAGTGGATGGAGGGAAATTAGTAGTTGGAAGTAATGGACGTAAATTGGATGGTGGAAGGTGTATGGTCACATGCTTTTGACATTTGTAGGATGATGGAGGTGGAATGGCAGCATATGTTTTAGGAATGTGATGGGATTTGCGGTGGAAAGTGGTGGACTCAAGAGGCATGGAGGAAGTACCAACATCTTTCGATTGCTTACCTTGGGACGTGTATCCAAGGCCATATAAGCGTGGATGGATTTTGAATTGAATTGACTGCAAAATACCTTGTTCACGAAGGCCTAAGCCTTTACCTTGATAATTCATGTTTTGGAGCAAGTGATGGACAATGGGACTAGGCGTGGTTTGGACACTAGACTTGAGTTCATTATTGGATGGAGAAGGTGAAGTGGTAGACAATGGTTGTTTCTATCCTAAGGAGGAGCATTCATGGATGTAGGTGGTAAGACCAAGGGGATATGATGGTGGACTTGAAATTGGATCGATGGTAGATGTGGAAGGATCATTAGGATCTTGATTATGTTCATTGTACTTACTAAGATCCACACTATTGGTCTAATCATCTATGTATGCTTGGAAGCCACTTGTCTCATCATGGGGAGTGGATGTTTGTGGATCATGGATAGGTGGAGTGATAAGCTCTTGACCCTAGAATTCATAAAGTGGACTAAGGGGATCATCGTGGTCTTCTTGATCATAATTAGGATCTTGATCATATATGGGAGCTTGGTCATGGATAGGATTAAGTGTGCCAGGGATGGGTTGCATGGAAGGGATTTGATCTTTATTGGAATTAGGGACTAATGCTTCTTCATGCTTAGGATTGTACCCTTGACATATCTCTTGACTTTGAGTGGAAATGGAAGGCTCCTCAATAGGGTCGGTATGTTGTGGACCACATGATGGGCTTAAAGGGATGGACATGGTATTTGAGGGCTCTTTGGTAGGCTCAAGCATATGTGTTGGATGACATGGAGAAAGGTTGTTCCTTGCTAGTAACCCTTGGATCACACCCTTTGTAGGTGGATGGGTGATGGAAGTTGAGGAATTAGGATTAGGTGGACTAGGACTATTAGTGGATAGGTCCCATGGTGGAAGGACAAGAGGGGTAGAAGGTGTCAGCTTAGGATTTTGACTTTAATTAGGTGCAAGGTCAAAGGGATTGAATGAAGTGGTGGATTTGGATGACTCTACATGTTTACTTTTGTAATGTTTGAACTTAGGGCATGGAGTTAATGGAGAATTAGATGGTGGAAAAGATAATGAAGGGATTGTGTGAGCTAGGTTGGTGTCTCCCTTGTCAAATGTGGCATTAGGACTTAAAGGCATTTGATTCTATTGCCAAGGTGGAATTGGGCTCACATATGCTTGTTACGAAGTGAATGAATGTTGGCTCACATGGGAAGAAGTGTGATTGGTTGATGTGGCATTGACTTGGCATATGGATGGACTAGGTTGGTATGAAGTGGAGGGGGATCACACATAGGATTGAGGTGGAATGTGTGGTTGTGTTTGTTGGGTTTGATATGTGGATGGAGTGGGTTTTGAACTTGTCTCATCCTCATAATTAAAGAGAAAGCCTCCACGAAGTATGAACTTGGGCTTAGGAGGAGGGCTCCTTGGAGTACAAGCTTAGGTCTTGGTTTTGTCTTGTCATCAGGATTAAGAGAGCCACCTCTAAGTATGATTTTGGGCTTTGGTTTGGACATAGGATCTCCAAGGATTAGGATCATGTTGACAAGTGCTTGACTAGGATTAGGGTAATGATAAGGTGGAATGACTAGGAATGTGATAGAGTATGAGATTGATAGGATGATTAGATAGGTGATTAGGGATGATTAGGTTATAGTTAAGGTTGTGATTAGGATGATGGTGACAAGAATGAATGTGTTGGTGAGAATATTGTGAATGATATGTTTATGTGTTCACTATAGGGATGAGGATTTACTCCCTTTCTCTTAATTTCGCAACCGTGTCTCTATCATATAAGACTTGTGAATTTTGGGATACTATGGGGATGTTAATGCAAGGTGATAAGGCTCAGACTATGATAGAGGCTAATGGATATTAGTCTTCAAAAATTCTAGCTCCAAGAGGGTACTCTTGTCTACTAATAACCTTGTCAAAGTATAAATATGCTATCCATAAAGCACAAAAGCCTAAATATGCTATCCATTCCAAGCAAAAGCAAAAATCCAAAAGGCTATCAAATCCCACACCATCAAAAGAAAAAGAAAAAACAAAAATGGTGTGGGTCCCTAAACAAAAAGCACCAAACTCTAATGAGGCTTTCACATCCCAATATACCCCAAAATCCCAAACATCTCGTATCCTAATCCCCATTACTACCCACCCCCCATCCAAAATATAAGCTTCAAAATACATCATGGTGTGTGCAACTGTTGGTTTTTGGTTCCCCTCCACCACATGACATTCCTACATACCTCCATCTCTCCATCTTTCATCCACTATCCTACATATCTCCCCCATCACATCCATATGGTCCATGCTTTTGCATAAATCCACATAATCAACATAATCCACATCATAATCCACTATCCACCATCCATTCCATCTTCTCCTATCTACCAAAATCCATGCAATCATCATCCATAAGGCTATCCAACATGGGACCATCTTCTCCTTGCTATGGAAGGGTGAGTGCAAGATCATGATGGGCCAAATAGTGGCAATGCAGAAAAAACTTGTTGGATGAAAAAGTGCTAACATTTAGACTAATATTTAGATTTTGATGGAAAGGATACATTAATATTTCTAGCTCAAATATGGATTCCCTCTAAAAATACCTTAGGATTACCTCATATTTAGGAAAGTGGGAGCCCCAAAACTTGCCAAAGAAACTTGCAAAACCACCCATTTAGTGTTATCTTGAAATTTCCACAATTTCATCCTTGAAGTTGACAGACTTTTTTGTAACTAAATTTAATTAAATGAAAAGGGTTTATAGAGGAAGTTATTAAGATTATAAAAATATAATATATGCCTCATAATAATTTTAATTGGTAATTATTGTTAATTTTCTACATACGCTATGTCTGATTTCTTAATAGATATACATGTTGAAAACCATCCATAACTTTCAACATATTAATCCTTTTTTAAATCCAAAAGATGTGTCACATTCTAGGATTTATTGGGTATACATTAAAATTTAAAATTTTTGAGTTTCATATATTTTTGACCAAGTTAGGTTGGCTAGAAAATTAATTTTTAATATTTTAAAAATATCATAGAAAAAAAATATAAATAATTATTAATTTACTTAAAAAATTCAAAAAAATATGCATCACATCCGCTCGTGTGTCATTTACTTAAATCCAAATTATGGAGGAAAATAATTATTTTTTTCTCATACTTAGGTTGGCCGGAATGACACCTACTTTTTACATTTTTTCTGAAAATTCTAGTACTGCTTCATTGAAATATCTAATTTTCATCAAACTATTTTTAAAATTTAAAAAAAAAAAATTAGTAGCCCATAAACTACATTCAATTTATTACAAATTTTATTACTACCTTATTTCTAGATTGTGTAGATAACTCATTCAATTTTTGACATGAAGTTACTTAAGTCTGTTTTTCACGTTTACATTGCCACTTAGGGGTAGTGTTTGGCCCATCATGATCCTGCACTCACCCGAAAATAGATGCTAGAGTCCCCATTCCATAAAAAAAAATCAAGAAAATAGTAAAGAGAAAAATCCGTCCACATGGTGAAAACCACTCCTTGTGGCACCTTGGGCAAGTACCATGATGAAAACCCCTTGTGGGCGTCATGCGTAATCCCTTCTCCATCCATTTTGTATCCCTACACTTGGGGGCAAAATCATACCCTTCATCCACGTCCATAATATCATTTGCACATCTTATCCACTATCTTATCCTTATCCTATCATATTCCTATCCACCATCCCCTATTTATCCTATCATTTCCCATCCATTCTATCTACTATATCTTCCTCCTTAGATCTTGATAAAGACTAGGGGTAAAAGATCAAAAACATGCTTTGGACACCCCTCGGCATGTACTCCCTTTCCAAGCATATCCTCCATCCATCTACTACAAAGTCCATCCATTCAAACATGAACCCATCATACAAAATTCTAAGCATTGGGGCATATGATTCCTTGCAACCTAGTCTTTGGATAAAACCTGAAGCCCTCATCCATATATCTTGCACCCCTATCCTAGATCCCTTATCCCTATCACTTATCCATCCATCTATCATGAATCACCTACCCATCCTCTTTCATCGCCAATCCCCCTATCCAACCACATCACCTTCACCTCTAGATTTGGTGTTCCCTTGTCATTAGTATCCAGCATGAAGGCTATCTAAATTTCATCTAATGTCATCCCATAATAAACCATACCCCATCCAAAACCTTCAAAACTCAAAAATAAAAATAAATAAAAAATATCCCCAAAATCCCAAAAACATTAGAAAATCCAAAAACACCAAAAAAATCAAAATATCCCCAAAAATCCAAAATTAATACAAAATCCAAAAACACCAAAAAATCAAAAAATTACAAAATCCCCAAAAAAATCCCACAACATCATCACAATCACCCAAATCATCCAATAACATCAACCATCAATATCATCTAGCATGGTTCCTACCTTAATGGATATATTGTTACTACAATAGGCAGAATCCATTAATTATCATCCATCTTGGCAAGAGATAAAATGGTTGTTTGTTTGGTTTGTTGGTCTTTTGGTTTTTGACTTTTATCTTTTGTCCTATTCGAAGATCACATCAAAACTACCTTGATCTCACTATATCATGGTATGTGGCGAAAACATCTAGAATGGGGCATAGTCATTGCTTTTGTATGATGTGCTTGTGGGTTGACCTCATTACTCGAAGCTAGTATTCATGTCTTGTGGATCATAGGGTTGGTTCTAGTATATTGATCTCCTTGTGCATCTAAGGTTCGTCATACCTTTTTTGTATTAAGGGCTTATGTTATGAGTCCCCTTCCCTCGTCTAGACAAGGTTGTACTATCTTGGGCATGCATGAGATCACCCTCTTGTTTGCATGTCTAGTCCATGCAAATTTTGGATAAACATCATCACCCTAGTCTTCTATACCTTGGTGAAAATATCCACTTTGCTATAACAAACCTAGGATTGCTCTAAATCATTTTCGGCACAATGATCATCCATCAGCCAATCTTCCATAAATCATCATTCTTTCATCTCACCCCTTATCCTCTAACCACTTCTACCAATTTGTTCCGTCCATTTCGAGAGCACACCCATGTTCTTGCAACCCGCCTATCCTCTCGAGGGGGCGTCACTCTTACCAATCATCCCTAAACCTTACCCTCTTCTTGCAAACCAAAGACTTTTTTTATCCAATTCAACTCTATATTTTAACTTATTTGAAATAATGTTACTTAGCCGCAACACCATTTCAAAGAGGGGCAAATGTAGACACCTAAAATTGACTTGCTCTGTAAACCAATTTCCTGTATCTCTACACCACCAATTATCCCTCCTATTAATTAAATAAATTCATTTTATTTAATGTAAATGAGTGCTTCTGGATTAAACTGTGTGAGTATTTTTTCTCTCAATATTTCGGATCATACTCCATGATCCATCATCAGGAGAAAAAAGAGCAGGAGAAGAGAATTGAAATGAATAATTTGTAGATCAAGAAATTTTATATAGAAGGGGGGAAGAAAAGAGGTACGGGACCCAAGACACAAGAGGGAAAGAAATTTAAAAAAGGAATAAAAACTAAACACCAAAGAAAACATAACAAGACCAAGCAAGCAACGAATAAAAAGAAATTAAGCAATAGTGAAAAACTAGTTGAAGAGCTTATATATATATGCAAGCAAGAAATAAAAATTAAAACAGTAAAAGAGAAATAAAAATAAAATGAATGCGTAAATATATAAATGTATATATATATAGAGCAATAAATGTTTATATAAATTATAGAAAACAAATTTATATATACATTTATATATTTCTATATATAAATATAAATATGAAAATATATATATATATATATATATTTAAAAATATATATAAAAATATTTGAAAAACCATGTATATATATAAAAGAAAAATATATATATAAATTTACATAAACATTGATATAAATATACATTAATATATTAATATATGTATGTATGTATATATATATATATATAGATGAACATGCATGTTTATAAATGTAAGTATATAAATGTATATATATTTATAGGCATATACATTAGTGTATATAACTAGGAAAAATAAATAAATAAAAGTGTATAAATGAATAAGAATACATGCACAATTATATATGACAAGAGCATGAACGACTAAATCCACAAATGCAAAGAAAAAAGAATATGAAACAATATGAAAAAATGAGTAAAACTAAAAGAAAAAGGAGGATGGAGAAGGCAAAATTTATAAATTATAAAAAATAAATTTATATATACATTTATAAATCTATATACATTTATATATTTCTATATATAAATATGAATATATATATATATATAAATGTTTGAAAAAACGTGTATATATATAAAGGAAAAATATATATATAAATTATAAATATATAAAATTACATAACATTGATATGAATATACATTAATATATTAATATATATGTAAATATATATATATATATATATATATATATATATATATATATATATATATATATATATGTAAATGTATATATCTATGCATTTATATAGATGAACATACAAGTTTATAAATGTAAGTATATAAAAGTATATATATTTATAGGCATATACATTAGTGCATATAAATAGGAATAACTAAACAAATAAAAGTATATAAATGATTAAGAATCCATGCATAACTATATATGACGAGCATGAATGAATAAATCCACAAATGCAAAGAAAAAAGAATATGAAACAATATGAAAAAATATGCAAAGAAATAACAAGGGGATATATATATATATATATATATATATATATATATATATATATATATATATATATATATATATATATATATATATATATATATATATATGTGCAATTTATATAGATGAACATGCATGTTTATAAATGTAAGTATATAAAAGTATATATATTTATAGGCATATATAATAGTGTATATAAATAGGAAAAAATAAACAAATAAAAGTATATAAATGAATAAGAATACATGCATAACTATATATGACAAGAGCATGAATGAATAAATCCACAAATGCAAAGAAAAAAGAATATGAAATAATATGAAAAATATGCAAAGAAATAACAAGGGGATGAATACATGTATCTATATAAATGTATATATCTATGCATTTATATAGATGAACATGCATGTTTATAAATGTAAGTATGTAAAAGTATATATATTTATAGGCATATATAATAGTATATATAATTAGGAAAAAATAAACAAATAAAAGTATATAAATGAATAAGAAACATGCATAATTATATATGACAAGAGCATGAACGAATAAATCCACAAATGCAAAGAAAAAAGAAAATGAAACAATATGAAAAAAATGAGTAAAACTAAAAGAAAAAGAAGGATGGAGAAGGCAAAATGTGAAAGCATGAATACGAAGGAGAGCATGGGTAGAAACACAAACAAGAAT
This sequence comes from Cunninghamia lanceolata, assembly GCA_027924645.1. Lineage (NCBI taxonomy): Eukaryota > Viridiplantae > Streptophyta > Pinopsida > Cupressales > Cupressaceae > Cunninghamia > Cunninghamia lanceolata. Next base: position 986,609 of record BSBN01001549.1, on the reverse strand, counting down.
AACAAAGCAGAGAGGGAGAAATAAAATGACAATGAAACTAAAAAGAAAAGGAAAACTCCATCAACAGAGGGCAAAAGAGGAAGAGAGAATAAAGACGTAAGACACCAGGGAGACCAAGAGAGAACCATAGGAGGAGTGCCAAAGAGAACAAGTAAGCAAAAAGCATGATGAGCAAACCAAAGAGGACAACAAGAGGACGAAAACTAAACGAAGACAAAACCAAGGAACAAAAGAGACCAAGAAAAAGTCAACAGAAAGAGAGGGGTGAGTGGAAAGAATGGGGGGGCAGGTGACAAGGGGATACAAGGTGGCGGGTGAGAACTGAGGCCATGAAGGGGGATGAAGGAGAAGAAAAACAAGAAGGTCAAAAAGGAGAACGAGAGAACACAAAGGAAAGAGGAAAGCTAGGAGGAGGAAAGGAATAGGGAAAGAGATGAAAGGGTAAGGATGGGGAAGGATGATGGGAGGAGGGAGAAAAGTGAGAAGAGGAGAAGAGGGAAGACAAAGAGGTCAGGAAGGCGGGAAGGAGATGGTTCTAAGGTGGGTTAGCAAAGGATTCCAAGAAAAACTTAACTTCCAACCATCATCCCGATTGAGATTAGATGGTTGTTTGTTAATCTCTATGGCCTCTTTGAGTTTTCTCTTGAAGAAGTTGTCCTCGTTAGCTAGGATTTACGTGTCTTCTAAGAAAATGTGGTGCTTGGTTAGGGATGAGTGCTCAGTCAGGGAAGATTTGTGGACTCATTCATGCCTGATGTCCGTACTATGCTCTTTGATCCTAGTGCAAAAAGAATGGCCCGTCTCACCAATATAGGGAATGCCACAAGAGCAAATAATTTTGTAGACTCCAGAGCTAAGAAAGAGGTCTAAGGCGTCTTTAGGAGAGGGGATCTAGTTTCTCATGGTGGAAAAAGGTTTGAAAGTGCATTGGAGGCCTTTTTTAAGAAGGATCTTAGATATTTTGTTGGAGAGGCCTTCAATGTAGGGGAGGGTGGCAAGAGGGAGGTTAATTTATTTGGGCTTAGAGCTAAGGCAAGACTTGGCTTGATTGAAAGCTCTTAAGATGTGTTTTCTCTTGTATCCATTTAATTGGAAAACTTTGGTAAGGTGGGCGAGCTCTTGGTCTAAGTTTTCATTATCACAAATATGAAAAGCCCTAGTGGTCAAAGTTTTAAGGATACCAGATTTTTGGGCGGGGTGGTGATGCGAAGAGGAGTGAAGGTAAAGGTCGATATGGGTAGCTTTACGGTACACATGACGAGCTATGGAGCCATCTGGTTTTTTGATGAGAAGAATGTCAAGGAAAGGGAGCTTGTTATCCAATTCTAACTCCTTAGTAAAGGAGATGCAATGAGCTATGTGGTTGAGGTGAGAGTGGAATTCTTCAAGTTTGTCAAGGCCATGGGGCTAACATATGTTGGTGTCATCAACATAACGTTTCCACCATTTAGGTTTGAGGGGAAAGGAGTTGAGGGTGATATCTTTGAAGTGCTCCATGTAAAGGTTAGCAACAATGGGGGAGAGAGGGGATCCCATGGCAACTCCATCAAGCTGTTTATAGACAACTCCTTGGAAGGTAAAAAAGGTAGATCGAAGGCTAAGATCTACCAAGGAAGCAATCTCGGTGTTGGTCTTGTGTCTAATTATTTAAATAGAGTTCGGGATAGGGACCTTCGTGAAGAGGGAGACCCCATCAAAGCTAACCAAGAGGTCATCATCTTCCAAATTTTTATCTTTGATGAAGTCTACAAAAAGGGCAGAATTCTTGATAAAAGAACTAGACTTACCTACCAGAGGAGAGATCAGCTTAGCCAGGAAGGTGGCAAGCTTGTAAGTGGGTGAGCCCATGGTGTCCATAATTAGACGAAGAGGAATGTTGGACTTATGGATTTTGGGAGCACCATAGATATGAGGAGTGGACTCTTTGGAGGGTAAGAGTCATTTTTTCGTGACATCATCAAAAGAGGACTGGGAAATGGTAGATTTGACTTTCTTCATAATTTTGGAGATATGGTTGTGAGTTAAGACTTTATAGCTACTACTATTAGAGAGGAGGTTAAGCATCTTCAAGGTATAGTCATGCTTGTTCATGATGACTGTGGCATTACCTTTGTCTGCCTTAACAATGACAAGGTCAGTATTATTCAACAAATTCTTGAAAGCACGAAGTTTGTCTTTGGGAACATTGCACCTAGGAGGCTTAGCATGCCTAAGTGTGATAGCACAATCTTGTCTGATTTCTTCTGCAATGTTCTCTTGTAGAGAGTGAACCACGTTTTCAATATCAATTAAGAAATCTGTGTAAGGAATGAAGGAAGGGGTGATTGCAAAACCTAAACCTCTTTTTTTTAAAATTAGAGGTGAGCGGATCAAGAGGCACATTAGACAAGTTGACAAGTAATTTGTTTTCCCAATCATATATAGAGTTATAAGGGGTGGTGCGGTTAGAAGAAGAGGAAGAAGGGAGAGAAGAGGTAAGGGGCTTAGAAATCTGGGAAGAATTAAATGCAAGGGAACAAGATAGGTGAGAGGAGTGTGTAGGATGAGAGGAGCACGTCAAAGAAGAGGCATGAGAGCTATGATCTGAGCAGTTGGTAGGGGATGACGAACCCAAGACCGACAAGTGGAGAGGTTCGAGAGGACGGTAGGGAGAAATCATGGGAAGAAGGGACAAACTGGAGTTGACAGCTTGGGAATGGGGTGAACACTCAGGAGAAATCACATCAATGTTAATGCAAGAAGCAGATTCAACGGAAGAACATTACGAACAGTTGTGTTGGTGCAGTGTACCTGGACATTGTCGCAAGTGACCGTTGAGGCAAGTGCTCTGCTCTGGAGAGGTGATGGAGCAACCAAAGGGTGGAGGAGAAGGGCCATCAAATTCCTATGAACTAGATCTACACGCTAGCATGAACAAATGTGTTCTTTGAGTTGGAGTGACTGTCAACGGAAGAACTGGTAACGTAGTCTAGAGGCGAATTAAGACCCAAGCAAGTTTGAGAAGGACGAAAAAGAAGTGAATGGAGACATGGAGTGTGTGGTGGCTGATGAGTATGTGGGGACTGAGAGGGGCTAGCATTCATATGATGTAGATTACTGCACAGTCCAAGAAGGCACGACAAGGAGGGCCAAAAATCTAGAGGGAAAACATCGATATGATGAACCAAGGCTGATGTAACTACATCAGGCTATAATGAGGGGTAGGTGGGCAGAGAGGAAGGAAGGAGAGCAAGGGAGAAAGAGTTAATAACAGAAGCCACAGGAGGGTGTGGGAAAGGCAACCGTGGGACAGCTTGTTGAGAGGTAGAGCCCTCTAAAAATGGCGAGGGGACTAGACAGCAAGAATGGAAGGATTCCCTAAAGGAGTTATGGGACCGAAGAGGAGAAGAGGAATGGGTGAGACCTAGGGCTCTCGGCCAGGGTGGATAGGCAAAAGGAGTGCCAAGCCAACCGAGAGGAGGAACTAAAAGACGACGTTTGTTGACCAGAACCAAAAACTTCTTCTTTTGTCTTTTCTCACATTCAGCTTTGAGGCCCATGGCTCTGGCTTGAGAAGAAGTATCCAAAAGAATCCACAGGTCAATCCGCAAAGAAGAAGCCAACTCAAGGTGCAAAACAAATAACCTAATGGATAGGAAGTTGATCAATGATCGAGTGGATTTGATGACTGATCGAAGTAGAGAAAGACCAGCCTAGTGGAAAATATGTTTGGTACGATGGTTCCACAAATGATGGCAGATTTTTACAAATGAGGGTATAACATTGGCGTCCCTACAACATTTTAAGAAGGTAAGGTCTGCAAATTTCTTTGAAAGCTTGATCCTCAGTTTCTCCAGTTATTTTGATTTGTGACATAATTCCCTTCCATGAAGGGTATCTATAATAGACATCAAATTTCCACACTCCATGATAATGTAAATGAGTGCTTCTGGGTTAAACTGTGTGAGTATTTTTTTCTCTCAACGTTTCGAATCATACTCCATGATCCATCATCAGGAGAAAAGAACGCAGGAGAAGAGAATTGAAATGGATAATTTGCAAACCAAGAAAGTTTATATAGAAGGGGGGAAGGAAAGAGGTACGGGACCCAAGACACTACAGGGAAAGAATAAATAGATATATATATATATATGAATAAATATATCTATATAAATGTATATATCTGTGCATTTATATAGATGAACATGCATGTTTATAAATGTAAGTATATAAACGTTTATATATTAATAAGCATATACATTAGTGTATATAACTAGGAAAAAATAAAAAAATAACAGTATATAAATGAATAAGAATACATGCATAACTATATATGACAAGAGCATGAATGACTAAATCCACAAATGCAAAGAAAAAAGAATATGAAACAATATGAAAAAATATGAAAAACGAGTAAAACTAAAAGAAAAATGAGGATGGAGAAGGTAAAATTTATAAATTATAAAAAATAAATTTATATATACATTTATATATTTCTATATATAAATATAAGTATGAATATATATATCTATATAAAAATGTTTGAAAAAACGTTTATATATATAAAGGAAAAATATATAAAATTACATAACATTGATATGGAATATACACTTATATATATATATATATATATATATATATATATATATATATATATATATATATATATTAATATATATATATATATATATATATATTAATATATATATATATATATATATATATATATATATATATTAATATATATATATATATATGTAAATGTATATATCTATGCATTTATATAGATGAACATACAAGTTTATAAATTTAAGTATACTAGTATATTTATATTTAAAAATATATATCTACAGTACACCGAGAGATATCTTCCAATTTGTTGGCATTTATAAATTAATTGCAGCTAGAATATTTGATATGGTCACATGAGTTAATTTAAAAAGACTATGCTGCAAGATTTTTCATATTCTTCAAACGTAATAAAGAATAAGAATCCATGCATAACTATATATGACAAGAGCATTGAACAAATAAATCCAGAAATGCAAAGAAAAAAGAATATGAAAAAATATGCAAAGAAATAACAAGGAGATATATATATGTGTGTGTGTGCGCAATTTATATAGATGAACATGCATGTTTATAAATGTAAGTATATAAAAGTATATATTTATAGGCATATATAATAGTGTATATAAATAGGAAAAAATAATTAATTTTTTATCCATTAATAGTGTATATATATTTATTTAATTAACTTATCCCTAATCATCTACCCTTAACCATTTATCGATGCTTTGTGATCAATTAATTCATTTAATTTATCATTATACCTTACACCACTATCTCTCATTAATTAAATAAATATTATCAATATTTAATTAGTTAATTTATCTATCTCCCTAATCCTTATTAATTGGATAAATCATACTTATTTGATTAATCTACCCTACTAACCAACTTAAACCTAGCCTAGTTGATTAAATAGCAATTATTTAATTAGCTACCCTAGCCTACCTATCCCCTAAACCTAAATTAATTAAGTTAAACACTTAATTAATATGGTCAAACCTTGATTAACACTCATTCCCACACCCCACCAAATAAAAAATTAACTTTTATTCCCACTTGTCCTAGTCTCCATTAATGGAACTCTTCCCCATGAATGGAACTTGTCCCCATGTTAATGGAACTCTTCCCCATGTGAATTAAAAATTCACATCTAACTTGTCGTATCCAACTCTTTCCCTAAAATGAATTTTTAATTCATTTTTATTCTCATCACCCTTCTCTATGTGAATTTAAAATTCACAAATAATGGGAGCCATCCAATTTCATTGACCAAATCTTAGTTTTTAATCTCTCTTGTCCAAGCCTCTTGTGACACTTGTCACAAGACTACAACTCCAATCCAAACCCTAATCTTCAAGCATTCCTAACCATTGATCTAAGCTTTCAATCCTCACCCTCCATCTTTTTACCAAAAATCTATAAATAGATCCCTCATCTAAGCCATTTTAACAACTTCTAGCATCAAATCCAAGCCAAAATTTCTATCAAATCTTCTAATCTTACCATCATAATGCCAAAATCATTCTAGCCTCTCTATCCATATTCAATCTCCATCAAATTCTTCATCAAATCATCATCATCATATTGTGTTGAAAAATAAGGAGCAATCCACATACATTCAACATTGGGTAAAGCAAGGAGAGCTCTTGGATGCACTCTCCTCAACCTTGTCAAGGAGAAGGAAGGTTTCGAAGGTATAATATTTGTGTTTAATGTATTTCATTTGTATTTTTGACCTTGAAACTTTATCTTGTCTTCACTATCAACTCATGGTTTATGTAGAATAGTGATGTTTTTTGCAATGGCCTCTCTATCATTAATCATCAATCCTTGTAGTGGTCTTCCACCATTGTTTTTCACTAACAAGCCACTAGTTGAGATTTCTTGGATGCACTCTCTAAAATTCTTCAAAATAGGCAATAGTCATATCCTATATTTATATTCCAAGGTTGTTTCTACTTTGCTTTCATGGCCACAAGCTAAAACCAAGTATAACCTGAACATTGCAAATAAAGAAACTTTCCAATTGATAGTTGAGGTAGTGCCTCTTCAACATTTGCACAAGATTTATGTGTGTTCTACTAAACCATGGTTAAGGGATTGGAAATGATATATTGATGTCCCTTTCCATATCTACACCTCTAACAAAAGATACAAGAGGCTTTCTCTACATTTAACTATGGTTCAAAAGTTGAATTCAAGATGGTCTCTTCAATCACCATCTTTTATTTGGTAGAAACACTTCCAGATAATCTAGAAAGCAATGGAGGTCAAGATTACATATTTTTCCTAGTGTTTACTCTACTAGGGTCTTCTTGTTGGCAAATAGTCAACACATTTGGGTGTGTCTAAGCCAAAATGCTCATTTTGTGAGCATTTTGAAACAATCAAGCATTTGTTTTGGTTTCACACTCAAATGCAATTGGCTTGGTTGTGAGTTGATTACTTTTTCAAGCATTTTAGACCAAAGCCCTTTACATGGCACAATGTTTTGCTCAATGATGGGGTTACATTTTTTACTAAATTCACCCAACTATGGTATAGTTTTAGGTTGGAGATTGTTTTTAGCATTTGAAAATATAAGAATGTTGCTTTGTTTGATAATGTTTCTATTGATGCCAATTTTTCTAGTCAGACAAAATCATTGGTAGTTTCTAACGATCTCATACAGATTCAAGCTACGGCCAACAAGGTGGCTTTGGAGGTGGCACACCACTAGACTCTCCATGATCATTTGGGGAATGCCATATGCACTATGGTCACGGTTCTGCTTTCTTCACCTCCCCATTCTAGATCCCTCTTCTGGGATGGCTATTCTTAAACACCATCCACTTGAATAGTCAAAGGTATATTTTGGCCAATAAAAATAGGACAAATATTTACCATTTTTTGTTGTGGATGAGGTGTAAAATTATTATAGATTGTTTGACCATTAAAATAGATGATGTTTAAATAGAGTGTACTGAGACTAATGATATGACTACTCTAACTCTCCTCAGTATCAATTGCACAGCCAGCAAAGATGGCCTTCTTTGCCATCAGCTAAGCAGCTTTCTGGTTGGTCGCTGCCTATTCATTCATTCTACATCATATGTTAATCCCTTTGCGTTAAGAACCCAGTTCAAAAAACAACACTTAATAACAGCATAGAAGATTTTGAAAGCTACTCTTGCTCCTGCTAACCTACGATTCCGGTCAACTGCATTGCTTACCACATACGTAAGCACTTTACATTCTCAATAATAACGAGCAGCAACTTGCTCGTTGAAATTCTATTATATAGTTTTCTTGCTAAAATTGAAATTGAAATCTTTTAACATCCCAGAAAATTGAAGTATCTGGGCCTCAAACACCCATGTGCTTCGGGGCTTTTCGGTGCAGGTATTCCTTTCCATACCTGTACTTTACGTACTTCTCTGCTTATTAAAGTAACCGTTGGTGAATCCTCAGCTGGCACAGCTTCTGCCTAATTATATCTGCACTCGGGTTGGGACTTATGAGGAAGCTTCCACAGCAGATTTACCCTTACCCTAATGGGTGGGATGATTCACTCTCTTTTTTTTGGGATAAGGTTATTCTTTCTTTTTTAATAAAAATAAGATAATTATTTATTATTTTTATGTGTAGTAAATATGTAAAATTGTAATTGACCACCATTTAATGTTTAAATAAAACATAAAATTGTTGGTATGTAATTTTTGTCATAAATCTTTATTAATTATTGTATTGTGTTAATTAATGAAAATGATAAACATGTGAAACCTGAGTAGATTCTAGATGATGCAAACTAGTAAGTGTTGTAGAAAGATTCTAGAAAGGAGTCTTAGAGAAGTCTAGATAAGAATGGATAAGTTTGGAAATGTCTAGAAAGGCAAAAATATTTAATGCAATGTACTAGTATTGTTTGTTTAAGACCTCTATAAAAAGAGGCAACTTATAATCATTTGATCATCAATCAATAGAGATTGTTGAGTGCTAGGATTCGAAGCAACTAAGCAACTTAGCAACTTGTGTGTTTATGTAAATTTGTGTGTTTCATGTGTTGTGGGTGTTTTGTCTCCATGGATCACCATCAAAAATTGTTATTAAATGTTTGATGGTTGAAACATTTGATATTTAAGTAAAACATCTTTGTATTACTTTAACAAGTTACTCCTTTTAACTCTTAGAAAATAAAATAAAAACAACACTTAGTAGGTATATGTAATTAAAGTGTACTCCATCATAAAATAGGAAATAAGATTTACAAATATAATTGGACAACAAGCACTTATATTTATATATCTATTGCCACAATATTACACTTTTTCTTGGGGGGCACAAACATTATGCACAATACCAAACAAATAAGTCTATAGAGTCTTGTATTTAAAATAAAATGTTTTTATTACACATTCCCTTAAAATAATCAATTAATATTAATTATGCTAGGATTTTAGGGTTGAGATTAATAACAAATAATGTAATAATAATAAATATGGTAATTAATGCAAAAATTAAATAAAATGTACTTAACTCTCAATATGATCAAGAAATGACTCTTACAAATGTTATAAAATGATTCACCATTGCACCAAAAATTTGGATCCATAGGATGACAATCTTTGAGTAATAATTTTTTTTTTACCATTTGGTTCAAGACCATACCTACAAATATAATCTTCATATGTGTAGAAATGAACTAGGGACGTGGATATGAACTTTAGTTGTGGAAATGATCTAATAGAAAGTGCTAAATGGAAACAGCTTGGCTTGATCTTATCTACCTTCATTTCAGAAAATGGTATCGAGAGACATCATTTAGGAACTTGCTAGACAATGATTTGTTCTCCTTAAATGGTCAAGCCTTTGGGTAGGTTGATTCAACCATGATGAACAAACATTGAATACAACCATGCAATATGATGTTAGGATGCTAGTGCAATCATGATATAACACCTTTTGTCCTTTTGCATATGATTTCTAGATGTGCTCCAAGATATATGCACTAAATTTCTAGATGATTCAAATAAATTAACATTAGTCATTAATCATGATTTAGGTAGTTCATAATGACTAGTAAAAGAGGGGAACATGGGCCCAATTTAATAAATTCAAATTTAAAAGTTTGAGGTTAATATCTGCAAGTATAGAATTGATCTTGCTTAATTCTCCACCCATAAACTTGAACTCGGGTGGGGAATAGTGGATTTAGCAAGCAAGTTCAAAGTCTCAAGATGTGTAGAAATGGAATAGGTCTTGAATAAGGTTATTTGTCAACTTCCATGTAAAAATGTGTCAACTCGAACACTAATCAATGCATAAGGAATGATCACATAAATACACAATTTTCACCATTACAATTCTATACAATACCAAACCAATAAATCTATAAATATTGATGCATGTTAGTCATTCAATTATGATTATAACCTATCATATTTTTAATAATAAATAAACCTAAATTAGTTGAAATAGACACAAGTCATGCACTCTACTTAAATATCATCCATTTCAATGGTCAAATGATCAATAGCAATTTTACACTTCATTCATAACAGAAAGTGGTAAATATTTGTCTAATTTTTATTGGCTAAAATTAACCTTTGACTAATGAAGTGGATGATGTTTAAGAATAGCCCAAGTCATGAGCCTAATATTTTAATTCAAATGTAACAAAACATTTTTACACCCAATGTTTTTGTTTTTCATGCAATATCTATATCATGCACACAATATCTATATCATGCACACAGTTTTCCAACAATAAAAAATATGTTTTCCATATGTATAGTCACCTATTAAAATTCTCTTCTATAGTATGTCTATCTGTAATGCCCACTAGTGTATGTTATTATCTTTTGTATTAAACTTTCTAGTGAGGCCTTGTATTGCCGTTGAGGTGATTGTGTACCTTGGGTACTTATATGCTATGATTTGATGTATTTTATTATTTTATGTGATATTTTGGATCACCATCAATATATGTTATCAATGAGGTTTTATATTGACATCTTTTGTCTAACCATGTATTATGGGATGCATACATTGTGATATTATGCTTGGACTATTTTTGTGTTATGATGTGACATCACGCTTGTTGATGTGGTTCCATGTGGATGGCTATCAAGGGGTATGGATTGTGTATTTGGATTCACATGTGTGGATTTGTATATGTTGGAATATTTTTGTATTTTACCATCACTATTGTCACTATACCTGTTATATGTAATTTGATCATGATTATCTAGTTCAGCATTATGTTTTCAATGATTATCAATTTTTACACTTGTGTTTAGAACTGGATCATGTGGCTTTAAGATGATTTTCAGTTGATGTAGTTATTGATATTGTTTTCATCTATATTACATCACATGTTGGGAATTTATGATATGCTTCGCTATCTTGTATGGAGTAGGTATTCCTGATGTTTCATTGAGTGTGTAGGCACAAGTTTTATCTTTAATTGTGGTTATTTGGAGATGGTTGAATTTTATATCCCCATGTCTTAGTCACTTGAGTTGTGGAACGTATCTCATGATTAAATTAATATTTGAATCAAGACCGATTATGGATCCATGTGTTATGAATAAACTAGTAATGTGTGTGTTCTCATTGTGTGTGTTTATTTTATTGTTTTGATTTTTGTTTACATTTGTAATGATAAACAACTGCAGAGATGACCTTCTTTGCCATCAGCTAAGTAGCTTTCTGGTTGGTCGCTGCCTATTCATTCATTCTACATCATATGTTAATCCCTTTGCATTAAGAACCCAGTTCAAAAAACAACACTTAATAACAGCATAGAAGATTTTTGAAATTTACTCTTGCTCTTGCTAACCTGCGATTCCGGTCAATTGCATTGCTTACCACATACGTAAGCACTTTACATTCTCAATAATAACAAGCAGCAACTTGCTCATTGAAATTCTATTATATAGTTTTCTTATTTGCTAAACACTTCATGGATCCTCTTGCTCCAGAAAATTGAAATCTTTTAACATCCGAAAGAAAATGAAATGACTTGAATCATTTCTCTTTTTCTTTTCTTTTAAATTACATGAACACACAAAGCCGTAATTAGATTTGGTAAATAGAGACCTGTACATTGTTTTTGGTCTCACATAAACAGCCAGCAATTTGCTGTCAGTTAAATAAATGTTTCAACTAAAGTTAAAAATACAACCCTTCTTTTGAGCACCATTCACAACCAAATATCACAGGGATTAAAAATGTTTCACACCATAAGGAATATCCCTCGACAATCTTTGACTCTCAGCATAAAAGGTTCGACCTAAGACTTATACTCCAGAAACCTATTGTGAACACCATTACCTTTACATTCTTTTACGCAGAGCATTTGGAATTACTACTTAGTAAGATGAGATTCTTTGTCTGCACAAACTCCTGAGGAGAACAAGGTACTCTGAGAATCCCCTCTTGCAAGAAACCGAATTCATCTTGGGCATCATCCAGAATAGCCATAAAAAGCGGATGATTTAGCAAGAAAATGGGTACCACAAAGCGGGTGAGCTCATTCCCCTTTCCTACTCCCACCGCCACACAACCCTTGGGAATATCACTACGGCGCTTGTATGCACTCTTTAACAATAACTTGAAACGTTGTTTACTGATCAGAACACATCGGCTTTGTAAGCTATTCTGATTCGAAGTATCACTGCCCAAAACTTCATAGTCCAAAGCATTTGGGCTGCGCAGGAAAAGGCAGCGTGAGAGTATTGACATGGCGCACAAATCTGAAAGGTGAGATCAACACAGAGAAAGTAAGGACAGTTGTGAGAGAAGATGAAGTGCTCTGTGAAAATATAAGATCGAACACGCCGCGTTCCAAAAATAAAATTGAATTCCCTGTTAATAAACAATGCAACTCAAAGATAGCACAGTGTTTGACAGAGGAGCAGTTATTCGAGAAAATTGTATAATATTGTGGCGGATTCCTCCGCGTTTTCTTTCTTCTTGAGCACGCTACAGATTCATTAGTTTTGACGGTTGGAAGACACCATCTGGGCCTGCAACACCCATGTGCTTGGGGGCTTTTCAGTCTATCGCTTTGATAAAAAATTTTAATTTGTGGTGCAGGCGATCCTTTTCATACCTGTACTTTACGTACTTCTGTGCTTATTGAAGTAAAGTTTGGTGAATCCTCAGCTGGCGCTGCTTCTGCCATATAATCGGTGGGATGATTATTTATTATATAATCTTTTGGATAAGGGTTATCCATAATGGGTAAAGTAATTTTTTTTAATAAAAATAAGATAATTATTTATTGTTTTTATGTGTAGTAAAGAATGTAAAATTGTAATTGACTATCATTCGATGTACAATAGTAGTAAGGGGTGGAGTGTAATGGCTTGAGCATGTTAAAAAAAACTATTAGGGGAAAGGGGACAATAGCCGCCCACCCTAACTTTGTGCACGTCAAGCTTGTAGCTACACATATTGGATTTCGATTATTTTTTTTGGGTTTCTCTGTATGCGACCGAAGAGCTTAAAGCTATTCTTTCAACTTGTGGGCACTTATACATTTCACTCTAGGACGTGTTATTTTATGTGTAGTAAAGAATGTAAAATTGTAATTGACTATCATTCAATGTACAATAGTAGTAAGGGGTGGAGTGTAATGGCTTGAGCATGTTAAAAAAAACTATTAGGGGAAAGGGGACAATAGCCGCCCACCCTAACTTTGTGCACGTCAAGCTTGTAGCTACACATATTAGATTTTGACGATTTTTTTTGGGTTTCTCTGTATGCGACCGAAGAGCTTAAAGCTATTCTTTCAACTTGTGGGCACTTATACATTTCACTCTAGGATGTGTTATGTACACATGGGTCGAAAAAGTGTCATTTCAACATGTCACCCCATACATGCGCAACGATGTGTCGATAACTGCTCACGTTTGTCAAGCTCATAGCTAGACATATCGGATTTCAACAAATTTTTTTAGGTTTCTCTGTATGCGACTGAAGAGCTTAAATCTATTCTTTCAGCTTGTGGGCACTTATACATTTCACTTTAGGACACATTATATGCACATGGGTCGAAAAAGTGTCATTTCAACATGTCGCCCCATACATGGAGTTGTGAACATGTATTGGTGCATTTGTGTTAATTTATTAGGTTGGTATTTTATATGTATTGGTTCTTTTTAAAAATTTAATTGGGGGGTCAAGTGCACAATAACATAGCGGTTATTGGGGCATGGGCGGCAACTAGCCTCTTTCCCCTAATGGGACGACATGTAAAAATAATAAAAAGTATAAAATAACTATTAAATAAATAAAATAGAATAATTCTTAAATAAATTTAACTATAAAATAACTCTTAAGTAAATAAAATAAAATAATTCTAAAAATAAGGAATCCAAAATAAAATATAAATATGATTTAGATGTAATAACTCACTCATGAGTAGGATAAGATCAATGGGTGCGAAACTCCCAAGTTTTAATGGCGCTAGGGTTTCTGTTAATTCCTTTGAGTGCTTGGCTTCAACTGTTGCAATTTCTACTCTTGTTGATGGTAATGGATGCGGCGGACTCCGGCATGATGGTGGTTGCTCTGCACGCCTTTCTGTCTTTGGGATCAAAATGTCTGCGTAGATGGAGGCGTTTAAGGCAATGTTTCCTGTTGGATCTGGAGGGGAAGCAGTCGATCAATCGGGCGGTAAGGAGATAAAAATACCTGTGAAGGACAATAATTTGTCAGCCACGGTGGCAAGGAATCTAACTACTAGGAATGATAAAGTTGCAGCTAGGGTTTCATTCTGAGATGCTGCCAAATCTGGGGTTCATTCTAGACCCACCCCAAAAATGAATCCTAAGCATCCCAATGGAGATGAAATAGGAAGGGTAGTTCAATGTTCAAGTATTCCCATTGAATTAAATTTGATGTCAATTTAAAGAAAGAGTTGTTCGAAAATTAAGAGTATTTTGTTGAGAATGGGTTAATTGGAAGGTTTAACCACTTATGGCCAAGCCTTCCGGATTTGCACAAATGGATATCCGAATACTGGAAGCCTCTGATGGAAGAGAAACTAGAAATTTATCCCTATGCTAGAGGCTTCTTTATTGTGGTTTTCAATAGCAGAAAGGATAGAAACACCATTTAAAGCTATTTGCGGATGTGGGGATAGAACATATTAATGCTAAAATCTTGGCACCCACATTTTAATCCTTCAGCTGTTCAAATTGTTTTATGTTATGTCGGTCTGGGTTTGCCTTCCAAAGCTTCCCCTTCAATACTGGTTTGGATCCTACTTTGCAACAATTGGTAACTTAATCGGCAATTTTGTGATTACAAACGAAAGCTCTACAAATTTTATTCACATGACTTTTTGCCTAGATTTTGGTGGAATTAGATACTTCCAAAGATCTTCTAGTAGAAATAATTCTGAAAGTGGATGGTCATAGATGGACACAACCCCTACACTATGAAGGTTTATCTTTTCGATGCAGAAGGTGTTATAAAACATTGTATATTGCAGCTAATTGTTCAAGCATTAAAATCCATTCAAAGCATGAAGCCACGTGGTGGAAAGATGTTGTCCCTCAACATTACACTGTTAATAGTCTTGCTGGAGGGTAAGAATCATCTTTGAAAGTAGCCATAGGGAACAAGAAAGTTCAACAGGAAGTCAAACAACCCTCAGATTCAGAGTTGGGTCAGGCACCATTTTAGAATGCAACCTTGGACGCCAAGGGCACACCAAAAATTAGTAATGACTCACATCAAGAGCCATACCAAAAAGTTGTCATGGAGCCCAAGGGCATGCATACTCTAGAACCCTCAGTGACCATTAATGGTTCCCAATTCTCTAGTGATGAGTGTGCATCAAATCTGATTGTATCTCAACTTTCTCATCTCCCAGAGGATCTAAACGAAGGTGAAGGTGTCAAAGAATGGCATGTAGTGAAGAAAAGGAAGAAGGGCATCTCCAAAAGAGAGGAGACCTGTAGCAAACTGCACTTGTGGTCTCACTCCAAAATGGGTGTCAACGCCTTACCATAATTTAGGTTGCTTCAGTTGTGGATCTTTAGCTCAATGAGATCCCTCTATTTTATGAGATCCTTTTGTTTAATGTAATGCACCCCTATTTATGGGTCTGATGCACCATTTTGTTTTTGTTTTCCTTTTTTTTAAAATGGAAGCAGTCTCCTTGACCGCAATTTACCTATCAAAAAAACATAACTCACTCATGAGTAAACATTATTTAGATAGATATTAGAAATGATATTCATAAAGAAAAAATAATAATTCGTGAAATTTAAACTAAAGTGATTTTTTTTCATTTATCTTGAGAATATTTACTGTACTACTATTGAAAAATAAAATAGCTCTTCAATAAAAATACAAAGTAGATAATGTGTAAAATAGTTCTTAACTAAAAGCTAAAATAAATAATTAATTCAAAAAGATTACTTACTATTTTATTTTAAAAGTATATTAATTATTTACTAAGTACATAACTATTTACTATTTTATTTATCAAATTACATAATAATTTTAATAATTTATTTATTTATTTAGTTACTATTTTTATAATATTTTATCTCTCTCAAGTCTCTTCTACTATGTTTTTCTAATAACTTAATATTAATTAATTTTGTTATAAGTTTTATGTTCTCTTTGCTATCATTCTTACAATCATTTCCTATTTTTATAAATTATATCATTTGATCATGATTAACTTTAGGTATTAATTTTGTCTAACTATTTTTATAACTAGCATCTCTATCTTTTGAAAAAACTATGTAGACCCAAGAGATATCATTCTAGAGACACCTATCCTGCTTTAATCAGAAATCCAATTAAAAATAGATGTTTTACATAGATTGTTGAACACCCTAAATTTTGACTATGTTTTACTTTTTACTTGTATGTAATTGGTAGATAATTTTGCATGGATTAATGATTTGACGTTTGTGGAAATGTCAGGATAAATCAATGATTTCATGAGTTTATGTTTATATATTTAGAATTTAGACATGTGATTATATGATGTCATGATTTTTTATTCATAAGGTTTATGGATTGACTAATGATACACTCCCAGTTTGGTGATAGTAAGTTGTAACCAGGAAACAGGTTTCCGCCCTCCGAGAAAGAGAGGGAGAACATCATCAGAGAGAAGTGAATAGACGTATGGATAAGAATAGGTTGTTGCCATCTAAGTCTCATGTTTGCACCATTTAGTGAACCCTCATCGAGTTTGGTAAGTTGTGTTCAACCAATTGGTCAAAGTTTGGTTTCAACCCGACAATCGTCAATTTGTCATCAAGATCCATTAGCACAGGTTTTGTCGAAAAACCATGTCTAGATAGTATGACAATCGAGAAGATATGGTCGATAGTCGTTATTTTCCTTATGTGATATGAATATAGTTTATATTATTATAACAAATTAAATATTAGTGGTTAAACTATTTCATTATCAGTGATTTCTGATAAGTTTTTCATTATGACAACCGATATCTTGGTGTTTATGCAAGTTAGAGAGGGGGAGAATACCTCGACCCCATTCTTGTACCTTGACGAGAGTTAGAAACAATTTAGGTATACGTAGTATACACCCTTGTTATGTTTATATATATATATATATATATATATATATATATATATATTTGTTTAAACCTTTTGTTGTTGGCGATTGAGCTTCTTATAGAATGTGGTGTAATAGCAAATTTAATGCAACCACTTTTTGTTAAGAAATGGATGCTCGACTCCTTTTCTCCATGACAACATGGAGAGTATGAAGGAGATTTTATTAAGATTGGGGAGTGGTCTTAATGACCAGTCACTCCACCATCTAACTACTTGCATCGTGGAGAATGATAATAGGCATGATTTCAGCAAGGAATCTCTACAGGTAAGGCAAAGTAAAGCCTTATAAAGGCTATATCATCAGATAGGAATGATAATCGAAGCAGAGTGATATCTTTTAGTTGATAACATGCTTTTGTTAGTACAAAAGATAAGTGTTAGTGCACGGTAAAATTGAGAAGAAGAAAGAGCTTTGAATAAGGAAGCCAGGGCTGAATAAGATAGAGAGTTCAATTAAACATAGAGAGCTTGTTCTTATTTAGAAAGTCATGGGAAAGGAGATAAATACTTAGAAGGAGGAGATAAGTCAAGCTTGGGTAGAAAGGAGTTAGTTGGATCTTGCTCAGGGATTAGAAACTGACAACATTTGGAGGTAAGAATGTCTTAGATAAGCATTTGTCTACATTCTTGAACCGTAGAAGTTTATTAGCTATAAGGATACTTGAACCCTATTTATTAATTATGATATTTTATTGAGAATAATTAATCAATTATATTGTTTCAAATAATTATTTAGATAATTTAATATTGTTTACAAAAGAAAACCATGCATTTTCATTATATGCTTTTCTATTTACATATTTTATAGAAATTCTTTTATTTTATGCCACATGCAAGGAATGGCGGTTATACATCTTCAAAAAAGAACATTAGAAATTAATATTTGATTTTTATATTCATTTTAGATGGGGGGCTAATTTTAGAAAAAGAGGAGATAGTAGGAGAAGAGAGGTTATGAGAAACTTGATAAGATTTGGGGAGCTCTAGAAAATAGTTTTGGGGAATGTTATAGGTAGCCTGCATCGGAGCCAAAAATGTCATGATTCGCCTGTCAAATGGCATCAGCAGAAAGGTAGAATTCTCTGACTTTGGCATTGCTCTAGATTTGAGGAATAATTTTCCAGTATGCACTAAAACTAAGAACCCTACCAATGTGATGTGTCTAATACTTGGTTGAATGCATGGTGTTGAAATTACGATTAACTATGTTGTTGATGGTCTTGATATCACACATCATTGGACTTCATTTGGCTTACCATTTGTGGTTGATGACTTCTTGAAACACATCCCCTCATGTATTCCTAGGATCTACTGTCATATTAAGTGATTAGAAACTATGGACTTTTTAGAAAATCAATTTGTTTATATCCTACAGTCTTTTCATTCCATGTGACCACCATCTCTTTGAGGCATTTTGTCAAATCGTTCATGTGCTTGTGCATGCTTCCTCTTTTAGCATCATTTGCTTTGATGAATTCCCTTAACCTCTTCCAACTCTAGTTTGAGCATAGATTTGGCAAATGCTGGAAAATATAGAGAATTCGATCATGCATCTGTAAGCACAAAAATCACGCACAGCCTCCACAAGGACCCCTATGATGATTTTAATCCTTGTCACATACATGTAAGTGTAAAATTTAATGCTCTCTAAGCATAAAACCTCATGATGACATGTCTTCTTTCTTGTCTTTTGTTGTTTCCTCTTTGTCATTTTCTCTCTCTGTTTTCAACACTTTTGCGACACTTGTCGATTTGCATTTTCTGAGCTTTTGACCTCGTTCCTAAGCCTTGTGAGTGTCTTGTAGGTGATTTTTCACCTTTCCCCTATATTTTTCATCCTCTGCACCCCCTAGAAGCCTTCTAGAGGTCCCCCCATCCATCTCCAACTTTCGGTTTTTAGTTTCACTCAACCAATCCAAATCTCCCCTATTATTTCTAGATCTCCCCCGGGAGATCCTGAAGGTGTAAGTGGAGATTTGGATTCTTGCACATGATTGACCTATTTCCAAAGGTATATCACCTCCTTTTCCTCTCTTCAACCATCTCCCATCATGATGTTCCTCTAAAAACCCTTTTCTATCCGAATCTCCCCTAGGCGACCGAGGATCTCCCCTAGACGACCCTGACTGGTGAAAGGGATGACCCACTTTTTCAGTGTTTTCATCAAAAACTAATGGTACCATTACGTAGTCCTTGAAAAAACATGCACTTTCAAAAAAATAGCATGTAAAAAGGAGTTCGTATGTGCTCGAACGAGCTCCCGTAAGTTTCATATGAAAAACATTATTTTTGAACGTGAATTCCTAAATTCATTTTCATTTTTTCTCATCACAAGTAAATAAAATTAATATTTTATTTACTCTCCAAATTATCTATTATCCATGAAATTAACATTTGCAGATTTCCTGCTCTGCAACTTTCTTGCTCTCAACGTTGTTTGAACCTGCTTCGCTCATGGAGGTCGTCAGCCCTGGGGGGGCCTGCCCCGTCTATGAGCCCTCAGGCGGTTCCTACTAACAATGTTACTACTCCAATCAGTACTACCGAGCTCAAATCTCCAGTCTCGGGGTTAGATCCCAAGGCTTGGAAACGAGCCTTACTTGGGAAGAATGATATGCATGTCAAAGATTCTGCAGCCCCAGTGCAGTCTAAGCAGGTGAATGGAACGAACTTCCAGATCCCAGATTTGATGATGGATAAAATAACCTCTGCCTTGGAATTATCCTTGGTGGGTAGGTTCCAAGCCTTTAGGCCCAACATTGATATGGTTAGACGCTAGGTGGCCTCGAGATGGCACCTAAAAGGTAGCGTGGTTACTAGTGCCATGATAGGTGGTCTCTTCCTTTTTAAGTTCACCACCAAGGAGGACTTGGTAATGATCTTGGCTGGCAGTCCTTGGTTGTATGGCAAGCACAACCTCTACCTAGCGCACTGGAAACCAGGGCTTGACGCAGCTATGCTAAGCAGGTCAGCTCCGGTCTGGGTCAGGCTCCCAGGACTCCAACTTGAGTTCTGGGATGAGGAGATTTTCGCATGGATAGGGAACTCTTTTGGGTGTTTCATCACTCTGGATAGCACTACCAAGCATAAACCAGGTTAGTGTTTGCTAGATTCTATGTTAGTGTTGATATCCATAAATCTCTACTTAATACCATTAACTTAAAATCTAAATATGGTTGTATACACCTAAAAATGACACGACTCTATCTAAATAAATATTCTTAATATTTATTCCATTCTAATTCTTCTATCAATAAATAAATAAACAAATTTATTTATTTGATTCGTATTCCTCCAAATTAATTAAATATTTAATTACCTCTTCTAAAGTCAAAATTAAATAAAATCCTTTATTTAATTAAATTCTTCCAAACAATTAAATAATTCTTAATTATTTAATTAAGTCAAAATCATTCCACCAAATTTGAATAAATCAAATCAAACTTATTTAAATCCTCTCAATCTCCAAAAATAAAATATAATCAAATATTTTATTTATTCTTCCAAATCATGCATAACAATTAAATAAATTTATTTATTTAATTTACTTTCTTATCTTCTAATTCTTCAAATATCTTCCAAATCTTCTAAAAATAAGTCTTCCTCTTCATGTGCACAAAATTAAATAATTTCTCTCAAATCATGCAAAAGCAAATCTCAAGTTGAGTTAACTGACTCAATCATGTGACACTTGTCTTCTTCTTATTCGCGCACATTCCTCAACCGTTCTCAACCGTCGATCTTATCATTCTTTCTATACCGTTGATCTTATCTTCTCGCAAGTCTATAAATTGAACCCTCTTCCTCCATTTCATTCATCCAAGCTTTTAGTATTGTTACTCTGTAGGAATTACAGCGCACCTTTCGCACCCAAGTCATTCCATTTGCTTGCGATCAACTTGTTACCATATCACTACCATTGTTGTGAAGCTCATCTTCATTACAAAGCACTATCATAGCCATTCTCCATTGACAATCTTGGAATAGCAAGGAAGTGCACTCTCTGGGGGCCTTATTCATACATGCAAGATCGATTGAGATAGACAACCAACGGAAGCTATGACGTATTGAGGTTTGCAAAGGTTTCGTCTTTGTTTGTTTGATCTTGATTATTTCCCTTTTCATTGAGTTTTGGGTATTATTATTATTGATATATTGATTATTCATGTTTACTCCAATTTTCCCTTAACAATGGCTACTGGGAGCAGCATCTAGAGTATGAAAATACTACCACTTTTTGCCAAAATTGCTCCAAAAAAGGGCATCTTATCAATGAATGTAAAAAATTAAAAACATACAAAGGTAAAGAGGCCTCGAAGGAGGAGAATATTGTGGAGGACTACCCGTTCAAAGAGGACCTACTTGATATCATCAAGTCCCCTTCAATGATACAGCAACAGGAGAAGTACCAGGCTCTGGGAAACCCTCAAGGTGAACTTCCAACTGCAACCAATGAGCCCCCGTGCCACTACTACAGAGTCTGTGGGTTTCCGAGGTTGAACAGTCGACTTGGAAGAAGGGCACTTCCTTGGGCTTGGTTGAGATAGAAGAAGGTGAAATACTAACTCCCAATCACTTAACACCCTTGCCAAGGATTGATGCTCCTAGGTCTTTGGTGGCTGTTAGAGAGCTGTCAATTAGCTCGAGGACGGAAGATCCTAAGGCTGCAGCTTCGCCAAGCACAGAAAAATTCATCCTATGCCCCACAAGGATCATTTCCCCTGGGGTTGGTCCCAGTAACCAGGAGGGGTGGATTACCCCCAAAAATAAAGGCAAAGGAAAGAAGTTAGTGGATGTAGGGACAAAAGGAAAGGCAGGCAGACTGTCCCAGAGAGAAACCAAAAATAGAGAGGCAACCAAGGAAGTAGTCAATGGAAGACAATGCATGCTAGAGGCTATCTCTAGAAGACACCATAAATGAAGATCATCACTTGGAATGTGAGAGGGCTTAATAGTCCTCATAAACAACTCATGATCAGGAGCTGCATTTTTGACAATAAGGTGGATATCATCCTGCTCCAAGAGGTTAAGACGTCTAAAGACAACTTTAAAAAGATTTCTAATAATATTTGGCCCATGGCAGACTACATTATCAGCCCTTCCACGGGTGCTTCGAGGGGCCTGGTTACTATGTGGAACAAACATAACATCTCGGGTAGCTACTACTCACATGGCAAACACAGCCTAGAAATTAAATTTACTATGAATAAAAAAAATTGGAAGATAATCAACATATATGCCCCTAACACTAGGAACGCTAGGAAGGAACTATGGGACGGCTTGATCCCTAAAATTAATGTAGAGAAAATAACCCTATGGATTTTGGGAGGAGACCTCAACACCCCTCTATCCCCTTCAGAAAAGACTGGAGGAAACATGGACTATTCGGACAGTATGTTGGACCTGGCGGACTTCCTAAGTCAAACTGGGCTAATGGATTTAGAGATGAACAATCAACTCTATTCTTGGACCAATAGAAGAAGGGATGATTAGCTAATCCAGGTCAAACTGGATAGATTTTTGGCCTCTACTAACTAGGATGGTGTGCAAGGTTCTTCCCTAGTCGCCCTCCCTCGCACCATCTCCGACCACAATTCCCTCCTCCTGTCTTGGACTGGTGGTGCCCCAAGGGACCTTTCCCCTTCAGATACGAAATTATGTGGGCCTTCGACTCCAATTTTAGACAATGCATTGCTGATTGGTGGAGTATTCTGGTGCATGGATCTCCCATGTACAGGCTCACCCAAAAACTCATCCATGTTAAGCATAAAGTAAATGGATGGAACAAATTATGTTTTGGGAATGTGATGCACCAAAAGAAACACATCTTTGACAACTTAATGGAAGTTCAAAGCAACATGGCTAGGGGGGATGTGATTGAGAGTACTTATAACATGGAAGAAACCCTACTTTAAAAAATTAAGGACATTACCAGAAGGGAGGAGATCCTCTAGAAACAGAAGTCTAGGGTGTAATGGCTAAAGGAGGGAGATAGAAATTCAGCTTTCTTCCACCATTTTGCTATGAAACATAGGAAGAGGAACATAATCACCAAATTGATTGATGGGAACAGAGAATTTACTGAGGACAAGGAACTGGGAGATCATGCCTCCAGTTACTTCAGAAACTTCTTTATGGAGCATAGAAACAAGCCTAACAAAGACCGGGAAGAGAAGATGTTGGACTGCATTCCCTCTATCCTTATGGAGGATGATAATCATAGTCTAATGAATCCTACTACTGAGGAGGAAGTTAGGGCAGTGGTGTTCTCCATGGGGGCCTTCAAAGCTTCGGGTCTAGATGGGTTCCCCCTAGCCTTTTTCCAAGACTTATGGGAGATAGTGGGTTATGATGTCACGACTGTTGTCAAAGACTTCTTTAGGACCGGAAAAATCCTTAAATAGATCAATGCCACGTTCATTGAGCTTATACCCAAGAAGAGCATCACGGATTCCATGGCTAACTTCTATCCTATTAGCCTTTGTAACACCATTTATAAGATCATTACGAAGACTCTGGTCCTCAGACTTCAACCGTTGTTGGACAGTATTATCTTTGATTATCAGAAAGGCTTTGTCCTCGATAGACAAATTATGGATGTGTCTATATCCACCCACGAAATCATTCACTCAATGGACAGAAGTAATACTCTAAACATGGCTCTGAAGCTGGATATTTCTAAAGCTTATGACAGGGTCTCCTGGGATTTCCTATTTAAGGTCCTTAGGAAATTTGGGTTCAGGGATAGAATGCTAAATTAGATAAAAGAATGTATCACCACTGTCAAGTACTCGGTCCTGGTCAATGGCACTCCCCAAGGGTTCTTTAAGGCAAGTAGGGGTATCAGACAGGGAGATCCCCTTTCTCCCTACCTATTTATTATGTTGGCTGAGGTTCTAGGAAGAAACATCCTATCCCACCTAGATAGCTAGTCCCTCAGGGGGGTTAAAGTGGCATCCACCTTGAGTCCATCTATTGTTCAACAATTCATGGACGATACTATGCTCTTTGGGGCAGCTTCAGTGATTGAGGCAAGAAGATAGAAAAACATGCTAAACTCCTATGCTAAGGTTTCTAGTTAGTGTATTAATTATGAAAAAAGTAATGTATTTTTCTTCAACAGTGACTTGGGGCTACAAGTTAGGGTGAGAAAAATCCTTGAGTGCAACACGGCTAATCTCACAGTCGTTTATCTGGGTCTTACCCTCACGGTCAAGGAGGTGACCCTAACTTTCTAGAACATTGTCCTGGAAAGAATCCAAAATAAAATGGAGGGATGGAAAGGTAAACTCCTTAGTCAGGCTGGCAAGCATCAACTGTTGAAAGCCTCATTGCAGGGCATCCCTACCTATTTTCTATCTCTGTTTAAAATGCCCAAATGTATGGCGGAGCAATTGGAAAGAATCTAGAGAACCTTCCTATGGACTGGAGTTGAGGATAAGAAGAGGATATCACTGGTTGGATGGGACAAAGTCTGCCTGCCCAAAACTCATGGGGGATTAGGAATCAGAAAAATATAGGTGAAGAATAAAGCTTTACTTGCCAAAGTGGGTTGGACTTTCCTCAAGGAGGAGAAATATTGGGTTTGGATCATGAAAGCCAAATACCTACAAAATGGGGATAAATTAGAGGTTATTGCCAGAGAGAGCCACCTCAAAGGCTCTATTATCTGGAACAAAATGATCAAAACCAGAAATACCCTTTCCCAAGGCATAAAATGCAAGCTGGTTAAGGGAGATAAAATCAAATTCTGGGAGGACAACTAGCTCGAGGAGGGTCCCTTGACTAATAGAAAAAACATAACCACCAGAGATAGAGTTGTTAGCAATTTTGGGAATTTAGTCAGCAATTTCATTGCTACCCACTCCCACAACCATAGGAGGTGGAAAATGCTCTCGGATTGCTGGGGTGATGATCCTGAGAATCAGGAGAGCCAGGCTTTGCAAAAGGAGATGAACAAGCACAGAATTCTGATATTTCCTAGGAAGGATGAAATGCTCTGGGGTCAGGAACAAAAGGGGAACTTCTCGGTTAAATCCGCTTACATTCTATTGTCTAACAACGGACAGGGGGGTGGATTTGGAAGAATGTCTGGAACAACAAGCTAACCCCCAAAAACAAACTTCTTCTGGTGGGTTGTTGCCCATAACAAAATCCTCACTACTGACAACCTCAATAAAAGGGGGTTCCAGTTGGTTAATAGATGTGTGTTCTACCTCAAAGCTGAAGAATCCATTTAGCACCTCCTTTTCCATTGTGAATTTTCTAAAGAATTATGGGGAAGAACAATGGAGAAACTCAACCTTGAATGGGTTTTCCCAGAAAACCTAATGGACTTCGCCCAGAGCTAGAGTTCCCCTTTCTCATACCCCGGGATTAGAGAGCTATGGAGACAAATTCCCCCACACCTAGGATGGAGCGTGTGGAAAGAAAGAAACATTATAGAATCTTCAAGGATAAGGCTCGATCCACTAATGAAGTCTTTCACTCCTTCAGTAGAATGGTCTCTAAGAACACGTCTAACAGCACTTTGCATATGGCTAAGAAACCTCCTACTATGGTGGAAGTGCGAATAGCCTTAAACTGGGGACCGACAGAGAACATAACCAAGATTGACAATTCCAAAAAGCTCGCTAGACAAAACACCCTTTGGAGACCCCCTCCTAGAGATTGGACCAAACTCAACTTTGACGGAGCTGAAAAAAGAATATTGGATTGGAGTGGCCAGTGGGGCAGTATATTCAGAGATAGCTAGGGTGCCCTCATTGCTGCTTATGCCGGGTTCATAGGCATCCAATCCAATAATGTTGTGGAGGGATTGGCCCTGGTGTGCGGTCTCAAAATTGCTCTCTCTATGGGAATGGACAAATTACAAGTGGAAGGAGATTCTAAACTCATCATTGAGGCAGCTCTCAGCAGGTCAAATAGCGGTTGGAAGCTGAAGGATATTACGGATGACATTGCCTGCTTACTATCTGGGTTCAGACAGATTGAAATTGGGCATGTTTACCGCAAAGGTAACAAAGTGGCGAATGGATTGGCTAACCTGGGACAAATCTTGGACAAGTGGAGATGTTAGAAAAGTAATAATAATTTACCCATCCAGATTCAAAACCTTCTTGAAAAGACGCTAGCCCCGCTCTTGACTTATCATGATTGAATTAATTCCTAGAGAGTACTTTGGGGGGCAGCTAAGATCGAGTCTTGATAGCCATTCAGTTTTGAGGTCCTGTGTTGAGAAGGGAGTGACGGTTGCTTGCCAGCTCAGAATTGTCAGAGGTGGGACCCACCATGGTATGAAAGTTTGCTTGTTTCCTAGTCAGACGTGGAAGCCTAAGGAGAGACTTCTCATGATTGGGCACGTGACCAACCTAACGTCCCTATGGATAACCCATAAATATGATCATTAATTAGTGAATGGTTATCATGGCAGGAATAGGAGTGATAGTTCACATATTGCAAATTTAAGCAAGTACGCCACCCCCGGTGGCCAAAAAGATAATATACTCATTATTTGGAGTATGAATATCGGGGACTGGGAGATTTTTTTTAATTCAAAAGTTTCCAAGTCTTCTACTACTTTATGCATTGTTAGCTTGCCTGAGATAAATTGGGGTAATTTAGCCATGGGGGGTGACAGGTCTCACACTAAGCCAAAATCTTGTGATGAAATTAGACGTAACAAGACCATCTGGCACATTTACTAGGAGGGCGGGGTGGCCTCCTGCCTTGAATGCTTATAGGGTTATGATGAAAGCCTCTTGATGCAGTTTCTGCATTCTTAGGAGGATAGAAAGTCAAGGTGGGCAATGTTAGTTTTGAAGTTTCTGAAGATGTGATTGGTTTGGCGACAGGGATGCCCACGGAGGGCACCAAACACCCCATAAAGAGCAAAGTTTCTGACCCTGAAGGAATGGTGTGTTTTCTAAAGAAAGGGGAGGTTCTTCACAGTCTGCAGGGGGGTTTTGATCGCAAAATGTTACCAAAGTCATGGGACGAGGTGTGTTACATGTTCATAAAGTACTTCACTTTGGAAGGTAGATTCAAAGGCTTCTTCCATTATCATTTTTCTTTGTTCAATCATTTTCATCGTAGCAAAGTGATAAGTTTTCCTTTTTATCTTCTTTCATCTCTAGAAACTTCTATTTCATCGACCATTGAACAACATGTTGTTGACCCCAACAAACCCTCATCCCACTCCACCAGGGGCTTATCCTCATACTGTATAAATTTCATCTTGCACTTTTCCCCCCTAAAGCCCTCATGGCTACCAGGGTTGAACCTCCTCTGTTGCCCTACTCCAGTCATATGGTATCTAGCCCTGTGATAATAATAGAGGTCACTTCAGAAAAGTATGCTAAATCCATAAAGTCTGGTAAGAAAAAAAACTACCATCAGTTTAAGCCCAAAGCCAAAAGCCAGGTACCAGACTCCCTTGACCTCTGTGAAGACCCCTATCAAAAGAAAGCTTTTACCCAGTGAGTTTGCACAGGTGACCCCACAGAAAAAGAAAAGGGGTAGGTTGGAAGAAGGAAGTGGTATGGACAACGAGAATAAGGCAAAGAATGTCTCTGTGGTGGTGGAAGAGGTTAGCTCTGAGGAGGTATTGGTGGTAGTGACAACACTACCGACGAGGATTTTACCTTGATGATAAGCAAACCTCAGGTGCCGTCGACTAGGAGGTCGATGAGGCTTGCAGCTAAGAAGGAAGTCTCTGAGGTGGAGGAAGATACTGTGGACCTTGAGGGTGAGGATATTTCTAATAACAAAAACATCAAAATGGATACTATTGTGCCAGAGACTGAACTGATGGGCGGGGAATTTTATGTCAATAAGGAGACCAAAAATGACAATGTGGAGGCAGAAGCGGAGGAAGGGCCCAGTAATTTTCCTGAGCTCAATGCTAAGGGTTCTCAGTCTGTGAGTTGGGAGAACACAGTGAAGGAGTCGAGCAAGATAAAGAGAAAGGGAAAAACGGATTCTAAAGATAAGGAGATTGATATTCTCTCTGCAAGGATCACTATGCTGGAGAGGAAATTCAAAACTCTGGCGAAGTTCTCAGTGAAAGTGATGCACAGATCTACCACGACCCTTGTTGTCCTCCAGGATGCTGAGCTTACCACCCAGGGATTGAAGGATAAAGAACTCAAGGAGTATCATGACCTCTACCAATTTCTGGCTGAGGATTAAGACTAGATGTTTAATTAGTCGTTGGGGCTTCGGTCGTCGCCTGTGGTTTTTGCCTGCTATCAATCTGTTGTGTCTTTGTTCTGGGTCTTTTTTTGGCTGTCTGTTGGTTAGTCTGGTTTATGCTTTTTGGTTCTTAAAGGAACTTTGGTATGCCTTTATGGCTGATATGTAATGGGATTGACACCCTTTTATGCCGCTTATCTTATCAAAAACTCCCATAATTTCCCCCTCTAATCACTCAAGTTGACTACTCAATCAAGTTTCAATCAAATTAGTTAACTATGCAATGAATTTAGTTAACTAATAAGTCAAATTAGTTAACTATGCAATCAATTTAGTTAACTAATAAGTCAAATTAGTCAACTCTTCAATTAAATTAGTTAACTAATAAATTAATTTAGTAACTAATCAATCAAATGAGTTAACTGTTCTATCAAAGCATGTTAACTCCCAATCAACCCAGTCTATTGCCTAATCAATTGAGTTCACTGAGTAATCAATCTTGTCAACTCCCCAATCAATCCTTGTTAACTCATCAATCAATTGAGTTAAATTCTCAATCAATTCCACCTCTCATGACCTCTTCCAACCTATAAATACCCCTCACCTCTTCATTATTTTCCAAGTTGAGCAAGTTGGAGAATACTCTTCTCATCTTCACAAGCTTTTTCAAGCTTCTTCACAGGCCTTCGAGTCTCTTTCCTCATTTCTTTCTTTATTTCTTCAAAGCTTCAAAGATTTCATTGTTGCATAGCTTTAAAGTTATTCCACAGAGGCAAATTTAGTTTGCACACAGCTCTTGTCAGTTTTTGCTCTCCAACTTAGCATTCAAATGCTCTTACATGATGAATGCGCCTTTTGCTTTATTCATTGTTCAACCAAGCATCATCACGCTGCTTCATTCTACGCCATTGTGCTCAACCAAAGCTCTCATTGAGCTCTTTCAAGCTTCAACAAGCTTCTTTTTGCTTCTTTGTGTCACTTTGTCGTCAAGAGGATCTCCCGCTGCTTCAAAAGGACTCGAGGTTGCCAATATCAAGGATTTCTAAGGGTAGTGGAGTCACACAAATCTTCATTTCTTTCAGGTTCCTTCATTGTTTTATTCAATTCATAGTAATTAGAAAACCAAATTTGCTCTTGGGAATAGTAAATCTTTGCTTTTTCCTTGATAGATTAGATCTTGCGTGTTAGAATAATTATTTTCATATTCTTAGATCTAGATTACTTGAAGAAGCATTTTCCCTTTTTAGATTAGATTATTTCAAAACAATCGAAACCCCAAAAACATAGATTAAACTTGCATTAGGAAAAGTCATATTAGCTTGCATTCATATTTCCCTTTCATAGATTAAATAGCACTTTTCATTTCCAATATACAAAAAAAACACAAAAAAATGTTTGCATATCATTTAGCTTTGCATGCATATAGAAACCCTAGAAAAGACAAACTTGCCAACCCTCGATACCATCATGAGGTAACCACAATTAAACGATTCAATCAAAACCTTGATCACATCACAAGGTAAAAACAAGTCAAAACATAGTCAAACCCTAGGTCAACTAAACCCTTGGTCAAAACCCTAAGTCTAGTTACAGAGTGGTCATCACACATTTACCTCTATCTTGGCTCACGAATGTGCCTAGGAGTGAGAGGAGAGTGGGTGAGGGCTATCTGTGACGAGATCGAGGAGAACAATCCATGACAACAACAATAAGCCTTTACTCTACCACAACAAGACCCATTTGTCCTCTTATTAATAGAAGAACAAAGACAACTCCAAATACAACGAGAACTCATTCAAACAAATAGAAAGACAAGAGGACATAAACGAGAGTAATCGCTTACCCACACAAAGGTGGAATAGAAGAAACCCCAACAAGACGAGAAACTAGTGACCCTTTGGGTCATAGGGTTATCTCAACAACTACCATCGAACGAAACATTCAACTTAGCACACAACAACGAAGGCCACAGAACTTGTCGACCCCTCTCTGCGAACTCCAACTCTCCAACGAGCCAAACCCCTATCATGTCTCACCTCCTCTCGACTGGCTACTTCCACAAGAGCGAGAGTGATGTGGTAGATCACCTCGTGGAGAGGATGGAAGGGTCTATGTGCGTGCCGAAATCTAACCCGACAGCCCTAGGTAATCGAAGTCACAATTTTGAGCGTGCATATTTTGGTGAACTTGACGTGAACAACAAAAACTTTTGAGAGAGTCTCTTCACATTTTTGCATCATTAAATCAATTTGGGATGGATTCAAATTCATGGGACATGCAACAAACACCCCAAAACTTCTTGTTTTTAACAAACGCACATACGAAGACATGGTCATTCAAATTGAGGAAATCAAAACTTGCCAAGAATGCAAAATATATCAACATGACCAACTTGTAACAAGCCAAAGGAAAATAGCTACCCAAATATAAAATGAGGTGAGCTATCAAAAGAAAAGCTTACAAGAAGCTTGGGGGGCACAAAAACCTCCCCATGTAATACATCAAGATAAAAATTCCATGACATGTGAAGTGTCATCAAAAAGAACAAGTAGGGTCAGTCAAACCCCAACACAAAGCAATCTATCTCAAGGTTGTAAAACTCAAAGAATGAAGGAAGTCTCACTCACAGACCTTATAGAAAATTTGGTCCAACGAATCGAGACCCTTGAGGCTAGGAGTGTTGAACAATCTCACCAAAACAACAATACAGAAAAACCTAGGGTACAGGGAAATCATTTCATTGATAAAATCAAATCAAACCAGGGGGAAACACAAAATACCCCTTATCTAAACTCCCATTCATATGACACACATAACAAAGCATTCAGGCCTCCCTTGCCCTTGCAATCCAAAATGACAAGTCTCAATCAAATAGGTAGGATTCCTATGACACAAGATCAACCACAAATGATCCCACTCAATCTTCAAAACATAAACATGAAGCCATCTAATCATCCAACTTTTTTAGGATATCAACAATCTAGCATACCCTTTCAACAAATACAACAAGCTCCACTTGAAGGGATAATGTTTGGAGGAACAAAATCCTCTACACATAACTCCCTCTTAGGAACATACCTTGAGTATTTAAAAGAGCCTCTTGACTACAATATTCGTCAAGTTATACTACCACGGCCTCTCCCTAAGCTTCCAAAATTTAAAGGAGAGGGTGATCCCAACACTCATATAAAGGCTTACATCATGGTAGTGCAAGAAATCCTTCCTTTGGATGGGGTGGTAGCAAAGATATTTCCAAAGACTTTGGAGAGTATCACTCTAGATTGGTACTATCGACTTCCAGAAGCGTCGATCCACTCTTGTAGGCAACTCATTGATAAATTTGTGGTTGTCTTTAACATAAACAAACTGGTCAAAATAGGAATATGAGAATTTTTAACAATCAAACAAGAAGACAACGAGTCAGTCACACATTTTATCACACGATGGAGGAAAGTTCTCTATTCTTCAACAAGTGCACCAAAAATGGATCATAGAGAACTTTGTGATCTCTTATTACATGCTCTCAACAGTGACATATGAGAACAAGTCCAAAAACTCCCTTGCAAATCATATGAAGAAGCACTCGAAAGTGCCCTTAGAACTGACAAAGCTGCTATTGATAGTGGAAGAAGGGAGTATGATGCCAATGGAAGGTTGATAAACCATGATAGAAATAATGAATCTTTGATAAACAATCAAGATGTAGATGGGTCAACAAATAGTTTACCATCAGGGAACTACAATTGTGACTACATTAGTCATACAAATTTGGGAAATGAAAATGCCAACAACTATCCCTTGATAATCAACAAAAAGTCGTACAACAATCATCATAAACCTTGAGATCACAATCATGATAAATACTGCTCATTTCACAAGAGAAGGGGGCATGAGATCAAGTCATGTCGGGGGTACCATTACTTCATATCAAACCTCCCAAAACGTCAACAAAAAGCATTCATGGACACATTCTCACAAGATGAAGAACATAGTCCCAACACCTTTGATCAAAACACCTTAGGCCTTGTAGAATTCGATAAAGATCAAGAAATTTGTATCACCGAACGATTAGATGACACCTCCAATGACTCAATTTTTTCTCACATGATAGAACTTATCAAGAGTTCTCCTACACACAAGAACGCTTTCCTCAAAGCCTTAGATCTAGGCCACCTAGTTCAAAACACTCCAAGTGAAAAGTGTTCTTCAACATTTGATTTTGAAAATTTACCCTCAGACAATGACATAGCTAAATAGGGTGATCTCCCCCTCCATCTTATAGTCCAAGTTCAAGATTTTTCCATTGAATGTGTAATGATTGATGATGGGTCTACAATCAACATGGTCTTATTTTCACTTCTTCAAAGAGTGGGTTATGACGAAACTCAAATCACAAAAAAAACTTCCATGCTTAGAATTCATGATAACCCAAACATTCAAACCATGGGTAAGGTCAATCTTGAAATCACATTGGGTCCCAAAACCCTCCCAACTAAATTTTATGTCATAAATAAAGAAACCACTTACAACATGATCCTAGGAAGGCCTTAGATTCATAGGATGAGGGTCATTCCCTCCACATTATTTCAATAAATACACTTCTCATAAATGGGACAAACCCACATCATCAAAGGAGATCCTGATCCTTTCATCCATTATAGAGTTGAACAAGTCAAAATTAAGGGAAAGACCATGGAAACCACTAATGACCCAAAAATCAACACTTTTGAAAAAGGAGAGACATCAAAACAAATTGCAAATGTAGCCAAGACCTCGAAATGTAGAGGAAAGGGAGCAACAGGAGAATTCCCCTTCGATCCCCACTCAACATAGTCTTATGCTCCATTCAACTTAGTAGCCATTCCAATCGAACCAGACAAAAACATCCATATGATTGAAATCATGAATAAAGAAGAAGAACCAAAGCTCACACAAAAACTAGGAGAGTCAACACCAACTCCAATAGCCCCTCAAAATTTCAAAACAAACCTGAGAACTCAACAAGAACAGAAAATGATAAAGCTAGGGGGCAAATCATCAAACAATGAAACATGTGAGTACACGAAACTCCTCACTGAATCCAAAGACATTTTTACACCAAGTCTTCGAGTGTCCTTGCAAAGACTTTCAAGCAAAGTTTACACCAAATTGGATAGGTCCACACATAGTTAAGGAAGACGTCAAAAACAATGCTACCTCTTGTGCATTATGGAAGGAGAAGAGTTCAACATCTCAAAAAAAACCAAAAACATCATAAAACATAAAAATACAAAAAAAAATAAAAAGAAAAATGTCAAAAAGAATTTGTTTCTTGCATTTCAATTGTTCATCTCGAATTACAGTGAATGACTTGCTCTTGTACTATTTTCATTTCAAGAAGGAGTCCAAGGTTGCCTAGATATACGTCATCCTTTCAGGACCTAGAGATTCCCCATTTTTTCACAATCACCATTATCCCCTTTTCATTCCTAGTGATTCTAATCAAAAGCCTAGCTCTTAGCTTTACATTGATCCCAAACTTAACGAGTCAAGATGTTAGGTCTAAACAAAGTCAATATTCAAACCTACAGTGTTCAAAGGAAGCTTGCAAGTAGACCTTCCCAATTCTTCCCTAGTAGAAGAGAAGACCAAACATATTACAACAACTTGAGGTGGCGCTCAACCCCTTATCTTTCCTGGCCAAAAATGTCAAGAGGATCAAAACTCTGAAGGAAACAATTTAAAATCTGAGTGAATAAAAAAATGAGTGATCAAAATAAGAGTATTGAGAGATCAAATTATTGCATATCCAATGTTCCAAAAGCATTCATTTCTTGAAAAGTCAAAAATCAAAAAAAAATGAGAAAATCAAGTGAGGCATGATTAGGGTTTTAGCTAATGGTCCCTAGTTCTTTGATAGAAACAATCAAAATAATCTCTCCTTTTTCAAGTGGAAACATGGGTTTGACCTGACAACTGATATTTGTGTTGTTTCTCCAACCTAGGTTAGATTGTCTAGTTTGCCGCTAGAATACTGGGATCCAAAGACTATTCAAAGTATTGCCAGCTCTTTTGGGTACCTTTTAACTATAGATAAAGTCACGAAGAAAAAAACAAGATTAATCTTTTCTAGGTTATGTTAATGTAGAAATGAATAAAGTTTTACCATCACAGATAATCCTTCAATCTAAGTTTGGGAAATGGACCCAACAGATTGTATATAAAAACTCAAGCCCTTATTGTCAAAATTGTGGGAAGTTTGTTCGTCTAATCAATAAGTGCCAAAAATCTCTACCTAAATAAGATGAACCCAAAAATAAGGGAGTTAATGAGGAGGATAAAGGGTATCCTGTAAAGGAAGAGATTATGAGGATCATTGATGATTCTCATGAAGTGGAAGAATAGTCGCAAGGAACAATGCTGGAGAACATTGAAAATCATACCTTGGAAACTAATGTTGATGTCCCTGATAGTGCTATTTTTAGGGAAGAAGGGGAAATAAATGTAGATTACATGGATTAGGATGAAGGCTTTAAAGCGAAGAGCTATAAAAAGGAGGATGGGAAGAAAGGGGATGGTGTTGCCTTAGCTAAGGATAATAGTATGGATGGTATTTTGGTACAACCTTATGGGCAGAGTAGCAAAAGAACAACTGAAATGGAGCAAGTTCAAAGCCAGGGAATAGGTACTACCACTATCCTTAATAATGAACCCCTTTTTGAAGTCATGGCTCAGATCTCACAATCGATCTTGGAAGATTGGACATCGATGGGAAAGGATTGGATACTGGTGGGAAAAGGGAAGGGCCATCAAAAAAATGATTTTAGGAAAATTGTAGATGTTGGATTAGATAGTGAGGTTGGTTGACCCTCACAAAGGGAGACTATATTGAGAGAGGTGGCCAAGGAGGTTGCTAGTGGAAGACAAATAACCTTGGAGTTGATTGCTTCCAGAAAATCCCATAAATGACTAATTCTGCCCGAAATAATAGGGATTTAATACCCCCTTTAATTAGTTTTTGCTTAGATTATGTGTTCTTCAGAATATGGTTGTTTTCTTACTTCAGGAAGCTAAAATGAAAGATTTATTTTTACTCAAGCTGATGGTGACTTCTGGCATCGTGTTGGTTTCTAAACTTCTCTTGAGAGTTGTTTCTTTGGGAGGATCAAGTTGTTTGATTTGTAATGAGAATTATCTCTTGGAATGTTAGAGGAATGAATAGTCCTCACAAGTAGTTTCTTCTTAAGAGTTGTATTCTTGATAACAGTTTTGATATTATTTTGATTTAGGAGGCTAAGATGACTGATTCTATATTCTCCCAAGTTGTTAATAAGGTTTGGCTAGGGGTTGAATATTGTATTGGTCTGATGGAAGGTGCTTCAAGAGGGACTGTTACAATGTGGAATCCTTCACTTCTGGCTGGCAGGTTGGTTGATTCATCTAAACATTGTCATGTGATTTCTTTCTGCCATTTACTGACTAAAGAGGTTTGGGTGCTTGCTAATATTTATGCTCCCAACTCTAAAGAAGCTAATGCTGTTAGAATTTTGTCTAATCATAAGTGGATGCTTGTTGGAGACTTTAACACTCCTCTATTTCCTTCAAAAAACTTGGGGGATTAGATGACTATTCTGATAGTATAGTTGACTTGGCAGATTTTTTGACTGGAATTGGATTTGTTGATGTGGATCTAACTGGTATTGCCTTTACTTGGCCTAATAGAAGAATGGGAAACAATCTTATCTAAGTTAAGCTTAATAGAGTCCTTATTTCTAATTCTTGGAATATCCTAGCCAAACTTCATCTCTCTACTCTTCTGAAAGTAGGTTCTGATCATAATCCCCTTCTTCTTGAATGAGTTACTTAGAAAAGAAAATCTTCTTACCCTTTTAGGTATGAAATCATGTGGGCTTCCCATCCTCATTTTCGTGATCTTGTGGAGAATTGGTGGAATACTCCCTTTAAGGGTTCTGCTATGTTTTGTTTAGCACAAAAAATCAAGTATGTGAAGGATAGAGTTAAGGGGTGGAATAGGATTACCTTTGACAATGTTTTCAAACAAAAGGAGCATATTTCATTGAAGCTTAAAGAAGTTCAGGATAGAATGGCCTCAGGTCATCATGATCTGGATACTTGTCAGCAAGAGAAAAATCTCAAGGAGAAATGGCATAAACTTATGATAAGGGAAGAATATTTTTGGAAATAAAAATCACGCATCCAATGGCTTACTGAGGGAGATATGAATACAAATTTTTTTGACCAATCTACTCTTAGACGTAGGGAGAAGACTACTATCTCTAAACTGAATGATGGGGAGGGAAATATTATTATGACTGAAGATCAAATTAGAGATGTTGCTACTAATGTTTTTAGAGACATCCTTCAGGAGCACTAATATAACTCTACCCTTCTTACCAATATGTTGGAGGATATCCCATCTATTCTTACTGGAGTTGAAAATGAAGATATGGTTAAAAACATTACCGATGAAGAAGTTAGAGCTGATGTGTTCTCCTTTGGGGCCTATAAAACCCCTAGCCTTGACGGTTTCTCTCCATCTTTTTTTAGAAGTTTTGGGATATTATAGGTGGAGATATCACTACTACTGCTTGAGACTTTTTAAAATCTACTAAGCTTCTTAAGCAATTCAATAATACTTTATAGTCCTAGTGCCTAAAAAATGTGATGTTTCCATGAATGATTTCATGCCCATGAGTTTATGCAATACTACTTATAAAGTCTTCTCTAAGCTCACCGATTCTTCATCAGCTAATTTCTCACCATCAAAAGGGTTTTGTTCCTGGTCAGAAAATTCTGGATGTTGTCCTTGCTACTCATAAGATCCTCCACTCCATGGATAATAATAAGAAAGCTGGTATGGCTATTAAACTGGATATCTCTAAGGCTTATGACGGGGTTTCCTAGTCTTCTCTTTTTGTTGTTCTCCATAAATTTAGGTTTAAAGGTAGAATTCTTCAACTTATTCGGTAATGTGTCTCTACTCCCAAATGTTTTGTTATGGCGAATGGTATTTCAAGGGAGTTTTTTAGCAGTGGTAGAGGTTTGTGATGAGGATATCCTATTTCTCCTTATTTATTTATTCTAGTGGTAGAAGTTCTTGGCAGGAAATATTTCTAAATTGATTGCTTCTGAAAATCTTGTTGGTATTAGATTTGTTTCAACTCCCTCCCTCTTCTCACCAACAATTTATTGATGATACCATCCTTTTTGGTGTCTCCTCAACTATAGAAGCTAGGCTTTGCAAAGTGCTTCTGAATCAATATGCAGAAGTCTCGGGTCAACATATTAACTACGACAAGAGTGTCCTTTACTTTTTCAATACTAGAGAAGCTCTTCAACAGAAGATTGTTAGGATTCTTGGTTGCAAAAAATCTGATCTCACTGTTGTTTATCTTGGTCTCCCTCTTACTACCAAGAAAATCACTAATAATTTCATGTATGGCATTATAGAGAGAATCTAAAAAAACTGGCAGGATGGAAAGAAAAGCTTCTTAGTCAAGATGGGAAATATCAACTTTTGAAGGCTTCTTTGCAAAATATTCTAGTTTACTATTTATCCCTTTTCAAGATCCCAAAAAATATGGCTAGCAGAATTGAGTGGGTCTAGAAGAAGTTTCTTTGGATTGGGATGGAGGAAAAGAAGAGGTTGGCTCTGGTTAGTTGGGAAATAGTCTACAAAGTAAAAAGGAATGGAGGGTTGGGCATCCAAATCATTCCAAATTTTAACAAAGCCCTTTTGACCAAGATTGGTTGGAACTTTATCAATGAAGATAAGGATTGGTCTACTATGATCAGGGCTAAGTACCTCCATAGTAGAAATCTCATTAGTTTTCTTAATGAACCCAATCTTCTTAGAGGTTCAGTGATTTGGAACATGTTAAAATTTTGTGGTATTCTTAGAAAAGGTATTAGATGGACAGTAGGTAATGGTACAAGAATAAAGTTTTTGGAGGATACCTGGATGGATGATTCTCCCCTCTCCACTCACCAGTAGTTCTCTAGGTTAAAACAACCTTTTTTAAGATTGTTTGGGACTATTCTTCATGGTTATGTTGTTTCTCAAGGTCACACTATTAAGTGGAAGACTTTTCAAGATTTTCTTGCTCAGTTGGATGGTTTGGAATATACTATTGTTGATTTTTAATCTTATCTTGATGGTTTTAATGTATTCCATCCCATAAGAGAAGATGAAGTTATATGGGCACCCCACTCCTCTGGGAGTTACACTATGGCCTTTGCTTACACTATGATTACTAATCTCCCTAATTCTCTAATTGATTGAACAATTATTTAGAATCATAGGTTGATCCCAAAAATCATTTTTTTGGGTGGACTTCTAATCATAATAGAATTCTTACTCAAGAAAATCTTCTAAAATGTGGATTCTATTTGCCTAATAGATGCCCTTTGTGTTGTTTTCAAAAAGAGATTGTTAACCATTTGTTTTTTCACTGTAGCTTTTCCGGGGAAATTTGGGAGGTGGTCTTCTCCAAGTTTGAGATACAATGGATCATGCATGCAAACCTTTGGACTTTT
Organism: Cunninghamia lanceolata; assembly: GCA_027924645.1. Lineage (NCBI taxonomy): Eukaryota > Viridiplantae > Streptophyta > Pinopsida > Cupressales > Cupressaceae > Cunninghamia > Cunninghamia lanceolata. The sequence goes on along the minus strand of BSBN01001549.1, from coordinate 947,730 downwards.
GTGCATGGATGCAATGGATATCCTCCTTTTCAACATCCCGTCATAAGGGAGTTGTGGAACCAAACCCCCTTCATATCACTTGAGGAATAGGGAGAGAAACGAATAATAGAATCTTTTGTGATACTAGTAAGGATTCAATGAATGTGACGTAGCTGTTTTGTCATGCTATACAGGAGAATGCCAATATTGCAAATATTGACAAACCAAAAAAGTTGTCGATTGCCCAAGAGATTAGAATTAGTAAGATAATGTGGATACTCAAAAAGACTTAATTTGGAAACACACCAAATGGAAATGTCCTAAATAGGGATGGATGAAGCTCAACTTTAATGGGTGCTCAAAGGGTAATCCTAGCAAAGTTGCTTCTGAGGGTATCATTCGTGATGACAAAGGAACTATGTTGGAAGGGTTTGCTAAATATATTGGTTGTAAAACTAGTAATGAAGATGAGGTGATTGCCCTTTGGTGGGGGATTAAACATGTTCTTCACTATGGCTTTTAACAAATTGGAATTGAGGGGGATTCCAAAATCATTATAGACTTGGTCAAGAATAAATAAACTCCTACTTGGAAGATATGGGAGTATATTGAAGATATTAGGAGCTCCTTAAATAATTTCAAAAACTTTATTATCAACTATATATACCACAAAGGGAATGGGGATGTAGGCAATTTGGCTAACCTTAGTCTTGAGGTGGATAGCTGGATGTATTGAACATATGGCAGGGACCTTCCAATATCTTTGGGAACTATTCTCCATGATGAGGCAAATAGTTAGATATAATTATTTTTTTGAACATGACCAAATTTTATGGGGTCATCATATTGTGTAATCTGGATATTTGTTATGAAGTCATGTTTTTAAGAAAGTTGAGCTTAATTGGAAACATGTGCGAGATACTTATTAGTTTGATTGCAGTCCTTTGCCCATTCTTGTTAGTTCTCTGACATGCCTTGTGGGGAGTGATGGTTTGATAACCGATAGCTGAAGTGTTCTTTTTATAATGATCTCTCGCTGGAAGTACTTGGATGATGAGTTTTATATCATTAATTTCTTCATGATATTTCTCATCATTTGCTCTCAAAATTACAATGAGAATAGTGGGAACTGTGGTTTTAGTGTTTATATAAAAATGGGAGGCAAGAGGCTTAGAGTGGAGCCTTCTTCATTTACTAATATAAAAAAGAATGGATAAATTTGGAACATCTTTGAGCAAGGTGTATTTCTCCTTACTTTCATGCCATGATGAGGTCCTCACGACTCAGTTTGTGAACTCTCATGACAAGCAGCAGATGGTTGTAGGTAGTATAAGGTTCATTGTTACAGAGAGCATGATCGGCCAGGCAACAAGCCTCAGTTGTACTGGAAGGAAAGTGTCACGTTTAGGGAGAAGAAAGGAGAAAGAATTCATTGATTCTTTCTTTGAGGATGGTGAATCCATTGTCTGACACCAAAATAGGTATGAGTGTGTAGCTCTTCCTTGACCTTGTCCAATAGTAAGTTAGTATATTATGAAATATTTTACTTTGGAGGGTCGTTTCTTTATTATTCATGGATATCATTTTCCTTTACTAGATCATTTAAGGCATAACAACTTGGTCAATTTTCCCCTTTTTTTACTTTCTTCTTTAAACTGTTGTATAAAAAAGAGGCTTCTCCTCCTTTGCACTAGGGTTTAATTTATTGCCTTTACCAATATAACCTGAGTCTTACTCCCACCATCCTCCCCATTGTCGATGCTCCCTTTTCTTCATGTTGCATATTCCTGTTAAGCAAATCCCTGCTAAACATCATTACCCTAACCCTAGTGGGAGGGGTAAGAAGAAAGTCATCCCTAGTCCCTTAGAAGCCTCTCCTGCCAAGCCTAGTAAGTCTCAAGATTATAGTGATAAGGGGAAGAAAAAGCTCTCCTCTATTGGGGCTATTCCTTCTCCCTGAATTTCCCCCACTGCGGATGATTTTGAAACCATAAATATTAATCCTAAGCTTACCACTCAAAAAACTAAGGGTAATAAGGGAAAGAAGACTAATGTTTCCACCCCTAAAAAAATCCTACTTTCCCTGAAGGAGAATGAGATTGGTAAAGGCACTACTCCCAAGGGTATGAAGAGAACTGTAAGAATTAAATCAGTCACTGCTTATACTGATATAGGAGCAGCTTTTGTTCAACATTCTCCTAAAGGGAAAGGAGATAACCTTGATGAGGTTTATGCAAGAATTATTGAAGGTGGGAGGCAGTCTACAAGGTTAGCCAAAAACTCAATTGTTGCTAATATAGGGAAGGGTCATGGTGGTAAGAATGTTACTTAGACAGGGGAAGTTACAATGCAAGAGATCACTTTAGATTTAGTTCCCTCGTATAATTCTTAGAGTACTGAGGAGGATCTTTTGGTTGGTGAAGAGGGTAAGTCAGATTCTAAGGATATGGGTTCTCTTTCTTTTACTAATTTTGTTGAGGAAGTTGAGGAGGATCAGGAGGAAGCTAAGGAGGAAAAGGGGGAGAGTGAGGAGTTTGGTGCTCATGAAGATGCAATGGGGGAGGATGCTTGTATGGTTACCAATCTAATGATAATTTGGATGTGTTGATTGGAAAATCAGATTACCTCCTTGGCAGAGTGACTAAAATTAAACAGACCACTGAGCATCCCAAATTTGTGATAGTTGTAATGAAAAATGGGAGCTTATAAATGAGAATATGAAAACCTTTTCATAATAGATTGGTCAAAATTGAAGAGGCTATGAATGTTCTTGTTAATGTAAATGATGACATGACGAGGAAAGTAGTTTTCCCTTTTTTCTGCTTTCTTCTTTGGATTGTTGTATAAAAAATGGGGCTTCTCCTCCTTTGCACCAGGGTTTAATTTATTGCCTTTATCAATATAACCTGAGTCTTACTTCCACCATCCTCTCCATTGTTGATGCTCCCTCTTTTTCATTACATATTCCTATTAAGAAAATCCTTACTAAACATCATTACCCTAACCCTAGTGGGAGGGGTAAGAAGAAAGTCATCCCTAGTCCCTTAGAAGCCTCTCCTACCAAGCCTAGTAAGTCTCAAGATTATGGTGATAAGTGGAAGAAAAAGCTCTCCTCTGCTAGGGTTATTCCTTCTCCTTGAATTTCCCCCATTGTGGATGATTTTGAAACCATAAATGTTAATCCTAAGCTTACCCCTCAAAAACTAAGGCTAATAAGGGAAAGAAGACTAATGTTGCCACCCTCGAACAAATCCTATTTTCCTTGAAGGAGAATGAGATTGGTAAGGGCACTACTCTGAAGAACTGTAAGAATTAAATCATCCACTGCTAATATTGATATAGGAGTAGCTTTTGTTCAACTTTCTTCTAAATGGAAAGGAGACAACCTTTCTGAGATTTATGCAAGAACTATTGAAGGTGGGGGGCAGTCTGCAATGTTAGCCAAAAACTCAATTATTGCTAATATAGGGAAGGGTCACGATGGTAAGAATGTTACTCAAATAGGGGAAGTTACAATGCAAGAGATCACTTTAAATTTGGTTCCCTTGTACAATCTTTAGAGTACCGAGGAGGATCTTTTTGTTGATGAAGAGGGTGAGTCAGATTCTAAGGATATGGGTTCTCTTTCTCCTACTATTTTTGTTGAGGAAGTTGAGAAGGATCAAGAGGAAGCTGAGGAGGAAAAGGGGGAGAGTGAGGAGTTTGGTGCTCATGATGATGCAATGGGGGAGGATGCTTGTATAGTTACAATACTAATGATAATTTGGATGTGTTGACTGAAAAACTGGATGACCTCCTTGGCAGAGTGACTAAAATTGAATAGACCATTGGGCATCTCAAATTTGTGACAGCTGTAATGAGAAATGGGAGCTCATGAATGAGAATATGAAAACCTTTCATAATAGATTGGTCAAAATTGAAGAGGCTATGAACGTTCTTGTTAGTGTAGATGATAACATGATGAGGAAAGCAGTTTAAGGAATTGTTATTCTATAGGTTGAATTGAAGAAGCACAAACAAGTACATGAAGAAGAAAACTAGTCCAAGAAAAAGATGAAGAAGACATAACTACAAAAGGATATGGGAGCTACTCAAGGGGAGAAGAAACTCAAGATTATGTGTAAGGATTGGGAGGCCCTAGTTGCTAAATAGAAAGAGTGATTTTCATTATTTGGAGTTGTTCTTCTACTGTTCTTGGTGTTGTTTCTTAGTTGTCTTTAGGTTGTTTTTGTCAGGTTCTTTTTGTGCTATCTGGTTTGGAGTGGTTTATCTAGCTAATGTTTTTTGTCTATAGTTTCCTATTGTTTTGTTTCATGATGTTTGTTATGGTTCTAAACTCTCTTATTATGTAAGGGACTGGGACCCTCTTTCCTAGCTTGTCTTATCAAAAACATTACAAAGAGAAATAGGGCGAAATAAATCAAAAGAGGTAGCCCCCACTTTCTTAGGAACCAAAGCAAGAAAAGTTGAATTTATAGCTTTAAGCATCTGCTTATTAGTTTGAGATTCTCACACAACTTCCAAAAGATAATCCTTTATGATATCTCAAAACTCTTGGAAGAACTCAATAGGGAATCCATCAAGACCAAGAGCCTTATCTTTCTTCATTTGGAAAACAACTTTTTCTAATTCCTGTAGAGTAATAGGCTCTATTAGCACATCATTCATTTCGGTAGTAATCAAAGAAGGGATGCATCTTAAAATAACCCTTTCCTCCTCCCCAGCTGCATGACCACTTTCCTTAAACAAAGATGAAAAATGAGAAATGACTTCTTTATTAATGTCTTGAGAAGAAGACAATTGCATTCCATTAGAGGATATAATAGATGAAATAACATTGCTACTTCTTCTTTCTTTAATTGAATTATGGAAAAAAGAGGTGTTCTGATCTCCCTTCTGTAGCCAAGTAATTCTTGATTTTTGCACTTCCATAAAATCTCCTCTCGCAATTCCCATTCATGAAGCTCCTTAGAGAGAGAGAGGACTCCTCCAGAAGTCATTCTCTAGTCATACCAAGTTCTTTGATTTGAAAAGTAATAACATTCAATTTTTCCTACACCTGCTTCTTTTGCCAAAAAACATTACCAAAACCAAATTTATTCCATTGTTTGAGCTTGAATTTAACAAATTGGAGCCCTTTAAAAAAGGAATACATTGTTTACCAAAAGGGGCTTGCCCTCCAACCACCACACTTCCATATTCTCATGAATAACATGATCATGAAGCCACATTAATTGAAACTTAAATGGAGGCTTTTTAGGAACAAAAAAAAGAGAAGAGGAAATGGGCCAATGATTTGAAACATGCCACTATAAAATTTTAGAAGAAGTGATCCAATTATCCCCAATCCAGTCCTCTGACACTAAAAACTTGTCCAACAATAGAAGTAGAACCACACCTTCTATTGTTTCAAGTGAAAAGACCACCACTTAGTTTAGCATCCACAAGATTAAGAAAATACATATTCTCATGGAACAAGGTTGAAGAAAGATCAAGCCTACTCAAGCCCCCAAGTTTCTCCTCAAGAGAAAGGATAGCATTAAAATCTCCAGCCAATATCCAAGGGAAAAAAGTAAACAAAGAACGAACAACCTGAATATGTAACCACAAGAGAACCTTGTTTTGAAAATCTATAGGAGCATAAACATTGGATAAATAAAATTGGGCTACTTGAATCAAAACAAGTACCCACCAAAGAAATAAAATGCTTACTCACTAATCAAGAAGAAGGCGTAAGTCGATGAGGGTCCCACAAGAAAGCTAACCCTCTTGCAGAACCGTGCGCACCAACACATTGACACTGGCTACCCTTCCAAATGAATAAAGATGTAGCCAACATATCCTCCACAGAAAGCTTCATTTCCTGATGGAAAATCACATTAGGCTTCTGAATTCGAATAAAATCTCAAACAGCCTTTTGACGAGGGGTGTTGCCCAAACCCCAAACATTCCATGAAAGAACTATCATTTTTGAGGAGCAGTAAAGTGTGAATCTAAGTCATTAATGAATCCAGATTTAGCTAACGTTTCCCCAATCATTTTCACTTTCTCTTGAACAATTCCCCCCCCCCCCCCCCACTTTGGAGACTTTATCCATACCAGTTTTTTTAAGAGTTTTTTGTTGCAATCCCAACAAAGCAAGTGTTTTCTTATTTACACTATCCTTAACACCTCTTTTGATTCCAACATTTGGAATGGCTTCTAGCATGGCACAATCTGTAGATTCCTCAACTAGAGCAACTGTAAAAATAGGAACCATTGCATTCAAATCAATACCTGTCATATTAGCTCCATGACTTCCACTTGACCCTTTGTCACGAGATGACAACACCTGCACATTAGATTCTTTCTGGACTTCTAGCATTGGGAGTTGGGACACATTAGGAAGTATCTAGCCCTGATGAGCTAAGGGCTTCTCAGTCAAAGCATGATCAGGCTCCTCAAAAGTCTCTAAAATGTCAAATCTGTTATTAAGTCGTCCGTTTGGAAGATCTTTTTTTTTTTTTTTGACCCAGACCTTCCTCTATTACAGGGTTTGAGTGGAATAAATCCATTTGAGTCAGGCCCTTCAACATGAGCTAGGGTTTTCCCTTTAGTATATGCATTTGCTCTAGCCATAGAGACCTCTGGCTGGGAAGGAGGAGCACCAGAGACTTCCTTCCCACCAGAGACTTTCTTTGGACAATTTCTTTGAAGATGCCCATAAGCATGACATATATGACATCTAAAAGGTAGAGCCTCATAATCTAATTGTTGAATCCAATGCATGTTTCACAATCTAATTTCTATAGAATTAGGCAAAGGATTATTAGGATCAATCTCCACACAAATATGGGCATATGTAGTTACCTTTTGCTCTAGCGTATGATGAGAAGGGCCCAAAGGTTTCCCAAGAATTGCTGCAATAGATTGTAGAATATCTAGCCTCTAGAACTCCATAGGTAAATGAACAAGGTTGACCCAAACATGAATTTGAGATGGAAGCTCCTCCATAGGTTCAAATCCTACATGCCAAGACTTAATGAATAACCTTGCTTGGTTATGAAAATACGACTCTCCTTCAAATGCCATATTTCAATCTGCCATCCTTGAAAAAACCGTGCAAAGAAAAAACCATTTGTTGCCAAAATAACTGTCATGTCACCCTCTGGTTGCAAAGTACAACTAGCCCAATTTTCAAGGAAGGGTAAATTGGCTCTAAAACCCATAAATTTACAAATCAATGCATGCTCTGACAAATAAAACACATCATCATCAATAACTTCTGGATTGATGACCACAATGGGTCGTTCAACATTTTCCTGCAAACACCCATTAGATCGGGGACAATTCTCCAATCTCTAATTAGATCTGGCATCATGTGTAGCTTGCATAAGAAAATTTACAGCATTAACATGTTGAGAGGTCGAACCTTCATCCATTCAAACATCATCTTTAAAAGAAAAAAGCAAGGGTCCACGTGAACCCCCTCTAGATGCAGCCATAAATGAGCCTCCAGGCCCAAAAACAACTGGAAAACATACCCAAAAGATCGCCAATCAAACCAAAAGAGAAGGAAGTACTCAAGAAAGAATTGTAGCAGTGGCAGCCCAAGCATGCATACACATGAAAGGACATGCAAGTGAAATATCTATTACTGAAACCCTCACGCCACAACTCAATATATTTGTACTAGTTTTATTTTATCTACATTGTTTACTTTATTTTATTTTATTTATAATATATTTATTTTACTTTTATATATAACTTTTAATTTTACTTTTGAAAAAATCAACAATTATTTTATTTTATTTTTATTTTTATTAAAAATAATAAATTATATATTATTTTAATTTTTTTTAATATATATATATAAAAGCTGTGTTTTGGGTTTTAGTACACCATTCCTGCCACTGTAGAACGCCTGTGGGCATAATTAAATTTTTAAAGGGTTGCTGTATACCGCGAAATACTTGAATAAATAGCCAGGGTCTAGCGAGCAAGGATTTTTTGGCTCAGAGAGTGGAGAGGTGAGGGCAATGGCAGAATCAGATGAAGAAGAATATCAGCAATACTCAGAGCAGCCAACAATGTCTCCACGCTATTCAGATATAGCCCTACAAACAATAATTCATGAGAACAGCTTATGTCAGTACCTATTCAGAAAAAAAATAATGTATATATAGTTTCTATATATCTTAAGCAATGAATAAAACTACTGCAGAAATGTTGGATACGATAAAAATGGCTGATGTTTGGAAATGTCTGCAAACCAGTTTTTGACAGGCACGTGGACCTGGTCCCTGCCAGATTTTACCTGCCTAGCGAAGACACACCACATGCCGGCGTGAGTTTATTTGTTTTTAAAATAAATGTTTTAGTTCTTGAAAACTTAAAAAACTAAGTTTTATTTTGCTTATTGGGCATCAATTTGGCGTGGTTAAATTGCTATGTAGAGAGCTGAAGTAGTGTTGAGATGATTCTAGGTCATAAAAAATGGTCCTTGTATAGGGCGGAGTTTTGCTTTCGGTTTCAAGTGTTTAAATTACAAGAGATTGTTAATTCTTTGTTTACTATGGAAATGCGCATTAAACGTAATTGTTATGCTGTTCATAGCCCCTGCTTAGATTGTGTTGTTTAGAGTATTAGGGTTTGTGTTTATGTACGGAGTCAGCTGTACTTGTTTAACAAAGAAATACTTTCTCCCAACTTTAAGGCAAGTTTGCACAATTGGTACACTCGAGACACTAAATAAAACACAACACTTTACAGATCCTCAACAGCAAAACTTGAGAGTTCAATAAACTCAGTGATAGCCAACAATTTGATTTCTAATTCTAGCGGAGAGTAACACCAAGATCACTTCTTTGCCATCACTCATGATGCCTCAAACTTATTCCTAATATATTTTTTCCTCGATAAATTGGTAAGTATTTATGCCTACAAGCTTGTATCTTTTCTTCCAAGTTTTACCTCGGATATGCATCCGGTCTCAGCTAGGCTTGGTTAACATTATAACACTTTACCTGTGGACTACTAACAATAACTATTAATTTCAGAAACATATCAACAGGTTGGACACATTTGCATGATTTCCTATGAATAAAAGCAAATCAATGCATGCTGAATTCGTATGAGTTTTAACTTTTAATTTTTCTTGAGACAGAATATTTATGCAATCTTCTCATTAAAATCTAAAAAGATAGCCTGTATGTACTTTTCTGATTTAGGAAAACAATGCTCTACATGCCTGTGCCTTTCAATGATCATGTGCGAATTTCTGTGAGTTTTCTTGATACAGAGTATCTATGCAAAATTCTCATTAAAAGAATAGCCCATAAGCACTTTTTTGAAACAGTAAAATAGTGCTTTGCATGTCTGTACCTTTCAATGATTGTGTAATGTCCCTTTTGGGGATATTCCTGATTTCTTGACCTGCAAACAATAATAATCACTAGAAATGATATTAGTTATATTAAAGATCAAGAAATTATGATAATCTTTAGATCAATACATCCTAGCATTATTAATATTCAGATCAATACATCTTAGCATCATTAATATTCAGATTAATACATCATAGCACCATTAGTATTCAGATCAATATGTCATAGTATCATTAATACTCAGATCAATACATCATAGCATAATTCTCACAGCCAATCACATTGTGAATTTCTTGGAATTACTTGCAAATGGCAATATCAAGGCTGGTCGTCCTTGACTTGCCGAGAGCAGGGAAGGTGGGCCATCCTTCCCACTCTCTTTCCACCTTGGAGGCTGGCAGTCCTCCTCGATCTAGCCCAAGAGCATGGAAGGCTGGCCGTCCTTACAATTCTTGGCAGACCCAAAGCATGAAAGGTTGTCTGTCCTTCCAACTCTGGTCCAAACTTGATAAGAGCATGAGAGGGGGGCCATCCTTTCATCTGTCATGAACCGGAAGGGGGGCCTTCCTTCCTATTTGCAAAACACTTCCTTAAATTCAAAACTGATTGCTTGATGAATTTGCTAGATGATGGCTGATTGAGTACCTCTTGATGGATTGACAAGTTTATTCTTCAATGGCTGCAATAAATGATTCTTTGCTGTATATATTTGTTATCTGCTGTAGATCTTTATTATATATCTGATTTTATTTATTTCTATTGCTGGATGATCCTTCCAATGTTTTATGATTCTTCTTCTATATCTTCCTTGGAATGGAGTCGCACCTCTTAACATACATCCGCTGCTTTTAAGAGACACATTACTTTATGATCACAACTGCTGCTTTTAAGAGACACATTCCTTTATGATCACAACTGCTGCTTTGTAAATCTTAATTTAAATTAACTAATCACTAGTTTAAGACTAGCGCTATCTCTTAAAGATTTCTCCTCATCGATTCCAAGAGGTCGGCGCCCTTCCACATTTGATTTCTTTTTATTTCTTTTGGCGGCGAACTGAAATTGGCGGGGGCATTACAGATTGTACGTGAATTTGTATGGGTTTTCTGGAGACAGTAGTTATGCAATTCTCCTTATAAAAGATAGTCTGTATGCACTTTTCTGAGTTAGGAAAACAGTGCTTTGCATGTGACTGTTGCATACACTGGTAAAAGCAAAATAGAAATCACATGTTCGCTCATATAAGTTTTGTTTTGTTTTTAGTATTATGGCATGAGCAAGAAAGCAAAAGCTGCAGCCAGAAAGGCAACAAAAGCAAATCTTAAGAAAGCACGTCGAGCCCGGGTAAGTGCTGTCAATGCAACCCATGTTTTTGATTATTTTCTTTCATTATAAAAGCTTAAAAGCTTTATGCTTAATCCAACTTAGTTTTTTTTTTGGTGTCTGAGTTGGCATATTCATGACACCTGTCTTTTCTGCTGGTCACAGCTGGATCCTGAAAACCATGCTAGTACTTTGGAGCTTGTGAAAAGGAATGCGGAAAAAGAACAAGAAAAACATGAAGAGATAGATGGGGAACAAAATTCACTTATTCCTAGAGGTAAGCATTGTTAACAACTATGCAGTAAGCAATATAGTACAAAGTGTCAGATATTCACTTTGTGCTTTGGTAGTTGCTAAGTGAACATTGCTAAAGTTTGTTGATTCATTCATGCATGGTATGTCATTTCTGTAACACCTATAAAGCTCAGTATGAAAGGAACCAAGTTCCACAGAATAGGACAGGAACTGGGATGAATGCAGCTCTTTGTATGCTACAAAGCATCAGAGGAGGTATTAGAAAAACAATTCATGAAAAGCTGAAAGCACATGAAATATAATTGAAACTGGAGGGAACAAGGTGGGGAGTGGGGGAGGAGGGAAAGAAGAGTCAGTGTTTGGATTATGTAACTTGAAATTAATGAAAGTTTAATCTTGGAGCAAGAGTTTGGATTAGTTAATTCTTTTTTGTCTGGCTCTCTGTTTTTGCTCAGGAAGCAGCCTCGTGATACTTTTTACAGGTTGGAAACTTCTAGGTAGATGTCCTAGGCAGTTGAACTTACAGGAGCCACTAATTTTGGCATCTTTACCTAATTACTATGTTGCCGGTTCAGGTTCTAGTTTGGTGGTTTGCCATTCTTTTTCCCAGGTTTGGTATGATAGGGTTTGGCTGTACAATATATATAAAATATTAAAAAATTTAAAAATAGCCATAATTTGTATAAATGTACAATATTAAATAATAAATATAGAATCAAGAACATAGCTGATACTTGATAGTGCAATGTCAATTGTCAAATCATAAATGTTAAAGATAAATCAAAATGGATTATATTAGTGCAATTGGGCAATTTTACATGAAAAAATATTACAAATCAAGAATCATCATATTACTCTTAATTGAGAGCATCAATAATCATCAGCTGGTTCATTAGATTTACAAGTAGTGCTAGTGCCACTCACACTAGCTGCACTATGCAAGTCTTATAGCAGCCTTGTGCTCCTTATCCTTGATTGAGACTAAGGAAAGTTGTGCATCAAAAGCATCTAAGTTGGGATGCTTTGAGGCTACGTTCTAATGCCTCATCATTCCCTCCTTGTACTCAACTTGCTTGTGTAAGGGTGGTGCAGGAGCACCCCTACAAGACAGGATATAGGTTCATTGTCCGCATGACAGGACATTAGTCTATTTTTAGCATGTTTGACTTCATAATGTAATAAGGTCCATTGGACCAATGCATATGTATTAGATCAGCCTAGGAGAGTGTGCAGGTAGTTAGAGTTCGTGATCAGGTAGCAAGAGCTGTCCTCTCCCAGCCGCTTGGAAGCTCCCAGCCACTGGGAATCGAGTTGGTAGTACTCGTAGGATATTGCTATAAATAACTCAGATCAGTTAGGGATTGATATATGTCATGATCGGAGAGAGTAGTAGTTATGTTATATTGTACTAGTGATTGAGTTCCAGAGATCAGCCCAGACATTGTGAAACATTGTTGTAGGAACAGGACATTTGTGTTTCATCTGAATAAGATCTCATCTATTGCATTATCTGGTTTATCAGTTGTTTATGTTTTGATTTCTGTTCTGATTACAGGTTAATGGATTCTTTCAACCCTTCCACCGGTTGATTCTGTGAATCGGTGGAATGGTCATGTATGATAGTTTAGTTTGCATTTTAGTTTTCTGCATTTCATTGTTTGAGAGATCGATTGGTAGCATGCTATGAATCAACTTAGCATCCTCATGTGCTAGGGTTAGGAAGATAAACTGTTAAGTTTTTGATCTGAAGGTGATCCGGCCCGATCATCATATTTTCTTTGTGAAATTGTGCGGTTCTGTGAGTTTGCATGCAGCTGACGGATATACAGGGGTCTGCATGTGCTTTTCCAGCCGAAGTGAATCGCATCGTCATCTGTGAGTATATCGCTATCCGGATCAGGTTGTGAAGTTGACGAAGACTGTATGTTTCAAGTGCATCAGGATGATATAAGTTGGATATATACTCAGTGTGTATATCGTCATCAGGATCATCTTTCGTGTGTACCCATCATCCGCATATCGCTATCGTATGCGGGAGGAAAAAAAATCATTTTTTTGGCTAAGGACAGGTGGTTCTTAAAAGTCGTCATCAGTATCCTAAAGGTCATCATCAGGATATGTATAATATCACCCGACATTTTATTATCATGCTGCGGAGGATGTAAGAGTCTTATATCCGGGTGACATCATCATCAGGTGCATGTGACGTCATCGTCATCAGGATAGTGCGAATATCACCCGATGCAGATTTATCCTGCTGACGTTAAGTGTTTCGGCATCGGTAGGAGTAATAGCGTCGGGGAGACCTTTTTTCGGCTCGGCCGATAGAAGAAGTGTTGCCGATAGGCAACCTGACCGATGAAAAGAGATATCGGGGTGATATCGGACATCGGGACAGAGTGTTGGAGTCCGGCCGATAAGCCAAGTCTGGCCGATCGGTATAGGACCGATATATTCATCGGGGTGACATTAGTCATCGGGGGTAAGACATTTCCCCTTGGCCGATGAACCATCTCTCGCCGATAGGCGATAAGGAAATGAACAGTGGTCAGTAGGAGGATATTTCATGCCTCTTCGAAATATGATGATGCTGTCTGTGTTAACAAGAAATATGATGATGATGATAAGTCGATAGGATTTTAACATGCTGGTTGTGTTAATGACTCCTCCTTCCCATTTGTAAGCTCCCGTTGCGTTTACCTCTGCATCAAAGGGGAAGCGCAAGTTGGAATGCACATACACTAACTCCTCTGCCTTTTCCACTGCCAATTGATTGCACTTAATTGGGTGCATAAAGGAGTATGTACTCCAGTTTTGCTCAGCTGAAAAAGAACTTGTGATCTGTTGAGATTTGAGATAAAGTCAATACAACATTTTAAAACTATAGTTGCCAAAGAAAAGTAAGAAACTTAAAAAAAATGAAAATAAATAGTTGTGATAGAACTTTGATGGCAAGAAGCTGCAGGTAAATAGATTCTTGACCATGGAGGTACGACCATGTATGAGCATCTTTTTTATGCTTGTCTCAAAGAGCACTACGGTTGTGACCCATTGAAGCTATAAAATTTACAAAATCACCCACAACTATGTCTAGTGAATGCTGCCTTGTACCCTTCGCTATCTTCAACGTCTTTGTATGGTGGCACCATCATGGGCAAAGAAAGTATATTTGTGCTATAATACTTAGGGTTCAAAGCAAATGCTAGGAGATTAGTGGGGTGGCCATCTTGTTCCATGATTCAACAATAATTTTTTTGCACTTGTTTGAAGAATGTTTCAAAGGGGTGTTGCTCATTAGTTACTGTTATGCCCCTTATTTTTTTGTCATGGAGTCAATGCTGTCATATATCTTGGCCAAACATGGCTGATTCGTATTAGTGAACTTGATCATACTAATGACGGCCTTAGGAAAATTCAACACATATTCTACACAAGCCCATCAATCATTGTCTAGGATCAATGCTTTGACCTTTTGGGCCCTTTTTGTATTAGATTGCCGCCATACACTCCAAAGGTTGCTGATTACCATGGCGCTCAATGCTTATTGCACCTTCATAAGTTATCTCAAAACGATTGTATATGAGGTGAATTAAGTATCAACAACCTAATATGGTGTCATAAAAATTGAAACAAATAAAAGAGGTTTTAGGTAAAGACTTAAAACACCATTTGCTTTGTTTTTAAAATTTTAAATTTAAGAACTAAATAGATGAATGTAAAATTTAAATAAAAAATTAAAATCTAGATTAAGATTTTAAAACTAAAGTAAATCAAAAAATAAAATATTGAAATTTCATAAGGTTACCTTCAATAGCTCCAGCTTTGAAAAGGACTTGAAGTTGCCTTGTGACATGTAATAATCAATCACAAACATTTGAATCTCATAAGCCTCAATGTAGAATTGTCTCTGTTGGAGCCCAAATTTACCATTTCCAAAATCCTCAATTTTGCCCCATTTTGCCCCCAAAAAACCCAAAAAATTGAAAAATCATGTGCAAAATTTGCTAGCAAATGTCACCACTGGATAGAGAATTCCATTCTGAGCAACTTTGCCTTTTGAACAATGTCGAAATTCCTTAAAACGAAGAGGTTATCCTTGGTTAAAGTTTGGTCAAAGAATGGTTAGGTCTTGTTCCCTTTTGCCCCTTAGAAATTTTTTCATATTTTGCCTTATTGTTAGCAAATCGGAAAATCCTTAACTTGTGAACTTGTTCTCAAGTTCCTTCTTCTGCCAGTTTGTCGATGGCCAACTTCGCCGACAGTGGAAGGGAGCAGGCTGCCGCGGAGTAGATTGCAAAAGTTTCTAAGGCAAAAGGAAGAAAAAGAAAAGCTTTGTTGGCGAAGTTGGAGGTTCACGAACCTCCAAGTTCACCGATGAGAGGTTCGACTTGTTGTGACCAGATCACACATCGCCCCATCGGACTGGGGACCCCCCTCTTTTTTGAGCTCAGATGCTTTGTGCAGGAAGTTGTTTTGGCTAAGGTATTCCGGGGCAGTGAAGATGTTTAGACACCTTGGTGAGGTGAGAATGCGACTTGAATAGATGACTTCTCGGAGCGACTTGGAGCACCTTCACAGAGACATAGATAGGTGATTGAGATGAGGTTTTGGAATTTTTTTGATGGAGTGATGATTGGAGCACCTACCAGATGCATGCCAATTTTGGTGCCTAGTTGATAGAAGATTCCTGTGCCTTGGTGAAAGCAGAGGTTGTCAGAAGATTATAGGATTGGCACCCTTCATGTGGACAGAATGGATTGACGTTTTGAAACTATTTGATGAAGTAGCCTTCTGAGAACAAGGGTAGATGTTTGCCTAGGTTCATGCCAATTTTGGCGCCTTGACTAGAATGGATAGGGGAAGTCTTTGAAAAGCAAAAGTTTGACCCAGACCCAAGGCGCCCTTTCATACTTCCAAATGATCACCAAAATGGCGCCTTGCATATGAAGTTCATTCTGCCTTTTTGTAGAGTCTTTGAGCGCCTTATATGATGGATGAGTGCCTATAAACAGGACATAAGCGCCTTCAAGAAGAAGTTGAAGTGCCAGTTGAGCATTTTAAACCTGTTCTGGCGCCTTGGAATGTTGAGAATGTTAGAAATGCGCCTTGGGTCTCAGATATGCGCCTTGAAGGAAAAGTGCGCCTTGGTGCAATGGGCGCCTTGTTGAGGATAGTTAGAAGGCGAGTGTTTTGATTTCCTAACCTAGTCAGAATGCGCCTTGAGTTCATGAGGTGGCAGAGAGTTTCAAGATATGCTTTGGGATTGAGATAGGCGCCTAGAAGAGTGGATGAGCGCCCTAAGGCTATTTTGGCGCCTTTGGGAATAAGACATTGAGCATGAAGCGCCCTGAGTGGGTCCATCACTCTGAGGAGAGTTTGAGTGTTGATTGGCGCCTAGGAGGATGAAGATCATGAAGATATGCGCCTTAGTTGAGCGCCTTAGCTACATTAATGAATTGGAGCGCCTAAAGGAAGAATAGAAGAAGTGCGCCTAGAGAAGAGTGAAGTGTTAGCACCTAAGAATATCATGAGTGTTTAGGCGCCCTTTAATCTAGCGCCAGGAGTTATAAGGTGTTTGAAGTGCTTTTATGCGCCTTTGAGGAGATTTGCGCCTAGGAATCCAAGAGACTGCATGATGAGCGCCCTGAGTGCTTTTAGCACCTTAGAGGAGTGAAAGTGAAGTGTGAATGCGCCTAGATAAGAGAAGTTAGCGCCTAAAAGAAAGGAGTAAGGAAGATGTATTGATGAATCCTACTGGAATTGTGCCTTGGATCCTTCTCACATGGTTTGGAAGAGACACTTTGGGCGCCAGAGTGATCCATGGTATGAATCCATATGCTTTGAAGTTAATTAATGCGCCTTGAAATAACTTGAAGCGCCTTCTATCAAGAGGTTTGCAACCTTCACAACTTACTTAGATATGATAAAGCGCTTGTGAAGGAAGTTTTGCGCCTAAGCTTAAGCTAGTAAGATCTTTGTGCCTAGAATTAGTTTGAACAACCTCCGGAGTAAATGTGTGCTTTGAGTTGCCTTGAACTTGTGAATTTGCGCCTTCATCCATCCAAAGAGTTATCAAAATGCGCCTTTGAGTGAAGGGGTATCGCCCAAAGAGTGAAGTTTGGAAGTGAAGGTTTGAAACATGAAGTTGTTGTCCCTTTGTGAATGAGATTGAAATCATACCAAAGGAGTGCCCTAAGGGAAATAATAGATAGAGAAGTTAGCACCCTAACTCTGAAGGTGAGCGCCTTGGATCTAGATGATCTCTTTGCCCCTAGATTGAGGTGAGTGTTTGAAGTGTAAGAGGAGTGTAGCATCTCAATAATGTTTTAGCACCTTCATAATGTTCTAGCACCTTAAAGGAATACAGGGGTCAAATTGGGGCGTATTCATTAAAGATGGTTTGAAGAGCTTCTATGAACATCTAGATACATGACATATTCTTAGTAAAATGCGCCTTACCACTATGAAGAGTATCACATTTTGATCATCATAACATGCTTGCATTAACTAGTGCCTAGGTCAAATGATTTCAAAAGGGTCTCGAAGATGAGGACTTGGAGTTGAAAGAGGGACTTGGAATTGAAAGAGTAAGGGTAACCTCTTGAAGACTAGTTAGGGTCATGAAACTTTAGGCACCCAAATGCATCTGCTCGTCCACTATCAGCATGTATGATTGAGTAGAGGATTGAGCGCCCTTTAGATTGGTGCCCTATACTCATTTTGGCGCCTTTCAAGATTTGGCGCCCTATACTCATTTTGGCGCCCTTTAGATTGGCGCCCTATACTCATTTTGGCGCTAAAGATGTTTTGTTTTAAATTTTGAAATTGCCAATATTAAATATTTAGTGTAGGCCGACCCATTTAGGTAGCCGACCTCATTTAATAGAGGTCAATCACCTATATAAGAAGAGCGCCACTCCCATTTTCATTATTCACTTTGCAAATACAACAAGGAGCAGCGAAATTCCATCAAGGGGCAGCAGCGAATTTTCAGGAGGCAGCAAATTTTCACCAAGATAAGCGATTTTGTTGAATACATCAGCAGGTTTTTTTAAGGAATATTGAATTTGTGAAGAAAAGGCAGAATTTCTAAGGCAGATCTGAAGTCTAGAAGGCTAATTTTTGCCATTTCATACTGATTTTTTGCATTAAATTCCAGAAATTTGTATTTTGCTAGGGCAGAAATTGGGTATAAGGTACGTTTGATCACTTCTCCTTTATAAAATTACCTTGTATTTCTCTCATTTGCAAATTCATATTCAGAAAATCAGAGAATGCTTCATTAAAAATGACTTGAAAATGGAATTAAGATAATAGTAATGTAGAAGACTCATAGAATTTAATCGTTTCAAACTACTTATTCGAGTCTAGTTTTGCAGGTAGATGGGAATGACGGCCAAGGAAAGGCAAGTACTCATCAAGATGGATGCCAAGTCCAGCATACCGGAGTCCAAGCTAGAAACGCAGTGGAAGGATGTCGGCGACACCAACATGGGACACGTCAACTTGGATGAAGCGAAAGACTTCTTGCTCGCGATCACTAGGAACGAAGACATCAAAGCCATCGCGAAGAGCGGGATTGTACAAGCGGCTTGCTTTCCACCTGCTTTGCCAAGCACCGAGCTCGTGTTAGAGTGTGTTCAACACTATGACAAGGAGAAAAGACAAATCATAGCCAAGGATGGAACTGTTCTTGCTTACCTGCAAAGGGAGGCTATCCAAGAGATTTTCAATATCCCGAAGGCGAAAGGAGTCTTCATATGCCCTACAACAGCTCAGAAGACATTCGAAGGCAACTCAAAGGTCTACATGCAAGAGATCGGGAAGAAGTGGATGAATGATTCGTCTATGAAGATATACAATTCAAAAGACCCCAAGTATCACAAAGCTGACTTCAAGCAGGAGATAAGTTACTTGATCATGTTCCTGAATCGAGTAACAGGTAGGCCACAATCATCTACTTTCGAAGGATGGATGTATACCTATTTTGATCACATGTTTACCAAGAACAAGATGATTGACTGGGCCGGCCTTATAAGTCACTGCCTTGATGAACAATTAGAAAACTTTGATGAAACGAAGTCTTTCTTCATGACTTCATATCTTGTGTATATCTTGGCGAGAAATGTAGTCTACAAAGGACTGACAGCTAAAGGACAGGTAGGTACAAAGCCGGGACAGATTCTCTCTTATCAGTGTTATCCTCAGCTCCACTTGAAAAACATCAATCACTACAAGAGATTCAATGATGCCTTCGCCATGTTTATAGTGAGGAGGTTAAGAGGTGAGTTGCATCGGAGATTAACAGGTGCCGCCAGGAACTTCATCAAACAGTATGGAAGGTACTACATCCAGTATGATAAGTTCACCTACATCAGGATTCAAGGATTCACATCATTCCCATATAGACTTTCTAGATATCCTTCGAACAGGATGGTGTTGCTAGAGGTTTCCAGACAATTGATTGAGTTTCATAAGATGCAGAAAGCAAGGAAGAAAGCGGGAGTTCAGTTTCCCCTTCAGTTAGGAAGGTACTATTCTTGTCCATCATTACAGGCAGCTGAGCATTCAGAAGTTGAGCTTCAGGCTTATCATCTGCATCCACATGATTCGAGGAGAGAAAACTTTGATCCACATGGAGCTATCAAGCAGTCTTACTCTTCTTACAGACATAAAGAACAACTAGAGGATCATTGGGCTGATGCTATAGATGATGACGACATCCGGATGCAGAAGTGTTCAAGATTGAAATGGGACTTGATAAGGGCTACAAAGGTACTAAGAATCCCTGATCAATTAGAAGGTGATAGAGCTCTTCTTGGAGATGAGTATAATAAGATTCGCAATTTGCCTTATGAAGTCAACTGGGCAGACAGAGAAAAGGTTGATGATGAAGGATTGATAAGGCCTGTTATTGCTATCACTGAAGAGCAAATAAACATACAAGTACAAGCCTTGCTTGATGAAGGTAAGAAACTTACCTATACTAAGATGGGAGAAGTGGATCAGCAAGAACAACATAAGGCACTTAGTAAGGATTCATGAAGCAGAGGAAGTGAGAAAGATTCAGGACAGGGAAAGAAAAGGAAACAGCTTGAGATTGTTCAAGGAGAATCCAGTAGAAAGAAGAAAAGGATAAGCATTGAGACTGCTTCTTCTAGACAGCTAGGTGATATCCCACCGGATCAAGACTTGGTGATTCCTACTGACAATGTAGTTCCAGAAGCTCTAATAGAAGAAGTACCTTCTAGCCCACATGATACTGAAATCATTGATGAAGCTAACACTGAGGAGAAGGATGATGCTGAAGAGGAGTCCTTGCCTGCACAAGGAAGACAATTACAGCAGCAGCAAGATCTTTCATCACTTCCGGAATGGTTACAAGAAAGAATTAGAGAAAATTGTGAACTCGAAAGTTGTCCTCCCCTTTCAGTTGATGAGTTACTCTTGGATATGTCAAAGGAGAAACCGAAGAAGAAGGCATCCTTTCCAAGATCACTAAGGATGAAACTGGAGTAAGAAAAGTACATGTAGCTGTTCCTAGGCTTGAGAAGAACATAGAGGATGTAACACTTGATGATTATGACATCAATACAATCAATCTGGGTCCTTTGACTGGAATGCAAGTTGAAGAAGAGCTTCAGGATTCGATTGATAATGCTCGAGCTATCATAAGGCAAGAAACAGAAGGCAGAATCAAGGCTGAGCAAAGATGTCGTGCCTTGGAGCAGTACATTCAGCATTTAGTACATCCTATTCATCAGCATGAAAGGGTTGCTGCACCTCTATCTCTCCTTCCTCCTGAAACAGTTGGACACTTGGAAGAGTTGAAGTCTTCATCTCACAGACTGCAGGATTGGATGAAAAGATCGAAGGAGACTACATTCAGGTATCTGGGAGATATTATGCAAGTAAATGACAAGATTATTAGCCTAAAGGACAGGGTACTTGCATTAATGACAGCTTGTGTTGAATTCAAATACTTCAAGGATCAACATCTACCACACCTGAAGAGCTTGATGGAAACATCAGTGGATGATTTGTTACATGCTGAAGTTATTGAAGAAGGTGGAACATACAACTTTTCCTCCTGGTATTTTAGTCTTCGCATCAAAGGACAATTGCTGGATAAGATTGAATTAGATATGTCAAGAATTAGAAGTGTCCTTCAGAGGATTCAGGATGGAATACATGCTTCTTTGATGGAGATCTGCAATCCTTTTGGGGAGATGACCTTTGAGAATCTGAAAGAGCAAGTTCAAGTTTTCTATTTTCAGGAAAATGATATTACAGATGAGAGACTTGATAGTATATTCTCACTTGCTGTCCACCTTGGCGACAACAAAGCAAGAATAAATGATTGGGAAAGGACACTCGGCCTTTATTCAATTGACATGCTTGAAGCTGAAGGAACCATTCAAAATGCGCCAAGTGTACCTGTAGAAGAAGTCAAGCAAATAGTGTCCAAGTTCATTGAATGCCAAGCTTCTAGTGATGGATATTCACATGGGGATTCTTCCTGAAATAATGATATATTATTTTTATCTTCTTGCGAGGCGTGCCTTTGTTCCTTTCTTTATGGCCTCTGTCATTTAATAAAGATAGTGTCATTCATTTAATATAGATAGCCTCCTGTATTTAATAAAGTTGACCTCTTTCATTTAATAAAGAGAAGTTTGTTACAACTACTTGTGATGTGGCTTGATCTGGTCCGCTGACTTCGCCGATCGATCTTGACCCTTCAATCTTTGAGGTCTATAAAAGAGCTCTTGTTGCTCTCATTTGGACGATTTGAAAATTCTGAAATTGTTGCAAGAGCTCTCTGAGATAATAAAAGATTCATTGCTTTGGTGATTCTATTTGTGTTTCCGAGTGTTGCATGGTTTCAATTTTCAAGCGAATATTAAGTTATAAGTTTTAAGTTATATGTTAGTTGATGAAAGTTTCTTTATTGCTTTTTGGTGAAATCTGTAAGTTCATACCATTTGCAGTTTGCGGCTTGTAGATTGCAGTGCATGGTTAGCCTGAACAAATTGAGCATCAATTTGATCTTTATGCTTGTTGAATCTTTCACGAGCATAACTGATTTAAACATCTTGTATACCCCAGAAGATTGCACCTATCTTGTGTAGTTGTTTGTCTTGGCAAAGCAAGATTTGGTTGGATTTCGCCTAAGCAGTAAATCTCCTTACATCTAGGGTTAGTTTAGTGTTTCTGAACCTTACATCTTTTGCCTTTTGTTTATTCATTCAAGTAGAATTAGGATCCAGAACATCCATTGTTAAATCATACGCCATCAGTTGCAGTACCTAGATCCTTTAGTGCCCACTTCCGTAGTCTTTGAAACAATAAGTCAAACTTGAACAATTGTGTAAGTCCCTTTGTAGGTTAACAGCAAAATCATACTTAGTCGCTGAGCTTTCTCTTTTCAAAATCATCAGAAGGAACCTTGGAGTCATCTTGTTTGATCACCTAGTTCAGCATTCGAGAGACTTTGCTCAAGAGGGAGTCAAATACTTGGTATCTCACTCTAATTGTTGAGTTGTCCAAAAACAATCATCAACACGACTAACAACAGATTCGCCGATAAAGGCGAAAAGATGCAGCAAAGGCTTGGTTCGAGAATTTCAGGATTTGCTGATAAGGTAAATAAGACCAAAGGGGAAAAGTCAAAGGTTCATGATGAGGCGTTTTCGCCGAGAAAGAAAGGGAAAATTGCCTGAGGGAAGGAAGACATCGGCAAATCGGAAAAATGAGGAACTAGCGAACTAGTTTGGGATTTTCATAATTCGCCGATAAGGCGATAAGGGCGATGGTTTGCAAATTTTAGATTTTGCCAGTAAAGGCAAAATGGCTCAGGTTCGGCAAAATGATGTTTTGCCGACAAAGGCGATATAAAAAGAAAAGGCCCTTGGTTTTGAAATGATGACTTTTGCCGATAAGGGCAAAGTGAGTTGGTTCGACAAAGGTTAGTTTTGTTGATAAAGGCGGAAAAAGGTGCAAAGACCGGCAAGTTCGGAAAAGTGAACTTTTGCCAACAAAGTGGAAGCAAGTGCAAATAAAGATGAGTTCGACAAAGTGGGTTTTTGTCGATAAGCATGAAAAGGTGCCAAGTAAGTATTGTTTGGCAAATTGAAGATTTGTCGATAGTCAAAAAAGTAAAAAGTTGTCGACAGAAAAGAATGAGGGTGCCAAAGAAAAGTTCGTGAATGCAAAAAATTGCCGATTAGGCAAATGGTGAAAATGAAGGCGGCAAGCAGATGAAGAAATGTACCGATGGAGCAGGTAGAGGCAAGTTCCCGCTGGAGGCCTTTTGCCGATAAGGCAAAATTGAAATGCAGAATCAGGTGTAAAGCACGGATGTGTAATCTGTAAAGGCTTTAATAATTTTGAAGTGTTGTAAAAGCTTTACAAACACTGTTGGCGGGTTTATATTTAAATTATGCCTTTCTTCCCCCTTTGTTGCCATGAATGCATGAGGCTGCAGAAATGCAATTGTTAGGTGATTGCTAGAATAGTGTTTGCCATCAAAGCGTAGGTCCCAGAATTTAATATGGGGATGGTATGTTTCAGCGTCCTTATTTTCTGTAGGTCCTCTCAAGGACGCATGTCAGTTTACAGGGCATGGGCGCCCAGAAAGTCAACTGAGTCTTTTGACTGTGGTCGTGGGCCTACATTCAATGCAGCATGGGCTGCTTGTTGACCAATCTTTCCAACACCCATGACCAGGTGGCTATATATACATGAAATGAAGATATTTTCAGGGTTGGTCTCTGAGCCAATTGTCTGGTCTAGGAGAGCCTAAGGAGTTTCTTTGGCATCAACACACGATCTGTCTAGTTTATAAGTGAAGGGATATATTTAGTATTGTGTAGGAAGGTTATATAATGCAGATTTGGAATGTAGTGAATGTCTCCATGGGAGTTTGTAATGATTTTGGTAAATATGTAATCGCAGTTATGTGTTTTCCTTTGCCACATTTGTTGGTACAAATGTAATAGGTGTTTGGAGATGTGTGACAACATCTAAATAAATACAAGGCTTTGTATTTGCCATCATTTTGTTACACATGAATTATTACAGTCCTCTTTTTGATTATTAAGTATGTTCACTGTATGAAAATCTATTAGGTCATATTTGCAAATGTATGTCTAGTTCTGTTGATCCTTTACTGAGTATTTTCTTTCCTCCTTACATACTATGACCCTGTTGCCCAATAGAATAGGCACTGGTCCATATTGGATAGGGATCAAACACTTTTCATAAATCAAACAAATCATTCACCTGTGGTTCAGGGTAAAAACCATCTTCCTGTGCATGTACATTCGCATAGTTGAATCAACTTAATGAGAGGCTTGTGCAACCAGTTTGTTTTGACCTAGTGACAGCTTTGGGGGTCAAGTGTACATTGGGTATGGCTGTGTATGTTTATCTGTATTTCATTTCATACCTCTAGGAATATCCCTCCTAGGTCTAGCTGAGCCTGAAGAGCAAAGGAGTTTACCCACTCCTGTAGTTAGCCAAAATTCCCCTTTGCTTGTTGATAAACCTCTTCCTTTCACCTTGACGACAATCCTTGGCCTTGGTGTTTTAGGAACGTTTTAGAGTTTTGGTTGGAGTTATTTTGGGAACCAACAGTCTCATTCACTTGGTTTATGTTTGAAGCTTTTGCATCATCAAGTTAAGCGCGTGGACGACACATGGTGTCCAAAATGTGTGCTTGTATCTCACCTCAACCAACAATTTAATGTCCCTTTTTGGAACCATTCCAACAATCTTGGAAAGCTCCAAGACTTTTGGAGAATCCCATCATCCTTGGAGAGTGCTAGCTTTCTTTGGACGAAGTTATGTACTGCAGACCATTGGTTGCGAAGTTATGTACTGCAAACCGTTGGTTGCGAAGTTATGTACTGCAGACAATTGGTTGCGAAGTTATGTACTGCAAACCGTTGGTTGCGAAGTTATGTACTACAAACCGTTGGTTGCGAAGTTATGTACTACAAACCGTTAAGTTGGGAAGTTATATTCTGCAATACATATCGTAAGTTAAATAATTATTTTAAGTTGTTAAAAAGTAACTTTATTTTATATTTCTATTTGATAGCTTTAATTAATTATTTAGGAAGGTACTTTAAGTTGTGCAGTTAAGTGGCACTAGGCACAAGGGGACAAAAGGGGGACTTTTGCACAATAAAATGTTTTATTTATTATTTTGAGGAGAATATGGAGGAATAAGAAAATTAATGTTTTATTCTCCCAAAGTGTTGCTCTAAAAGTGCCTTTATAAGGAGTTGAGCACAAAGAAAAGGTTAGACTGAATATTGTATTTGCTTCTGCTCTGAGTGAGACCTTATGTTCTTTTCATATTTTCTTGAGGACGAAAACCTTCTTGAAAATATCAGTTTCAGGGACAAAAACCCTCCTAGGTGGATTTGGTGATTTCATTCAAAAGTCACATTTGTGCTGCAAAGTGAAGTTTTTTCCCCTAGTTGCTGTTAATCATGGAAGTAATTGATGTTTTTTGAGTTGTTATGGAAGAAGTTATTATGAACCGATATTTCTTTGTTTCTTGAAGATTCTAGTTTGTTTCATGTTGAAGTTTGTAGTGTGATTTTTGGGAGTTGCTAATAAAACAGGCTGTACCATGTTGCATAAACCCTATCCTTTCTTGTGCTTGGTGTTTTGATCTTCAATGAAACGTAAGACTTTATTTTCGAGACTGCACTCTCTAAGAAGAAGCGACTGCTTTGAAGTATTTTGGTTTGATTTGTTTAGACTTGCCGTACTCCCTTTGTGATCGTACGGGAAGCAAGAAAAGGACGTGGGACTGAAATAAAGGAAAGCGCATCATATATCTTGTCTTATTTGGATGCCTTGGTGGGGGCCGCCTTATTTCCTTACTTTTGTGCTTCACAGATGAAGATTCTTATTTGATATTGTGATATCTTCTCCTTAGTGGTGCTGTATTCTATGCTAACCATTCGTATTACTTGATGTGGAAAGGAATCATGGTTTTTAGAAGGTGGTCACTTAGTTTTGTCTTTTCTTGAGTATTGGAGGGGACCGCCTATCCCTAGAAGAAGACTAATCAAAGTTTGTCTTAGACTCAACAAAATCAAAGTTTGTCTTAGACTCAACAAAATCAAAGTTTGTGGAAGTCGTACATTGAAGTTCTTGCTGAACGTAATATTTGTTTTGAAGCACGGGAAATTCTTGTGGATTGCGCTGCCTTTAGAAGTGTTTGTAGTTGTTAATAAACACATTTGCTGCTGTTTCCTGATAACCAACCAGTTATATGATGATCTTTGGTGATTTGAGGAGTAAATAGGGTGCCGTATAGTCTTGGTTTGTAGCTTCAACATGTTTTGATCAGTTTAGACCGAGTTCTCAGTGTATTTAGAGGTTTGTAAGTGGGTTTTCAGCCTGTGTTACTATCTGCATCAGTTTACAGAGTGGGTTCTCCTTTGGATTAGTGATAATCTTCATTGTGAGCATTCTACCTTTGATATTCTGAGTATTTATGGTCTGATAATAATGTAGCAGCAGTCTGATTTTAATTTCAGAATATAAAGATTCCAGTTTGTTGCAGAATTATTTGTATTTTGTCTAATTGTATTGCATTCATGCTTAAATGTATATCCCCGGATTGTAGTACCGTCGGTGGCCACTCATAACATGCATTGAATTTTTACAAACTGGATGGTTTGCCACTAGTTCATATAGCATTATCATTCAGCCTGCTTTAGCATTGAACAAGTTTGCATTGTATCGACCATTTTGGTCTGAGCAAGCTTAGACATTCTGCCAGTGGCTTTGCATGCATGCGCACTTGGTTGAATAAGTGTAGATAAGGACAGCTCAGTTGCCTTGTGTGCTTCATCTGGTATTGCATCAAGCACACTCCGCTGAATAAGCATAGATAAGGACGGCCCGACCAACTTGTGTGTTTCATAATATATTGCATTGGCACACTCCATTGAAGAAGTGAAGATAAGGACGGCTTGCCGCCTTGTGTGCCATCATGGTTGCATTTATCCTAGTAGCTGTGTGTGGGTCCAAAGCATTGTATGCTCTCACTTTGCCCACACTAGGATCTTGGTGATCAGAACGTGTTCGGACATTGCAACTGTGTAATGTCCCCTTTTTGGCACATAGACCTTTTGTGCACATAATGCTTGTTCCTAGTCTTTTGGAGGCTATTCGTCATGTTTGGAAGAACTCCAACATTCTTGGAGTGGCCGTAGCTCAATCTTATAGAGCAGTTGTTTGTGGTTTTAAGGCCGACTAGTCATTAAGAGTTCATAGATGCTTTCGGAATTCAGTTTCGACCTCTCGGGTGCTCGCCAACTTTCTTAGAGAAACATGCTATTTTTAGACAGTCACCCGACGACCTCCGATTTTCATTCCAAGTCTTCAGTATCTTGTTGGTATGATCAGAATTGCAAAATTATATCATTTGGATGCTTTCCGCAACTTGGGTATATTATTGAGTTATTTAATTATATATTCACTTAAGTTGTTTAAGGATGGGAAATATTAAACGATAACTTAAGTGTAATAGCTCTTTAGAAAGGTGTTGAAAAGTATTATTTGATGCTCACATAAAAGGAATGTTAGGCAAGGGAGACATAAAGTGAGCAATTAAAAAGGTTATTTTTATGTGAGGAGGAAATTAAAAGAAAAGTGAAATTATTATTTTTATTTCCTCTTGTTGCCATAAAAGTGTCTATATAAAGGGGTTTTGGGCTCATTTGGAGGTTTATGCTGTTGAATATATTTTCATTTCTTCTAAAAATTTGTGGTGCTGAGCAGAGTTTCTTCTTGGGGTTGTTTAGCCTCAACTTCTCATCTAGTTTCGGTTGTGGAAGATCAACCCTAGCTGGATATCTGGTGATGTTATTTAGAAATTACAAGGAGTTTCAATGGAGTCATCATGTAGAGATTTTGGGTTGAATAGTTTTGATGTATTTTGATGTGTGAAGGTTTGAGATGTTTTTCAGTGATATTTTTGGAGTATTTTGTGCTAAGTTTTGGGTAAGTTGTGGTGTGTGAAGAGTTTTGGGGTTGTGAGAAGTATTTCTGTGTATTTCTAGTTTGTTGGGTTTTGTATTAGACCTAAGTATTTTGCTGTTAGAGTGCTTTCAGAGGTGTATTTTCAGTGTTTGAGCTTTATTACATCCATAATCAGCAACAAAGCTTCATGGGTATGCTTTAGGGTGATGTTTGGCGACTTCTCAACTCATATTCTGATTTTTAATGCTACAACAGTTTATTTCAGTTTTGATCAGAATTAATAAAATATTGCAGCTTGCCCTAACTCTTGTGCTTCCTTTATATGTTGCAATAAATCTGTGTTTGTAATACTGGATGGTAGTACTGCCGGTTACTTCATAAAATTGTGCTTCAATTTGTAATATTGGACAGTTTACCGCCAATAAATTATAGCATGAACTCACAACCTGTTTTGGCATGAACAAGCTAGCATATCGACCTTATTGGTTTGAGTCAAGCTTAGAAATTCTGCCAGTGGCCTACACACATTCCCACGATTAAGTGGATGCCTGCTACATAAGTGGATGCCCATTGAATAAGTGGAAGTAGTTATTATTGCATGTTGGTTTTGAATGCTAACTCGGAAGCACTTGTATGCTCTCACTTTGCCCGCATAGGGATCTAGGTGATCATAAGAGTGTGAAAGAACTTAACCATTGCATCTTTCTCTATGTGGAATTTAAAAAAAAACTGGGGTGCTCACTACATGGTATCAGAGTTGGTTTTCCTGCCAGCTTGTTGGAATTGCTAACCCTTGTGCAGAAGTTTATATCAAAATTTTCAGTTGCATGTTAGTACCCAGTACTTGCATGTCAGTTTTGAGACTACCCAGATGTTTGCATGTTGTCTCTAAGAACGAGCAGTTGTTGCATGTTAGTACCCAGTACTTGCATGTTAGTTTTGAGACTACCCAGATGTGTGCATGTCTTCTCTGAAGAACGAGCAGGTGTTTTATGTTAGTACCCAGTACTTGCATGTTAGTTTTGAGACTACCCAGAATAGTTCTGCTCCTCCACTTGTACTCTTTCTATCATCAATACTGCCAGCCCATTTTGCATCAGTATATGTTGCTAGGGTGAAATCTTCACCTCTTGGATACCACAAACCATAGTCCAAAGTGTCCTTTAGATATCTAAATATTTCTTTTAACTGCTTGCACATGGGTTTCTTTTGGTGCTCCCTGAAACCGTGCCACCATGCCTACGCCTACTGCTTGCATAATATCTGGTCTTGAAGCTATCACATATAGGAAATTCCCAATCATTGACCTATATAGAGTTTGATTTGCTTCTGGGGATTCATCATCTTTACTTAATTTGCAGCTTGTGACGATGGGTGTGTTCATTGGTTTGCAATCTTCCATCTTAAACTTCTTCAACATCTCCTTGATATACTTGGTTTGTGAGATGAAAATACCTTTGTCGGATTGAAAAATTTGTAACCCAAGGAAGAATGATAACTCACCAAGCATGGACATCTCAAACTCCTTTTGCATTTCCATAGCAAACTCTTGACATATTTTGTCACTACTACCTCCAAAAATAATATCATCCACATAAACCACAACAATCAGCTGATCATCACCTTCAGTCTTGATGTAAAGATTGCTATCAGCAATTCCCTTTTTGAAACCTTGTTGTTATAGATACTTGTCAAGTCTCGAGTACCAAGCTCTGGGGGCTTGTTTCAGCCCATAAAGTGTTTTCTTCAACTTGCATACACAATCCTTATTTTTTGATAAGAGGAACCCTTCTGGCAGTTCAATATATACTTCTTCCTCTAAATTTCCATTGAGAAAGGTTGACTTGACATCCATCTGATAGACTTTAAAGTTCTTAAAACTAGTAAATGCCAAAAATATTCTAATAGCTTCTAGTCGTGCAACAGGAGCAAAAGTTTCTTCAAAATCAATACCTTCAACTTCAGCATACCCCTTACAAACTAATCTTGCTTTATTTCTCACCACTTGTCCATATTCATTTAGCTTGTTCCTGAAAACCCACTTGGTGCCAATCACATTTTTGTGTTTTGGTCTAGGGACAAGTTCCCAAGTCTCATTCTTTTCAATTTGATTTAGTTCTTCTTCCATAGCGCTGATCCAATGTTTGTCTTTGCTTGCTTCTGCAAAGTTCTTGGGCTTTATTTTAGATAACAAGGAGAAGTTTGCTTGCTCAGATGTATTTGCTATCCTTCTTCTAGTTTGTATTTCAGTGTCCTTATCACCAAGAATTATATTTTCTAGATGATTCTTCTGGACAAATTTAGATGGTGTCTTTGTGTCTTTTCGTACTATTTCTTCTTTTTTATCTTCTTTTTCTTCTTCTTCTTCCTTGCAGCTTGATTCCTCTGGGTAATCAATTGCTTGTGCTTTCTCCTTTTGATACCTTACTTCATCCACTTTTACATTTGCACTCTCAACAATCTTGTGCAATCTTTTTTATAGCATCTATAGGCCTTGCTTCTTGAAGAGTAACCAAGGAAGATACCTTCATCAGATTTGGAGTCAGATTTTTCCAAATTCTCATCATCTCTTCTTATGTAGCATTTGCTTCCAAAAACTTTGAAGTACTTAACTGTAGCTGGTCTAACCTTCCATAGTTCATAAGGTGTTTTACTGTTGTTGACTCTTATTTGCCATCTATTCAAAATGTAGACTGTTGTATTAACTGCTTCTCTCCAAAATGTGTCTGACAACTTAGATTCATTCAACATTGTTCTTGCCATCTCTTGAACATTTCGATTCTTTCTTTCAACAACTCCATTTTGCTGTGGAGTCTTAGCAACTGAGAAATGTCTCCTTATTCCATGATGCTCACAAAATTCTTCAAATTCATTTGAAGTAAATTCTCCTCCTCGATCCAATCTTAGGGACTTGATTTTCATACTAGTTTCATTTTCAACTAAGGCTTTGAATGCCGTAAGTTTCTCAAATGCTTTGGATTTCTCCTTTAGAAAAGTAACCTATGTCATTCTAGAATAATCATCAATTAGCAACATAAAATAACTCACCTTGCAAACTGTGTCCTTGTAGGTCCATAGAGGTTTGTATGGACAAGTTCTATTGGTTTTGATGTTGAGTACTCCTTTGATTTGAAGCTTGCCCTTGTTTGTTTCCTGAGTTGACATTGCTTGCAAATAGTGTTTGAAGGCTTAACAATCCTTGGCATATCCCTTACAACTCGCTTAGTGCTAATTTTTACTAGACTATCAAAGTTTATATGACGGTGACCCATTCTTCTATGCCATAACCAGCTCTCATCTGGTTGCCCCATGTAACATTTTTCTCCTTTGATCTCACTAAGGATGTAAAGGCTATTAGCTGTTCTACTTACATTTGCAACTAGTTTTCTTGTACTCACCTTCCTGATTTCACAACCTTCAGCATGAAATGTGAGAGAGTGACCTTGATCACACATTTAACTAACACTTAGAAGATTATGTTTCAACCCTTCAACATACAAGACATTTTCAGTTTTTGTTTTTCCATTGTCAAGGCTAAGAGTACCTTTACCAGTTATCCTCGCTGAGCATTGTCTCCAAATTTTATTGTACCTCCATTTACTTCTTTCAAAGTGAGAAATTTGGTCTTGTCCCCTGTCATGTGGCTTGAGCAACCACTGTCAATGTATTGTTGATTTCCTTCATTTAGAGCATGAAAGGTAGTTTGTACAAGCATGGATTTCTCCTTCTTTTCTTGCTCCTGGTTCCTTTTCCAAATTTTTGTAGGTTCTTCCTTTTGTTTAGGAAGAGTGTCCACTTTCTTGTTTTGTCTAGGAGGTTCCAAAAAATCACTTCTACAAAAGCTTGTTGTATGACCATAGTTGTTGCACTTATAGCACACAATAGTGTAATCCAATAAAAGAGCAAATGAATTGTAGTTTCTATTTAAGAATCCATAAGGGCTTCCGTTTTTGTTCCTTGCAAAATTATTTCTCGTATGTGTCCTATAGTCTGTTGCTTCATGAACCAAATTATTTCTTGCAAGTGCCCTACACTCCTTTGCTTTATGACCAAAATGATTATAGAAAAAGCAATAACCAAAGAAAAAGTTTTAGAGCATGGTCATGTGAGCCTGCCTTGGAGGGAGAAAGCTTCTGAACTTAACCTTGTTGTCTCTGGGAGGAGTGTTGGTAATTTGTGAGACATGATTTTCTTTCTTCTTGCTGCTTTCATTTTTGATGGGACTTTTGAGAGCATCTGCATAGCTTTTTGGCTTTTCTTCATTTACCTTCTTCGGTGATTGAGTAGCCTTTGGATTTTGATCTTCTTTGGTATTCCCTTGATTTTCTTCATAGCCAAGACCAGTCTTAATGAGCGGTGACCTTTGGCAATTGATGATATCAACTAAGATTTCAGTACTTTTCTCAAACTTGAGGCTTTTGTTCAACTTAGTAGTTATTTTCTCTAGTTCCTTCCTCAAGGAAACAATTTCGGACTCCGGCCTCTCACAATTTTGTTCTTTTGTTTTCAATTGAATTCTCATCTCTTCCTCTATTCTTTTTGCCTCTTCAAGTTGAATCTTTAGGTTAATGATCATTTTTTTTGATTCCTCAAGGCTTTGTGACATTTTTGCTTCTGAATCATGATCCTCTTCTTCATATTTTTGAAGCTGTTACTTTTGTTTCAAATTCTTCTTCTTAAGCTTCTTGATCTCACTTAGGGCACAAATAAGTTCTTCTAGATCTACTTCCCCATCTATTTCGACATTTTCTTCCTCTTCTGAATCCTTCTCTTCTTTTCTTTTGTCTTCACTTTCCAAGATATCCCCTTTTGTTTCTATTGCCATGAATAGAATTTATTCTCTATCACTAGCGGAGATACTTTCATTACTCTCTTCAGATGAGGTACTTTCCTCTTTGGAATAGAGACTTTTTTTGTGCTTATGAAAGTTCTTTTTCTCATGTTTTCCCTATTTGTAGCTCTTTTTATATTGATGATGTTTGCTACCTTTCTTCATGTTATAATCTTCTTCATCCTTACTACTTTCATTTTTTTGCATATGGACACTTAGCAACAAAATGTCCTACTTTTCCACAATTAAAGCATTTTAACGACAACTTACCTTTGTATTTACCGGATCCTTTCTTAAGCTTCCTCACAAAATGAGCTTCCTCTTTGTCCGTTTCATTGTTGGAGCTATCGCTTGGCTTAGTCTCTTTATTCTTCATCTTCTTTGAAGTTTTGAAGGCAGCTTCTCGCTTTGATGACTCCTCTTTTCCGTTATTATTTCGTATGCCGTAAGGATCCCATGCAATTCATCCATAGTTAATTTATCTAGATCCTTCATTTCTTTAATAGCTGAAATTTTTGCATCAAATCTTAAGGGGAGAGATCTTAGCACTTTTTGCACAATCGTTGATTCTTCAATCTTTTCACCAAGCCCTTGAATGGTATTGACAATTTCATCCACACGAAGGAGATAGGCTGCAATGTTTTCTTCATCTTTCATTGTCAAACTCTTGAATTGTTTTCTATGAGTTTGAAGCTTGGCTTTCTTCACTTTGTCATCTCCTTCATAGATGTTCTTAAGTTTGTCCCATATTTCTTTCACCGATTCACAATGCATCACCTTGACAAACTCTGATTTTGATAGACCACACAAGATTACATTCATAGCTTTTGCATTGTATTCACTAGCCTTCTTTACAACCTGATCTGTCAGTGGGGATGTTGGAGCTACATAACCATTCACAGCTGATTGCCAAATATCAAAGCCAAGAGTCATTAGATAAGTTTGCATTCTTATGCTCTAGAATGCATAGTTTGTTCCGTCAAACAATGGAGCTCTATTTGAGAAGAAACCTTCTTGACTAGCCATGTGTGTTTCCAAGATCTACCTTCAAGCGGTTAGACAATCTCCGGAGGAACCAACTCTGATACCAATTGATGAACACACGCTTATATTGAGAGGGGGGGGGGTGAATCAATATAAGATAATCTTTTATTTATGTAAAACTTAACAACTACAACAATAGCAATCACACAAGATCTAACAATTATGCAACACAAGATTTATGTGGAAACCCTTTTGGGAGAAAACCACAATGAAAAGACTGCTTGGATCTACTGTCCAAATCTAGTCATAAAAATAAAATGTTTCTTACAAAAGATTTGTAGGCACCAACCCACTGGAGACACTAATCCCCGTCGCTAAACAATTTGTAGGCACCAACCTATATGACCCATACCTATAAAAATAAAAATGTTTCTTACATACCTGTACTTTATGAAAAGTGCTATAAAATTAGGGCACTTTTCTTAAAAAAGGCTTTTGAACCCGTAGAAATCTTCTTCTTAAAAGCTTTTTCCAAGTACCTGGAAGTAAGATTTAATTGTGGAGTACCAAAATAAGCGCGCACTCTTAAAAGTGCTTTAAAAGTTTTAATTTCTATGTTGCACCAAGTTTTCCGGATGGAGATGGAAGGGGATAGGGGGATGTGTTTTTGGGATGACTGGGATAGGAGGCCCTTTTTTAGGGGACGACAATTAAAAATAAGGAAAATTTAAAAATATAGAAGATTTCAAATATTCATATGATAAGGCATTCACCATATTCATTATATAACCATATTATGAAACATTAGAGCTGAATTGAGAATTCACATGAGTTGACATAAAAATTAACAACATTTCGATGTCTAGTCATTTGAGTTTTCATACGTGCACATACAACAAAAGGAAAAGGCCGAAAGGCTACAACTACAAAATGACAAAAAGTAGACAACTAGATTTGTCGCTGCTACGCCTTTGCCTCATCTTTGCTCAAATCAAAATCATAATTTGAATCTGAGTCACTGCCGATATGAGGAATTGCCTCATCCAATGGAATCTCAACCAATCCCTCTCGTGCCTCCTCCTCATCAATCTGTGTGGCATCTTCAAGATCAACACCCCATTGTGTAGTTGGAGTTTGTTGATACGTAGAAGTCTATCGATCTTCAAGTTACAAGGTACCATGCACAACCACCAAATTTTCCATTCATCAAGAGGCAAGCGTATTTCTTTTGAGTGACTAAATGAAGATGTATGTGGACCAATTCCTTTATGTAGCAGAGGAACTGGCAACTTGTGAAAGGAGGAAAATGGCAAGCATCCTCAACTCTATTGCATCCTTGCTATGCCATGTCCACTATCCAAAAGGGTTGGTTTGAGCTAATGTAGCCCTATTTGTCCTTGCCTTTCGTTTGCTAAATTTTGGACCTCAAAGATTGCCAAAGGCTAGCCACTGCGTTCAAAGTAAAGTTGCCTCCTCATTGCTATACATCTTTCAAAGGGCCTTCATGAGCCCTTCTTTCACCTCTTCATCATCAAAAGGAGGCACTCTTCTAGGACTTAGTGCATACAATTTGGGATTTAGAACATAGGCTGCCATATGAAGTGGGTGTTCATGGTGTTCCACTGCTATGTCACAATGGGCCTGATATGCTCCTCATATAATCCCAAATCAGGATCCTTGCTATGAATTTCTAGCTTCATTTGCCTAAGCATGCTATCAAATGTCTTGTAAATCCCTCCAAGGCTAGGAGAGTCTATATTAACATATTTAATGATCCACACTACAGGTGAGATGAAGCAAACATATCAGCAAACAAAAATTTAAAAAAAAAAAAAGGTTCAAATGATAAAGAGTGAATAGTTAATAATGATCCACACTACAGGTGAGATGAAGCAAACATATCAGCAAACAAAAATTTAAAAAAAAAAAAAGGTTCAAATGATAAAGAGTGAATGCTATTACACAAATTGAAAATAATTTACAAGTTACAAACATTAATAAATTAATAATTTAATAAAATCAGAAATTTCTTACATCACTACGGACCACCAATCATCATCAAGGATCTTTCTTCCTTAAATTGTATTCACCTCTAGCCATCTACCCCACTTTGCATTAACCATCATTAATTGTAGAGGCTTCTGCACCTCAAGCATTCTCTTACAAAATAAAGTAGTTGGCATATCTAGTTTTCACGGGTTTGAGGAATTCCTTAGTCAAAAAAGTCTTGAAAAGAGCAAGTGACATGTGATGGTTGCAAATGAACATTTGCATATCTCTCGCTTGGGCTACTATCTCTTCACCTAATCCATCTTTCCGATGTCTTTCAATGCATTGCTCACATGGATACAACATAGGGTCCAAAAAATGTGCTTGTAAGCATCCTCCACCATCATACTAGCTAACTTATACACATGCTGAATTAGTGACCACCTGTACAACATTTGAGGCCTTAACTTTCTCTATGGCGTCCTTCAAAATTTGAAATTGGAAGTTTGCATCCTTCCGCTTCCTTGAACAATCAATAGCTTTAAGAAAATAAGATCTAGCTACACATGTGACTATGATATTGGTTAGTGGCCGATGTTTAATATTGGTCCACCCATCTATGATAATAAAACAACTCGTCCTTAGCCAAGTTTGCCTCGTGTCCATCACGAAACTCACCTTAGAATATTCTTTATTAAGGAGGTTGGTGCATAGTATATATTCTCTAGGGGGGATGTGAGGGACCAATAACATTTGTATCTTTCAACATTTGTGCTACATGAAATGAGATGGCATAGGCAAAGAAGAATTTGGCAACTGAAGAATCTGCCACTTTTTATGATTGCATATTGAACATTCTTCCAACACTATTAACCTTTATTTTACCCTTCATAGAACTTTCTCTCTATTTTGAGTCTCAACATCTATGGTTTGGGTAGGCAATGGCACACTATATTGCATAGTCCCTAGTGGCATTCCCTTATTTTTTGCTTCACTCTCCATGAACAACGTAAACACCTTGACTTTCTTATCTAGGGTTATTTTTCACATCCTTTCATCCCCTCTCCACCTATGCACAAAAGATGATTGTAATTCTTGTGTGGCTGCCCCTATAATCCTTGATACACAAATAACATAACCAAACTCTAGTCCACCTTGAATTTTTTTCCTTGTCTTTTGTAATGTCCCCCTTTTGGTGCATAGACCTTTTGTGTGCATTATGCTTGTTCCTAGTCCTCTGGAGGCTATTCGTCATGTTTGAGAGAACTCCAATGTTCGTGGAATGGCCGTGGATCAGTTTTTCAAAACAGTTGATGTTGGCATTGAGCTCGGTTGGTGTTCAGGGTCACGATAATGCTTTTAGAAGCATTTTCGGCTTCTTGGTTTTCTCTCCAAACAACTTGGAGAAGCCGTCTATTTATAGAAGTCACCCCGGTGGCGTCACATTTCATCCCAAACCTTCCAGAGTATGTTGGTATGGTTTATTTTGCTTAGTTTGGGATTTTCTGCAAAATTGGTGATTAAATGAGCTATTTAATTAATGATATCACTTAAGTCACCTAAGGTTGGGAATATTTAAAAAGTGACTTAAGTGTTATAGCTCGTTGGAAAGGGGAAATGATTTATAATTCTTTGGGCACATAAAAGTGAGCGCTTATTCTTGAGAAAAGGAGGAATTATTAAAATAAGTAAAAAAAGTCATTTATTTTCAAAAAAAATTCCCTTGTAACCAAAAAAGTGCCTATAAGAGGATGTTGAGAGCTCATTGTTGAGGGTTATGCTATTTGATTTGATATTGTTATGTTGCTGGATTGAACCTGTGTGTTCTCCATTCCTTCTTGAGGACGAAAACCCTCTTGGAGAGGATCAGTTTCGGTGGTGAGAGATCCACCCTAGTTGGTAATGGTGGTTTCACACAGAAATCACATTGTGCTGTCATGGAGTTTGTTGTATTTTGATTTGATGCTGATCATTTTGGATTGATTTTGTTTGAGTTACTAATGAATCTTTGGAGTTTGTTTCCTGAAGTCTGAAGTTCCCCAAGCTGGCCGTACGGTTCTGGCCGTACCATGCATGAGGGCGATTTGTGTTTTCCTTTGTGAATGATGCATGCATGTTTCAGAGGATATATATAGATGATGATTACTCATTTGGAGTGCCTATTTCTGAATCAGATTTAAGAAGTTTTGATGCAGATTTGTGTCATGTCTTGGTATTAAGGCATTGTATAAATTAAAGATTTAAACAGTATGATACAAATCGATAAGTTGCTCTCGTAAAATACGGCATTTAGTCCGGTTGAATGATAGAAATAATTGTGTATATATATATATATATATAATATAATATATTTATTATATAATGAATATATATACAAATATAAATATTGTCAATATAAATATTATAATATAGTATATAACGAATATAAATTTATTATAAGAAACAATTGTATTATATTATATAATATAATATTGATTATTATAATATATAATATATAAACATAAATATAAATTTATTATATTATATAAAGTAAGTATTAAATAATATATAATATACATATTTAATAAATAATGATATATGGGGATTGGGCCTCACAAAGAGACTCCGACCCCATTAAGTAGTGTGAATTCCTTTAAGGAATCACTGTTTTTCATAGGGCCGCGTCCCCTCACAAGGGACAGCCTCTACTATTAAAAGGAATACACATTAAATACCATGGCAGTGGAAGGTAAGCAGAGATATAGAACAAAAACAGAAATAAGGCAAGCAAGAAGCAATCAGAAATAAAGGTAATACAAAAAGAATATTCAGCAGTAGATTCACTACAGCAGTCAAGGAAATACAGCAGGTAAGTATCCATGCTTATTGAATTTATAATTAATTGTGTGATGTTATGTATATCATAAATATATGTACACATATGTATGCATTATTATATAAATTAGAATATTTGTATGATTGATATAGTATATAGAATTTGAGTATTCTAGTGTATATTCAAGAATGATAGGAGTACAAGAAGGTTATAAGTTCATAGTTATGAATATGAAATGGATTTGTAAAAGGCATGATTACCCAAGGGATAGATAATAGGCCTTAGTATTAATCAACCTAACCATAGAGATGGGGTGGATAACGAGGAATGTAATTGACCAAATCATGGGATAAATCATAGGCCTTGATTGACGAATCAAGGAAGCCAATAAGCCTTCAATCTAGTATTGAAGGAATAGGCCTTGGCTGGAGAACCAAGGAATAATATGCCTTGGCTGGAGAACCAAGGAATAATAGGCCGTGGTTGACGAACTAAGGAATAATAGGCCTTTGATTGGAGAATCGAAGGATTAGGCCTTGATGTAATAATCAAAGGAATAATGATGGACCCATGAGGATTGGGGTGACATTACATCCTAAAGTATCTTCTCCCATGAGGTGGAAGGAGTGATTAATAATAGGCTTAAGGTTATCTCATCCAAGGTAAATCATGAAGTATAAAAAGAAAAACATATTGTTATGAAAGTAATGATATATGGTTACAGCTAAGTATTAAAGGAAAATGGAATACTAATGTGCTCTTTACAAGTTGAAATTGTTTGCAAGGTTGCGGAAATTTTGGCTTGTCAGAAGGGGACATTACAATTTGTATTGTCTAAGGTGAGCCGTACAAGACTGCTGGTCCGTACCCTTGCAGGTGGAGTTGTTAGGGATGATCACCTATGTTAATTGCCATTGCTGGCACCAGAACCCATAGAAGGTATTGTTGGGATTTAGAGGATGGTCATGCTGTCATGCATGAACTTTTGATGTAACTTTGATACTCCTGTACTATCCGTAGTCGTACAACAATATATCAGACCAGCTGTGATCGCAGCCTTCATACAGAGATTTATCATGGTTTTGATTAGCTTTGAGGTAGTTGTTAAGCTTTGGGGATGTTAATTGTTATGTGCAAGGTTTTGAGAATGGAATATGGGGTTTTGGATTTGTAAGGAGGAGTTTACCATGCTGTCATAAAGTGCTGCAGACCTGTGACAAGCTATAGCAGTCCCACAAGGCATTCTAAACTGAGTTCTTTCCTATAGCTCTTCATGTACGGTTTATCCTTGGTGTTCCTATGGCTTGTTAGCATGCTTCTTCAACATTTCCTTGGTATTTCTATGTTCTAATTGTTTGCAGCAGTGCTATTTGTGCAAAAACAGGGGTATTGATTTTAGTTGCAGCCTGTTCATTTCATTGTATTCTTTCAAACACGATGCAAACATTGTGTAACCCCTGGATGGTATAACCGCCAGTGTGGAAAATTATATTTTGTTTTCTGTGGCTTTCCCGCTGAATAAGCGGATGTGCTTTGATCTTTCCTTTGTCATTCACCCATTGAATAAGTGGTATATTCCCACTGAATAAGTGGATGTCCGCTGAATAAGTGGATGTTGTATTTGGTTTTATTTGCAAGGCATTGGACTGATCAACTGAGCACTGTATGCTCTCACCTCGCCCATCTTGGGAACTTGGTGATCAGAAAGTGTGGAGGTGTATATTTGGTTGCATACATTGTTCTAACACTGCTGTTATAGTTGTTAAATTCTGAAAAAAAAATTGAGGCAGCACAATTAATCTTTGTCTATGGCTGTTGCAAATTGCAAAAAGGTTTTTAAGGATTAAATGGGCCCTTTGCATAAATTTTTAGGAGAGTAGAGTGGCATTCAAATGGGTTATTTGAACTCACAGTACCTACAACTCTCCCACACCCAAAAGAACCTCTAATACCTCTCTGTCTTCTTTGTTGAATCTCAACCTCTTCACTTCCACTACCCAGCTGGAATGGGGAAGTGCTGCACAACACTAATATCATTGAGCTGATCGCTTATAGATATATATGGTGAGGGAAATCTCCCTACCCTGGATTAGATGGGAGATGGGGTCACCTGTCCGCTGCCCAGCCCCCGCTCCCCTTTAATAGCTAGTTAGGGAGGTAGGGCCTCACAAATGGGGATGGGGAAATCCTCTATCTAGTCTTGGTAGGCCCCGGTAGTCCCCATTCTCCTCATCTAATTGGAGTGCCATTTAGAACCCTTATTGATGTACATGTTTTTTTTTAATTTAAAAGTATTAAAACACAGCTGCAAATGCAAACATAATACAAAAGCCAAAAAAATCCCTAAGTGCTTGAAACTTTGAAAGAAACAAAAAAATTCAAAAGGATTCGTGCAAATGAATAATGGATATTAAACTTACCTCAAATGATAGTTTTGATGCTCTCTTGTCTTCTTTTCACTGCTGTTCTCTGTCTTTGCTTTCTCACAAAATGCAAAGTGGCAAAATGAGGGACTTTTTGTTTTCAAGTGTTAGTGTCTTTGTTTTAGGTTTAGTGTTGTCGTAAAGGGGTGTGGGGATCCTTGTTTATGTTTTTTATAAAAAAAATAGAACTTTTGTAGGCTGGGCTGTAGCCATCCAGAAAACATTTTCAATTTTTTGTTTGGGTAGGCGTTGGCTCTAAGGACATTTCCTACCTGTCTCCACATCCTTGAAACATCCCCAGTGTAGGAATGAGTGGAAATTCCCAGGGGATACATCCCCATGGAACATAGTTTAATTTTTTGTTTGTTTTGATTTTCTTTTTTAAAAGCTTTTACATGCACCTTAGGTAAGTGCTCCAAAAAAATTTAAAAGCTTTTTTCAAACTAGGCACTGTACAATTTGCAACTAATGTAGAATCTGCCTTGTAGTGCGTGTTGTACTGTTGGTCTAGAAAATAATTTGGGGCCTTAGACAAGTTGTCTGAATTGGACAAATTGATAGGCATTCCTAAAGTTTTTGGGCCTTCGAAACAAATTGGTGCTGTCCATTTTTTTCTCGGAGGCCTTTTGCAACAATTGAATCCTTAAAGCAAGACTACAAACCCTAAGAGAAAATAACTATATTTGCACAAAAAATAGAGTTTACCTAATCTGACCTGCTCTGATACCATGTAAGATTTAATCATGCGTTGAATTAATCTAACTTAGGAAGAAGTCAAAATAAAAAAACAAACTACCTAGTGCATAAATAAAACTTACAGACATGACAAATGAATAGAGCACTATCTTATTCATCAAACTGAACTACTATGAAATGCAAGGAAGTTGCATTAATAGAGAATACAAGAGGAGATGAGGATAAGACTTGGTCTCTGAAATAGAAAGAAAGCAAGATTTTCCCTAAAGACTATCTAGACAAAATCAGAAAATAAAGCAAATTAATCCTAGAATTATCTAAAGAATATTTAGAAATAAATGTATATTATTTCTATAATATCCACCTAAGCAAGATGGATATACCTAAGGTGTAATAAATCAATATTTACATCAATAGATATTAATGTTGATGTCCTCGCTGTCCCAAAGTGACTATCTCTGGAGCTGCCTCACCACTGGGTTGAATCAATTATTCCCCATGGAACTTGCACGTCTCTTCAACCCTGCATAGTATGGTTACTGTGATTTGTGCATGAACCATATAGCATCATGGTACCTCAATTATAACATGCTACAGTATAATTGAATCTCTAGCATTCACATGATAATTTAAATAAATTAAATTGTTTCACATCATTAAATAATCAAACATGCTTAGCTGATAAAATGCCATACCATGATAAATGCCATATATAAATACTTGAGATTGACGTAGTCTATGAATATGTCTAATTCATATATAGCATGTCTCAACATGCCTATTAAGTATGAAAGTATTATTATACAACCTAGCCTGTAATAAAAATTTCCTGAGTCCTACTAGGAATAGGGAAGTAAACGATGATAATAAGGCCTGGAGATGCATTATCTGTGTCTACAAAATAGGTGCCACATGGTGGGGCACTACAATACATCACTACAAATGGGTTAAAATATGTGCAAACTATGGATGTTGGGCTAGAAAGGTGCACCAGATGAATATGCTGCAATCAATTGTAGACACGGCATTTTCATTCTCATTTCGTCAATCTAGCCTTTTCATAAATGTTACCAATAGTGTTGTTAGCAGTAGGCAGCTAGCTTCAATTCTTGAATTATATTTGGTTCTTGTTATATTCTCGTGAAGTTCTGATTTTGGCTCTTAAAGTACAACCTGTAGACTGCTGTGCTGTGATTATTTAGTATTTCACCCTAGTCCATCTTTTTCTACAATTTTTGCTAAATGATATTGTAAAATACTTTAAATATGGTATTAGGATCTTATTCTACAGCTATTGCATGGAAATTTTCTTTGTTGTATTTTAGCCTAGACCATGAATGGTGCATCCAAAGATGTGAAAAAGTTTCATGGCTTTACAGTTTACTTTCTTTATCTTTCTTACAGAATCACTTGACCTGAGTTTTACTTTCTTTACTTACCAATTTGCACACCTTAAGTAGCTAAACTTGGGTTTTCAGATATATCGTGTTAGTTTTTACTGCAAATGATTTCTCAGCTTTGTTATTCACCATTCCATAAAGGCAAGTTTTTTTCTTGATTCTATCACCTCCAAAATGAAAGGGTTCCTCTGTGTGTAATTATGTCCTTCAAATTTTAGTTGTTCCATTATCTTTTTTAGTGCCTGTTTGTCTTTCAACTAATGAAATGATGGCATTAGGGCATGCTTATATACGAAATTGTTTGATCCCTCTATTTAGAATTTTAGCTATAGACTGAGAACCGTATAATTCAAAGCAAATGTAATACTGTTCTATAAATTGTACATAATTCAATACTTTAAATCTATAAGGAAAATAACAGAAGACAATTAATATTTGCTATTGTTAGTGCAGACGATAAATCAGCTACTTATGAGGAGCTTAGGAAAAGGTTACATCAGCGCATTGAGGAGTTACAGGCAAGGCGTCATGCATCAGTTTCTGATAATGCTACTAATTTCAGAAAAGATAAAAGAGATTCTCATAGAGGGAAGCGGAAACGAGAAGTTGTGGTAGCACCCCAATCTTCAGGTGAGCCTGTAAATAAGGAAGCACCTCCTGCAAAGCGAGGGAAGGAAGGCATTGACAAAATGAGAAAGGTGATTGACATCAAAAAGTTGCATTCTTCATGTACATCTATTCCATGAAAAAGTGATTCCTGTACCTGCATCATTAGATTTGTAGCATTTCTGAAAGTGAAACAATTACCTCTTTGTGAGAGTCTATTTCATGAGGTCTGTAAATTGATGAATCCCTTCTATCAGTGTTATAAGATTAAAAACAAATTGTAAAGATTGATAAGAGCTAGTTGGCTGGGGC
This sequence comes from Cunninghamia lanceolata, assembly GCA_027924645.1. Lineage (NCBI taxonomy): Eukaryota > Viridiplantae > Streptophyta > Pinopsida > Cupressales > Cupressaceae > Cunninghamia > Cunninghamia lanceolata. The sequence goes on along the minus strand of BSBN01001549.1, from coordinate 903,739 downwards.
AAAGAAGATTTATCATTTGGTGTAGTTCCTGGCGGCTATGCTTCAGTTATTGTCATGCTATTGAGTTATGAAAATTCTGTAATGTCCCTTTCTAGATTTTTATTAAATATGTATTTTTTTTGTATTTTCTGATTTATACAATGCTGGAATAATATAGAATAACCCAGATTGAAATTTAAACACTTCATAAAACATTACTGATTTGCAGATAACTGATAACTGGCAAATATTGATGCAAGGACCAGCAGAGGCTCTTTATATACAATATTCAGAAACCTAAATATTAACAATATGAAGAAGCAAGAGTCCCAAAGGATAAAAAAATGATGTAAGATATTTGCTGATAAATACAAAAGCAATCGATACTTCCTATGAGACCGTAACTTTTGACTTCTCTATCCAATACATTAGAGAATAATTAGCAAGCAACTCACCAATGCACTGTATTGAAATATTGATCCTCCCTCTATCAGTTGCCCACATTTAATCTATCAAATTGCATTCAAACTTCAGTTTGTTGCTGCCCCTTTATGACGTGTTGTAGGTGGATTGTTACAGTTTCAACATTATGAGGCATGGAAGAGTAAATAGAACATAATAAACTGACTATACTTATATTAGTGGTTTGATTGACAAAGTGCAGACATTGTATCATATGTATAACTGCCAAATTGTTATTGTTTTCTCCAACTCCTATCTTCTCTGAGCAGGCCATTGAAGCACATGTAACAGTAATCTCACAGGTGAACAGCAAAAAGAAACAGAGCAGTAATACGCTTCACTGTGCACTCCAAGCATTCAATGCCACTTAGTTTTGGACTTCTCCTTTCAACCAGACGCACCTTCATTCTTATAAAGGTTTCCACCACTGTTGCGCCTAACTCTGATTTGGATGGCTTCTCCGTAGGTTCACAGACAATAATACTTGTATTTCTGCTATGAACATTAAGAAACAGAGCAGCAATACTTAATAGAGCACAGCTCTTGCAGCAAATCTCTCCACGCTTTGGACTGTAGTGCAAACAGATCTTTCTTCCCACACTCGATCTGTATCAACCAAAAACCTCCATTCTCCAAAATTGAATGCACACACACATCTCTGTGTTTATCATGCCATGTGGCAGCATGTTCATTCTTCAGGCAGGCGTACATGCTATATCTTTTCTTCATGCTACTTGGTCTGTCAAATCACACGACCTCCAGTCTACAATGAATTACAAGGCAGAATATTGATATTGCTCTGATACTGTATTGAAATTGATAGGGCAAAGGCAGATTATTAGACCATTGTTACAGATGTAAAATGCTGTATGATATATTATTTCATCGGGATTCATTCATTTATTTTTGCATTACATTACATTGGCTTATAAAGCCTTGTTTTCTTGTTACAAGTACCCTATGCAACCTCCTTGCAGGAAATTCCTGCAGCTAACATTATTTATTACCAACTATTATACTAACACCTATTTATTTATCTAACGTATATACTGTATGATGTAATATTACATTGTATATCATCATTTGTTGAAACAGGTGTGAGAGACGGAAAGAAAGAATTATATTAGTTTCCATAAATGACCAAATTAGGTCAACGAGACTCAGGGTGTACAACCAGTTATAAAAAGAATAGCAGTAGGGTAGAAAGACCTGAGGTTAAGGAGAGTGACAATACATTCACTTTTTCAAAATATGTTACACAGAAATGCTGTCCCTTATTGGGGAGTGTACGCTTCTTATTGGAATGCATATTCCCATTGATTAAGTTATGTGAAAATGAAAGTACAACCAATTGTGTCATTTTTAGGGGTGAAAAGATGAAAAATCAAAAAACAAAAAATCTTTTTAAATTGTCTTAACAATGAATCATGAAGTAAAACTTTTAGGACCATCTGGGCAAAATTTTATTTAGCATGTATAGTTAAAGCCCTCAACATTTATTTTCAACTAATTTCTGGATTATTAGAAATTGAGTGCCGTTTAATCTTGTTTATAAGTTATGGAAAAGTGGTCTTATTCTTTTTTCTTCATATGTCTTCATATCAATCTAGGTCAACTTGTGTTATTTTTATACTCCTAGAGTCTTGATATCTTGTTAATGTTTCTGTATTTAATTTTCTGTGTCCAATTTCTTTTGTATTCACCAATTATTTGGTTGTAATAATTCTTGTTAGTTATTTTAGCAGTTGTAGTTAATATAGATGCACTTTCCACCTTAAACTAGTTTGGTTTGGCATTCGTTCAGTTGTGTTTATCTCCAACTTTGCCTATGATTATTAATTCTTTTTACATTTCTTGTTTTCTTTACAATGGTGAATCTTGACATGTATATTGTTCAAATATGATATTCAGGATCCAGTTGAAGACCAGTTAACCAACCTTGAATTTGGACATGTGAAAATTAGTGTTGGGAATGAAAACAGTAAAGAAAGGAAGAAAAAGCGAAAGGAGTCTAAACTCCAGCTTCTTGAAAAGGTTTGCAACAAGAGAGCATTTCTCATGGTTCCTCACTGAATTTCTCCATTGGCAATTGGATTGTTTTGCCAGATAGAAACATATGTTAAACATCTTTTGATTTTATATGATGGAGTCACATTGCTTGACAGTTATTAAATTAATGAAGCTTCTACATCTATTGATTCAGGCAAAACATTTGCAATCAACAATGCAAGATCCTGAGAAAGGCCAGGTGCAATCTCTGTTTCTTTGAGGAAGCTTTGGCTAAGTTTGATCTAAGTTTGACAACCATTTAAATTAATCTTGAAAATTCATTTAGAGTTTTGTATTTTTTTAAAATGGACGTTTCTAAGAATCTAAATTAACATTGTCCTCCAATTCTGTGCTGCACATTGGTTTTGGTTCAAATTATAATATGCCATCTGTTAACAAGATTTCTTGCTTGCCAAAATAGATCGACTTGTACTGTATTCAGCTTTGATTGGGGAGTGTGTATGTCTGGATAAAGTTTTTTCCTTTCACTTGATTTATTTTCGTTTTTTGATTTGGTGTTGGCCTTTACTGAATAATTACATGTTCCCTGGGGGTTGCGTCCCTGGGGTAAAAGCCAGTAAATCCAAAATGGGAATGTCCCGGGACTGCGGGATGGGGACAAAACGTCCCCCTGCCATCCCTTCGGGCACCATTTATGATTCGGCCCGTCCCCGTGACAGTGCAGGGTATGTTCCCCATGCCATTTAAAACCAACAACTTAGTTTAAAAAAAAAATTGTAGTTTAGCGCTATAAATTTTGATTTTCTTTTCATAAATGTTTTCAAGTTTCCGAATCCTCATTACCTAAGTTGACAGTTTGGGTACAGGAACAGGTACGGATTCAAGATTCGGGTATGCCAGTACTGCAATTTTTTTCTCCCTTGGGTAGGGGTACGGTTGTGTGTGTGTGTATATAATATTTAAATATATAATAATATATATTAATTATATATGATATATAGATTAAATATATAATAATAAATACTATCTATAATAAAAAATAAATATATAATTAATACATATTATTATAATATTAGACAATAATATATATTAATTATAGTATTTAATATTAATATATAATAATATATATGAATTATAAATATTATTTTAATATATATTAAATATTGGTGACTTTTAGGGTTGTCATTCATGTTTCAAGGTTTTTTAGGCTTTTAAAATGTATTTTTAAATTAAAAAAATATTAAAAAATCGTCGACATGTCTTTGGGTGCAGTTAGGAGCGCTCAGGCAAGTCATGGGATGGCTAGGGCACAACCCTGCCACCTTAGGTACCTTGTGGATATGTTTGGGTACTTTGTAGACATACCCATAGGGTACTCGGGGCAGTAGGGGTGTGCCCTGGCCGTCTTGACTGTAATGTCCCCTATTAGAATAATACTAATTTTACCCTAAAAATTCAAATCCCACAAGTTTAGGGTTAGGGTTTCTAATTCATGGAACAAAATGGTTTGATAGAGTGCCCAAAAAACTCTCTACCCTAGGCCCAAGAGTGGGTGCTTCACCCCTCTTGGCCCCATGTGGCCTCTTGCCATCCATATAGGGCGGTGTACCTAGTGAGGCGCCCTGTCACCGTTCCCCTTATCAGAACCATTCTACTTCCTCTTATGATTCAATTAATTTCCATGATGGAAGGTTAGGGGTGCAGCTACAGTAGGGTGTCCCGGAAATCATTCCTTCTAAGCCCAAGATCAGCCTCTCATGCACCCTTGGCCCACATGTGGCAGGCCTTAGCCATCCCCCATGGGGTGGCGTACTTAGAGGATGATCCCAATGCTATTTCCCCTCCTTGTAGGCCCTTAATTCCCTCCATCATAACATTCACACAAGAATCCACATTAAAGCATAATAAACTAATCAAACTTCATAGTTGCAAGCAATCCTATCAAATGAATCATGAAGATGATATCACAATGTGCATGATCTTATCTAAACACACATAGATACTATCACACATTAACTTACAAATCTACAATAACAAGATAGCTTATGCAAACGGAGATTCTATGGTTTACTTGCTAATCTGTTTCTCTTCTTCCTTCAAATCTGCATACTCCTATTTCAAATCTGCATATGATATCTTTGCTGGTGTATATGGTTTATCTTTACCATTCAACACACATTACTCTGCTAGATCTGCATGTATTCCTTTTCAAATCTGCATACATCCCTTATCAAATCTGTATGTATTCTATCTATCTCTCTGCTGTTATCTTTTTGTATATATAAACATATACTCTTAACTCTGAAAATGTATCTTATTTAGATTATTCTGATCTGCCTTTTTTATTAATTCCGAAATCCTAATAATATCCTACTCCCTCCCTATCTTTCTCTTATATCATAATGTGCCTTTTCAAAGAGAGACGAACTCTTTCCAAGAGTGACGTCTTTGTCTAAGGAGGTGTCCCTTAAAATAACCACCTTCCAAAAAGTGGTTGGCCTCCCTCATGACTAATATTTATTAAGTCTTAAATGTTCTTATATGAAACATAGAGAGTGCTGAAAAAGGGGAGTTGATGCTTCTCTTTTAATTCGGCCATTTAGATGAGTCAGCCATATCCTCTTGAAAATATATTTATTTTCATGGTATTAAATTATAATAATAGAGAGTTTGTTAATATTATTTATATCTACTATTTGTATGTATTTATTTTACATAATATATCTTGTTAATATTTTATATATTATATTTTAATTATTTACATAATAATATTATTTATTAAATAATATATATTAATAATATAATTCACAAAAGTACTTCACCGTTTTTTTTTCATGATGTTTAAATCTTTAATTTAAACAATGCCTAAATATCGGGACATCACATCGACCCTGCTCCCTCTCGTTCCCAATCCTGCACCGAAACTTGTTGTTACTAGTAACATAGCTCATTACTATTTCCTCAGAAGCAGACAAAGTGAATGTATAAGAAAATAAATAAAAAGAATGATGATATTCCATTTCTTCTACTGTGTAACTTCTCATCTTCAACACCATGCCATGTATTACACAATAATGCCTCTATAACCTTTACACTATCCTCTTCATTTTGTCTTAATTTAAAAATAAAAAATAAAAAAATCTTTAACTTAATATTTATATTAGTTGATTAATTTTTTATTTTTATTTTCTAAACCTTGAATTTCAACTAGACGTTGGATTCAATCACTTCAAGTTTGATCCAAATGCCTGCTTGTTGTCTACAAATCAGATAGATTCAATTAATTGACTATATATAATTTATATAAATAATTAGTTAATTATTAAATAATTTATTTTTTTGATACAATTAGAGAGGGATCTATAGGGTCCCTCACTCAGATTATATCAAACAATGGTTAAACAAAAGTACATCAAGGACATACAAGATAACAAAAACGGTCTAACTAAGACTGATAAAACTTAAAAGAGCATTGCAAAAGCATGCATTGACAAGATCCAACCGAACAATAGAGGTGAACAAAAGCAAAACTATAACCATATAAAATCCTTGGAAAGGCAAGGGAGTGAGAAAAAGGGAACTAAACAACTCATTGCCAAACCCATTGTAGAGAACGAGCTACCTTGAACTAGACCATCTTATCATAGATGAGTCACCCCCTAGTCATCTATCCCCCCTGCCATCATCATGGGATGACTTTAACACTTGACATGACATTCCATCCTTTATCAACAATGATAACTTGTTTAGGGGTTGAGTTGCTAGCAGAATCAGTGTTAGCCAAGGACTCAAAGCATACTCTGTGAGTTAGCTCCTACCTTTTCTGACTATGAATTAATGCATCGCCAAACATCGAGGGGAGTGTAAAGGCACTTGCAACCTCTAGAGTATTGTTCTTTTAACACACCAACAATGTTTTGACCACCATCTTGAGGGCATTGCAAAAGGAAGACAATTGCTGGAAATGCTCCCTTAAAGCATGAATATCATCTTGCAAAGCACTAGAAACCTGCTCCTTAAGGGGAACCAACATTCCCTAGAAAGAACCGCCCATTGTTGCATACTCATCTTGTATGTTTTTGCCCCTCCAAAATGATCCATCCTCCAGAAAGTTGGAACCTAATGACACCACTAAATCCAAATCTCCACAATGTAACACTAGCATAGCTATCTAGCCCTTAATACCTCGAAAGAGATCACAACATGAAGTTTCTTCTTAAAATTTGCTAAAATGGAAGCCTTTGAACGAAGTTGACCATTATTATTTAGGCCATTCTAACCCAAAAGCATTTTTATCATATTCAACAGAGAGTGAGAAGGATTCCTAAAAACCATTATGGTCCCACACTTTGCCTCTAAGAGGAGGGTACCTTGCAACAATTGAATTGTTCCTCAGAGCCATAAGGATGAATCAGAGGATAACACTTGTGACGCTTGACCACAACCAAAAAAACTGACAACAAGAAACTTGTAGAAATGTCAACCAAAACACAACACAGAATCCCACTCTTGCCATGATAAAGAGGAGCAAGGTGTGAGCATGCACGATCGAGGATGAATTAAAAGGCCTTCATTAAAACATATGCCACTTGTATTGCCGAATCTAGGGATCAAAGTTTGCAAACTCACACTCGCCGTGGACTCGACAGCGCAAAATTGGACTCGAACTCGGGACTCGGGACAAAAACTCGGCTAGGATTCGGCCAAAAAAAAAACCGTAGTCTTTTAAAAAAACAAAAGAAATAAATGCATTTAGAGAACATAAGAGCCTAATTTGATTATCAATTTGTCATAATTCAAAGATTACACATGTCATATGATCATCAAACACTCAATAATTGAAATTTCATCATAGTTTCAAACTTTCAAAATGTATAACAGCATCATAAATGTTTACATATAATCATATGTCAAAATGAGGAAAACATTAATAACCAAATATAATCTATAACATCCTCCTCGGTGATGATCTCTTTAGCTCATTTTCTCGGGTTCTTTCACGCTGACTTCAATGGCAAACCTGTGTTTTTCAAGGCAGAAGAATTAAAATGAGAAAAAAAATGAAAAAAAAAAAGTGTTTTTTGAGTGTTTTATGCACGTCCTAGGTGCGGCACGAGTCCCTGGTCGGGACTCACGCGGACTCGACTCGCGAGTTCGTGCCGAGTCGACTCGGCAGGCTTCAAGACTCGTGAGTCGTGGCGAGTCCGCGGCGAGTCTCGCGAGTCTGCAAACTATGGTAGGGATAACACATACTATCACATCAAAACAAATTAAATTGAAAAGGTCGTTGCCAACGATAAGGAAAGGCCACCACATGAAATAAATTTCAAAGAGGCATGTCATCCAAAATAATTTTGCCTAGCAATGGCCAAGAAGCCACATCATCACTAAAGAGGGCTGAGAAGGGGTCTTGATTAATGTCAACATCTGCTAGCACATCAATTGCCTTATTTCCTTCATGGAATCAATGAACGAATGAGATGCTAGGGAAGTGATTATTGTATTCTAAAGCATCTTCAAGCAACCTTCAAAGCTTCTAGTTTAGGAATTTTTCGATTTATAAGATCAAAAATGACGATTTGTGAATTGCCTTCAACTGTAATTTGATTGCAACCTTTTTTTTCTAGCCATTTTCAGCCCAGCCACAACTGTGAGCTTTTCAACTTCGTTGTTAGATTTATGCCCAAAGTGAAGGGATTCCACGTAAAATAGACCACTTGGAGAATCTCTAATTAAAATGCCTCCTCCAACCAACCTAGGGTTGTGCCATCAAAATTAAGCTTAAACAACCCCATAGGGGGTGGCCTCCAAATTGTATTCTTTCGGACATGTCCTTTCTCTATTATCCCATGAATGGGGCCAAACCTAGAAATTCCGTTGGTGCAATTTTTTTCTCCTTTATTGAAAGAGAACTTGCCTGATTGTTAATGAAAGGAGAAACATAATCAAGGATGTAGCTTTCAATCTTAGCCCAAACCCAAATCCAAGGAAACATCACATTATGGAAGATATGTCTATTTCATTCGAGCCAAATACCCCAAAGTGTGCAAATCAAAGCATTTTTCCAAAGTGGGGATAGCCTTTTCGTGCCAATGGGCCAACTGCAAACTTGTTGATGAAGGGTAGCTGGGAAAATCCAACTCATTTCTAATTTCCGAACCATATTCCTCCAAATAGAAGAAGCAAAAGGACAATGCGAAAGCAGATGATTGACTAACTCCGAATCAACATGATAGAGGACACAAATAGTAGGGCCATGGAAACCTCTTTTAATGAGATTGTCATAGGTCAAAATCTTATTCAAGGCTGCCAACCAAACAAAAATGTTGCACTTAGGAGGGGCTGAGTTAGACCATATCAATGGTAAGGGCCAATCTTGGAGAGGCGAAAAATGACAATTTAAGAGGAGCATATCCAATCTTAACCTTATAAGAGTTAGAGGAGTCACTAGTCAACTGTAGTTTGTCAAGATGCCTAAGAATTGGGACACACATACTTGAGAGCAAAGAAGAGATGTGGAATTTTTCCTTGTGAGGAAAATCCAAAGATGAGATGTCTTTCCAAGTTCTTTGATACTGACCTTCTATTTTTGACTCTAGCTAGTGATTTAAAATGTAGAACACCATAATGAGAAGGATCTTCAAGGAAGCACCATGCCAACTTCGCATCAAGTGTTGTATTCTTCTTACCTAAATCTTTAATGTCCACACTCGTTGAGGCTTTAGAAGACAAAATTTCTCCCATATAAGCAAATAGAACTTCTTTGCCTCACTAGTTTCTTGCTAGAGGAAGTCACGACATATCTTAGAAATAGCCTTTTAAGAGGATTTAGAGATAGGCATGATCGAGAGCAAAAAGATAGGAATGGCTTGAAGAACAACCTTGATCTTCAATATGCGTCCAACCAAACTTAACCATTTTCCGCTTCAAGAAGCCATCTTATGTTGAATATGATTGATAAGCTCCTTCCAAAGTTGAAACCTACACATACCAACAAACAAGGGGATACCCAAATACTTACTTGGAATGATCGTAATACCTATTCTCAAAGAAGCACAAATCTTGATCCGAGAGTGATGGGCAACACCAAAGAAGAAGACTTTCAACTTTCCCTCATTATTAAGCTTCCCATAAGCTTCCCAATAGGTATCCAGGATAGAATTAAATGCTTGAGCTTCCCTAATGAGGGATTTACTAAAGAGAATTGTATCATCTACGAATTGGAGATGGGTGATGGGTTTGAAAAGGGGTGCCAAATCAAATCATGAAAGACTATTATCTAACCTTTTAGAAGAGATAAATATCCCAAAGGCTTTAGTCATTAAATAAATATTGAGAGAGAGGATCCCCCTGTCTGTTGCCTCTTGAATGTTGAAAGAACCCAGCCAGAGTACCATTGGAAAGAATTGAAAACTAGACCCTTGAAATCATACTCATACACCATGATATCCACTTTTTCAAGAACCCAAAAGCCTTCAAAACACCAACCAAGGACCAACAAACTCTATCATAGGCTTTGGCAATATCCAATTTATCCCCATAATTTTATGTTAGGAAGAGTTAAGGGAATGTAGAACCTCGTGGGTTATAATAATCACATCCAAAATTTGACACCCATGAAGACAATCATCTTGCTTTGAAGAAATGTGAGAAAGATAAAGAATTTTCAACCTTTCAGTTTCAGCAATAGCTTTCGAAATAATTTTGTTGATTGAATTGCAAAGAGCAATTGGCTTGAAGTCTGAAAGGAAGAGGGATTTAGTTTCTTTTGGAATTAGGGCTACAAAGGTACACTTGAAGGCTTTAACACCTTACTAGATGCCATCAAATCATTGACCAATTAAACTAAATCTTTTCCAACAATGACCCAACAAACTTGGAAGAAAGTGGTCGGGAAGCCGTTAGGGCCAGGAGCTCAATTCCCCTTCAATGTGACGACCACGTTTCGAGCTTCTTCCTTGGAGAAAGGAGCCGAAATAGCAATATATCTTCCTTAGAGACTAAATTAGGGATGCAGTTCAATAATGAATAGCTCAACTTTAATTTCCTTTCTACATGCATTGCAAACAAATTCTAGAAGAAATGAATAGCTTTTGCAGCCATGTCCAAAGGAGCACTTAAGAGAGAACCGTCCTCTGAAGGGATAGAAGTGATTCTATTCACTTGGCATCACACACAAGTAATGGTGTAAAATATTTGGAGTTTTTGTCCCCATGTTGAACACATTTATCTCTCAAACTTCTACTTCTAAAAGATCTATTTCTTAAGAACCAACTCTGGTCTTCACAAAAGGTCCTTTTCCCTATCCAAAGGAGAATTAGTAAGACTAGAACATTAAATCTCATTACATGGCATTTCTGTTATGATATTTCTTGGAAATAAATGTAAAAATCAGTAAAATAGCGGACCACTTTGAGGGGGTGACTTCCAATAATCAGAAAATAATATGTGAATTCAATATTAGATGATATGATGGTTTGGGAGAGTCTCTCTCTCATTATTTATATGCATAACTATGTAGGGACACACCCCTTCATCTTAACTAAGTTATCTTAAAGAATAACTAAGACAAATAAATGCATCTGTTAAGGTTAGACATGCCACAAGTGTTTATCCTTATTATAATTAGGAATATATCATACTAGGATCCTAACATTCCCATCCCCTTCAAAAAAGCGTTGCCCTCAATGCTTTGCAACTCTAGATTCTTTTCTATGAATTGTTCATCATTCCATGTTTTACTACAGATGAAGATGTCCTCAAAGAATACTGTTGATGATGTTTTCTTGACAACAACAACATTAGAATAAAACACCAAGTGCTCTATCCTCTTGAATGCTAAACTACGTGATCAAACAAGAACACTCCAAGGTTCCTTGTACGTGATTTGCAACGGATAGCCTCGGTAGTATGATGTGAATCATGTGATAATGCTGTTTACACGAAGGGACTTACGCAGAATTTATTCATCACTCCATTCAAATATGTACTCTTTCCTTGTGAGATGGAACTTCTTCTAATCAACTACAAAAAAGAAAAGGCAAAAGGCAAGGGTTAAGAGGGCTAATCTAAGGACAATGATATAATGCACATGCTATGATAGACAAATTCCCTTCCACAACCTAGCTTCGCTTCACCATGAGAACCAACAATTACATGGAGTAAGTGCAATCTCGTAAGGTAATCATATGATTTTCATGTTGTGAACTTCCATCCAAACACCCACAGCTGGCGCAGTGTGAACGAGCATCCACATCCGAACTTATGCAAACAAGGTTCAGGCTAACTTTGCAAAGTGAGTTACCTTCGGCAATCCACGAAAAGTATGAACCAAAAGGGATTCATCAAATATCTTCACATATGAAACATTATATCAATGAACTTCTAATCTATCAACTAAGCTACTTTGGAAACAATTCTTAACCATCTTGGAGACAATGAAGACCATGCTAACATTCCAAAATCACAAGATCACCACGAAACATTCAACAATGAGCTTGCATTAATCTTGAAGTGTAGTGTATCTTTACAACAATCTCTCAATATCTCTTCAATGACTTCGAAGAGTCTCCTCTACTCTACTCCTTTCTAATCTAATGTATATCATCTAATGTCTATCTTACAAATGAGAAGAATGAGCCTTTTATAGACTCCAGAAATTACATGAAGGGCCAAGATTGATTTAACAATCAACGACCGAGATTGAGACAACAAGGCAGTTTGTTACAAAATTTGCTATTTTTAGAACATGAAAAAGGCAATGAAGGCACGTTTCCCAATGTGATAAGCATCTTTGGAGCATCTTTATGGTGGGCCCTCTTTATCCACTTGTTTGTTATAGACAACCTGGACTTGAATGAATGACATCGTAGAATGTGATTGGCTTGATGATGTGTATGTGCCACCTCAGCATCTTTAAACGAACTAGCCTGGGTCACCTCATGTTCACTTTACTTAGAATATTTTCTTCTTGTTGTCTTGATGTAACTCATGGATCGCTTTGATGATCATGCTCATCTCTCATCTTGTGATGTCCTTGTGCTTGTGCAGGATTATGCCTCTGGACAGTTGCATGAAGTAGAAGATATGTTGTGCATGAGTCCTTGGAGTAGATTACATGATGATTGTCCTTTTGGCATGTGGAATGAATCACTGGAAGATGACTCCCTCTCATGCGTGGCGTTGATGTCTTCCTCATCTAGACATACGAAGTCTTCAAAGTAAAATGAACTTGATGTAGGAGCTACTCCGTGTGGTGATGATGACAAATTTGAGCAACTTTCCTTCACCTTCCAAACTTCTCATGTATGAGCTCTCGCCATTCACCTCCTTGGATCCTCCATCACCTACAAAAAGAAACACATCAAATCAAGACTTGATATAAAGGATTTTCAATAACAAATTGCATTCATCTTATGCATGTAGGATCAAAAAATGACATTTCAAAACATACCCTTTTGCGTGAAATCCATGCGCTAAGTGCCTAGAGCGCCTTTGCTTGGCGGTTTTGGAGGGGTTGTCTGGAATGTTTGATGTGAATTCCATGCATGATAGTCAAGGCCGCCTAGGAAGGGCGGGTTGGGAGGTGGTGTGTGGATTTTCATACTTAGGCAATTCATTTGATGTCTTTCTTTCTTTTGATGACCGTTTTCTTCAACTTCATCAAGACTTAGCGATTTTTTGAGGTGTTCATGTGAAGTTAGAGGGCACACTTGGAATGTTTAGAGACTTTGTCCATATGCCTTAGTGAAATCCGCCTAGGATGGGCGGGTTTGGAGTGCTAACATGGATTTTGCAACATGAACACTCTCCATCTTGATCTTGATGCTCTTCGCTCCTTTGTTTGCATGACTTAGTGATTTTTTCCATGTTTTCAAGTTGATTCATCATTGTTAGGAAGAGTTAAGGAGTGATCTTGAAGGATTCGACACACTTTCCATGCCAGGGTGTCTAGGGCGCCTAGGAAGGGCGGCTTTGATGATGGTGTTTGCATTTTGTCTTAAGACTCGTGATTTTCATCAATTTTCTTCCTCTTGAATGATCCTGCATGGGTGTGAAGCAAGATGGTGGATGTGGAAGGTCATAATGGAATGATTTGAGTGCTTGGACATTGGATTCCATGCTCACCTCTCTAGGCCACCCAGGTAGGGCGGGGTTGAGAGCGACCCTTGGATTATTACACTTAGAAAACTTTTCATCCTTCCAGACTTGATCATCTCATCCTCTAAGTGTTCTTCATCATTTTCATTGATTCTACTTGCAAATTGTGTTGTTTTCATCCCTGGGCGGTTTTGGACGCTTTGTGTGGAGAGGGTAGTGTGAGACATGACAGAGTCCAAGACTCTCTCTTGAGGCTGCCCAGGTAGGGTGGGTTTGGAAGTGAGGCATGGATTTCACCTGTAAAGCCTTTGACTCCTTGAAACTTATGAACTTTCCTTGGAATTTCATCATCTCCTTGTGCTTTGTGCTTAGAACCTTGTAAACTTGAAATCTTTCTTCCTTGGGCGGGTTTGAAGGGAGTGTGTGGAAAGATTCTCCTGGTGATGACATTGTCCATCACTACCTTGTGAGGCCGCCCAGGTAGGGCCGGTTGGGAAGTGATGTATGGAATTCTACCTTGTAATGCCTTAGATTCATTCAAACTTATGAATTTCCTTAGAATTTTATCATCTCTTTGTCCTCAAAACCTTACAAACTGAAAACTCTCTTCCGAAGGTAGATCTGAAAGCAGTGTCTGGACAAGTGCATGTCTAGGACGTTGAATCCATGACCTTATGCCAAGGCCGCCCAGTCTGGGCGGGTTTAGACATAGAGTGAGGAATTTCTTGCCTTAGTCAAATTTTGGATTTTCCTAAATGGAAGTATAAGTCAGATATTGAATTTCTTATACTTTAAATATTTTTCAATATACTTCCAGGATATTTGAGATAGGTCCTGGGTCCATAGGATTTAACATGCAGATTCTAGATTCTTGAGGATCCACTAGATTTCAGACCTAGTCATTTTTTAGGATTTTCAGGATATTAGACTTTGTCATTTTCAGGGTCTCAGGGACATGCATCAGGACGAAGGCATATAGACCTTTAGCAAGCAATTGTTGAGACCTGGGCAAAACAACACTACCAAAACCCTACAAGCTCAGAGGAAAACTAAACCTCAAGCAAAACAAAGACAGAAAACAAGAAAAAAAAAAAAGAGGGGGTCCCCATTTGCAATGGGGCAATGTGTTATTGCATCACAACAAATACAAACACCATTTTTTGAAAAAATGGGTGGAACATTGAATTTATGAGGCTTTGAAAAATTGATTGGGTATTAGTGACACCAAATGACATAAGTAATAATTCATAATGACCCTCATGTGTTATAAATGTAGTCTTATTTATTAGTTGAATTTGATGATAATCTAAATGCAAATCTAACTGTAATGTCTCTTTTTGGGATATTCCTGATTTCTTTACCTGCATACAATAATAACTACTAGAAAAGGACATTAGAAATATTAAAGATCAATAAATTAAGATAATATTCAGTTCATAGCATCATTCATATAAAATTCATCTATCATAGCATAATTAATAATGAGATTAATACTTCATAACATAATCAATATTTGGTTCAATCCATCATAACACAATCCCTCAAGCCAATCACATAGTGAATTCCTTAGGAATACTTGCAAGTAGCAATATGAAGGCGGGTCATCCTTGATATTGCTGATAGCATCTAAGGGGGCCATCTGCCTTGCAGCTCCTAGTCCACCTTGGAGGGCCATCCTCCTCGATCAAGTTCAAGAGGGCCATCCTCTTTGATTAATCTCAAGAGCATGGAAGGGCCATCCTTTTCATCTCTTGGCCAACTTGATGAGAGCATGAGAGGGCCATCCTCTTCATCTCTCGTGAACTTGGAAGGGCCATCCTTCCTACCTGCAAACATCTCCCTGAATTCAAAACTGATTGTTTGGGAATTTGTTAGATGGTTGATGTAGCGTATCTCTTGATGGATTTCAAGTTCAGTTCAAGGATTGCAATATATCCTTCTTTGCTGTTAACACTTGTTGTATAGCACACACACACACACACATATGACTTGATATATTTCCTTTTGCTTGATCCTTATATGACTTTCTTCCAATCAAGATAGCTTTCTTTGATTGCTAATTGATATCTCAGATATTCGCTGATTTGATTGATTCAATAATAGAATCATAGAACAATAGAATGATAGAATAATAGAAGGATAGAATAATCGAATAATAGAATGATAGAATGATAGAAGGGAAGAAGAATAGAATGAAAGAATGATATAATAATAGAATGATGGAATAATAGATCAATAGAATGATAGAATGATAGAAGAATAGAATGAAAGAATGATATAATAATCGAATAATAGAATGATGGAATAATAGATTAATAGAATGAGAGGAGGATAGAGTTATAGAATGATAGAATGGCTGCAATAAATAATTCTCTGCTGTATGTATTTCCATTCCTTTCCTTTATTTCCTTTTTCTCTATCTCTTGATTTATTGATTCTTGCTGATTCCTGTCCTGTTCTGAATCTCCTTGATCAATTACTTGCTTGATCCATATCTTGAGTTAGGTTGTTCTTGTAATCTGAAACTCAACTTTGTATAATGACATTGTGTCTTCCTTGTTGATATTCCATATTCCGAATATGCTACACCTTAACAGATGGACCTATTCAACCTGACATGCTTTTATTAATATTTCTTCTTCGCTGATCTAAGGGATTAAGCTTCTATCCATTATGTGATATCTCTTATATATCTTATTGCGCATTAGACACGACCTTTCATACAACTTTTGGCTGTTGGTAAACTATTATAAAATTTTAATAACTTCTTAAACCCAATTGCAGATATTACTTAAGTGCCAAGTTCATATTAAAAGGCGTCCATCTCTATCATCAAATGGTTGTAACTTGTGGCTGTTTACATCTAATGTGTCTTCATATTTATTCCCATTTTTTATTGTCTTTGATCTGATCGATCTTCCTTAGTGATACGCTTCCTTGATTCCTCCTCTCCAATTGCTTTGATGATTTCCTTTTTATATCCTATTTGTTGAAGAGTGACAACCTTTCATATGTTGCCCTTTTGAAAACTCACTTCTTTTCCCTTATGCAACCGCTACCTTTTTGAGTTTTAATTAATTAATGTCTTCTACTTTTTGTCTTTTTCTATCTTTCAAACTTTTTTGTCTTATTATGGCTGAGTGTCTTCTAGCACTTACTTTGTCTAATTAATTCTTTTGTTTAATAACTATCTTCCTTATCGGGGGCATGACATCCCTTTCATCAGTCCATTAATTTATATCTTTTCAATATAGGAGTTGTAATGTCTCCTTTAGAGTGGGACATTACAGTCCGCCCTGCCTAAGATTGCTTTTCCTCAAGCAATCACCGACCCAGATCAAATCAATCTTGTAGGTTTGTAATTCCTAGATATTGATTGTCCTTGAAGAATTATTGTTAGCATACTTGCCTCAATCCAATTGTTGACATAGTCCGTTAATATCATAAGGTTTATAATATCCTCTAAAGTATGAGGATAATGTATTGTCCAATATTCCTTTGTTTCATGTACACGTATTTCCCCTTATCTCTCAACAAGAAAACCAAGAGTTGGTGACTAGTAAAATCTTTGCACATGGATATCCCTTTGAGTCCAACAAGGAAAGTGAGCTTTCTATATTTTAAGATGGGAATTAGAAGCACGACACACATCTATGACCTCGAGTGTAATGTTCTCTTCTGGAATGATTTTTTATCTTTTGGTTGTCTCTCCAGATAGTCCCAAAGAGCTTCTAGGAAGATTCCAAGATTCTTCTCTCCTTTCTTTGGGCAACTTGAGATCCATGGGGTGGTTCTTTATTATTTTTCATCCTCAATCCTGGGATGAGATGTATCGGTCTTTGTATAGACTGAGCTCCTCCACTACCTTGTACTTGTCATATTGTAGTTTGTCTTCCAATATATCATTAGCCAAAATCGCGAAGGATAGAAGAAGTCATGTTCAAGTCAAATGAGGATGAAGACAAAGAAGAAGATAGAATGAATGTTATGGTGAAAATGCCTAAAGAAGGTGAAGGAGCAAATGATTGTGATAATGCAAGTGTCATAGATGAAGATGCAGTTAAGCAAGTGAATGCACAAAAGAAGGAAGAAGACATTTCCAATGGTAGAACGTAGGAAGAATAGAAAAAGAATTCGATTGTTAAAGAGGAAATTGAGAGCATTGAGAATCAAAGATTGGAGATTGCAAAATACTCCAAGATGAAGCAATATTGATGGAAGATCTGAGTGATGAGGAGGCTTGAAGAAAGACTGGAAAGATGAATCCAGTGATATTATAGAGAAGGTAAGTTTGAATCTTTTGGCAAGTAAGACATTGAGAGCAAAGTTGTAGAACAATTTGTGAGAGACGATAAGATAGTGTGGAGACGATTTATGACAGATAAGATCATTAAAAGCAAAAAGATCTATATTATTGAGGAGAGAGTATGTTTGATAGAAGACATGAAGGATGAAATAAGTCAGGAGGATGGAGCAAGTGTATTTAGAATTGAAGAAAAAAATGTAGTTGATGCAGGATGCAATCAATAATCCGAATTTGATTTCTATAGTTTTCTCCTTTCTCTTTCCAAGGCCCGTTGAGCTCTTTGCCTCAATTGCATAAATTATTTTCAGATCCTTAGGCTGGCAGGATCATGCTTTGATACCACTTTTAATGTCCCTTTTTGGGATATACCTGATTTCTTTACCCGCATACAATAATAACTACTAGAGAAGGACATTAGAAATATTAAAGATCAATAAATTAAGATAATATTCAGTTCATAGCATCATTCATATTAAATTCATCTATCATAGCATAATTAATAATGAGATCAATACTTCATAACATAATCAATATTTGGTTCAATCCATCATAACACAATCCCTCAAGCCAATCACATAGTGAATTCCTTAGGAATACTTGCAAGTAGCAATATCAAGGCGGGTCATCCTTAATATTGCCGAGAGCATTAAGGGGGCCATCCGCCTTGCAGCTCCTAGTCCACCTTGGAGGGCCATCCTCCTTGATCAAGCTCAAGAGGGCCATCCTCTTTGATTAAGCTCAAGAGCATGGAAGGGCCATCCTTTTCATCTCTTGGCCGACTTGATGAGAGCATGAGAGGGGCATCCTCTTCATCTCTCGTGAACTTGGAAGGGCCATTCTTCCTACCTGCAAACATCTCCCTGAATTCAAAACTGATTGTTTGGGAATTTGTTAGATGGTTGATATAGTGTATCTCTTGATGGATTTCAAGTTCAGTTCAAGAATTGTAATATACCCTTCTTTGCTGTTAACATTTGTTGTATATATATATATATATATATATATATGACTTGATATATTTCCTTTTGCTTGATCCTTATATGACTTTCTTCCAATGAAAATAGCTTTCTTTGATTGCTAATTGATATCTCAGATATTTGCTGATTTGATTGATTCAATAATAGAATCATAGAACAATAGAATGATAGAATAATAGAAGGATAGAATAATCGAATAATAGAATGACAGAATTATAGAATGATAGAAGGGTAGAAGAATAGAATGAAAGAATGATATAATAATAAAATGATGGAATACTAGATTAATAGAATGATAGAATGATAGAAGAATAGAATGAAAGAATGATATAATAATAGAATAATAGAATGATGGAATAATAGATTAATAGAATGAGAGGATGATAGAGTTATAGAATGATAGAATGGCTGCAATAAATAATTCTCTGCTATATGTATTTCTATTCCTTCCCTTTATTTCTTTTTTCTCCATCTCTTGATTTATTGATTCTTGTTGATTCCTCTCCTGTTCTAAATCTCCTTGATCAATTACTTGCTTGACCCATTTCTTGAGTTGGGTTGTTATTGTAAACTGAAACTCAACTTTGTATAATGACAATGTGTCTTTCTTGTTGATATTCCATATTCCGAATATGCTACACCTTAACAGATGAACGTATTCAACCTGACATGCTTTTATGAATATTTCTTCTTCGCTGATCTAA
The DNA here is from genome assembly GCA_027924645.1 of Cunninghamia lanceolata. Classification (NCBI taxonomy): domain Eukaryota; kingdom Viridiplantae; phylum Streptophyta; class Pinopsida; order Cupressales; family Cupressaceae; genus Cunninghamia; species Cunninghamia lanceolata. Next base: position 884,201 of record BSBN01001549.1, on the reverse strand, counting down.
GGGATTACACTTCTATCCATTATGTGATCTCTCTTATATAACTTATTGTTCATGAGACACGGCCTTTCATACAACTTTCGGCTGTTGGTAAACTATTATAAAATATTAATAACTTCTTAAACCTAATCGCAGATATTACTTAAGCGCCAAGTTCATATTAAAAGACATTCATCTCTATCATCAAATGATTGTGGCTGTTTACATCTAATATGTCTTCATATTTATTCCCATTTCTTATTGTTGCTGATCTGGTCGATCTTCCTCAGTGATATGCTTCCTTGATTCCTCCTCTCCAATTGCTTTGATGATTTCTTTTTTATATCCTATTTGTTGAAGAGTGACAACCTTTCATATGATGCCCTTTTGAAAAGTCACTTATTTTCCCTTATGCAACCGCGGCCTTTTTGAGTTTTAATTAATTAATTTGTCTTTTTCTATCTTTCAAACTGTTTTTTGTCTTATTATGGCTGAGTGTCTTCTAGCGCTTACTTTATCTAATTAATTCTTTTGTTTAATAACTATCTTCCTTATCGGGGGCATGACATCCTTTTCATCGTGTTCATTAATTTATATCTTTTCAATATAGGAGTTGTAATGTCTCCTTTAGAGCGGGACATTACACTAACCTAGTAAAGAAAACTAGATTATTAGATTCATCTACCAATTCATCAATACTAGGAATATCAAACTTGTCGTTAAAAGTGAGCTTGTTGATCTCCCTATAATGTGGGCATATTCTCCAAGAATCATCCTTCTTGTTAACCATAATCATTGGGGATGAATAGGCACTTTTATTGGGATGAACAATACTTCTTGGTATTAATTCAATGGCACAATCATGGTCTTTGACTGTGGGTAGACCCTTGGGTTTTTGAAATGCATGTCGATGATGTTGAATGATCTCTTGAATCTTTGGTTGATCTTGAATTTTCACATCTTGTGCTTGTACAAAATGTAGTTGTGCCCTTGTGCTATAAGAACCTTTCTTAAGTAGTTTCTCCATCCTATGGTAGCTAATAATTTGACTTGGTGGTGATCGTATCCCTATAAGTTTGTACTTTTTCCCATGTGTACTAAAAACCATGGATAAGTCTTGAAAATTGGAAGTCATTGTTCCTAACCGTCTAAGCCATTGTACACTCAAAACTACATCTGCTCCCCCAATTGGGATAAAGAACATTTCTGAATCTATTTGATAATTTTCCATCGAGAGTTTTATATGCTGGCATTTACCACCACAAGAGAGTTGTTTCCCATCAGCTATCATGACTTGAAAATTAGATTTTGGATACACAAAACAATTGAGCTCATTAGCTAATCTTCTATCAATAAAGTTGTGTGTACCACCTGAATCAACCAACACTGTCACCTTTCGCTTTTTGATATAACCAATTACTTTGAGTGTTTGTGGTGCACTTGTGCCATTTAATGCATGTAGGGAGATAGTAATACATTCTACTTCCTTAGAATTCTCGTTCCCAAGCTCCACATTTGGTTCTTTTGTAGCTACTTCTTTCTCTTGTTCAACCTCATTCTTGATAGTCATTAGTGTTTTCTCACTATTAGTACACTTATGACTTCTAGGCCATTTCCTACCACCATTCCAACAAGAGGTAGAGAGATTACTAATTTGTCTTGGGTTAAATAAGTTATCCCCATTTTTTTCAATGGAATTATTTTTGTCTTTTAATCCCCATTGTTTGACCTGGAGTGTAACTTCTAGTGGTGGAGGTTTGTTGCTCAAGTTCCACATTTTATTCTTTTGTAGTTATTTCTCTCTCTTCTTCAACCTCATTCTTGATAATTGTTATTACTTTCACTATTGGCATAGTTATGACCCTCAGATCATTTGCTATAACAATTTGAGTATATATCTTTTTCTCTTGTTGAGGAGAGTGCTTAGTAATTTTTCTTAGGTTAAGTAAGTTGTCCTCATTTCTATCAATAGGATTAGTCACAATTTTATCTTCCAATCCTGTGGTTTGACCTTGTGTGGTACTTTTGGTGGTGGATTTATGTTTCTCAATATGCAATGCTTGTTGCATAACTCTCTTAATTGTGCAATGTTCCAACAAACGAACATTATGTTTAATTTGGTCATTAAGTCCATTGATGTAGAGTTGTAGCCTTTGATAAGGTGTCACATCTTGAGGTCGACTTGCTAATCTCATATGCTCAACATTATATTCAGCTACAGACCCTATTTGTTTTAAATTTGTTAGTTGGGTAAAATAGCTTTCCTTCCCTGGTTTCTCATAATGGGCTACTAAGTCATTTGTAAATTCTTTCCAACTAATCATTTGCTCTTGCTTTTTGCTCATCATCCATCGGTACCATTGATAAGGTTCACATTCTAAATGTTGCGAGGCTATGTCAACCATTGCATTGTCTATTATATTATGCATCTTAAAGTATTCTTTCATGAGATTTATCCATGAAGTTACATCAGTACCATCAAACTTAGGGATATTTATTTTGGGTAGATTCAATTTTGGATCTTGAAAAGGTTGTTTTATCCCACGATTTTATCTTTTAGGGTTGTACCTACCTAGGTGGTTTGGTTGGGACTTCAATTCATGTAGTAGTTCTTGTTTAAACCTATTTAAACCTTTATTGAAAGATGATGCAAATGGGTCAATAAAATTATCCTTAATAAAATGTCCCATTGTTTCACATCCATGAAGAGTTTTACCCTCAATTTTAGGTGGTGGAGAATAAAGGTCATTGGATACAATTTTTTTAGAAAAGTCTTTGAATCCTAAAGATGACATGGCTTTTGATGTGTATGTATTTTAAACTCTAGTCTTTCAATATCTTTCCAAAAATATAATTTTTTTTTCAAAAATTCCAAAAATTGTGGCCTATAGAGTAAAATAATAAAATATTATGACCTAACTTTGACCACTAAATTACATACTATATTTTATCTCTAATAATAAATTACAAAGAACTGACCTAGCCTAATTTTTCATAAGCTTTTGAAAAATGTAAGAATTTTTAAAAAATTCTGAAAATTGCGCCCTATAGAGCCAATTAATGAAAAAACATAAAATTAAAATAATTTGCACAAAACTTATGATAGAAATCTGAGTTTTTACCTGGAACCTTATTTGATACTTACCTCAAAATCCAGGAAAAAACAGGTCCAAATTCGCGATGGTTTGAAAGTTATGGTGGAAACAAAAAACTTGGCCCAAATCGTAGCCCTGATACCTTGTTATGATATTTCTTGGAAATAAATGTAAAAATCAGTAAAATAGCAGACCACTTCGAGGGGGTGACCTCCAATAATCAAAAAATAATATGTGAATTCAATATTAAATGATATGATGGTTTGGGAGAGTCTCTCTCTCGTTATTTATTTGCATAACTATGTAGGGACACACCACTTCATCCTAATTAAGTAAAAATGTAAGAATTTTTAAAAAATTCCGAAAATTGTGCCCTGTAGAGCCAATTAATGAAAAAACATAAAATTTAAATAATTTGCACAAAACTTATGATATAAATCTGAGTTTTTACCTGGAACCTTATTTGATACTTACCTCAAAATCCAGGAAAAAACAGGTCCAAATTCGCGATGGTTTGAAAGTTATGGCGGAAACAAAAAACTTGGCCCAAATCGTAGCTCTGATACCTTGTTATGATATTTCTTGGAAATAAATGTAAAAATCAGTAAAATAGCAGACCATTTTGAGGAGGTGACCTCCAATAATCAGAAAATAATATGTGAATTCAATATTAAATGATATGATGGTTTGGGAGAGTCTCTCTCTCTCGTTATTTATTTGCATAACTATGCAGGGACACACCACTTCATCATAATTAAGTTATCTTAAGGAATAACTAAGACTAATAAATGCATCTATTAAGGTTAAGCATGCCACAAGTGCTTATCCTTATTATAATTAGGAATATAGCATACTAGGATCCTAACAATTTCTAGGTCCAAAAGGAAAACTTATTTATTCCATTCCAAAATTTAGTGCTTCACATACTTTACCTTCAAATGGAATTTATACATAAGAGAACTGTAAGAGAGGGGCATGAGTTCCACCATCTCTTAACTTCTGGGAGCAACCAATGATCTTGAAGTCACATCAATTTAAATTTAAATGGGCTTCAAGGGGGAGGGGCATCAACTGAAAACTTTAGGTAAACCGGGAAATGATTTGAGCTAGCTATAGGGAGGATAGCTGATTTAAAAAACTAGTCTTGAGACGACCAATTTGGGGAGACCAACAACCTAACCTCTTAGCAATATAGCAGATACTTTTCCTTATATTGTTCCAAGAATAAATTCCATTCTTTAGCATTAGATCCTTTAATTGATCGTTTTCACTAAAAGCTTTAAAATCCTTAGCTAATTGAGTAACCTGTTGCAGTCCCCCCTCAACTTGTCTTGTAGATCATAAATGGCATTGAAATCTCCACCCAATAGAATTTGTTGAGAATCCAAAATTGAGAGAAGCACATAAATTTCCTCCTAGTTCCTACATTTCCTAATAACACCATTAGGACCATAGACGTTGATCAAAAAATTTGCAAGATTTTCTTGCAACCCCTTAAAATAGTAACAAATCCAATTTTGGCTTTTGTCTATCATCTTTAATAAGACAAACGAGGAATTCCAGAGAATGGATAAGCCATGTGAAGCCCCACTTGCATGTAAGGAAAAGCCCTTCCACTCCAGTTAGTTGGAGTTTAACAATGCAAGAATTTTGGGTTTTGCCATTTTTGTTTCTTGAAGAAAGAGCACATCAGGATTAAGGGTATAAAGTTGGTTTGGCACCAACCTTTTTTAGTTAGGGGCATACAAACCCCTAATATTCTAAGAGAGAATCTTCATCTCTTTAGTGGAGGGTGCCTCTTTTGTTGTGAAGATGAAATAAAATCATCTAATGTTTGTTGAGAGCCCACATCTATTTCTTCAAGAGTGACATCCCTGGCTTCTCCACCTCATTTTTTCTACCGCATCTCTTCTTACTCTCTACTCTAGATTAACTTTCACACTTTAAATACTTCCTAGAATGTCTAGATTTTTCTCCACCCCATTTTTTGGCAAATGAACTTCATTATCTTCAGGAAACTTTGCTTTATAGTGAGAGGAAGAATGTACTTCCAAAATTGGTTCAATCTCTTTTCCTTTTGACAATGGTTGATCTTGCTAGTGCGCTTCAAACATAATAGAAGGGAGATTTTGAGTGACATCTAGTTGGGGAGCATGACCTTGTTGCTGATACCCCCTATTCAAGGGTCCCAAGCCTTCATTCAATTGCCCCTCTTAACTACCTACTACCTTCTTTCCTTTCCTTGATAAAAGAGCACCACAAAGGAGGAGAGGGATCATCTAAGAAAAAACAACCATGATTTCTTTGCAAGAGAAAATCCTTTCCTTAGAAATTTCTTTCCTTTTCTAGACTTTGTTAGTTGGGATTTTAGAACCAATCCAAGGAGAAGGTCTTGACCTTATGCCATAACAAGATTTATCTATATGACCCACCTTATGACAAACAAACATTTGAATGGGATATTTTCATAATAAATCTCTTGCACAAAGGGCCCCAAACGGGTTGAAAGAATGGCTTGCTTTGGAAGGGGGAGGTCTAAATCTCTTAGCACCTTAAGGCTAGCAAAAAGTGTATGAGATTTACTTAACAATTTAGAGTCAATTTCAACCACCTCCACTAAACTACCTGCAATATTTAACATATAGTCTTCATTCTAGAATTCTAACAGCAAACCATAAAGCCAAAGCCAAACCTTAGTAAGGAAGAAGGGGAAGAAAAGATGGAAAAAACTCTTGCCAAGGAAAAAGCAAGATCTCCTAATCTTGATGAAACCAGGATGGAGACATAAGAGTTGCTTGTTGAAGAGCAGGAGAGGGGAAAGGGACAAATGCCCTATTCGAGCTTTGATTTCCACTAACGAAATCCAATGATCCTTGCAATGGCCTATCGCCACCAAATCCATTAGATGTTTAAGTTCATCCCAAGTGGAGGAGTTTGAAGGATCAATTGCTGGAGCCTTTTCCACCACCATAGTAGTTTTAGGAGAATGGAAACCTTGGAAAGCATTTGAATATCAAAGCTTTCCATTGCCCAAGGTAACACAATTTGCACTTGAAGCTTTTGGGACAGTTTCTTGCTTTGCATCATCTTCCTCCTTAGGAACTCTTTCCAACAAATACTTCCTATCCATGAGCATTTGAAACTTTTTAAACATAAATTTTCTTGGAAGGCTAACCAGAGTCGAGAGAGTCGAAGACCCCACTTGCACTTTTTGGAGAAGTGTAATGTCCCTTATCTTGAATCTACCTTAGTTCTTGTTTCCAATCAATAGATATCCTGCAAAAACATTAGAAAACACTTACAATGATATTCTCTCAAAATCAATTTTAACATGAATGACAAATTCATAATGATATAGTTAATTCACTTAACCCTAACTATCTAGGAGACCCAATCATAAGGGAATTGAGGAATGTGACTTTGATGGGGTGTCCTGAATCCTCTCCCCTAGGCCCAAGAGCGGATATACCATCCCCCTTGGCCTCATGTGGCGCATGCCATCCATATGAGGTGGTGTACCTAATGAGGCATCCGTTGTTCCGTTCCCCCTTGCCTTGTCATTTCCTCTCTTACCCTCTATGATTGGTTCCCTTGGACTTATATGTTTATGATAGAAAAATGAGACCACAAAAGGGTGTCCTGAAAGCCATCTCTTCTAAGCCCAAGGGCGGTACCCTTTGTACCCCCTTGGCCCAAAGGGATTTATCAATCCCCCCTCGAGGGGTGGTGTACCTAGAAGAGTGCCACATCACCGTTCCCCTCTTGCACCCATTTCCTTCATCATAAAAATCAAGATATTTAAATAAATTTTTATATTAATTCACACATGAAATTATTAAAAGATCTAATGTTAATTTATATGGATGTTATATGATAAAATCATAATACATAATCCTTATTAACATACATATTAAATCACTAACATACATCCTTACTAATGAAACAATAATTAATTAAATATACACAAATTAACATTGTTAAACTACACATTAGATCACTACTAATGATATTGACTTTTATTATTATTTGCCTTTTTCCTGATCGCTGGTCACTGCAGATCCGATTTATAAGTTATAATTGATTTCCTGATTTCCGATGCTTTTTCTCCTTCATCGGGCTACCTTATATACTTATTGGATGAGGTGCCTCTTTGGAAGGGAGGTCTTGTTTGGTAGACCCCACCCTTTCATGGATCGCACCACTTCATGTGGTGTCTGCCGCTTTTATTTTTGGAAGCGTATACTATTCCTTGCAGCGCTCCTTGTGGGCTGCTTTATGCCTACTTTAATAATTTAATATTATTGTTTATTAATATCTATTGAATCATATTTATATTATATTATATATATATTAACATCAGTGTCAATTGAATACTTATATATATATATATATATATATATTGAATACTTATATTTATATATTTAATAATATATTATTTACTTCTCTTGAATATTGATTAATAATATTATATTATTTTTATGGTGTAATTATAACATTATCCATGATGATTATAATTATAATAAAATTGCAATTTTATATTTGTTCTATTTGAATTATAATTTGCATTGCAATTACGGGGGCATGACAAGAAGAATGAAAAGGTTTGTTCTGACCCAATCTCCCACTAGTAGGGCCCCATTTTCTGGATCGATTGAGCTTCCATTGAATGAATGAATGAATGAATGAAGGCTTTTAATAACGTCCACGAGCCCAGACAGCCATGCGGATTTGTTACTTGAGCCATGCCACATGGTCACCTCAATCTCAGATTGTAGGCATCCATGCAAAGCTACAATAGAATATCATTATTAATTATTAAATAATTTATTATAATTTGTATTTATGTAATATATTTATTTGATATATTAAGTATATTTATATATTGATTATTTTATTATATATTTATATATTATTTATTTATTGTTAATTTATATATATATATTTATTATTATATTGTAAATTTCTACCTTCACCACTAAAGCTAAGTACATTTGATAATGATTTATTGTATTTGTTATATCTTATCAAAATCCAACTTCAAAGAAATGGTCCACCTTGGGGATTTAGGAGTAACAAAGGAATTTAGCAGTTCTAGCGATGAGGAGTACGCCACGACATGTGCATTAGACAATGAGTTTGATTAGCCATTGGCCCATTGTACTTTTAACACTAACCTTGTATTGCAAACTTGATGAAATTATGAAACTGAATATTCAGAATTTTGGTTCAATTGATTGTCAAATTGTTTACATAAATGATAAATTGCAATTTCTTTAACTGTTTTTATAATCAATTTTTCAAATATTATATATTATTTTAGTTGTTCCCACCCACTGCGATCCCCAAATTTTGGGAGAAAAATTGCCATCCTTGAAACCCATCCTCATGCACCCCCCATTCTGAGACTCCTTGTAACACTGAATAATTATTGATTGTTTGGCCCCTACCCACAGAATAAAATAGAAAAGCCAGAAAAATAAAACCTTAAATCACTTTTATAATTTTATTCTATGTTCCATGGGGATGCATTCCTTGGGAAACTCCTGCCATGCTTGTACCCGAGACATTGTGGGGATGTGGGAATGGCTAGGAAATGTCCCTAGGGCTGACACTTATAAAAAAATTAGGAATCATTTTAGAAATGCTAAGAAAAGGATAAGGGATGGTCAGGGGACGTCTTGGCCATCCCCTATAGTCTAGCACTCTAAAAGACCATAAAATCAAAATAGAAAACCTTTAAAAAAAAGAAAAAAAACCCTAAAAATTGTTTCTTTCGCAATCTTATTTTCATACACTTTGTCTGCCATTCTGAGTGCAAAGGAAGAAATCTTCTTTTGAAATGGCAGATAACAAAAGCAGCAGACAGGTGATCACATAAGTGACAGATAACAGAAGCAACAATCATATTTCAGAAGCGATGGTGATTGCAGAAGCTACAATGACAAATTGATTGGAATAGTGACCACTGTAGATTGATTTTCTTTTGAATCATATTCCTTTTATTTTTATTTTTCTTTTGTCATCCAATGTTCTCTGTTTCGGCCCTTTAGGGTAGCTGTAAGGGTAGAATATTAAAAAGATTTAAACGATTTATGATTTCTATAATTTATAGGTTAAACTTTATCATATTTATAATTTATGAAAGTTTTAGAATGTATGAAAGTTCACGATTTTTGTGATTTAGAAGTTTTAAGCTAAGTAGCCGGTTCATGTTTGTGGGTTTGGTACGTGGATTCGGCAAAAAAAATTGGGGGTTGGGTTCATTTGTACAAAAAAGCATATAAAAATCATATTATATACATACTTGCAGCCTTAAAACAGGAATTAAGTTCAAAATATCACATAGCATTATATAATCATAGCAGTAGAAATATTCTGGGAAAAAAATCGGCAAAGCAAAAGTAAAGATTTTTTCAAAAAATCAGGATTTAATTGGGAAAAAATTGAATTAAAAAAAAACAAAAAATACAAAAAAATGGAGAAAAACTTGCTGTTTTTTAAATTTAGGGGCATTTCAATAGCATAGAGATGTAGAGAGCAAATAAAATTGAGAGTTTAGCCCATGAATTGTGGAATATAGATTTTTGTCATTTATGTTCATATCGTTGATTACATTGCATTGCACAATGCATATACTTCATAGTGCATAAATAATAACTAGATGCTAATAGTTTTCAAATTTTCAATTACAATCTACTTTGTGCAAAGTCAACCCACAAATTGAGTACAAAGTTCCAAAAACTCGGATGTAGCCAATGACTCTTGCTGCTATGAAGAGAGTTACACTAGAGGGCTGTAGGTCCTCATGATAAAGCTTCTGGGTCAGTGCCTCTCTTGAGTCGTTCAACCACATCACTATCATAGTTGCATTCCTTAAGAAGATCATAATTATCACCATCATCAAGGATACCATCATTTGCAATCCACTTTAAATCTGGATCAATCTTGTTGAGATTAATTAGCTGGTCTTCGTCAATGGTACTTGATTTTGTCCATATAGAAATTAATTTTGGCAATTGAAAGTGAAAAAAAATGATTACAATTTATAATTATGATTGCAAGTATTTCAAAACTCTAACCTTGAGCCTTTCTTTGGCTTTTGGCAGAGGTTGTGGTGAACAAACACCAAGTCATTCATCCATTGTTGCGTTAGACGGTTGCATTTCTTGGAATGTATGTGTTCAAAAACACTCCAAATGTGCTCGCAAGTAGATTAACTACATGGCTGGCTCAAAATGCACATCGCTAGCCATTGAAGATTTTTGGCTTCTTGGCCACAAAAATCTCACCATTGTGTTGAAGGACACATTATTTCGAGATGATATCATGTAAGATCTACTAAAAGTTTAACACCTTAAAGTACATGTCCACAATAGAGAGAACCTGTCAAAAGTTTATGGAGTCTACTTGCTTTGAAGGTCTTCCTGCCTTGCACGACAACCATACTTGAGAAAAAACCCCTTGCCTGCTTGTATATTGGTAGCTTTGCCGTAATTGCCTACGACTTTTATGGGGTAGGGAACATCTTCTCCATGCACATGAGTAGGCCTTGTGACTTCAACATCATCTTTGAATGAGGGGCTATAGAACAATGTTGGATTTAGATAGTATTCAATGACATGGAGAGGGGAGTGCATCTATCGATCTCATCTCCTATTGATTATGTCCCATAATGGCATGTACTTGTCCCTGTTATTTTCCATCCTACCCCTCATCGCCTCTTTGGTCCTATCCATGGCCTCATAGAAATAGTCCATGGGGGATTTCTCCCCATCCCCTACCTCAGAACTTTTATAGAGGCTTTGAAAATTCAACAACATGTTTAGCCGCATCCCAAAAACTCATAGAAAAAATGTACTTTGCCACTATTTTGCCATCCGTTCATTTTGTGAAGCTAGACTCCATCCACTCATTTGAAAAGAATATTCGCTTCAAATTCATGTTTTGTTGGCAAAGAGTTTGCAATGCAAGGAAGTGCATAGCAAATCTTGTCACCTTTGGTCGAACTAGCTCCTTGCCCTTTGTCAAGGAGTGCATCATACACAACACCTTTGTGTGATTGTAGATGAACTTGGTAATAGTGTGAGCCTTTTGCAATACCTCCTTAGCCTATTCAAGTTTTTCAATGTCCTCTAGGATTAGATCAAGGTAGTGTGCTACGCACAGGCTAAAAAAATATAGAGGGATACTTATCTATTAGGAGTCTCCCAACAACAACACAAGGAACAGCATTTTCTGTAATAAATTATACCACATTTGGTGGCCCTACATCCATGAACACCTTGTCAAACAACTCAAATAGAGAAGCCACATATTTGATCCTATTTGATGCACCCACATATTTCAAAAAGGTTGTGCCAATACCACAAAAGACAAGGAAGTTGATGAGAGTTCGGTTCCTTCTATCCATCCACCCATCTGACATTATGGTGCATCCAGTCTTTGCCCACTCTAATCAGTGTTTGTTAACAACATCCTTAACATCCTGTACTGTGACATTGAGCATACCAACCCTCAATGTCTCATAAGTCAGGACTTTGATCCTAGGACATACAATTGCAATAGCATCCACCATACCTTGCTAGTATGGAGACTTGGCAACATGGAACAAGAAGTTAGAATAGAACCAAAAATTTGCAACCGCCTTTTTCACCTATTTATGGACATTCTTCATCCTATACTCTCCAAAGTGGTCTGTGATCTTTGTGTAGTATGAGGTGCAAAGAAAGAATTAATGTTTCCTCCAATTGTGATTGGGCCACGTGTTGTAGCCTGTAGAAGTATGTGTTGACTCAAACTCCCTGAAAGACTCTTGTGCACTAGCTGCTTCATCCAAAGGATTACCCCTATCATCTGTAGAATTAGAAGCCAGTTTTATCCTAGTTCTTGCCTTTTTGGCCTTACCATTGTAAATTGCCTAAAGAACCTGTTTTGCTTGATATATGACATCTGCAGGGCACTTTGGGCAAGCAGTGGTGTCACATCTTGCCTCCTTCGCCAAATGCCATTTAAAGCAGTATATGCCTCCATTGACATTATTCAAACACAAATTGCATTTGACTTTGGTTGTACCGAAGATTGACATGCAATGTGCCCACACAAAGTCTCTCTGATGCAGCATGATGACCAAATCTGCAATAGCATCTGAATTCAGTCTTTCATGTACAAGTTGAATAAGGAACTATTTGGTTACTAGCTTTTGAAAGTGTGTATTGAATGTTTGAAGTTGTAAAAAAATTGCCTCTGCTTATTTAAGCAATTTTATTTCTGCTGTTATTTGCAAAATATACATCTTAATACAGTCTATTCTCCTTTTGATTATTATATGCTTATGTTCATATACAAGTTTGTAAATGGGTTTAGCAATGTTTATGATCAGAATTAATAAAATCAATAAAAATGGGTTTATAATGTTTATCATCAGATTGTATATATAATTGATCAGAATTAATTAGCATTCTTGCATGTTTATGATCAGAATTAATAAAAGCAATAATATAACTGTGCATGACCCCATGATCATAAACATTGCTAAACATTTTCACACAGTAAGCAGAATATATATTGTCTTTATCAGAATGTTTATGATTAGAATGCTAATTAATTGTGATCATAAACATTGCTAAACTGATTTACACAATAAGCAGAATATATATTGTGACTTTATCAGAATGTTTATGATCAATGATCGAATATGATAAATTTGTCTGGACAGTCCTGTGGAAAAGAGGAATATATGTTGATGCTTCAAACCAGACTTCGCATTCCATCATCAAAGTTAAATCCTAATCATGTTAGGTCGTAACGCTATTTGCTGAGTTCTCTCCTTCAATTCCTAAAATAATATTAATAGTATATCAAAACTTACACTAGTTCATTAAATGGAGTGCTTGAGGAACATTACATAATATATAGAATAATATGGAATATTATAAATGCATTAATTGTTTGATCATCAAGGAACATTACATACTGAACGCAATCTTGATTTAGACGGAAGTCTTTGCAAAGGCTTCTCCTCTACTAGTCTCTAAAATCTTTGCATTGCCAAAAAAAAAGCATGTAAATAGCCGGTCTCCTCTAATGCTACAAAACTGAACAATGAGTGCGGGACCAACAATTTTGAATTTATATTGTTTCTTTTACACTTGTGTCTAGCTTGTCTGACTTTTGGCATTCGACTATAATTGGCCTTTAGTTAAAAAGAATAACCTTAACAGAAAAGTAAACAGAATCAAAAACTTTGAAGTTAAAGCCTTATTTATCTCTGTTAATCTGTCTAATAGCTGACTGTAGTTGAAGCCGTAGAGAAATGAAGGCCGTAATTGAAGTTGCATAGAAACGAAGGAAGAATTTGTCGCCGCCAATAGCTGCCCTAACTTGTACCAAGACACCTAAAACGTCTTCCAAACGCGAAACTAACAATGCCAAATCTATCTCGCCAAACAAAAATAAATATTGGAAACCCTAATCCAAAAGGAAAATTGCGGAATGACTCAAAAAATCGTTGAAAATCAGTGGAAATCGTATTATATGATTTAAACATGAGTAGATGGGAAAAAATCGGTCAACAAACATTGACCATGATTTAAAAAAAAAAACGTGATTTTGTCGGGGAAGAAATTGCCACCAGTGGCATTTTACAATTTTGGTGATTGATTGTGATTTTTTGGCGATTTATGAATCAATGCATGTAATAAACAAAACCAGCATAAAAATAAAAAATATTACTTCAATGCCAATTTGTCAAACTTGAATGTCATGATAGGTATTCATTGTTCAATATTAAAATAATAATATCAGCAATCAGCATCATATGGGTCTGCAAAAAAATCAGCATCAATTCCATGTTACAGTCAAATAAGTCTCCCCTCATTGAATTCAAAGTACATATTCATTTCAATTAATTTATTGGAGTTTCAGGTACATCTAGACTCTTCTTTATCTAGATTAATTTTCAAATTGATTAAAATAATTAATTTATTGCTAATTTCCAAATTAAATAAATTATTAAAGTAATTAATTTATCACCTAGATAATTAATGTAGGGATGTTTTTAGCTTTACACTAGGAAAACATTTTATTTACTTGTACATACATGTTCTATTACATTTTAGTAAATTAGTGTCTTTTTACTATTTAACAATTTTAACTTTTTCGAATGCTGGAAAAGTAGAAAGAGAAAAAAATAAAATAAAATAAATCCTCGATTTTAGCAAAGGGCACTTTTGAACAAAGGAATGTAAAAGCTGGGAATATTAAGGAGGATGTGTGCAATTGGCTAGACAGACGTGCAAAGGCTAGGCATCTTTGTCTTTTTCATTTTCATCTATTTTTCGCTCGTTGTGGATTTATTAGCAAACACTGTTCTTTTGGTTTTAAACCTACTTATTACAGTGGCTTTTTTCCATAGAAGAATGGATTACATCTTTACTTTCTGTACAAAATTGATGCACATAAAAGTTGTATTTATTGCTTGATTTAAATTGTGGGGAAAAACAAGAGTTTACAGTTCAACCAGGTTAAATATAAATAAACGGGTTCATTCTGGTCAATAAAACACAAAGGCCTAAAATGATTTAAAAAACAAAAATAAATAAATAAAAAGTTGTCAAAATCCCACAAGTTCGTTTTGGGTTCTGCAAAATACTGCGAAATATGTTTTGGGTTCGCTCGGGATGAACCCACAGACAAAAGGCAGCTCCCTGGCAGAATCCCAGGCTAGCTTGAGTTGGAATCCGAACCGCATTCGTACCAACCCGAATTTGGGGCCTCTAGGGAGTGAACTGGTAATTTAGGTTTTAACTTTTAAGGTAAACTCAAAATTATAATTTATAAGGTTTGTGAGTTTCATTTAAGTGAAAAGTTAAAATCAATAAGTTATAAGTTTAATTTTAAAATTTGAATAATTTGAAGTAAAAGTTTTACTATAATTTGTAAAAATTAAATAAATTATAATTATAATCTTATAACTTTAAAAGTTTATGGTTTAGCGTCAAAATTTTATGTTATTTTTTAATTTATTTAATGTTTATGATTTAAAATTTACACTTTAAATTGTTAGTGTTAATATCATATAGTTGAATTTGATGTTTATTTAATATTTAATATTTATAAATTATTCACATTTTAAAATTTATTTTAATTATTGAATTTAAAATTTAAATTCAATACAGTTGAATTTGACGTCTATTTAATATTAATTATTCATAATATTTCACATTTTTTAATTTTTAACAAATTATATACATATGGTGTCTGAGTCTCCAAGTATTCGTTTCCTATTTAAAGAAAGTGGTGTATCCATCTCTCATACCAGTACCAGTCTCTTGGAAACATTGATAATCATGGAAACTAGTAAATATATAAATTAATATATATGCATATCGACAATGAAAGCAATAAAATTTCATTAATTTGTGTGTCAGCTCTCATCTCCCATCCCAGCCATCCCAGAAAGTCCATGGAACATAGCTTTAATTTTGTGCACCCGGAAATACAAATTGAGAGATAGGTTTTGGATGTCATCAATATTGTTTTGTCCAAGGAAAAGTTGAAGGTGACACATATATTCATTCTTCTTTTGAATGTGGCTATTTTCAAATCATTCAAAATGCTGTATATCTTGATGTCTTCTAAGTTCAGCTGAAACATGTCAAAATCAAAGAGACCATATTCATTGAATCAAAGCCTAGAATGACAAGTTATATAGTTAAGGCACCAAGAATGCACAAATGATCACCCCATATTTTATGCATATGGATAACAAATCCTCAGAAGTAGTGGGCTTTGGATGCCATTGTTATTGAATGCAAGCCTTAAAGTAGAGATACACATCTTGTAACATAATCACTTGGAGATGTTGGTACATGAATAATTATGAGGGTAGGAATGTTTTTTTCAGAACCAAGGTATGGGGGTACATGGATGTGGAGTGCCATAATATCACACTCATACAAGTTACTCTGTCTGCCACCATGACATGCTAGCAATTATTCAACGTTGCAAGGAGCCCAAGCTCAAAGGGATCATGAGACACTAAAGTACATAACTTGCTTTCCCTAGTTGATTTCTCCACTTGAACAACCAAGGAAATAGCACTATCATGCCACACACTCAATGACCCTAAGTTACTCTTTGTTTGTGGAGTGGAATGGGTTTATTTATTTGTTTTATGTAGCTCAAAAACAAATGGCTGCAGTCCCTTAATCATTTGTCTCATTTAACCCACTTATTCAAGCACTTCCAAATTCAAAGTTGCGTATATTGGCCATTGAAAAATATTGCAAGCCGGTGGATCTTACTAATAATATGCCAAAAGCTATCAATTTTCAGTCAACTCTCAAAGATATGCCTCTTGAGTAGTTGTGATTCTAGGTCACTTTGATTGCAAATGGTGGTGACAAGGGCTTTAAAAAGTTTGTTCCAGAGTGAGTTTGAGTGTAAGGAGACCATTAATGAGACATTCAAGCAACTCCAGACACTCTGGTGATCATCTAATAAACCACAGATCATTTTGATTAGGTTTGCTGTCCCTGCAAGTTATTTGGGCAACGGCATGCCACTTAATTTGCACCTAGAGTTTGTATGGCAACAATATAATAATTACAAGCACACTTTAAAGTTTGTAACAATTCTGATGAATCAGTATGCATGATTTCAAAGCGAGCAACCTAGACATCAACAGTATGGAGATTGAAGTTGGCAACTTGAAGTCTTACTCTCAAGTTAGTGGCATTGTAAAAAAAATGACAGTTTATGATGTAATTTTTTCTGCAGATGCAAGCAAATCCATATGTGGAATGAGCATCCAATGGAATCCATGCCTAGAATGAATTCACTACGCAGTTGTTAATTGTGCATATGTATCGAGCTCCATATGAAATTGTGACAGTTTCTCGATCCACAAATTTGCAGAGCTCCTTAAATGCTCAATATTTGATCATACCTGGGACTCAGTAAGCGCCATTGGAAATTGTGACATTGCACGACTACTGGTACTTATAGTTGGGGATATTGAAGATGTTCAACACAACATGGCTTCTTTATGATTAGTCTCCTCAAGCAACGGTACCATATTATTTGGCTCAGGAAGAACGGAAACTTTCAATATGCTACCTCAATATTTCCTTTCCTATCCTGTCCTTTCTATCTTCTTTAAAATTCTGGGTTGCCATTCCTTTTTTTAAGGTAGGAAATGATCCATCACTCTTGTACTGATGCTTGAAAGTCCAGGATACAAAAGAGGCATTCATATGTTTGGATGCCCCATGTGTTTCTTGAACCAGCTTTGACTGACTATTGTCACAACCATTCTTGGTGTTGTTTTTGTTCACATCAACAATGATCACACGAATGGGGTTGCATTCTGTTCCATCTTCATGAACAATATTCCAAGCTTGAATGGTGGTCTGTAGTCTCTTAATTTTCTTTTTTGTTTCTGGACTCAAGGGCCAGAAGACTTCAATGTTCAATCTTCCAATGGTTACAGGTGCCCATACAATGTGATTTCCTCTACCTTAATGTTTGATACATTCGAACTTCTCAAATGGCATTTCTCCATGTTGCTATTCTGTGCTGCTGCTGTCTTTTTCCTTGCCACTGCTATTTTGACATTCTCTCTCTTTCTTCTGATATGAAAATGAAGTTTTGCTATTTGAGTGTTTTAAATGGTGGTTTAGAGTTTGGTTGATTTTCCAATGTGTTTGGTCAATGTTTTGGAGTGGGTTATTGACTTTAGATATGTTAGGCTTATTAAATAGAAGTAAACAATTTGAAAAGCCTAAAAGCACGTGGTGGAGGTACACAACCTTTGCTCCAACATCCCCAGAATGCTAATATGATTTGAAATTTGGAGTTTGGATTGATGTGGTTTCTCTTTATAATGTGTACCTCTTGCCAATGCGCTTGTTGCCTTTGAACTGCTTCTGTTTGAATGTTGAACTGTTATTAAACCAAAACATATTTACTGCTCTACCATTTTTTGCAATCAAGCAAATTTCTAATAAATATGGAAATTCCAGAGGATAAAAAGTTCTTACATTGAATGGAGTGCAGTAGCTAACTACTGTGCATTGGGCTGGGTTCAGATTGATATTTTGTTTCAAGCTAAATATATGTCTGATTTCTTAGGTGATTGCCACGGAACATTCTTGGAGTGCTGCTGCAGGTAGGGCAGCTGGAAACAAAGTAGGTTTAAGTCCAACCTTTTGTTTATTAAAGTAATAGGAGAAGTGCATTTTCAGTTCACTGCATGTTTTTTGTTATGGCCTTTCACTATTTATTGCTATTTACAAGTAACACATGTATGTAGGTCTTTGATGATCCTAGACGTCTTAAGCAAAGCACAAAGAAGGAGAAACAACAACATCAGAAAAGTGTACAGAAATGGTTAGTTTCTATTCAATTTTTGGATTTTGTTACTTATTAGTAGAGAGCGGAGCAGTATTTGACTGTTAAAATGATTAATTGTCAGCCTTTTGCAGCTTGACCTTGGGATTTGTGCTTGAAATGTGACCTTTTCTGTAAAGTCCCACACCAATTTTTTTGAAAATTTGCAATGTATAAAATGCAAATGCAAGTCTAGACACTTTCTGATCACCAAGTTCCTAGTGTGGGCAAGGTGAGAGCATACGGTGTTTGGACAACACAAACTATCTAGATGAATGCACTGCTACAATGAAGAGGCAGCAAGCCGACCAGAGCATGTAGGCAGTAGAGCTGACTCAAATCAACACCTCTTTGGCGGACAAGCATGTGTAGATAATACAAAGCCACTGGCAGATTACAACGGAATTCGATCAAGCCAAAATGACTGGTAACATGTGGATCTGATCAATGCCAAAATGGGCTTGAGATGCAAAGGGGTCTAGCGGTGAATTGACCAAGACCTTCTAAGTTGAAATCCACATAATCGGCGGTATACCATCCGATTTTACAATATTATGAACATGAAATGTAGAGCTTCCGGCGGTACTACCATTCGGAGTTACAATATAAATGTAAATGCACGACAAAATGCTAAATGAGAGAGAAATTAGCCCCAACACACTGATAATATTATTCTGATCAGAAAATCATATTGCTGCACACACAGGTTAGAGCATAATATTCAGAAATTCAAATGACAATTAGCTCATGTAAACTGGGCAAGCTGTAGTACTTCTGAAACACATTTATTTGCCGATGAAGACTACCACCAATGATTGAAAAAACAATCCAGAAATGCAGTCTCAAGGGTCAATTTTCTGATTTTTGCCTTTTCCTTACTACTGTACTGTCATGGTGCAGATCTGAAGATGCTACAACAACTTCTAAACAGTTCCAAAGTGTATGCAGCTGATCTTCAACTGCTCCAAACAAATATTATCTTTTTTATTTCACTTTTTCCCCCTCACTAATAAAATAAAGTGACTTTTCAAAATCTTTTAAATTTCATGACATTTTTAATCCTTATTTTCAACGTCTCTTTTAAAATAAATTTTTAAGTCACCACTTTGCACCCCATGCCTAGTGTTATCACTTTTGACCCTCTTTTAAAAACACTTTGACATTGGCCACCGTTCTTTTAAAATAAATAAATAAATAAAACATAAATTGCTTTTAAGAAAATAATATAAAGTTACCTTAAGACAACTTACGTTACTTATTTAATTATTTTTCTGCACATCCCAAAGTCTACGGAAAGTTGGTGCTCTCCAAGGATTTTTGAATTCTTGGAACTTTCCAAGAATGTTGGAATGAGCCCAAAAAAAAGGGACATTACATTTTCCCCCTAGAAATGCTTGTATTTACTATTTACTATTTTCTTTTGGTGAGGAATTTCATGTACCTTAGATCCTTATATCTCTACACTGCAGTGTTACGGGGGGAGGCGCGCCCCCCCCCCCCGTTTTTGCCCTGCTCTCAGTGTGTGACGCGTTCTGGGGATGGGGGGACGGGGACAGGACGCCCCTCGCCATCCTAGATCTCAGACATTTTCAGGGGACGTCCCAAGGATGCCCCCTGCAGAAGGGGAACGTCCCTTGGGAGCTCCTCGTTTGGGAAACTGCTACGTGTCCCGGGGACACAAAAAAATTAAAAAAAGAACATAAAAAACAAAAAAAAAGCCGGAAAAAAAGGATGGGCCCCCAAAAATCGCGACGCAAAAGCTAAAGTTTAAAGAAAACCCTAAGTCAAAAGTTCAAACACGCCGCCGGTGATCATTTTATCGTGGGGATCATTTTATCGTAGGAGCTTGGCATCTTATTGCAGGAGCATTTTATCGTGGGGATAACTTGGTCTGTAGGAGCTTGGCATTTTATCTCAAGAGCTTGGGACTAAAATCTGGTGCATTTTTATTCTCACGGGAGACTCATTCGCTGACGGGGAGTTTCTTCTGGTTAGTATTAGCTATTAAATCTGGTTAGTATTAGCTACTAGCTATTAAATATTCAATATTGTCAATATATAAAATCTGGTTAATGGGGATATCAATGTATCATATATCACAAATATTAGTATTACAGATATCAAATATTAATATTACGGTGATAACTGATATATCAAATTTCAAAATTTGATCAAATATAATAATATTATTATATTACAAATATCATATACTCAAAGATATACAGATATTTAATATTTAATATTTAATATTTATAATTTTATTAGTATTAAAACATATCATATACAGATATATGATATAAAGATATACAGATAATATATCTGTATATCTTTATATATATTATATCAGTATATCTTTATATATATTATTTGTATATCTTTATATCATATATATGTATATGATATATTTTACTTCTAATAAAATTATAAATATCAAATATTAAATATCTGTATATGAAATCATATATACAGATATGAGTATCATATATCATATACTCAAAGAAAAAGATTTGAAAGACTGGTTTGCTGATTACTCATTACTAAACAGAGATATACTTTTATAAAACTTAAAACAATATTCAATATTGACTGTTGAACTTGAGACACAATGACAGTCACATAGATATTCATTATTTCATATAGTTATACGCATATTTGATATTTTAGAATTTGAAATTTCAGACATATATACTGATATTGTTGATTGTTCTAACTTCTAAACAGTAAACTATAACTATTTAGATTTGGAGAACGGAATAGCAATTGATGAGGATGAGGAATTAGATAGCCAAATAGAAACCCCAGGTAGAACTATTGACAGTTCGAGTGCAGCTGCAAGCGTGTTAAAAACCAACTGCCCTTCATAGTTATCAAAATATGCCAAAGGGCCATTTAGCAAGAAAGATCCGTTAAAGCAGTATGCAACAATAATAGACACAAATGGAGTATCTCATTTTGGTGGAAGTCGAAAATGGAAATGCAACATTTGGCCAAAAGGTACTTGGAATGGCAACATGACGAGGACCAATGCACACTTTTTGCATATCCCTGGTAAAGGAGTTGAAGGTTGTCAGAAGCTCTCACTTGAAATGAAGGCTGAGATGATCAAACTATATACAGGGGAAATCACTACAACATCACTTTCTAGTACACCAACACGAGAAGGTTCAACTTCAGGATTACCACCTTCATATCCATCATTTGGGGTGAGTGCAATGGAGTCAAGGGGGAAACGGAAAGCTACAGGATCATCCTCACCAAACCCAATCACAAATATGTTCAATGTGCAAGCAAGAGAGGTTGCAGATGAGGCCATTGCCAATTTCTACTTTGGCAACGAGATTCCTTTCCATGTTGCTCGATCTCCTTTGTATAAGGAAATGGTTGAGAAGGTAAGGCAAGTTGGTCCTGGTTATGTGGTTCCTAGTGAAACTAAATTGAGAACCACACTCTTGGAAAAAAGTTATTCCAAGGTTAACTTGTTGATGGCGGAGATGAAGGTCAAATGGGTGACATATGGCTACAGCATAATCATGGATGGGTGGATGGATATTAGACACCGTCCACCCATCAATGTCATAGTTTCATGCATTGATGGACCTTACTTCTTGCGAGCAATTGATTGCCCAGGAAAACTGAAATGATCCACCCTGTTTTGTATTTTAAGAAATCTGATTTGGGTTTAGTTTTTTCACACTGCTAAAGGGTTTTCTGTCGTTTAGTTGAATCCTGCTTGCATTTTGGTGTAGTTTTCATGACATAACACACATGCAAATATATATATTGCAAAATACAAGAAATGAAAGATACCTAGTTGCGAATATTGGATCAAGAGGCAAGATACATTCATTTAAAGCAATACCCATGTCATAGAATGCTACAAAATTAAAGTTATTCACATACCCATTATGTTGCAATGAAAGTACAGGACTGAGAAAGAAGGTACAACAGTCTACGATGGTATAATCCCCTCCAAATGCTACCAAACTGAAGCTAATACATTAAATCGAAGAGTACAACTGCTAGAGACCACAAACGCCTCAGGAAGACATGGAATAGAAGCCAAAGATCACAAGTTAATCTGCTGTTAAGGAACCCACGCCCCTGCTAGAATAGTACGACTTGCCTGGAATGCTGGAACAACAAACAACTCCTCACAACAGTCCCAAACTTCACTCCAAACGCTTTTGTTTGATCTGCACTCCCTCAACGCCCAACATAGGAGGAAAAAGTAGCTCCAAACGCCCTCAAACACATTGATATGACTGCAGCATGGTACGACCTATCAATGGGCAGGTACGTCCCCAAAAGAAGAGAACACACCTCTAAACAACACCAAATCTCATATAAATCAGGATATGAGCTTTTCAATATGTAGAGATAATTATGGAGGCAATAAATCAGATATATCTCTTGGTTTGAACCTTCGTGACAAGCTCCCGACCCTCTAAACTGTATGAAATGAAAGCACAATCACAACCACTGAATATGATTGTCCTCAAGCCACCTTAGATGATCTCTCACACCCGCGGTAAGCTGTTACTGATGGTAGTTTTCGTCACCAAGAGCCAAAAGGTTTCCTCAAACCCTCAAACTTGCAGAGCAAATGCCTTTGAAAATCATGTCATGAATGAGCTCTTCCATTTCTTTTTTGTTTTTATATTTTCTCCTCAATGGGTCGACCAACATAAGAGAGGAAAATATTTCATTTAAAATACTTTATTACTCATCCTTTGGGCGCCCCAAGTCGTTTATGACTTAATTTTGCATTTATTTCACTTTTTACTAAGTCACCATTTAAATATAATGAAGTCCAAATATTAATTAATAAAGTATAACTTACGGACTTTAATATGAAAGCCCAAACGGTCTCGGAATCACATGAGTTATAGACCGTTGGAAAGGTCTTGACGAAATGCTCTGCCTCCAATATTGATTTTTCCAAAAATAGAAGAACCGAAACCAACCATCCGAACTTCCAGAGTTCCCTAACCACCTTGGTTAGCCTACGGGAACCAAGTATAGGCTAACACCACTAGGAATGGGGACATTACAAAAACGCAAAGATGCTGAGTTTCTGATCCTGAGAGATGCCTTTGAGGAGGTTGGTCTTCAAAATGTGGTGCAAGTGATTACTAATGCAACAAATGTTTGTAGGGCAGCAGGTATGTTGGTTCAATCTACATATAGGCATATCTATTGGACCCCTTGTGTGCATGCTATGAACAATGCACTCAAAGACATTGGAAAGATAGAGTGGGTGAAACAGGTGGTGGCGGATGCAAGGGATGTGCAAATGTTTATTTGCAACCACCACATGTCATTGGCATTGTTTTAGACCTTTGCAAAGAAAGAATTCCTCAAACCAATTGAGACTTGGTTTGCTTCCTATTTCATTCTACTAGAGAGGATGCTTGAGTTACAAGAGCCATTGCAACTTTTGGTTATGACACAAGATTGGAACAGGTGGATGAAGTCGAAGACTGAGCAAGGGAAGAGGGTGAAGGAGATCGTGATTAGTGATACTTTTTGGTTGAATGTGAGATACATCACATCTTTTGTACAACCTGTTTTCACTGTTATTAGATTTGGGGATTCTGATAGTCCTAGTCTTGGGGAGATGTATGAGTGCATTGATAGCATGCTTGGCCAAATGAAGGCTGCTATTTGTGCGAAAGACCCCACCCTAGAGTTGTACAATGGGCATATTGGTCCCATCATCCAGAAAAGGTGGAGCAAGTTGAACACCCCTCTACACATGGCTGCATATGCTTTGAATCCAAAATGGTATGTGGAAAGAGTTGTTAGAATTCCTCCTATTCGTGATCACGAGGTGAGGAATGGCATCATGAAAGCCTTCCAAAAAATGTATAGTCCAGAGGAAGCTTCATTGGTCAGAGTTGAGTGGGTTAACTTCACAGAACTAGAAGGCTACAAGAGTTCGGCAAGGATTGATAGGCTCAGTATGAAGCCAGTTAGTTGGTGGACAATCTATGGACCTCCAGGATCATTACGCACACTTGCCATTCGTCTTCTCTCACAGGTTTCTAGTTCCTCAGTTGTTGAGAGGAACTAGTCCACATATAGCTTTATCCACTCTCTAAAGAGGAATAGACTTACCTCTGCAAGAGCGGAAAAGCTTGTTGCAGTGCATAGTGCTTTGTGTCTGATTGGTCACAAGACACCTCAGTATAGGCAGAGCCCAGCATAGAGGTGTGATGTAGAGCCCGAGGAGCCAGGACAACTTGATGATGACCATAGTGTGCAGGTGGCATTGGAGGATCCTTTTCTTTCTGACAGTTCCAGTGATGAGGAGCTTCCTACATATGCTACTGCTGCTGATGATGATGATTCTGATTTTTGAGTTTTCAGTTGTAGATATCATTTTTGGCAATTTAATTTTGTCATTTTGATGCTTGTCACTTTTGTAATGAGATTATGAGACTCTAGTATCTACTTAGTAATTTGAACTTTCAAAGTTCAAAGTCAAACTACTTATAAGTTTTAAAGTTTATAACTTACTTGAATATTTTAATTTGAATTTTGAAATGCATCACGATTTTCAGCTACTATGAGTATGAATTTGATTCTTGAATGATTATTGATATTCAATTGTTCAATGTATAAAGTTTACTGTTAGTGTTTACTTAAAGTTTAAGCTACCTCAACATGTATCTCGTTTTAGTTTTTAACTTTTTAACCTATATATATTTTTATTAAAATATATTATAATAGCTGTCCCCTCGCCGTCTCCTCACTGTCCCCAAATTTTTGGAAAACTTTTGCCGTCCCTAGAAACCCGTCCCCCCGTACCCCCGTCCCGGAAACTCGGAGAAACACCGCTACACTGACCTCGTACAGCTGTATACTTCATTGGGTTAGTAAGATCTATTGGCCGTCTTTAGCTTGTGTGAATTTTAAAATTATTATTATTTTGCTTGAAAAGGTACTTATATTACCATTTTCAAGTCTTGATTGCCAATATATCCTGTCCATATCGGAGGGGCTACATAAAATTTAAATATACTAGAGTAACAATTTCTCTTTCATCCAGGAACGGAGAATCCAATATTGTTGGAGAGTTACTAACATCTTACTCTCAACTTTTGGATTTTCCTTCCTGGCCCAATGCATCTCCGCTAGCATTTCCTTTTACTGCAGAGATATATTTGAAGCTAGAAGAAAGATGTTTCTCCTTTATGGTGAGGTTTTGGGATTGGTCCTATCCTTCTCCATCCCTGCCTTCAAGTGATGAAAGTATTCACTGCTTCATTCACCACTCTACACACTTTTTCCAGTCTTAGGTAATGGAGAAAGCCTCTCCACCTGTCAATTCTGTTTTTTTCAGCCTTGTTTGTAAATCATTCCAATTTCTCAGCATCGAAGATTCTTATTATGCCCTTGCATTTTGGCAAATCATTAGTCACTAAGTCTGCATCCAAGTTTGCGTCAGAAGACCCTTGTTTCATACTGGACACCCAGTACTAACAAATTCACTAACTCCAGAACAGGAAGTTTATAAGATAAAATGCCAAAATTTCTCTCCAAATAATACCAAAAATACATTCAAGATAAGCCTATGTTATCACCACTGTCAACATTTGCAGAGTTACATTGTCTTCATAACGGATGAGATTGTCCTCACCTGGAGTTTCACCACTGTACATCAGCCTTCAGCCTTCTGTGGAAATCATTCAAATTTCTTCATCAAATATTCTTATTATTCCCTTGCATTTTTAGGAATCATCAGCTGCCAATTCTGCATCCACATCTGCCTCAGAAGACCCTTGTTTCTTACTGGAGGAATCAAAGAATCTGACAACCAGTACTAACAATGCCACTAACTCCAACACATAAAGTTTAGAAGATGAAATTCCAATAACAGTTTGCAAATAATGGCAAAAGTAATTTGAACAATGAAAAGCAATTCTGGAAAGCCTTTGTGATCATCACTGTCAACATTTATGGAGCTAGACTGTCCTCAGAATGGATGAGATTGTCCTGACCTAGGGTGAACATCACCACCTGCCTCAAGTGCGTGGCTTATCTCATCTTGAAGGATCCCAAATTACATTTCCATTACACCATAATTGCCTTCAAAAGAAGATGGTGGACTATCTTCAGCTATATTTTTAATTAAATTTTCTGTGTTTAGCATTACAACCTATAAGGTATAATAGAGATCAACTATGATTTGCCCTTAATGGAAATTAAATGGCCCAATTGGCTATGGCATTTTCTGTCAATAGTGCTAAGTAGTTCCTCTTGACATTGTGAAATATCACTTCTTTGTTACTTCCTACAAGCATTTATACCATCATTTTTTATTCTCCTTCTTTGTGATATTAGAGACTCCTCTTTCTGAAGCTGAATATTATTGGACTCCTCTCAATCTGAATATGGGCTATTCCATATTATTAGCAGCTTTGCCAATTCTTTTTGCATATAACCTGAGAACTACCCTTATAATCTCCTACTGGTTCTTTGCGCTTGGCTAAGCTGGGGTTCTCTTTGTGGCTTAAGCAAAGTTAGCTTTGATTAATTTATACTTGGAATTATCGTTGAAGGAGTGGGTCTTTTAGCCTACTTCTTAGCGATAGACTTCCTCTCTTACTCCTTGGCTTGCTGCTACTGTTTAGTATTTAATCTTCTTGTTGGATGAGGCTTATCTTTTACCATACTTCTGCAGCAGATATTTTTCTGCCATTCTCCTTCAACCTTAATCCAGACAGTGTCTTTTATTGCTTCCTTTGTTATCAGACATAATTGGGTTGGAGTTTTCTATTTGTTGTTAAGGCTGTTACCATATTCACCAAATATGGGTGACTCTTAGACAGACCTAGGTGAAGAATCACATTTGTGAATGGAAAAGGCAAAGGCCAAAGTAAAAAGAGTAGATGGATTTCCATGGGATGTTGCTAAGAGAAACTGCACTCTGTGGACCAATACTCCTGCTTCGAAGTAATGTTGGAAATAAGATTATTATATAAAACTTTAGTGCAGTTATCCCACATCAGATAGAAAACATAATTTGATCTTAGTCTTGGATAAAAATGTCAATATTTAGAGCTAACTGAATAGTGATGTTGTGCAATCGGACACACCTCTAGATGCATCTGAAAAAGATGTTGGAAGGCATTGGCTTCTTTACTATCCTTCAAAGCATTACATTGTTTCAGACATTTACTCACGAACACATGCTTAACCCTGAGAGTTTATGGATGAATACGGATCAGAAAATGGGCAATGTGCACCAGGATGTATGAATATTGAAACATACAACCGCAGAGTGTAGATTACATGTAATTAAGATCTCAGAAGTATTGCTTTGCCACTTTGAGGGGGCAACTTCCCACTGCAGAATAACAATACTTGACCTTTCCTCTTTTTACACGCATTGTCATTTATAGGGATGGGTGTGGTTAGCAGTAGATACCACATGCATTCCCTTGTGGTGGCACATGAAGAGGGAAAGCTTGTAACTGATAAATGTGCTAAGTAGAAGAATGGAAAGTGCTAATGAGAGTGTCAACCTAAATATGAGAAACTAGGTTAAGAGTATGTCACATGCCCCATCCATGGATATTTTTATTAGAAGATAAAATTAAATGATGATGATGGTGGGCAATGGCCTGCTCCCCATTCAAAAGAGCGTTGTCATCAAAGCTTAAACACAGAATGCTCCTGTATGATGTCTTCATTGTCCCCAAGTGCAATCTTTTGTAGGCAAGCTTGTCCGCCTAACAAGGTACTTAGAAATAGATCTGCTGTTGATATGGTTGGTTCTGTGATTGATGACAACCTCCGTTTCTAAGATCAGTTTGCCCTTTTCATTAACATTGACACCTCCCTTTCCATATCGATGTATTACCTGATCAGCTACTGTAGACAAGAAATATGGAAAGTTTGGAAACATTATGGAGGGTTGAAGTGGTAGGTAGTTCTAAGTCATAAGCAACTTCACCAATCTTTCCAAAGATCCTATAGGATGTGTAGAATTAAGAAACCAGCTTGGATGTTCCTTTCTGCTTGAGGATGCTTCTTTGTAAGGTTTGAACCTGTTCAAAACCTTGATGATTCTTATGTTTTAGGCCAATGGAATGTTGTCCTTTAGTAACTTGACTGTACCGTTAGTGATTCTCCATTGTCTGTACCCTGGAGTGCCACTGTAGATAACTTCTCATCTCTGGTGGTGGATATTCATAAAGAGCCTTATAAGGGGTAATTTTAGGAGGGGTGTTGTATGAAGTATTATACCACCATTCAACCACTGATTGTCACTTAAGCCACCAAGATATCTGAACTTATGTTTGTCTATCTATTTGAGGGTGATAAGCAGAGATCATGATGAACATGAATTTCTGCCACTTGAAGAGCTCCTGCCAGTTGCTGGAGAAATTGATATCTCTTTTTCTCATGATGGCCTTCTAAAATGCATGAAGTTAGAGTATTTATTTCATAAATACTTTTTGTATTCCTTTAATGAATACTCCTGCCACTTGGCTATCTGTAGGGTTCATTGGATGCCACAAACATTGGCATATGTTGTGAGTTTGTTGACTACTTGTACTGCATCCTTCCCTTCAGATGTATGAAGTCCTGTGATGAAATCTATGTAGCTTACCAGCACCTTTGCACTTGAACTGGTAGGGTCTGGAGCAATGTTGGTTTATCATTTACCCCTTGTTGCATTGACAAACATCACATTGTGCCACGGTCTAACAAAAACCATTCTAAGTCATTTCTAGCAGAAATTATTCTTGATTCTGTGATATGTCTTGAGGAAGCTTAACTATCCAATCGATGAGGAGATACTGGATCCAGATAGGATGAGATGCTTGAGATTCATTTGAGGTAAAAAAGAAATTGTGTCTTTGTGACATTGTACCATAGCGACTGATCCCTCATCAAGAACTGGTAAAAACTACAAAGTACCATGGCTTGTCTATAGTTTTTTGTATCTTTTACTGAGTGATTGTATCTTCTGCTTTTGTCCTTTAATTCTTCTATCCGTGGTGAACTTATAGTTGTGATGGAACATAAAGTCATTGCCTCTTCTGGCTGTTTGGATAAGGCATCTTCAACAAAGTTTTATTTGCCTCTTATGGTAAATAATTTAAAACTTCGAAGTCATAGCCTTGCATCTTGGGCACCCACTTCTGTAGCTCTTTTGAGGAACTCCCTTCAACCTTGTTCCAACAATTACTTGAGGTTGTCATGATTGATCTTGACCTTGAAGTGCCTTCCTAATATGTATGGAAGACTTTTTTGACTGCATATAGCAAAATCTCTTTTTCTTAATTGGGCCCGACCAAGTCTGCGTATTTCAGTTGTTGACTTTTAAACGCTATAGGCCTTTCTGCATCATTACAATTTTGATGCCCTAAGGCATAACATTCCACAGCAAGCACCTTAAGTTCAGTAGGCCAAGACTAGTTTGATAGTCTTTTCTCCCTCCTAGAGTGTTTTTTAGGGCGGCTACATGATGAACATAATGTCTGGAAAAACATTTATGGTAGTCTCAAAAGCCTTGATGTTCTTGGGAGTGGGCCATTCAATGGTGCTCTGGATCTTCTGCAGGCTGACCTTGATAACATTCTTGTAATATGATGCAGTCTTCATGTTACCGCTTCTCTTCTCAAAAATAAATTGGAGAGCCTCAGAAAGCGATTCTATTGCTCAAAATTGTAGTATTTTAAAGACTGAACAGTGAATACAAAGTAGACATACAAAAAAACAAGAAGTGCCAGAAGCTAAAAGACTAGGGTGGACTTGATTACAAGGAATTGAATGTTAGCCCTCCTCTCTAATAGAATGCTCTATTGGCAATTTAAACCGAGTTCAATCACTTTTTTATGACATCGAATGGTGATATCTCATGCTTTCAGTGTACTGTCACTTATTGCCCTACATTCATAGTTGAAAATGCAGGAGCAGATGCACATCACCAATTTTCTCTCTATCTTTGGATAACTATCAGCCTTAGATTTTAGTAGATTGTCTTTAAGGGCTATCCTACTTCAGCTGGGTTTGTTCATTGGGGTATTTTATGCAAGGATAACTATTTGAGCAATCCTCACACTCGACTTCCCAAGGTTGGATTGGGATAGCTGAAAACTACAAAAAAATAGGCTTCAAGGGTTTGGTTGGTTGGGTGGATTAACTTGATTGGGTTCTTGTTGTGCTTGTTGAAGGAGCCGATGCTACTTACATGCTCTTTGTTCCCAATATTGCTCAGCTTGCTTGGTATGGATTTCAATGGCTTGAAATTATGGAACTATAAAGTGCAGAAATGGGGTGAAGAACAAGTTGATGGAGCTGTTGGTCAACCCTGTTCTAATTAGATGGCGCAAGGCTTGGATGCATGATGTGGGGAACCCTCTAAGTTATGAGGGGCTGATTTTGACCATGGTTGGTCATCAAATGACTCAATGGATGGAAGAGGAAGAAGAAGAAGAAGAAACAATCTAGGCAATTCCAATTAGAGAACAGTCGAGAAAGACAAGTTAGGAGGAAAGATTTAGGAAGAATATCTTGTGCTTAGAGTAGCGTCTCTTTGATTCTAGTGCATGATTTTGGAAAAGAAGTCTAAGCTAATGCTTGCAATAAAACAAGCAAACTCATTTGAATACCAGTCAAAAAATAAACACAAAAGACCTTTTAATTAAAATAATGATAATTTAACACATAAGGTCCCTGTTTAATGTATCCATAATTTAAAACATCTCATTCCTGTTCCGATGAGCTATAACACTAAGGTGCTTTTAAAATATTTTAAATAATATTTAGCAACCTTAGTAAAATAGTTAAATAAAGCCATTAATACACTCATTTTGTGGAAACTGCCGGAATGCATCGGAATTGAAAACTAACTACACTGGTGTGATCCCGATGAAGAATAAAGATAGACGGAGCCAACCAGGCGACTTACTATAAATAGACACCTTCTCCAAGATTCTTGGAGAGCACACTAGAAGCCGAAAATCACCCCAGAAAGTGGCATATGAATCCTCTAGACCAATTGAGCTCATTGGTAACATCAAATTACCCTTCTGATCAAGCTGACATGAACCCAGAAAGCCATCTCCAACTGCAAAGCAAGAGAACCCAAAAATGGGGACATTACAAAGATCTAAGTGATGTAGGAGTGGCCACAAAACCACAATTAGCTCATAATGTAGAGAAAGGGGACGGGAGTGGCATGGTTGCACAAGAAGTATTGAATTGAAATTGAAATAATGCAAGGAATTTAGTTGAAACAATTCACATGCAACCAACACTCCAACAAGAAACATACAGATCAGCAATAATTTTTTTTTTTGCAGCAATTTTTTTTAGCAGAAAATTGATAGCAGATGACGAATCAATAATACAAACGAAGGTATTTGACATCAAGGATCCAGACAGCAAGAAATATTGGGGTTACAGGCTGGTGGTTAGATTTATAACTGATACCTAATATGGAAGAAGATATTGCCCACAAAAATCCCAAAAATGCAGAAGCAGCCTGATAGTTAAGTTTTGATGCCAATTGATATGACTGTTTCTGAATTTATTACTAAGTTTGTTTGTGATATGACTTTTGATTTGGCGATTTTTTCTCCAAACGATTTTTGCTGCTATGTTGTGAATGACTGACTATTAGCATGGGAGGAGCCTGTATATAGACTAAAAAATAAGGTTCTCCTAGGGGCTTTCCTAGGTATCGCTGATTTTGTACTATTTTGAGTAGGCGGGGACAGCCAGTAAACTTCCCTTGTCTGTACCTGAAAATTTGGAAAATTCGAAAACCTACCTAAAATGAGGATTTAGGAACCGAAAAATCTTGAAGACATCTTAGATACCCCTTGACTATCTTGGGAATGGTCAAACATCCCTGACAGCACTCACTTAAATAAATGATTTTAACAAAAGAAAAAAATAAAGCAAAAAGAAGGGGCACGGGAGGCCCACGAGCCCCCCCATGCTCCTTCTGAAACTCGAATCCTACCTTTAGATCACAATCACTTTAATTTACAAACCACTGTCAATTTCCAGTTGCAGTGCAACAGTTGAAAACAATGAAACTGCTTTACTTGACTGAGTGAATCTTGGTGCATTATGTCTAAACTTGAATCTTGATGAATCTTAATTTTCATGTACAACTATACTTGAATCAATGAAAATTTTAATTATCATGTACCGTAATACTTATTTTAAGGGTTGTTATAATTTCCTATATTTTGAATTTTATTATTTAAAATGTCCTCTCCTCATTGTCATCCTTGAAACTCATCACTGTGTTTCTAGCCGTCAACATCCTAGAAATGCCGTGGAATATAGCTAAATGGTATTTGATGTTTCTAGCTGTCTAATCCATAGTAGCAAAATGAAAATTCTATCCTGGTATTGACTTGGCAAAGCAAAAGTTATTTTTTTTCAATTAATTGGGGAAAAAATTGGGAAATTAAAAAATGCTCAGAAATCCATAAAAATAGAGAAGAAAATGCTGTTTTTAATTTCATGTCAAATAAAGGAAAAAACTGCTGCTTTACCATCTGGCCCAAAACATTTTTTGTTTTGTAAAAGTAGAGGAGATTTGGGGGTGGCATGCAATTTTTCATGGTTTTATTGCTTTTAACCAAGCTCTAAACCCTTCAAAAAAGGCAGGGGTCAAGGCCATAAAGCAATAATTAGGCCCTAAACGAGAGTGAAATAGATATGCAGTTCAGAACAGTGTTCCATGGAGTCTCGAGATAGGGGGATGAGTCTCGGGGATGGGGGGGACCAAGGGCCTCGATTTGAGGACGACAGCGAGACGATGGTGGGTGGGGGTTTAGGGGCAGCAGTCGAGGGATAGTGCCCTTTGTAGGGGTTTGGGCGGAGCACACCTAGTGTGGTTGAGGGGCAACGCCCCTTGTAGGGGTTTGGGGGTAGCACCCCCAGCGGGGTCGAGGGGCAGCACCCTAGGCGCATTCCTTGTCGTAGTACAGGGCGTGGTCTTCGATACCACACAAACCTTCATGGTGCACATCATTTTCGCAATTTTATCAGTATGTTTTCTACAACACCAAGTCCTTACTTTTCCTATCTTAATACCCTCACTCTTGTAGCCTTTAGCCTTTCTCATTTTTTTTCACTTTTGTGATTGCTTAGGGTGTGGGTGGGGCCCATAGACCATTAGGGTTAGGGTTATTGGCATGGAGATCCCCAAAAAATTCAGAGTTAGAAAAAAAAGAATTTTTTGCCTTAGTTGCCATCGGCGACGTCTGGGAATCTCGGGGGTGATTAGGAGACGTCTCAGAGTCCCCTGGGCATCTCAGGGATGGCCCAACATCTCCAAGACGAGCAAAAATGAAGGGGACGTTCCAGAAATGTCCCCTCTTTGAGGGGGACGTCTTGAAAACTTCCCCAGGTCATGGGTGGCGGTGGTGGGACATTTCCTTGAAGTCCCCGCATCTCGGAAACGTCCTTGTCTCGGAATGTGGGGTTTTGGGGGAGGCGGGGAGGGGACATGTCCTCGTGGAACACTAGTTTAGAATTAGTGCCCTTGAGTGCACTATAGTTGATCCAATGTTTGGTTAGTTTGGCAAAATCCAAA
This sequence comes from Cunninghamia lanceolata, assembly GCA_027924645.1. Classification (NCBI taxonomy): domain Eukaryota; kingdom Viridiplantae; phylum Streptophyta; class Pinopsida; order Cupressales; family Cupressaceae; genus Cunninghamia; species Cunninghamia lanceolata. The sequence goes on along the minus strand of BSBN01001549.1, from coordinate 850,163 downwards.
TCTGCAATGTAAAAATGAGGTTTTGATGAAAATACAAAAATCAACTATTTTACTGGCAAATTGAAAAAACTGGATAAAAAAGATGCAATTTATTTCTGATTTAATTGTCCTTGGTAATTGTGCCAGCAATCATAGGACAAAATTGGACAAAAAAGCCACAGTTTATTTGCGATTTGGTTGGGCTCGAATATTGTGCCAGCAACCAGAGGACTAAACAGGCAGCCTTAAGAATTGTACGAAGTGTCCGAAAGAAAAAATCATTGATCGGATTCGGATCGGATTGCTGATTGTTCTGAGCAGCAATTTATCATGATAAATTGTAATTTATTATAGATTTTTGCTACTATGGTCGAACCTTTCCAGTTATTCCAGCTGTCCACCCACCTTTAATTTTTTTTCATCTGTCATTTTACAACTATTCCAACTGTCAATTACTTGTTTTATTTCTAGCTAACTTTATAGCTGTTTTAGCTATCCACCCTCATTGGTTTATTTCTATCTACCGATTTCATATGGAAATGACAACTACCAATAGTTAAATTATTAACTATAAAAGATGGTTTATCAAATTTGCTACCAACAACACATAGGTCCCCAAGCAAATGATTTTGCAGAGCTTTTGGACTTCATGGAGTAATCCAATTGGCAAAAGCAAACTATACATCTTGGCTATTTGTAGCAAGGGACTCACAAGTAATCATCCATGACATTACCAGAGCACGAAAATCCCCCAAAAAACAGGATATAAGTGGCAGCCATACCCATCTCAATAATTGGAAAACAATATATTTTATATCACAAATATTTGACTACATTGATGTAAAGGCCCACACCAATTTTTTCTATTTTTTTGCAATTTAGAAAATGTAAATGCAAGTCCAGGCACTTTTTGATCACCAAGTTCTTAGTGTGGGCAAGGTGAGAGCATATGGTGTTTGGACAACATACAATCTATCTAGATGAATGCACTGCTGAAATGAAAAGGTGACAAGCCGACTAGAGCATGCAGGCGGCAGAGCCGATCCAAATCAACACCTCTTTGGCGGACAAGCATGCGTAGAGAATGTAGAGCCATTGGCAAATTACAATGGAATCCAATCAAGCCAAAATGACCGATTGCGATGCGGATCCGATCAATGCCAAAATGGGATGAATGAATGCAATTAACTAGCGGTAAACCATCTAGATTGAATATGCTAATGCAACTCTCTAGCAGTACTACCTTCCAGAGTTACAATGAACATGCATTAAGTATTGCAGATAATTATGATGAAATGAAACTAATTGCAACACATTGCCTTATTATGCTAATAAACAAATAACACTGCTGCAACACAAAGAGTTAGCCTAGAAATGATTTGCAAATGAATAAACTTTGATTATCTGACTGTAAGTGAAGGTATATTGCTGTTCAGGAAGCTGGAATTGGACATATGAAATTACCAGTTGATAGACTTGCCCTTATACACTACTGAAACTAAACCCAGAGCTGTACTGCCTCATAATCATGAAGAAAAACCACCAGAAATAATGTTGTACTGCCTGCACTACCCACCCAAAAACTGCTGTTCACACTTTCAGACTTGTATGGCCTGACTGGGCAGAGGTACAACACCCACAAATCATCTATAAACTGCTGCTAACAGTTTCAGACTGGTACTGTTCATGCATAGGATGGTATAGTAGCAAGAAAAACAAGGAATGAAGTCAAAATGCTGGGCGCTCCTCTTATTTCTTCTTGTACGACTTGTAAAGGAGGTGCGACTGAGTAAGGGGGAACAAAGGCTTACGCTTGAGAAGGGGAAATTAAAGAGATAGGCTAAGGGTCTTGTTGATGATTGTTTTTGGACAAGTCAACAATTAGAGTGAAATACTAAGTATCTGACTCCCTCTTGAGCAAAGCCTCTCGAATGCTGAACGAAGTGATCAAACAAGATGACTCCAAGGTTCCTTTCTGATGATTTTGTAAGAGATAGCTCAGTGACTGAGTATGATTTTACTGGTAAACACAAAGGCACTTACATAGACTCTTCTCCTTTCATTTGACTTATTCCTCCTTTGATGTGGATGATGTATATACAAGGTTTCTATGATAAAGAAATAGAAAAAGATAAAAGTTTAAGGAATCTAATCTAAGGTCAATGAAGCAATGATGACGATTGAATAGACAAACTCCCTGATTAACCTAACTTCACTTCGCCAAGGGTGCCTACAACTACATGAAGCTGGTGCAATCTCCTAAGGTCACGCGAAAGGTTTTCAAATCATGAAGGTTCATATGAGCACCCATTAAACGACGCAGCTCAAACAAGCATCCACAATCGAACTTATGCAAATTATAAGGCTCAGACTAGCTTTACACAACACTTCACCGGCGATGAATGTTAAAAGCATGAGCTTGGAGTTGATCAAATATTCAGTACAACATACATTACATCAAAGAGCTTCTACTCTACTTTTAATCTACTTTGAAACATCTCTCCACTTCATTAAGATACAAGAAATCATGTGATTCCACAAGATAACACTTAACACCAAACAAGTAGCTCCAATGTCTTTGCATTAACCTTGAGAAATATTTACAACAATTTCAAGTCCTCTCAGACAATTTCGAGAGTCTCTTCTATTCTACTCCTAAAATCTACTCTCTACTACTACTAATGATCTACTATATTACAAATGAGGCAACAAGGCCTTTATATAGTGCTCCAGATACAATGAATGGCTTAGATCACTTTGATAGCCAAGGGCTTAGATCGTGCCACCTCAGAGGTAGTTACAACAACTTTCTATTTTTAGTACAAAGAGGGAGGCAATGAAGGCACGATTTCCAATGTGATAAGGTAAGGCGAAAGCATTTAAAAAAAACATCTTCCACATAGGAATCTCTTTGGCTTTTTATTAAATGATACATTGAATGCATTAAATAATGCGGCTAATCAAAATTGAATGATGTGTACTCGCCACATAGATGCCAACTCAGCATACTTTGAAAATTGTATCATCTTTGTGTGATGTATTCAATGTGATTGCTTGAACTTGTATGTTTAGGAATACATCTTGTAGATCTCGCCTTGTACATCTTCTTGCAAGTGGATGTATGATACTTGTAGCTCATTTGTCTAACTTCATGATTTTCTTCTTTTTGTAGGTAAGATATATGATGATCTTCTTTGTAGTACCTCTTTCTTGAAGAATGAATAGATGATGAAGCTAATGATGTTTCCTTGGACTTGAAAGTAGAAGACTCTCTCTTGGACTTGAAGGTTGAATGAAACTTGAAGTTGAATAGATGAAATGTCTCTGACATGATGCTATTGCGGATGAAGTAATCCTTCATGATAACCTTTGAAGAGACTTTGAAGCTTGATGAATCTTGAAGATTGGGAGAACTTGACTTGAAGCTTGGATGGATGAATGTTTCGAACATGATTATCCTTGATGAAGTACACTTGAATTTGATGTGATCTAACATGATGTCATGGATGTAGGGGACTTGAACTTGATCCTTTAGAGTAGTGTTCCCTCTACAACTTGAAGATGACTTAGATGCTTATCCTTTAGATGATTCCTTGGCTTCACCAACACCCCTTCCTTTAGATGATGATGACTCCTTGAAGGTGATTCCAAGCTCCTCGCTCAAAGGTGACTCCTTGAACAACTCCTATCCTTTTTGATATACCTACAAGACAAGATAAACAATATATCAATGACTTTATAAGATAAAACAACTTGAAACATGTAATAAACCCCTTTCAAGCTTAGGCGCTACTATAGGTGAAAAGAGAAGTAACAAAACGCCTAGCATCATTTAGTCCCACATTCATTATTTTAATGATTTCAAACAATTACAATAGTTTAAAAAAGGTCAATCCCACTTGAGAGATTCATTCAAAGATGTATTTTAATGTAATTGCTTCCAAGGCGCCAATTGAGTTGGCAGAGGTAGGAATGGGCGCCTTGAAGGGGTTTAATGTTTTCCTATGTGATTGATCTACATCCTTTGACATCCAGGCGCTCAATGTGTGATCTTTTGACTTAGGGCGCTCCATCTATCATTTCCCTCAAGGCACTCTCTTGGAGTGATTCCAATCTCACCCACAAGGCAACCCTCCTTCCCAGATTTAAGGCGCTAATACACCAAGGCACTCAAAATAGAGATGGGAAAGACTCTTAGAACTTTGAGTGCAAGATATGATTCTCACTTGTCTTTAGGCGCTAAAACCTCCATCTAGGCGCTACATTCCACATCTTCTAGAGCTTATTTGATGCTAAGGCGCAAATTCTCTTCTAGGTGCCTAACTAAGTGTCTTACTTCAATTCCTTTAAGCATCATCCTGTGAAAGTTGCTAGGCGCACTTTGGGTTTGATTCATGCTATCACTTTCATAGACTTCACTCTAACCTCTAGGTGCTTTACAAATCTTCTAAGGTGCTAAAGTGATCTCCACCACCAATCCATTTCAGGGCGCTCATCTAGGAAGTTAAAATGGGCAATCTCTCCTAAGGCGCCTAATCTCAACATTCATTATGCTCTTTTATCCTTAAGGCGCCCATGGTTATGATTTCTAATTCCTAAGGTGCCTAGAATGATTCCCTCAAGGAAGAGCACCTTGTTTCAACATGATCTCAAGTTGCTTTATCAAGGCGCCTAAAATCAAATCACTTAGGCTTCAAGGCGCCAAAACCATACAACTTCAACCCAAGGCGCTCAAAGTGGTTTGCTCTTGTGTTCATCTCATGTCAAGGCGCAATTCCGAAGTTGGTTGGAATGATGGGAGACGCCCTGAGTTGCAGGCGCCATCTGGAGTCATTGCGAGTAGAGAAATGCGCCCAGAAAAGGAAGTCCAAGGAGTAAGGTATATTGAAAAATATATTTAAGTATAAGTTTAGAGATTGAATTTCTTACACTTCAAATATTTTTCAATATACCTTTCAGGATGTTTGAGATAGGTCTCAGATCCACTGGATTTGACATGCAGATTCTAGATTTTTGAGGATCCACCAGATTTTAGACTTAGCCAATTTTCAGTGTTTCAGGATATCAGGCTATTAGACTTAGTCATTTTCAGGATCATCTCAAACATACATCAGGATTTCATACTCTTTCCTCCTAAGGCGCAACTTTGGGTTAGTTTGAACATCTCTTCATGCTAAGGCGCCAAAATGAGGTAATTCATTGCATGAAGGACGCCTAGACTTGTTTGTTCATTCTTGACCTTTTTTAAGCTCTCCAACACTTGATTACATCCTTGTGAGACTTCTTGAACTTTAGGCGCTATCTATCATTGATCTAAACTCCATCCTACATCAAGGCGCCTGAACCCATGACCTTCAACCTAAGGCACAATTCTTATGATCCTCCGAACATGCAATGGGCGCCTAGACCTAAATGCCTCTTCCTTGTCAACTTTGCAGTGTTTCAAGCTTCCCAACATCAATTTCAATCATGGCGCTTTGATTCCTTGCCCAAGGCGCAATCTTGAGGTTGTCTAGATGATGGAAGGCGCCCTAAGTTCTAGGCGGAGTTTTGAGGTGAACCTAGAGCAATTTCGCGCCCAGAATTGACAGTACCCAAGGTAAGGTATATTGAAAAATATATTTAAGTATAAGAAATGAATTTCTTATACTTTAAATATTTTTCAATATACCTTTCAGGATGTTTGAGATAGGTCTCTGATCCACCAGATTTGACATGCAGATTCTAGATTTTTGAGGATCCACCAGAATTCAGACTTAGCCAATTTTCAGGATCTTCAGGATCAGGATACCAGACTTAGTCATTTTCAGGGTCTCAAACATCAGGATCAGGTCATCAAGGGGCTCTAAGACTCAAACACCACTGACTTCATTATGCAAAGGACATCATCCTAGACTTAGAAAAACACTGGAATTCAAAAAAAAGGGGGTCCCCATTTGCAATGGGGCGATGTTTGATTTGGTCACAACAGGTCTTTGAAAGGCTTACGCTTGAGAATGGGACATGATAGTCCTCTCTTCCCAAAATTGCTTTTCCTCAAGCAATTGCAAGTTTGGATCCTGCAAAATTTGTTCCCCTTCCCATGTAGCATCTTCTGGTGGAAGATCCTTCCAACAGATCAAGTACTCTAAAATGGTTTTATTCCTCAACTTCCTTTCTCGCACATTTATGATAGTTTCGGGAATCAAAATCAACTTGCCTTCATCATCAAGTGGAGGCAACTTTGTTGAAGGATTGATATGCTGCCCAAGTGCCTTTTTGAGGCACAAAACATGAAACTCATTATGAATTTTTCTTTGTTCTGGCAACTCCAATTCATATGCCATCTCACCAATCCGTTGCAAGACCTTATACGGCCCATAGAAATGCGGTTTGAGCTTTTCAGCTCCACTCTTCTTGAGGGAAGATTGTCTATAAGGCTGCAACTTAAAATAAACCATGTCACCCACTTCAAAATTCCTCTCTAATCTATATGTAGATCAACATACATCTTTTGCTGATTTTGTGCTTGCTACAGATTTTTTTTTAATACATTCATTATTTCTTGACTTTGTTGAACCATGTCCTTTGCTCTTGGCACCCTATTGTCAGAAAGAATCAAATTGACAAAAGATAAGACATCATAACCATATAGTGTTTTGAAAGGAGTCATATCAATGGACATGTGATGAGTGGTGTTGTAACAGTGCTCTCCCAAATAGAGCCAATTAATCCATGCCTTTTGCTATCCCATGGCATAGTATCTTAAATAACCTTCAATCCATTTGTTGACAATTTTCGTTTGTGTATCGGTTTGTGGGTGGTAACTAGTGCTAGGAGTTAATTCCGTACCAGTCAATCGGAAGAGCTTCTGCCAAAACATACTAAGGAATCTACTGTCCCTATCACTCACAATATTCTTTGGCAAACCATGAAGTCTGAAAACTTCTCTAAAGAATAAATCAACAACTTGTGGTGCTCTGAAATCCGATGAAATAGCAAAGAAGTGAGCAAACTTTGTAAGTCTATTAACAACCACATAGATACAATCTTTACTTTGAACTTTGGGCAACCCGGTGATGAAATCCATTGAAATGCTTTCCCATTTCTGATTTGGAATGGGCAAGGGCTGCAACAACCCTGCATCTATGGAATAGAAGGCTCCATGCTCAAAGCCCTCTTGATAGAATCTTGTAAGGAAGGTGGGTCAAAGGCTTTTACCCAACGTTTTAGAGGCTTTGTCAATCCTTCTATGAAAAGAACAATAAGTCTCCTTTCAGAGACATTAGGAACCATCATGGAGAGTCTTTGGAACTCCGTTACATAGCTGTCTACTGAACCACTTTGCTTCAACTGAGCCAACTCTCTGAAGTGGATCTTAGGATCTTTTCTATCAATTCTTTCAATAATTCGTTGACTGAAATTGGCATAGGTGTCGATCAATCCGTGGCCTTGTGTAACTGACCTGTGATACCACCATTCATGCGCAACTTCTTCCAAATGAAGAGTAGCATATTTGATAGCATCCCCCTCGAACATTGGATTAAGGGAGAAGTAGGTGTTCAACTTTTGAATCCACAAACATGTTGAACACTTTCTAGAACCATCAAAGGAGGGTATGGACAACTTACCCAACCTTCGCCGCAAATCTTGATTATTTCTCTCTCCAAGGTCTATTCCTCAATTGTAAGTTGTAGAAGTCAGGGAAAGACATGGTTGCATGAAATTCATCCCCAAAAGCTTCGTACTCATGCAGATACTCAATAAAATTATCTCCTTTTTATGATTTTGATGCTCTTCCTCTCTCTCAGGTTCTTCTCTTGTTAGGAATCTAGGCTGAAAGGGTCTAATTGCAGGACCAATGACGGTTCTATTATGACTATGGTCATTATTGTTATTGTTGGAGTTACTGGTTTCACCATTCTGTCTGTGGGGTGGTTGGGAGGCATTTAGATTACGAGTTATATCTCATAGAGCTCGTGCTATCTCAAACATAGACTTCATCATAGAATTCTGAATCTCTTTAGCCAACTCCTGATGGCTCCTACTAATGGTCTCATGCAGATTTAACTCTTCTCTCTTGTCACGGTCACCCATGTTCCCTTCTTCTGTCTCAAATTCTGTTTTTGCCCTCTGACATTCTTTCTTCTTTTCCCTCTGATGATATTTGAACTCTCTATTTTTGCTGTGCATGTCGATTGAACTGCATCAAAGGGTTAACTCATTGAACAAGCTGGCAAGACCACCGACTTTGATACTGCTATAAAGACCCACACCAATTATTATTTTTTTTTTTGCAATTTAGAAAATACAAATGCAACTCCAGGCACTTTCTAATCACCAAGTTCCCAGTGTGGGCAAGGTGAGAGCATACGGTGTTTAGAAAACACAAAATCTATTTAGATGAATGCATTGCTGAAATGAAAAGGCGGCAAGCCAACTAGAGCATGTAGGTGATAGAGCCGATCCAAATCAACACCTCTATAGCAGACAAGCATGTGTAGAGAATGCAGAGTGACTGGCAGATTACAACGAAATCCGATCAAGTCGAAATGGCCGATTGCAATGCGGATCCGATCAATGCCAAAACGGGCTTATGAATGAATGCAATTAATTGGCGGTAAACCATCTAGTTTGAATATGCTAATGCAACTCTTTGGCAGTACTACCTTCCAGAGTTACAATGAACATGCATTAAGTATTACAGATAATTATGATAAAATGAAACTAATTGCAACACACTGACTTATTATGCTAATAAGCAAATAACACTGCTGCAACACAAAGAGTTAGCCCAAAAATGATTTGCAAATGAATAAACTTTGATTATCAGACTGTAAGTGAAGGTATACTGCTGTTCAGGAAGCTGGAACTGGACATATCAAATTACCAGTTGATAGAACTGCCCTTATACACTGCTGAAACTAAACCTAGAGCTGTACTACCTCATAATCATGAAGAAAAACCAATAGAAATCATGTTGTACTGCCTGCACTACCCATCCAAAAACTGTTGTTCACACTTTCAGACCTGTATGGCTTGACTGGGCAGAGGTACAACACCCACAAATCATCTATAAACTGCTGCTAACAGTTTTAGACTGGTACTAGTCATGAATAGGATGATATAGCAGTAAGAAAAACAAGGAATGAAGTCAAAATGCTGGGCGCTTCATCCTGAACTTCACACGCGTCTTATTTCGTCTTGTACGGCTTGTAAAGGAGGTACGACTGAGTAAGGGAGAACAAAGACAAAAAAAAGGGTCAGAACTTTGTCTCCTTAAAAGGTATGACAGCCAAAAAGCAAAGATTTCCTAAAACATTCAAACTCCAAAAAGGTACAACTCCCCTCTTGTCTTGTATGGCTTTCTTTTGAGAGTCCTAAAAGTGTACGACAACATCCAAAAGTACTTTTTGTCTTTTCCCAGCAGCACAAATTCCTTTAGAAATGATGCAAAACCCTTATTGTTGTTGTACGACAGCCTTCATTAATTATTTAACCATAAAAAATGGTACGACTAGGCATTAGCAATAGTATGAACCTTCCACTATAGTAAGTGCTGTGTCTGGAAAATATATCAGCAAATTACATGTAAAAGATTAACAACTACCACAACAAAATCTCGATAAGACTCAAATTTCACACAATCAAATTAAACTGCAAACTTCACTATTGGCACACAGGTGATTTCTGGGTGAAATCACACAAACCAGTTAGGAGAGTTTTCGTCCTTGAAACTGGATTCACCAAAGGGTTTTTGTCCTTAGGCAAATGGAAGAACTCTTGTTCAACACATAGCAAATAGAAATGAATTAGCGAAGAAGTTCTTTGTGCACAAAAACCCTTTATATAGCCTTTTGAGAGAAAATAATGAATTTTTAATTACTTGTCCTTTTTCCCTCAACTTAAGTGACTTAGAGTGTTATTAACATTTGTACCCCACTCCTAATGACACTTTATAAACTCGCTTTTTAAAAAACATTTTTTTAACAATAAACGGAAGTTGTACTTTTTAAATATAACTTAAAGTTACTTTTCGAACAACTTAAGTTTAATTATTAAAATATTTCCCTGATTCCACCCCTATAGCCTACAGGAAATTAAAGAGATAGGGTAAGGGTCTCCAAAAGGCTTACGCTTGAGAAGGGGACATGACAATTGAGCACTTTCAGGATATTATTATGCAATATGAAAAAAAGCGCCAAAAAATGTGGTGGTTGAACTCCTGACCAAAACAGTGGTTGATTAGGACCCAATCAAATATCTAGTTGCTGGAGATTGGAAACCACTCTAGTCAAGTATGAACCATGGTTCAAATGGATAGAGAGAAAGAAATAGAGAAAGAAATTATATTAATGTCCACGGATGACCAAAAGTAGGTTAATGGGACTCAAGAGTAGAACAATTTACAATAGAAAGCTCTAGGAAGAGAAACCTAGAGAGGCCCTACAAAGTGGAAGAACAAAAACAAAGAAATCCAAAACAGTAGGGGACCACCAACACAAGTGGTCAAGAAACCACCCCAGTCAAGTACGAACCATGGTTCAAATGGATATACCAGTGTTAGCAAAATGAATAAAAGACCATGGTGACTCTTATTATGTTCTCAAAGTTAACAACTCATTTTCCTAAAGGCTACCCATGTGTGGACATGACATTACCTCCCTCATTTTCATCCCCTTATCCTATGTTTTGCACCACATTTGTTGCTTGTCTAGGGGAGAGATTCCAATTGTCAGGTGCTCACTAGTACTTGAAAATCGAGATAGAAGTTGATGAGCTAGGCTTCAGTTCTTGTGCATTTGGTTGCCCTCACTTGATTTAAATACCGACCATACTTATTTACAAAGGGCTTAAAATTTCCTTAAATGTACCATTCTTATTCATTTATAGTCTTGACCATGATTGAGTACAATACATTCAATAGCCATGCATCTGTCTCAAACATTAAAGAACACTTCTAAAGAAATGGTTTCCTTATTTAATACCAATGTATCCTATTTCAAAAATACACCATCAAGTACAAGTCATGATGTTGGCATGTTCAACAAGACGCATCAAAATGTTAAAAAGTAGCACACATTGTTCATTTGATTATATCAACATGTCACTCACATGGACTCTCATAACAACAATACAATCCGACGTTATAGTAAATGGTCAAGCATTATGTGATGATTTATCTAGCTTCAACTACGTAGTTTTGAGTCAATCTTCATCATATTTCATGAGTAGTGGTTCACAAGAATCCATCTTTCATTATCACGAATGGTCCACTTAGCCCTCATTGCATCTAGGTGATGCTCATAGGGGCAAAACATTGAGACTTCCCAGCAAGTCACCTATTATATATAATTTATATATATAATTATGAATAATAGTTATATTGAGTATTACTTTATTGTGTGTGTTTGTGGGTGTGTGTATGAGTATTACTATATTGTGTTTGTGTCAGACACAAACACAATATAGTAATACTCATACACACACCCACAAACACACACAATAAAGTAATACTCAATATAACTATTATTCATAATTATATATATTAAAGTATATATAAACAAAATATTTAAATACCTCATAATTTGCAAAAAAGAAAATATTCATAATTTAGTGATTTGTCAAATGTCAATACAAAATGAAAATTACAATCAATTGAAGAACTCACACCTTGTTGAAATGTATAACTTTAAGCAAAATAGGATATGTTCCATAGAGTCTTAGGATGGGGGGATGCAAGAACAAGGGGACCAAGGGCCTAGATTTAAAGATGGCGATTGGCAGGGGTCTGGGGACCCACACCATTTTCACAATTTTATCGCTATGTTTTCTGCAACACCAAGTCCTTACTATTTCTAACCAGATCTTCATTTTTCATAAAACTTTAGTGAGAATCCTCTCCTCAAAATTTTAAAACAACTTCCATTTTGAACCCCCTAAATGCACCTTCCTTTACTACATCTTAGAAATGAAGTATATTAATGTCCACAAATGAGCAAAAATCAAGGTTACTTGGGGATGCATCCCTAGTATTTTTTGCTATGTTCCTGTATCGGAAACATTTCGAGGACGTCCCCGATTTTTTTTTTTGCCCCTGCACATCTCGGAAACACCCCAGAAACACGAGGATGTTTAGGGGACGATTGGATGTCCCCAGATGGTTGGGGATGTCAATGACATCTCCTGACCGTCCTGAGGATGACCAGTCGTCCCCGTAGCAAAACACTTAATTTTTTTAAAGGCCTAAATCAATCGACGATTATTATTAATTTTTTTGTGGGTCCCCACACCACACTTAGCCCTAAATGAGTAAAAGAAATCAAGGTTACCTGAGAACACATCCCTGGCATTTTTTGCCATGTTCTTGTATCAGAAACGTTTTGGGGACGTCCTCGAAATTTTTTTTTGTCCCTGCACATCCTGGAAACAAGGGGATGTTTAGGGGATGGCCGGATGTCCCCAAGATGGTTGGGGATATCAATGAAGTCCCTTGACCGCCTTGTAACCATCTCGGGGATGATCAATTGTCCCCATAGCAAAACACTTAATTTTTTAAAAAGGTCTAAATCAATCAACGATTATTTTAATTTTTTTTGTGGGCCCCCACACCACACTTAGCCCTAAATGAGTAAAAGAAATCTCCCTCTTCCATTCTAATTTAGTGAGAAGAATCAAAACTACACCATTATCTTGAAAGCAATGAAATTATGAAAAATGGCATGCCCTTGAAGGTTTGTGTGGTCTCAAAGGCTTTACTTTGGGCTTAGTGGCAGGGGTTCCCCCCCTCGACCTTGCCATGTATCACAATAGGGAGTACGTTAGGGGTGCTACCTCGGACCCCACGAGGGGCGTTGCTCCTCGACCTCGCTAGGGGCATTGCACCCAAATCCCTGTGAGGGGCGCTACCCCTCGACCCCATTGGAGGCATTGCCCTTAGACCCCCGTAAGGGGCGCTGCCCCTTGACCCTACTTACAACTTCATATACATATAGTCAATCAAGAGGAATTGGTTCACCACTTGACAATTGGAGAAGTTGGTGGTTGTGCATAGTGCCTTGCAACTTCAAGATCAACATGGTCTTGAGTATCGTTAGACTCCAACCACATGTTGGGATGTTGATCTCGAAGATGTCACATAGGTTGATAAGGAGGAGGCACAAGAGGGATTGGTTGGGGTTCAATTGGATGAGGCAGTCCCTCATAGTGGTAGTGACTTAGACTTAGACTCTGATTTTGATGCAATGTTAGTAGATGTTGATTAGGGGCAGCGGCACATTTTCTATGTTTTTTTTATTTTGTATTTGAAACTTGCAGCCTTTGGGCATTCTGTTGTAATTTTTATCTAATATATATGCACATTGACAATCAAAGCAATTAAATTTTGTTAATTTGTTTGTCAATTCTCATCTGAACTCTCTATTCAACTATAATGTTATGTATTAAGTATCTATAATGTATATGATGAATGCCTTATCAATGTCATCATATGAATATTTGAAAATTTTCTATATTTTTAATATTTTCCCTATTTTTTATATAGCCATCCCCTTTGCCGTCCCTGTCCTGAAAACTTGGGGTAACATAGGCAAAATAGATCAAGGGGACTGGAAAGTACAGTAGGTACAATAGCAAGGTACTGGTTCTCATAGAAGTTCTTAGTGTCCCCACCATTTTTCTTTTATGTGTTCTTCTAAGGACTACAACAACATACTTTTTCTCACTTATTTCCTTCCATCCTTTTATCTTTCTGCAAAAGTAATTCATTTGAAAAAGTCATCGTTGAAATAAATGCTTCTGTGGAACACCTAAAAGCTGTTCAGTATTCAACACAGACACAGGTGTATCACAGAGATCAGTATATGGGTGAGATGACCAAGGGCTACAAATTGCTGTCCTGCTTGACAAAGGATAATGTTCCACATTGGTTGATGCAGATGAGAATTGGGTACCCACAAAGAGTAGCCAATTAAGGCAGCCAAACACAACACTTAGCTAAACAGAACAGAATGGAAGTACAATCAGCTCAGAATTATACATCAGCAACATCAGAATTGCAAATATTAATAACCATAATCTTTCATTAATTCACCAGCATTACTTCCCACGATCTAACTTCAATTAGGTGTAATTGCTGCCAGCAAGGAAATAAAGCCAAAATAGAGGCTTTGGTGGGACCCAGCAGGTGAGAAATTTCATTGTGCAACACTTAGGATTAGTGGGTCCCATGACAGCCCCAGGGGACAAGAATCTTATCCAGTCAGAAAGGGAAACAGAGTGAGTGGGCCCCAGCCGCATAACCAAATCAATAGGCAGGCCAAAGCAGCGCCTAGCATAGGAATAATTTAAAAAAAAAAATTCTTATGTCCTCTCGCCCAACACAAGGTGGGTCCCAGCAGAAGTGAAAGTTTAGAATAATTTCCACGACCTGTAGTTGGTGGTTACTGATTTTCAATGCCTAATCAGGAATAAGGCTGCGGTCCCATGGAGGGGGGCTTCCTAAACTATCTCAGCAGTGTTGCTGAAATTTTTTAGGAGCATTTTAAAACAGGCGGTCCTGTGAATTTTGTAGTTGCAGGGTAGGCTTAAAACTTTAAGCTCCAAAATTTATGGAATCTGGTGGTCTCATGAGGTTTTTTTTTACAATAGTTTAATGCTAAATGATTTGACAGAGATTTTTTAGGACCTACAAATAAAAGAATTAAAAATGATTAAATAAAAACTTTTCCATCCAAATTTTTTCTTAAATTAAATGGCAGGAATCTAAAACCTGGTAGAAAAATCCCTAAGCTGGTGGGGGAAGTTTCAGCCCCACCCCAAATGCACCCGCTCAAAATCAACTAACTAAAAAGTAGGGGCTCCTATTTTGGAGGAAAAGATTCTAATTTATGCCGTAGCCTTTTTTTTTGGTTTCATGGGACCCTTTGCTCCACAAAAATAGATTGTCTAGCAGCTCCATGGAACCCCTTCCTAACCGGATTCTCCTGCATCATTGGTTCACTGGCAATACATGTCACTCCAGACTCCCTTCCAGCGTCCATGATATCACTGGGACTTCTCAGAAGCCTGTATTGTTTAAGCTTTCAAATGGCCCTGTCAATTGTTATTAAAACGAAATTCCATATGCATTGCCCATCAATGTTGTCCAAATTGCAGATACCCTGATCAATGCCATGCAAGACTAGCATCTCTTTTTTTGTATGTATTTGCTTAAATTGCCAAGGTTTCTTCTACGTTTGTTTCAATCAGCTCTTATTTTTTCTCATCATAGTTATTGATGTTTTCAAATTACAATAGAAAAAGTGTATGTATCTTAAGCAGATTTTTGAGGGTTTCAGATCCCTCACTCCTTATGCTAGCAAGGTTTGGAATTTGTAAATATGTTGCCTTTTTGAAATTTCTATAAGTGGACTAATATTTAAAAAAAAATGATAGAACTAGAGATTGGATAATTATTTTTCAGATGCATTTTTATATTTTGTGTGGAGTCAAAGCTATCATTTGATATTCAAAACTTGGAGTTTCTATTTTTCTAACATTATCCTTAAAGAATTAACTTTTGATCTCTTTTGTGTTGAACTGTTTATCAAAGGTATGGATTTTGAATTTTAAGCTGCAGGGCAATTTATATGCTCTTGAGAAAACTAAGGATTCTGCCCAAAGAATGGAGGATTAGTATATAAGTGCATCAAATTTATTGTATGTAATTGTAAACATATATTCTGTGCATTGTTTCTGCTGTGAAGTCGTAGTATAGCCATAAATTCTGACACAGAAATGTGCTGGGGATATTTTCCATCAATTTTTGCAGGAAGGAGAGAACTGAACTTAAAGAAAAAGCTTTAGAAGAAAGGCAACAAACCCGGGCAGAGCATATAACTCAACGGAATCAACAAAAGAAGGAGCGACTTATTGCTAAGGTATGGGATTCCAAAGCTTTTGCTTCTAGTTGTACACTTTTATTTCTTTAAAATTGGAAGTGGCAATAGAAGTTAGAATTTATAGGGACTAGAATTTAAATAGATTATCTCAAATGCATGGGCGCTGGTGCCCTTTTAACTCCAGAACTGATAGCTTTGGTTTCTCTACCATAATAGCATAAAGCTTCTGCTTCTACGGTCCATTCATTAAGACTTTAAAACTGAGGGTTTATTTTCTTCACAGATTGGCTTTCTATAGAGATTGCATTCTAATGTAATTTAACTATTAAAGATCATCATCAAACCATAGTGTCCTTCACGATCCATAGTAGAACTTTGTGATGTCCCAATTATGGAATTTTCTGAGTAATTGAATCCAGAATGTGCAAACAAACAGTAACTGAGACTAACAATTAAACTGAGATTTCATTCACCACTTTGATTGCATCATTTTCAAGGGAAACCCAATCTGAGAATTAACTCACAAAATGTACAGTTGCATTATGTCATCCAATAGCAGTCTCAATTTATTTATCAATAGCTCTGGATTGATTACAAAATAGGGAATTCTGTTTAGAGAATAGCATACTTAGGTTTAATACCGCACAGCAGACCTGATGAGCTGAAATAACATAGTATGAAACAGATTCAGACGCCTCCAGTACCCCAGCGCCTATATGATATAGGGAGATCAGATCTGAAGACTGCTGCAATGGATTAATAAGGCGATCAGATCTGAAACACTGCTGCAATGAATTACATAGGTCTGCAAACTAATAGTGGACTCTCTGTCGAGGTGCGGCTCCAGATGATTCAATCCTTCACTCTGAATTGGTTGTGAGAATGCCTTATTATGGCTAGATGAGTGACAGACTTCAAATGGTGGTTCGCTCCAGATCTGCAGTCACAACCCTGTGATTTATGCCTTAAATCTCAGCTATAAATGGTGGACAACAACGCCTGATAGGATAGAGTGAGCAGCACCAGGGTCGCAGCCAACGATGTAAGTTGATTCCAAGTAACAGTGGCCAGCTCCTGCACCTTTGACACCCAATCTACACAATTCAGTTGGGCGGGTGGTCTCCAAATATGGCAATCTATTAATGTGAAGTGCCTATGCAATTGCCCTCCAAGAATGATGACAGTTCGCCCCTAAATAACAGCGATTTTGTTTGATATAGCAGCAAATCGAACTTCAGTCAAATGATGGCGGAAATGTCCCCCAAGAGTGGTGCCTTCCTGTGCTGAAGTATAGGTGCAAATCGCAGTTCCCAATTGGTGTGAAAACAGTTCTAGATGACAGCGATCAACTTGGGTAAGTGTGGTGCTCAATGGTAATGCAATTCTGCTTCCAATGTATAAACTCCAGCTTTGAAAGACATAAGTCAGAACTCGTCAATTATTATATTTGAAAACAATTTGTGAACAACAGATGATGTAAATTCAGCTCCAACCCTCCACGCAGTTTGCTTGCAAACACCCAGTTGCTTGACTCAAAAATGATGACAAATTTCTCCCAAATTAGTGCAATCTGCAATTCCTGACTGGAATTGCCAAGCAAAGAGGATAGGGTTTTCGTCCTAACCTCAGCAATTTCCGATCAAGGGGTTTTGTCCTTGATGCTGGATCACTCGAACATAGAGCAATAGGAATATCAAAATTCGGATGGATGCAAATGAGCAATAAGAGCTTGTAAATATACCTTCCTTGAATAGGACTTATGGGCCCTATTTTGGCTCCAAAATTTGAAATTGCTTTTATTTTTATTTTTATATTTTATATATTTATTATATTTTTACTATTGTTGAAAAACACTTTCTATTTTAATAATAAAATTATTAAGTTGCCCTTAAATTAGGAATTATCGGGCCCAACTTAAATAATATTATTAATTTATTCTAACCCAAAAAAGGGGACATGACTCTTTTTTGAGAAGCACAACATGAATTCGAATTGATGCATCCAACAGTCTTTTACTTCAGGTGGAAATCTTTAAGGAATTAATGAGAGGAGCCACACTTTTGTTGGGAGGGGTCCACTATATACTTACAGTGGTGTGGGGTTGATTGGCTCAATCATTCTTGGATGTGATTGTTTCTCTGGCAATGGAGATTTTGAATCTACTTTTATAAATATGGATTATCTTGCTCCAACTGTTGAACATCTTGTTTACATTTAATCTTTTGAACCTTTCATTAGGCTATTTGTTTGCAAAGAAAAGGTCATTTAATTTATTGTCCACAAATACTTTTTTGGCAACCCCTCCTACGCATGTATGTCAGTTAAGTAGCAGATAAGGTTTTACTAGCATGTTATCGATAAGTGGGTTATGAGAAAGAAGTTGTTGAAATACTTAAACATACTACCAAGTGATACACTTTCAGACTGTAAACCAAGTGCAGACATTTTTATCCAAAGGAAAAATAATCTAGAAGACAGTCAGCATATTTGTTGTTCCCTTGTCAATTCCTCTGGTGATTATTATGACATTAAATCTTGGCTAGGGTGTTGATGTTTTTCCAATTTTTGCAGAGAGAAAAGAAACTTTTGAGACCTGG
Organism: Cunninghamia lanceolata; assembly: GCA_027924645.1. Lineage (NCBI taxonomy): Eukaryota > Viridiplantae > Streptophyta > Pinopsida > Cupressales > Cupressaceae > Cunninghamia > Cunninghamia lanceolata. The sequence goes on along the minus strand of BSBN01001549.1, from coordinate 831,727 downwards.
TTTTGAAGGTCGTAAAGATGGCTTCATCAATATATGATCTTGTATGATGTCCAGAGTTGTGCCCTCAACAGTCTTTGATAAAAGATGGTGCAATCTGAAGGACCTGGCGTGAAATGGATGTTGTGCAGGATATGAATGTTGCTCAGATGTGGGTAAAATGACAGTTTTAACACTGATTGCTAAACTTTTTTTGTCTGTATTATACAAGCCATGGCACATAACAAAGTTTTACAGTCCTGCGTTACAGTTATCAAAGCAAAGCTTATAGGCTTTTAATCATGCAGCTTAGCATTTAGCAAGGTTAGCTCTGCTCCATGTGAATTTTTTCACTCATTTACTTTTTGGTACTTGTATCCTGAAATTGCCCAAAGACTAATGTAGTCCATTTGATGTTCTGAATTCATGGAATTTATTTCATGAGAAATCTACAATGTTAAGAATATCCTTAACAACATTATTATGGTCATATAATTTCACAGACTGAAATGCTGCCAAGTTTCTTGTTCCATGATAAGATGTTTTTCAAGTTTACAGCATGTTTGTTCTGAGCATATTACCTACAATTTTCGTTCCATTGTGCCAGAAAAATGAACAGCTGCTGAGAAGTCTTGCATGAGAAATATGACATTTAATGGCATTGAAAATGTCTTTTATTTCCATCTGGTGCAATTCGATATTTATTAGTGAATGCTATTTAATTTTTTATTCTCCATGGTGCAATTTCTTCTGAGACACTGGGTAAGAAACTATTATCTTTTTTTCCTTTGTTTTACAAAGATATTATTTTTCCAGCAATGAATGACAGGTCTTTTTCAGAAGCCTTTTTATGAATAATTATGAAATGTGGAAGCCGTTAACCTCTTAGGATATCATCTGTTCGCTTTTAAGTATTTAGAATTGTAAATGCTACAACGTATAATTTAAAGAACCCAGCTACCATCCGTGTCAATTATCATTTGTTGCTAAATGAAAGTCTATTGCTAGAAGTGTTTCCTTAGAGGACTTTAAGACAAATTATTTAATTAATATACAACTAGTAGCAATATGGTTTTGGGAAAAGTTATGCTCTTCCTGTAATGCATTTAACACACATTCTGTTTCTTTTCACATGGTATGGAAGTGGAGTTTGAAGAGAATGGGTATATTTAACATACATTCTGGCAGAGGCATGGTTGATCAACACAGATTCTTTCTGTACTCTTTTGATGGGTCTGTTTTTGATTAATGTAAACACTTTTGACGGATCTGTTTATTTGTATCTTTTGAGAGAAATGAACATAATGCTATAGCTGCTACTAGACATCCCATGCAAATAAGTGGGCATGTTTTGCAGTAGTGGAGCGATAGCCAATTGTTTGTGTGTAATAAGAACAGATGAATAGCAATAACCATTATGAAAAGAGCTTCAAATTTTGCCAATACGTGATTGGTTGTTAACCATGTGGAATCCAAATGCTGCAAGTCCAGTGTATATATTTTCCCTGCCATGGCTATGTCAGATGATTCAGATGTCTCCAGTTTTGTACTCTTTATCATGTTTGCATTGCTTCTAGCTTTTGTAGAGGTAAACATGGCAATGAATTTCTGCTCTGTTTTTCTTTCAAAATAAATTAGTTACATATTGATTGCAAAACACCCTAAATCCTGAGCAGTTTGCTGTGGTGATAGCAAAAGCTAAAATCAACATCCAAACTAAATTCATTAAACTTCCTTGAAAAGACGGGAAAATAGAAGACAAGAAAAAAAACTTTGTTATTATTAGAATTTATCCAACCCTAAACATAAAGAACCTCAATAAGGCGGCCATAATCACAGAGAACCAACTCAAGCAAGTTACATGGTAAAATTGTTGAATATAATATGTCGAAGATACCTTCCAACAGACTTTGTAGGATTCGCATCATGATGAAATAAAGGATTATCAGTGCTTCACTTTGACTTGTCTACTCTATGTTGAAATCAGGCACAATCACAGAGATATTAGTGATTGTCACCTTAAGTTTTAAATGAAGATCAAGTATAGCTCAAGGAACAATCTTATAAACAAGGAACAGAGTATAGATCATGTTAGCCTAAAGGATTTTAGTAGTCATCATTATCGATAACCATGATAATTGCAGGCAACGTATGTAGCTGAGTAATACATGAACCGTTAACATTAATGGCCATATTTCCTATTGACACTAGTATTATCAGCACTTCCATGAGGGTAGCTATAACAACTTGAAGAAGCATCATAAATACATAATATCAGCTAGGGTAACATCAACAATAATAACACCAAATCCTCAAAATATCAGAAGTTTATCCAAAACCAAAGAGGAGTGAAAAAACTGAAGTGTTTGTCCACCAGTGAATCCAAACAAAACATTGACAGGTAGAACCATTCCTTCTTGCATTTTAGATATATATATATGTTTGAAGGTGGAATGGAGAAATACAGGAAGAAGAGAAAAGTGTTGTCAACAACATAGATGGTCCTACCATGTCTCTAAATAATAAGGGAGCCTACGTGGCCTCTACATGATATTTGAAATAGAAACCAAAGTTCTGATTGCAAATAACCACCATCGGATCCACAGTCCTAGGATAAACTGTACGGACCGCTAGTGAAAACGAAACTTCATCTTTCTGTATTGTAAATGCCCTTCTACAAAGGCTAAAAATTCCACCATTAAGTCCTCTACCCGTGAAATTAGAGCCAAGATATAATAAATCACATCTATACGGGCATTGAATCAAAGTTTATATTCACATAATTGCAAAAAATAAAAATAAATAAAACTGTGGACGCATGTTTGGAATGATTTTTTAATTCTTCTAATTAGAGGAACGTCCAACTTAAATAGCGTTATCTTCTAATCTGTGTTCGTTTCTATCAATTTATGAAAATTACCAAAGTGGGCAAATGTTCTAAGAAAAATTAATATAAGCTTTTTTTAACAAGAGATCAGTCATACGCCATTAAACATAGTCTGAATAGTAATCTTCTTTACTGATTGTTAATTTTGGCAAGGGCAATACTCTTATAACCATCATTCACAATTATCTCTTCAATATGATAAAAAGTTGCAATTGAATTATTTAAGATTGACTTTTTGAGCCACATTGTGCACTTGGCGTTTTATATATATATATCTCGCCGAGAGTCTCTTTAATTTGAGCAGTGACATGGTGAGAGCTAATACACTCCATCTCATCATCTTCCTTCACCTTCTATAATATTCTTCATATATAAAAGTTGCTTTAACAATTTTATGAGAATGAATATCACTCCTAGAGGTCTATTGGAAATGAGGACTAGGTAGTTTCATGCTTGCATGACCAGAAAAGTATGCCAATTTGTTAATTCTAGTTAAATGGACCCATTTTGGATGATTAAAAAGAGGATTGACAAAGCTTATTCAGTTGGAGGGAAGTCTCATTGTTGTGCTAGGTTTATTGTTGTGTAGTTGGTTAAACAAGTTGGGTTAGTTCGACTTAGTAGTTCAAATCAACAACTTTAGAATCTCAAATTTGAGAAAGCTTTTTCCTTCAAATTCTTTAAAAATAGGTTAGAAAGTCTAACCTCAATTCTTGCCTTGACCATGCTAGTCTTTTTTTTTTTTTAAATAAAAAATTCAATCTTGTTTTCAGAAGCCGACATTGCTATCATGTTTGAATAGCATTTAGAATAACACAAGGGTGTAGAAGGGGCAAGCTCTTGTAGGGAAGAGAAATGAAAAAGAAAAAACATGTATTAGTTAAAAGAAACTGAAAACCATCAGAAAGAGAAGAAACTCGCACAATCCCATTGCAAAAAAGAAAGCCTAGAGCTTCTAGGGAAAGAAAGTGTGAACACTATAAAAGAGTTGATCAAGGAGGCGATGCAACCTAAAGCTCTAGGCCACCAAAAAAATATGACTCACTTTTGCAGCGAATCAAGATTGAAGTGGGGGAAGGTGTGATTGCACCTTCTCTAGTCATCCATCATCTCAAATTTGAAGCAAAAGGAAAAACACATCTCCCTAGTGTTATAATTTTTATACCAAATCGATTTTGAAGAAAGTTTTAGTGACGTGAGATTATATAATACCTCCCAAACTAAAGTTAGGATCCTTTGAGCTCAATTTAGTGATGCATATATATTTTTTTATCTAATAGTAGATGAATCAATTCCTCTTTCTACTATGATAACTTATTCTAGTAAAACGTTACAAAGATTCTATATAAAGAAAGAGATTATTGAGATTAAAAATTTAGCTAGTTGAAGATTATTGTATAGTTAGCATGATTGTAATCATTTGTTAATTGTAGAGGACATAATTTTGTTTCTAATAACTCTATCATCAAAGAGTAGTGAATGTTTATCTATTTCCTATGTTATTTTTGGAGAATGGAATTCAGTTTGAATTTATTATTTTTATGGGTGAAATTTGTAGTGATATAAAATGCAAAACAATGAACATAGAACTTTCCAGTTTTTCATGGGAAAGTTTCTTACACTAAGGGTGATCATGTTACCTTTTTTTTTTTTTGATTAATTAAGTTGGGGTAAGGGCCCTCTCCAATATAATGAAATAAAACATTATAGAATTTTCCTAGATAGGATAGCATTTATAGATTGCATGAAATGAGATAGACAATAACAATGATTGAAAAGCATAGAACCTTGATATACATCACCAGTGACTGAAAAACATATGCCCCAAAAGACCTCATTTGTTTATATCTTAATACCACCAAAACAAGCTTACTGGGATATGGCAACCATTACAGAGAGCTAACAAGCATAACATTAACAAGAATTTAACACAACAAAGACAAAAAGGGACCAAGGATTTTAAACTAGACCATCAACTTAGAATATGCCTGATTTTGGGCCATACGAATAGGGTTGCACAACAAGCCAAGAATTTGATTGCTTTCTCTGCTTTTGTCATATTGAAATGTTCCTGACGCAGGGAAGTTTTCTTCGATCTACAAAGGTTCACCACCTCGACTGTAGGTTGATATGCTTGTATGCCTCGGCCATTGCAGAGGAAGCACTGAATAGCGGCCAATTCTTTTATTATTGCTTCTATTTGAGTTTTGATGACCCTCGTTTGAATTGACACTAGGCCCTGAAATTCGTAACCAATGCAGGGCAATGAAGAGAGTGTGGCAAGGTTTGCTCTGTCGATTGCTTCCGAGACTCCCATCTTGAATTTGTCCCAGATATAGAAACGACTGAGAGCTTTGGTTAATTCCTTGTTTGTGATGATGGTGAGAATGTTACTCACAAGCATGGAGGAAATCTTTAAGTTCACCCGATGACGCATAGCATCCTCCAAGAAATCTCGCCTTAAGATCTCAATTGCAGCCATTACATCCTTTTCCTGAAAAAAAAAAAAAGACTTTTCTCATCCTGGCTGAGGTGATTTCACTGATGAAGGCCATTTGGTGAACACTAGAGCCTAAGACCAAAAGCTCCATGTTCGCCAGGTTGCACAATTATGAATGCACATCGATTGTTGATTTAATGGAAATGGAGGCACGACTGTTGGAGGAGATACTTGGCAGCACGCTGGAAAATAATGTCACCAACCCGGTAGCTACAAGGGAGTACTAATGGTCATCAATGTGAAGCGAGGCTTGCCTCGCTATCATTTCTCCAAAAGCCTTCGAACCCATCCCAGTTCACAAGTGATATGCTTACAATGATTTTCTTTAGCTGCTCAATACCTTGATTTGAAAGGTAATTGACCGACTTATTGCCCTCCCTATAACAATGGGAAATAGAATAATCCTGAAACGGGTATGTTTTGAATTTTCTAGTTTAATGACTGCCTATTTTTGAGGCAAAGAACAATTACCATAAAATCACCTTCGATTATCACCTTATTGGGAGGGCAAGATTTAAACAATTATAGCCCAAGTAGTAATGCTTTTTGTAAGGAAGCTAAGGTAGCAGAACAACTTCCTACACTAATCTTGAGGGGAGGGATATGCAGAACTTTTCAGAGCTTTACAAAAATAAACACAAATAGCAATCATACCACACCACAGTAATTATGTGGAAAAACCCTTTCGATAGAAAAACCTCACACTCCAAAGCTGCCCAATGTATTATTCATGAATCAAGAAGATTACAATATACTTGTAGAACAAGCTTTCATAGGAGTATAACCAACTAGAGATCCGGAGACAACTTGACATCTATAAGACTCTTACACAACCTCCATCTCAAGCTCCTGATATATAGGAGATAAAATATAGTAAACTACCAACGGTAATTGCAAAACCATGAGCCAAAACCACTCAAAAGTGGCGTCCAAATTATCTCCAATCAAAGATGCCTTGTGATATGCCAAATCACACACCAACATGTGTAACTCTCCCATTTACAACTCTTTTAAGTGTAACACGTTTTCACATTTCCCAAAACAGGAGGTACAACTTTTAGAGGTCATAACTTTTGATTCGGGTGTCAGATTGATGAACCGTTTGATGCGTCAGAAAGCTCATGAAGAGATCTATCAAGCTATAACCTGTTTCACCAGTTACAACAACTTTCAAGACATTTAGGGATCTCTAAGTGCCTCAAATCTGAGTTTGAAACTTTTTTCAGGGGATTAAAAAATAGAAACTTTAATTTTTTGCAATCCAGGTATGATCTTGAGTTGAAACTCACCCAAGATGTTTACTTGGCAGTTCCGCACCTTTTGGAAAAATTTTGGGCCCATCCGTGCTCAAATGTAGAGTTACTAAAAATAGTAAGTTCTGCCATTTTTAGCCCGTTTGGAAACTTTGAAAGTTCTAAACCATTCTTCAAGATAAAGGGTATTTGAAAAGACCAAAATTGGGAAGAATAGAAACCTTTTGTAGTTGCAAGGTTGAGACACCTTTCTTAACATTCTCCCATTTGTCGAACACCTTGCAAGAGCAAAGGGAGTATCATCACCATGATTTAATTGCTAGAGGCCGAGAGGCCCATAGACTCCGAACACCATCTAAACTTCTCTGTGCTTACATGCTTAGTTAATGAATCTGCAACATTTATCAAAGTCTCTACCTTAACTAGCTTCACCCTGCCATCCTTGATCATATCTCTAACAAAATGATATTGTACATCAGTGTGCTTGGTCTTGACATGAAATATTAGGTTCTTAGCTAGACAAATCACACTCTAACTATCACAATAAACTGTCATTGCACCTTTTTTTTAATTTCGATATCTAAACATAGTCTCTTGAGCCAAATGGCTTCTCTACAAGCATGAGTAGCTGCCATATACTTAGCTTCAGTAGTGGACAAAGCAACCACAATATGTCGCTTACTTATCCAACTAATTGCACAACCAAATAAAGTAAATACATAAGCATTGGTGGATCGTTTGCTATTAACATCACTTGCCTAGTCTGAATCCACATATCCATGAATATCAAGGGAATGCATGTTTCCTATCAAATTACCATGATAACACAATGAATACTTTGAGGTACCCCGCAAATATCTGAAGACTCTTTTAACTACATCCCAATGAACTCTACCAGGATTAGACATATATCTGGAAAGAACTTCCATTGCTTGGGCAATGTCTGGTCTAGTACAGACCATAGCATACATCAAACTTCCAACTGGACTCTGGTAAGGCACTCCGCTGATGTCTTCCATCTTTGATGGGGATGTTGGACATTGTGAAACAGATAACTTCATTCCAACTGTAAAAGGAACACATAATGGTCTACAATCCTACATGTTAAACCTCTATAAAATTGAATTGACATACTTACTCTGGCCAAGCCATAGTTTTCTGTTCACTCTATCTCTTCTTATTTCCATCCCAAGAGTGTGTTTAGCTGCACCAAGATCTTTCATTTCAAATTTAGCTACAAGTTGAGACTTTAGTTATGAAATCATTCCTTTCCCTTTACCAATAAATAATATATCATCAACATATAATGCAATAAACAAGAAACAATCACCATCAAATTTATAATAAACATCGTGATTAGATTTAGAATGCTCAAATCCCAAACTCAACACATGTATCAAATTTATGGTACCACATCCTAGGACTTTATTTGAGGCCATACAAAGATTTCTTCAATTTACAAACCAAATTACTTTTACCTTTCATCATGTAGTGCTTTGGCTGTGTCATATAAATATCCTCCTCCAAATCACCATGAAGGAAAGTCATTTTCACATCCATTTGCTCAACCTTTAGATCATAAGCAACAACAATAAAAAGTAAGAATCTAATGGACGTCATTTTTGCAATAGGAGAAAATATCTCACCATAATCAACACCCTCAACCTGAGAGTAACCTTTCGCAACCAACTGTGCTTTGTACTTCTCAATACCTCTATCTGAACTAATCTTTTTCTTGAACACTCATTTGCAACCAACATGTTTTCATCCTTCAAGCAATGGCACTAGGTCCCATGTATCATTCTCTTTCAAAGCTGCCATTTCTTCATCCATATCAATCTTCCAAGACTGCATCATTCACCCCTAATGTCTCTTCTACAGATCTAGGTTCATCTATGTTAGTATTCAAAGCAAAAATATATCTCCAGTCATCAGGTGAATACCTTTCAGGTGGTTGTCTATGCCTTGTAGACCTTTGAACAAGTTGAGTTGGAGGTTCTTCCTCCTCTTTTGAAGATGCAGAGATAGATGAGCTCTCTTCAATTTCGTGTCTATCTAGGGGCCTTGATTCAACTTTCTCAGGTGTAGAAGGGAGTTGAATCACATCTTTCTGTTCACTTTGTTTTGACTGCAATGTAACAGAATAAGGCTTAGTTTCTCTCAAAATAACACTTCTACTATACATTACCTTCTATGCAATAGGGTCCCAAAGCTTGTATCCTTTCACACCATATCTATACTTGATGAAGATACATTTCACAACCTTGTTCTCCAACTTTGTTCGCATCTCCTTTGGCACATGTGCATATGCCTCGCAACCAAAAACTCTAAGATGTTTCAGTGAAGGCTTGTGCCCCGACCACACCTCCATAAGCGTTTTATTAACAAGCGTTGATGTAGGAGACCTGTTAATCAAGCAGCAAGCAGTAGCAACAGCTTTAGCCTAAAACCTTTGTTCTAGACCAACACCACTAAGCATACTCCTAGCCTTCTCCATCAGTGTCCTGTTCATTCTTTCTGCAACTCCATTCTATTGTGGAGAATACGGAGTTGTCTTTTGTCTTTGAATGCCACAATCTTTACATAATCTATCAAAATCATTAGAGCAAAATTCACCGACATTGTCAGTCCTCAAATATGTAACTCAACCATTGCTTTAAATTCTTTATATAGATTGAAAACTTTAGATTTACTCTTTAGAAAATATACCCATGTCCTTTTGCTATAATCATCAATAAATGAAACATAATATGTGGAGTTTCCAATGGAAGGAACATCTACAGTACCAAACACATTAGAGTGAATAAGATCCAATACACTACATGATTTATGAGAATTCAATTAAAAATGAACACGGATTTGTTTACCATAAATGCAATGCTCACATAAATCAAAATCAAGATTACAATCAGTTAAACCTTCAACAAGGTTTTTTATTTTTTCAAGGTCCTTAGACCTTTTTCTCCTATGTGGCCTAATCTCTGGTGCCATAACATAGTCTTCTCTGTAGGCAATTTTGATTCAGAAGAAAGAGCACCCTTAGCTACCCAAAACCCATGACCATCTACTGAAAATGAAGCCCTCTTATTTTCTAATGAAGTAGTCACAGAAGTATTATTGTACTCAATAGTGTATGCATCAAGCTTATACAATGTGCCAAATCTGACACCTCTAGCGACCACCATAGCACCTCTAACCATCTTGCATCCTGTATTTGAAAAGACTACCTGCACACCCACATCTATTAGTTTGCTCACAGATAATAAATTTCATGCTAATCTAGGGATATGCAACACACCATTAATCCTTTTTATTCTACCATTACGAAATCTGATTTTAACTTTACCATGACCAACAATACTTAAATGAGAATCATCACCCAAGTAAACCTTACTTCCATCAAATTCTTCATACTCAGAAAACCAGTCTCTATTTGGGGTCATATGGAAAGATGCACCTGAGTCAATTAACCATGCATCATTGCCTACACGAGTGGCCAAAGCTGCAATGAATGCACCACTATCTTCCTTCTCGGACTCAGAATCAGAATCAAATTTCTTCTTTTTTTTCTTCTTTTCTTCTTTACACTCCTTACGGAAGTGTCCAGGGTTATCGCAATTCCAGCAAATAACTTTGGACTTTCTAGGAGATTTAGATCTCCCCTTGGACTTGGATTTATCACACTTCTCGCTTTTCTTGCCTTTTTCTTTAGGTCCTCCATGAATACTCAGGGCTTCTTTAGCACTAATGGATACCTTCCTCCTTATTTCTTCATAAAGCAAATAACCCACAACATCTTCAACTTTCAAAACAACAGTACTCCCAATCGCTATAACAAAAGAATCCCATGAATCAGACAAAGAACAAAGCATGATCTGACATCTCTTCTCCTCATCCATTTTTACACCAACTAATGCCAATTGGCCACCAACATATTGAATTCTTCCAGGTGGTCTGCAATTCATCTACCCTCTTCCATTCTCCAGGAATACAATTTCTTTCTCAAGAAAATATTGTTGACTAAAGATTTGTCTTGATATATCTCACGAAGTTTCTTCCATAGTTTATTTGCAGAGGGCTCTTGATGGACATTGATTAAAATAAAGTCTCCCAGGAACAATGTGATTAGACCATTGGCTTTACGGTCCATAACATCATATTCAACAGCCAAAGTAGTATTTGTGGGCCTTGAAACTTTCTCATCAATAGCATCCCACAAATCTTGGTCAATTAACATATCCTCCATCTTCAGCTTCCACATCTCAAAATTGTTACCATAAATTTTTTCTAACTCTATTCTCCCTGATGTGCTCACCATCTAAAAATTCCTGCAACAAGATCACAAAGTATCACCATAGCACCTCTAACCATCTTGTATCCTGTATTAGAAAAGACTACCTGCACACCCACATCTATTAGTTTGCTCACAACGAATAAATTTCGTGCTAATCCAGGGATATGCAACATACCATTAATCCTTTTTATTCTACCATTATGAAATCTGATTTTAACTTTACCACGACCAATAATATTTAAATGAGAATCATCACCCAAGTACACCTTACTTCCATCAAATTCTTCATACTCAGAAAACCAATCTCTATTAGGGGTCATATGGAAAGATGCACCTGAGTCAATTAACCATGCATCATTGCCTACACGAGTGGCCAAAGATGCAATGAATGTATCACTATCTTCCTTCTCGGACTCAGAATCAGAATCAAATTTCTTCTTTTCTTCTTTACACTCCTTACGGAAGTGTCCAGGCTTACCACAATTCCAACAAATAACTTTGGACTTTCTAGGAGATTTGGATCTCCCCTTGGACTTGGATTTGTCACACTTCTCGCTTTTCTTGTATTTTTCTTTGGGTCTTCCATGAATACTTAGGGCTTCTTTGGCACTAATGGATACCTTCCTCCTCATTTTTTCACAAAGCAAATAACCCACAACATCTTCAACTTTCAAAACAACAGTACTCCCAATCGCTATAACAAAAGAATCTCATGAATCAAACAAAGAACAAAGCAGGATCTGGCATCTCTTCTCCTTATCCATTTTTACACCAATTGATGCCAATTGAGCCACCAACATATTGAATTCTTCCAGGTGGTCTACAATTCATCTACCCTCTTCCATTCTCAAGGAATACAATTTCTTCCTCAAGAAAATATTGTTCACTAAAGATTTGTCTTGATATATCTCACCGAGTTTCTTCCATAGTTTATTTGTAGAGGGCTCTTCATGGACATTGATTAAAATAAAGTTTGTCAGGAACAATATGATTAGACCGTTGGCTTTACAGTCCATAACATCATATTCAGCAGCCGAAGTAGTATCTGTGGGCCTTGAAACTTTCTCATCAATAACATCCCACAAATCTCGATCAATTAACACATCCTCCATCTTCAACTTCCACATCTCAAAATTGTTACCAAAACTTTTTTCTACCTCTAATCTCCCTGATGTGCTCACCATCTAAAAATTCCTGCAACAAGATCACAAAGTATCTTCTGCAGAAGCTCCCACTCAAAATTGGATTAGTTCAAAAAACCCAACAACCCACAACTGAAACCAAAGATGATCAAACTCTGAAACAACTTGTAAGGAAGCTAAGGTAGCAGAACAATTTCCTACACTAATCTTAAGGGGAGGGATATACAAAACTTTTCAAATATTTACAACAGTCACATAGATAAACACAAATAGCAATCATACCACAACACCATAATTACATGGGGAAACCCTTTCGGGAGAAAAACCCCACACTCCAAAGATGCCCAATATATTATTTAGGAATCAAGAAGATTACAATATACTTGCAGAGTGAGCTTTCACAAGAGTATAACCAACCAAAGATCCAGAGGCAACTCGACATCTATAAGACTCTTACACAACCTCCATCTCAAGCTCCTGATATATAGGAGATACAATACAGTAAACCGCCAATGATAATTACAAAACCATGAGCCAAAACCATCCAAAAGTGGCACCCAAATTATCTCCAATCAAATATGCCTTGTGATATGCCAAATCACACACCATGTGTAACTCTCCCCTTGTCCAACACATTTTCACATTTCCCAAAATAGGAGGTCCAATTTCCAGAGGCCATAACCTTTGATCCAGGTATTCAATTAACAAACCGTTTGATGTTTTGGAAAGCTTGCGAAGAGATCTATCAAGCTATAACCTGCTTCGTTGGTTATGACAAATTTTGGGGCATTTAGGGACCTCTAAGTGCCTCAAATCTGAGTTCAAAATTTTTTTCTGGAGTTTCAAAAAATAGACTTTAATATCTTACAATCCAGGTATGATCTTGAGTCGAAACTCACCCAAGATGTTTACTTGGCAGTTCCACACCTTTTGGGAAAATTATGAGTCCATCCGTGCTCAAAAGTAGAGTTAGTAAAAAATTAAGTCCTGCCATTTTTAATCCTTTTGGAAACTTTGAAAGTTCTAAACCATTCTTCAAGATAAAGGGTATTCGAAAAGACCAAAATTGGAAAGAATAGAAACCTTTGTAGTTGTAAGGTTGAGACACCTTTTCTAACACGTTTGCCTCTTCCTCGTTGTTTGTCCCTGGAGAAAGTTTCTTTGAAACTACTTTTATCAATTTGCCATTTGAGTTGCAAAATGACATAACTGACCCTTGATGGGCCAAGATTGCCTTGAGACGTGCCTGTTACCTATTTGTGCCTCCTTGGCCCAAATAGTCAGCATGTAGGTGCCTGAGGAGTGTTTAAGATCTCAGGTCCTGGTTTTGGAGGAATAAAAAATTGTTTACAAGTTGATTTTATCCACCTTTTAATCATTTCTTTGGTATATAGTAGTCCTTAGACCTTTAACTAGAACTTTTACAATGTAAAATTAACATTTGTCATACATGTTTGTGTTAAAAGACTTCTTTGCCACACAAATGACATGTTTAATGAGTCAAAAGGTAAAAGCAGAAGTTTCTTTATGTTCAAATTACCTTAAATTCTCCAAAACTCATGTGCACATTAGAGGGAAGACTCATTCAAAAGGAAAAATTAGGTTTTGAGTCATAGTGGCTCAAGGTGGTTGAGTTAGAGTTGGGTTATCTCATGTTTTAGGTTGTCTCTTCTAGGGTTTTCATGCTCTCATAGGTTTCATGCATAGAGGAAATGCTTTCATGCGAAGGTTATCCCATGGAGATCATAAGAAGACATTGAAGGGGTTTCTCAGTCATCTACATGCTTATGGAAGAATATAGAGGTTTGTCACCAATAGTCCTGCATCATCATATAGGAGATCTGCATAATAGTTGGTGCTGGGGCACCTAGTTACTTTAATTAATTTCATGTTCATTTTGATGTTTTGGTGTTGTATAAGGTCCAAGCGACCAATTGTAAGGCCTAGTGCCATGTGTGAGTCCGAGTGGAATAGGACAAGTCGTAGTGTCTGGTAGTGGAAGAGCAAATGCATTGTAACTGAATGGGTTGACATTTACAGAACGGTTGGCATTCCCACTGATGCAAACTGTCACGAACAAGAACATGTATAAACAGTTCAGTGAATAGAAGGAAAGGAGTAGAGAAGAAGAGTAGTATAGAAATTGTGTGGTTTTGTGGTAGAACAACAGGGAGAAGATAGAAGAGTTATTTTTAGTGTAGAAGTTCCCAAAATAAATAAAAGATCCTGTTTTGTTTTGTGTTCTTTCACCGTGTCGCTGTAAATAGTTTACATTTTTCCATTCGGATGGATTACTGAGCCATTCCACCGACGATATTTCTTTGAAATCAGTGGAATGGGTCTATCTGTACAGTTTGTGTTCTTTTTGTTTTTGTTTATGTTCAATGTTGGGATCGAGCATGGGATGTGCTAATCGAGCCTAGCATTTCTATGTGCTAGGGTTTTGTCAAAAATTAGGCGAAGTGAAGTTTTGCCTAAGTGTTGGAGTATCAACGGCGAGACTGGGGGTTATCGGTAAAGTATTTAGTATTCTGGGTGAAAGTAGTAATCTACCCGAAGAGTATTTAGGGTGACCAAGTGCATCGGCGTAAGATTTGTGTTGCTTCACCGAATATACATTTCGTGTGTATATCGCAAATACATGTTGAGAACATTTCGTGTGTATCTCACAAAGGCATATTGAGAACGTATGTTGCGAATGTACATTGAGAAGATACATTGTGTCAGATACAAGGGATGATTAGTGTCTCACCAAAGCGTCGGGAGGAAACAGTGTGTCGGCAGACCTTAGTCAGGCTTTGCCGATAGTGACTTGTCTAGCCAACGAGCGTAGATTGAAGTAAAAGTCAAAAAGGGACATTGGGGAGATTGGTACATTGGAGAGAAGTTTGGAGACGGTGCAGATAGAGAAAGTCTTGGCGAAGGAGGTGTCTGGGACACATCGGTATGAGGTAAGTCTACAGTAAGACATGGGAAAGTCTTTCCGACGTCGGATATCTCGTTGATAGTACTGAATGTATGTGGTTCGGTCATGTTGCTAAGCAATAATTTGGAATTGAAGTCCATTGTTGTCAAGGAGGTGTCAATTGCTTGACTTCCACTATGCACTCTGCATCAATAGTCTAGTCTTATGGTTTGTAAAGTCATGTATGGACCTTGTATTTAACTTCCTATAGACCTATCAAGCCATCTTAAGATCAAACATGACAATGTAAAGAAGAATACACCCAACAAAGGTATTTGGGAGTGTGATCAAAGCTCACGATGAAACAATGAGGAGATTGTCACCTACAATCTTGCATCATGCATACAGAGATCTATGCCTTAGATGAATTTGTCAGATCCTCAAAGCCTGCACCATCCTTCTAAGATAGTGAAGATCATTTGACAATATGTTGTAAAATCATGATAAAGGTAGGATTATATGATATAAGGTTGTAATAACAATGATATAGGGGTTTGCTTATCATTGTAAAGATTGAGACCACTGTTAAGCATTAAGAAACCTGCAAACCATGGGATAGTAAGACAACAACGATAAGATGCAAAGACTCATGAGGTTAGAATGTAGTGCCAAGAGTATACAGAGGTTTGAGACATGGTATACAATTTTCTTTCCTTTGTAGAGACAGTGATAATGGTCTATGACCAAGATCTACAAACACCATATATAATCCATAGGTCCTTGAACAATGTCAAAGGCATACAGAGGTATAAAAGACATGGGATAATGTTGCAGGGTAAAGAGAAAGTCCTCAAGGTCAAGCAATGAGTTGCAGGTTTGTATTTTTTATTTTTGCAATAAGACCCTATGAAACCCTAGAAATCATATTATGCAAGGCTCACAAGGCTCTTGAATAACCTTATATTACAGTAGAACCCTAGTACAAACCTGTTTGAATCATTACAAGGGCATGCCAAAGTTGTGAAAGGGTTAGGGGGTCTATGGTTTAACCCTATCAAAGGGAGTGTTGTGCAGTGTTTGAAACCCTAATGAGCATGCACAAAAGTAGGATAGTGCTAGGACCGTCTAGTAGTGTGTTAAGAGCATGTTTTGAAAGAGAGATATCAAAGCAGTATGGTGAAACCTAGAGTGTAATGTCATAGATGGTATATCCAAAAAGTGAGAGAATGCAAAGGCAACATAGAGACATTTAAAACTATGGTCTAATACATTGGATGTTTAGAGATGCAATATTCAAAAACATGGAAGGACAGAGCACTGTTAAAAATGACTTAAAAAGGACAGAGTATGGTCTATAGATACAATGGAAAGGGTCCTGTTATGAGGTTATAGAAGACCCATGAGGATAGGGTACAAGGAAATGAAGTTGAAGGCAGTCTAAAAAGGAGAAGACATAGTGCATGTCAGAGAAGTCTTGAAAACCTGTCAAGAATTTAGACCTCATGAACACTGTCCAAAGCATGCTAGTAAGTAAGTGTAGATATGTCATAGGTTGAGTCGTCTGATCATCATCAAAGATTCTTCATCCAACCATAGCATGCAAAATATTCAAGGAGACCTATTAGGTATGCAAAGTTAGGGAATTAGTGTAGGACTGCTATCACATTACACTATGAATGTAGATAAGAAGATCTAAGCCACCGTTGAAGAGTAGAGTGACATGCACCATGTATAGCTATGTCAAAAGGGATCATAAGGCATACAAGGCAGAATATAAAAGAATAGATTGTGGTACAAGACAAAAAAATAGTACACAGTGATCAAAAGGCATGAGGACTATGAAGTTGTCAAACTCCTATGAAAGTCCATTGATTGTTGGGTACTCTGTCAGCAATATTGAGGCCTGTTGATTCAATGTGTGCCAATTTATTATGGGGACCATAAGTGTGATGTTGAAACACAAATACAATATACAAGATCCGTGACAACATATGTTGAAGCTCTATACAAGTTAAGGTGTATAATGATCTACAAGAATGAAAACATTGACAAGGCATTGATAGGGTGAAAATAGTTCAGGAGTGAGGCCATGTGATCATCATCATGAGCCAAAGAGGTAGTATTTTCAGAGATCTTAGAAATAGAAAAAATGACAACAAAGTTGAAACACACAGTGAGGGAAAATGCTTCCCCAGTGACATAAACAACCTTGCTAGTGCCATATTTAGGTTATAGACATGTGACAAAGATCTTGTAGGTGCATATCAGGCATAATAGATTGACATGATGGTATAAAATGGTCATTTGATATGTAGCTTTAGAGTCCTAAAAGGACTAACTCCTTCTCCACGCCTCTAAGGACCCCTGATTAGTTCAAATTCTTGAAACACATATCCTATAATCTAGAAAGATGGAGTTTGAGAGGAATGAGAGTAGCTAGAACAATTATGAGAGCATTAGAGGTAGTTTGACCATCATGCAAGTATTTAGGAGGTAGTTTTGGACAATTGCCAGCATCTAGGAGCTAATTCAGGAGCATCTTCAGTGGATTGAGTCAAAGAGTAGAAAGGACATTCATTCTTCAAGTCATCATGGACCATTTTAAGGAGCAAAATTAGAGGAGTCTTCCAAGTGTCCCAAGAAAGGTTGACTTAGCAAGTAAAGGCAAGCAACTCATTTATTGTCTTTAAAACATGTTCCTAGAAACCTTGATGTTGTTGGACATGCAAAAAGGGATGCCTAGGATACTTTTAGGGAGTTCTTACTAGTTTTTTGGGCTAAATATTGTAATCCAGTTCTGTAAAGAACATGCATTAAAGAACTCTATTTTAGAGGAAAATAATTTTTTGCAGACTTGTACTCAGGTGCATGATACCTTTTGATCAATAAAATAAGCTATTTTGCCTTCTCAAAAGCTATATACTGTGTGAGATTCTGAAAGTGGTTGATGTAATTTTGTGATAATATTATAAATACTAGATTTCTAGTCTCATTTTTATTACCTTTATGTAGAAATATGTGTATTACATGTTAAAACTTGTGTTTATCTAGTTTGTTCAAAGATTTAGTTGTGAGAAGTTGTCATTTAGGTTTTGAAGAGACATTTCCAACTCCTTCTGAATGTTGTCATAGATTCTAAACCTTGTTATGAAACACTTATGCAAAACATATCAAATTATAAGTTGTGTATGGTGTAGTTGGTTTATTGATCACATCGTGTACACTTTAGACAAGTACAAGTCATAAAACATCTGGTGTATCACCTCTTTTTTTGCTTTAAAGTTTAGTTTCATGTTAGATTCTGCCCCTTTTTCCTTGCAAACATCGGTAGAATAGTCTAGTTTTTAGGTGTTACACTAGGGGAACCAACCCTCTCTGGAGACTCACTCCAACATACAGGTCACCCATAGCCTAGGAGTGTTTCCATTGTGTCAACTGAAGGGAAATTTATTCTATCACTCCCTCAAGGGTGCATTCAAAGTGACAACAATGCCATTGAAATTCATTTTCCATGAGCCGATTGGGGGGGATATCCATTTTATCCTTGATCTATCAATGGTGTTAGGATTTGATGAACACACCCCATGAACAGGGGAGGATGCTATCTTTAGTTGTAGTTCTCATTGGCTTCTTAAATGATTTCCTTTGGTTGTTCATTTGGGCAAGTGTTCAATAGGCTCATAGGAAACATTCCCTATTTCTAATGTTATTTTTTGAAAATGGATCTGACTTTAAATTTGTTAGGCTTGATGGAAAGTTTATAGTATGTATATAAAGTGCAATTCAACTAACAAATTTTTAATTCGTTATGGGTTGATGGTATGTTGCTTGATTACCAGAGGGTTGTAGCGCATTTGGTTGAGCACAATTGGTGAGGGTGATGATATGTTCCTTTATTATGCCATCCACTAAGGTTCAAATCCCCTAGAGGTGCAATAAATAAGGGATGAGTCTAGGATTGTGCCCCAGGTAACTTTGGTGGAATGGATACCCTTTAGTCCTTGGCTCTCAATCGAAGAGGTATCAACTTAGACTCATGCTCTCATAATGGGTTGCAAAAACAATTTGGGTTTGACGTAAAACTCTCCAAACAAAAAAAATCATAGTAAAGTTTCTTATACTAAAGGTGAGGATGTTATTTTGTCCATAATGATTGGAAAACTCTTCACATATAAGTGTTGTTTTCTTTACCTTTGGTCTAAAATTATATTATTTTCACATTTAAGTGTTGTAATCTTTACCTTTGATCTTTATTGAGTTCTCTTTTTTTTTCTTTTTGTTGTCCATTTTTTCTTGGTACCTACTCATAGGTAACTTCACATGATTCTAATCCAATTTTTTGAGAATGGAATTAAGTTTGAATTTTTAGGCTTAATGTTAAACTTTTTAGTATTTTTTTATGGTAAGTGCTACCAGAGGGAGTAGCTCCCTTTATTGAAAAGAAAAGCAATTACATTGCAAGTGAGATGGTATTGATCCCATCCGTGAGTACATTGACCCTCTCCAACTGTTGAGGGGAAAAAAGATCACCAAAAATGCTAACGTAGTTAGCAAAGGCAGTCATCTCACAATTCTCCAATCCATCTCAAAAAATCTTTAGTGCTTATGCAATATTTTGTTTCTTTTTGACAGCTTCAACATCAAATACTTCAGCAATGAATCCCTTCTTTGGATTAATATTGATATTTGTGATGAACTGTTGGAAACAAGGCAGATAACTGAGAGTGGGGGGTGAATCAGTTATCTTAAATATCTTAACTTTCTTTTCTTCTTTAATATTAATGCAACATCAAAACATAAGAGCATACATAATCATGAGAGCAGAAATAAAATCAACACACATAACACAAGGATTTTTATGTGGAAAACCCTGTTAAGGGAAAAACCACGGGGTGACTAACCCACGATTGTATTCTCTGTTAAAAGAATAAGAAGTACAAAATGACACTTGCCAATTAGGGCTCACTGCCTGAGCACACTGCTCACAAGAGGCACACTGCCTACAAGAGACTCACTGTCTACAAGGTATATAGAAAGTAACCAGGTGTTTGAACTAATGAGAAGCATCCACATATGCTGAGGTTTAGTTCTGGTTAGGCTCAGTATACTGATCTAATGCACTTCATTCTTCCTCTGCTTGAATGCTGTTGTTCTATCACATACCGGACTTGTATTGCTGCTTCCACTTTTCTCTCTACCTTTCTTCGTACACTTATACACACAACACCATACTTCATATCGAAATCTATTTGGTATATATATCCACATCAAGGATTTCAACATCCTCTCAGTCGGCAACCGGAATACTAAAGATATTTCCAAGACATTGATCTGTTGGCTGAATCCATGCTTAATATGTGATGTGTATCAAGGACATAGACATAGAATTCATCATTCATGTTGGCCAACCATGTATGATCTCTCAAATAGATTAACCATCATCAATTTCTCATCCAGATTAAAGTCTGATGCTCTGCCAGTCAGTTCTTCCTCAATCTACTCTGCCTGTCAGGAACCCAACACTTAGATGCTCATATCTTTTCATTCTTTCATTACTGGAGGCTCAATCTCTGGAATGTAGCAGTCATGGTACTCCTCTTGACTTCCCCAAGTCTGTACTTTGCTGAGATAAATCCTCTGAGAGATCCAGACCTGATTGTCGGACCTTGCTGCATGCTCTGTTCTTGTTCACCAGACCAAAACACTCTTTAATCTGACTTCTGGTATAGACATACTATGTGCTGCGGATGTGTGGGATAAACTTTGTTTCCATCAATGACAACACTCATGAAGCCACACAGTGTCTCTTGCCAACAATCTCCCCCTTTGGCATTGATGGCAACACTTAGTGAAAAATGACTAAGTGTCGTAGCAAACTCCCCCTTGGCTGATGCTTTGTCTTATGTACACTTTTACTGGAGCTCCCCCTTAGCTGGATTCCACATTTTTCACTACTCTTCACTCCCCCTTTGACATCAATGGTAAAGGGTGGAATCCGCACACTAAAATTTTCAAAAATCAACCTATACATAGCCGCATAAGTATATATACATGTTATACTTACATATACTTAAGTATATCCGCAAAGGTGGTCTTTAACTATACAACTTCTGTTGCCCAATTCTGTTTCATCCTGTCCAAAATTGAAATGTAGCCACTCAACAAAAATGCAAAAGATTTGCCCTTCTTAAGTCTGCCAGATCACTGGTCCGGGCTGTAGTCTGAGCATCAGTTAGGGCCTCATGCATTACCTCTAACTTAGGGATAATTATCCCTCTTAGTTCACTCATTCTGTTTATTCTATTCTTCTTCTCCTTTTCAAGCCTCTTTATTTGATTTATAGTGGCAATAGCCTGGCACTCTTGATTCATTATGGATGAGGTGAGAGGATCAAAATTCTGAGATATACTTGACAGTTCACTCTCTTGTTCTTCCACCTTCTTTGCAATGTCTTCTGTCACTGTGGACCCAGATAGACAAAATTTGTATAATTCTCTGCCATCTTTGAGAGAATTTTCTAGGCTCTTTATCCCAATAACCAAGGTCCTCCTGTCATTAGTTATGAGTCCCTGCACCTTAGTGAATCTCTTAACCAAAAATTCTTTCTGGACTTTCGCTTCTGCCAATTTCTCCAAAAAGTCAAAATGCGTGCTAATAGAGTTAATCAAAGATTTCAAGTTACCAGATGAGGAGGCCGAAAGATCCTTTTGGAAGGATGGCATGATCTTCTCTAGCACACCGGATGCAATCTCTATCAGCTCACAGTCTTCCATGTGAGACTTTAGAAGCTTTTCTTTTGCTTTAGCTTGAGCAAAAGATGCTACCTTCATTATCTGGACCAGAGAGAGGGAGTCAAAATTGAGTGGTCCTTGAAATAGTTCCAGTTCATCTATTTCCATCATCTCTTTGGTCAAGAAGTTTTTTCACTGCTTCTGCAGTGTCTCTTGCTGGAGACAGAGTCTTCTTCCCTTTTGTAGCCTCAGAACTGTCATCAGAGATCTTCTCTGTGTATTCTTCTTCTCGTCCCTTTTGCTCCTCTACTTGACTCAATTTCTCCTCTTTTCTTCCTTCTCCTTCAATTCCAGAGTCAGCAGGGGGATTCAGAAGAGAGATGTTTACTTCTTCATGGATTTCCTCTTCTAGAATAGAGGAATCCAAGTCCTTAGTCCTCTCCTCACCTATCTCCTTTGACTCTTCTACAATTTTCTTAGTAGATTCTTCTTTTGATGTACTTAATCCTTCGTCATCCATGGCAGAAGGTTCATCATCTATGTCCTTTATAATAGGAAGATTGAATCTTTGAAATGCATTCCGGAGGATGTCCCCTATTTCTTTGGCTACCTGATTAGTCTCTCCAATCATAAGTTTGTTCATTCTGGCTTTACTCTGGAACTCATCCTTGCATTCCTTAAAGATCATGTTCATTTATTTTGGAGTAATGGAAGGATAGAGCTGAATAGTAATCTATGTCTGGATCTCTAGGTCCTTTGCCTTAGCATTCTCCTTTCTCAGTTCAAGTACCTTTTCTAGACTTTTGGGGATTAGAGAGATGATTTCAATGAATGCTTTATTATAGATGTTTAGGTACTTAACTATAGCTTCTTCCAAGATCTTTTTGTCTGTGTCACTATACTCATCATAAAATTCAGTGACTGGTTGCAGGTTCCCATCCACTGTGACTGCCTTGATGATATCATCAATAGAAAAAGTGGGCCTTTCTACGAATTCTTCTGCCTCTACTTCTTTATTTTTGCTGACAGAGGATTCCCTGGAAGTTTTCTTTTTCTTCTTCATTTTCTTAACTTCTTCATCAGTCTCTGTTTCTTCATCATCGTTTTGTCTTAAGTATGACCTTGTGGCCTTTGTATTCGTTCTCTTCTCTCCCTTTTCAGATGTCTTGGCTTCCAGTTTTGAGGCTTTTGGGCTCTTAGAGGTGGTAGGTGCAGAGCTCTTGGAGGATCTAGTCCAGGAGGAGGCTTGTACTGGAACACTTTCCTTTTCTACTTCTTGTTTCTCTTTCTTAGCTCTTTCTATTTTTTCTCTATTTGCATCAACTGCCTCTTTTGAAATGCCATATCTTTTGGCAACTTCCTCTACTTCCCTTCTTACTTTCTTTTCATCTCTGGTTGTCTCAGTTCAGCATGTATTTTTACATTCAATTCTTGAAAGGTTCCAAACCTTTCTGCCTCAGGGTCCTTAGGCTGATTTAACAAGTGTTGGACATGCAGCTCCAGGATTTTCTCATCTACCTCATAGCCCATTGGCATAATCTAGACTATTCTGGGCTCAACTACCTCCATTAGGCATTGATCAGTGTCTACCATGAAACACACTGTATCTTTGTATTTTTCAACTATTATTTGTGGAATTCTTTCTCTGGCCTGCATCAAACTTTGGAAGTTTTTGAAGTATCCCCAGAGTGCTATACTTTGAGCCTTGGCATCACCAAGCCCATACATATAATCTCTGATTTGTATGGCAACTGGTCTATCATTTTTCCATACCCAACCACTTGATCCAGGTAGCTCATTCATATAGTAAAAGAATAAACACAGTATTAAACCACCATACTTAAATGAGTTCTTCTTGTCCTTCTTGATCTTTTGCAAGTTTTCTAACAATTGGCTTAGGAGAAGCTCGCATAGATCATAGTCTGCATTTTCCCTTAGCATATGGTATGCAGTATAAATTACAGTTCTAGACACATAGTTCTTCCTACTGGAATGATATAATTTATAGCCAATTATCATAGAGGCAAATTTGATAGCCGGATCTGTGATATCTTCTATTGTCATTGCTCTTTTGTCAAACTTTGATTTGGTAGCCTCACTTACTATTTGGTTCTTGACTGATTTAAGAGCAGGCAACCAACCAGATGAGTGCAAACCAGTTACTGCCCTAATTGCATCCTTTGTTATCTTGAAGGGCTTCAACAACCACATGAAGTTGTCATGTATTCTGCTAAGAACATACCGAACCCATTCATCTTCTACAAAACAGGGAAAGTGGATGCAATGTCCAAAATGCTTATCTCGGATGGCCTTGTATTGAGGTTTGAGTTCAAAGGTTTCATCTATTAGTTGTTTATGGTAGATATCCATTAGCTTTGATTCTCCAAATTCCTCAATATTTGCATGGATGTATACCCTAACATCTTCTATGTGCAGAACCCCATGCAGAATGCTAGAAAAGGTGCCTAAGGGATCAACTTCTAGGGATTTGTAAGGGTGTTTCTTAAACTTTGGGCGCGGCCTATCAGTGATCTTAACAACCATAGGAGTAGCCATCTTTGCAAAAGATTTAAAGAGAGATATTGAGAAATTGAAATACCTTTTCACGCTTCTAGGGTTCACAATATGCGCCAAAAAGATTGCTGATTGAATCAGATTCTGCAGTTGATCTTTGAGGGGGTTGTAACAATCTTGCTGCAGAGCTCTTTCCTTTCTTCTTTTTGAATGCAAATGTACAAGTGATGAATAAAATAACCCTTTTATCTTTGCGCAAACCCTAAATTCCTATTGCAATAAATGCACAGCTTAAGTCATCTGGTTACCTTGTTTTGAGAGAGAACTTTCCGAACCACTGAGATGCACTTAGAATAATTTTCAATGATAATTGACAATGTATCTTCTTTCCTCCAATCACACCTTTTATTCGTAGATCAAGATATTTTAATTTTGAATCATATCGGATCTAACTGTGAAAATTTTGCTTTTACTGGATGGCTATCAAACTGGATCAATCTTGGCTGATTAAACTCTTCAAAACTTCTTACGGATCATTCATATTTTTACTGAGGGTTATTTGAATATTTCTCTGAGAACCCTTTAATTCGCAACATTCCATGTGCCAAATTTTAGGCACCAATTGACTGGTGGGGGAATTTATTTTCTTTTGTGACTCCCCCTAAGCCAGAGCTCATCTATTTAGTTTTCAGAAGGAGTATCAGCACCAAATTCTGGTGCGGATCCATCCCCAACATTTTTTGTACTTCTCTTCACCCAAATCTTGTTCATCTCCCTTTGAACTTCATCCGCATTCATTTTTCCTTTTCCTTTGTCTTGATTTTGATTATGATGCACTAGACCCCTTTTATCTTGATTCTTACTTCTGCAGAATTTGGCAATATGACTAGATCTATTGCAAGTATAGCAAACAACATTTCTCTACATATGTGACTGATATCCTCTAGATCTGCATTGATTAGCCATATGTCCCATTCTATTGCATGCAAATCATCTACCATTGAATGAATTGTTTATTTGCATATTTCTGCATTCATGAGATCCATACCTTTTGCAGTTGAAACACTGTCTGGAGAAGGATGAATTAGTCTGATTCATTCTTTTTCTACACTGAGTTGCTTTATGATCAAAATTATTGCAATTGTAGCAGTATCCATTGAAAGATGGATATCTTTGAGCATTTGGTTGCCTTACCGAAGGTCTTCTAGGCATGTTCCTTGGATTTCTTGATCCAGAGTTCTTCTAACCGGATTTGGAGCTTTCACCTTTCTCATATACCAAACCATGCTTGTCATCTACCCTCTTTTGGCTTTCAAGAACTTCAAGTTGAGTAGAGCTTATCTTGAATTTCTCTTTGTATTCATTTGTTGTTTGAAGATCCCTTTTAAGAGTCTCTATTTGATTCTCAAGCTGTTCTTCATTATCTCTAGCTTCTTCAAGATCAGATTCTAGATGCCTGATTATTCTATCCATTTTGTGGAAGTCTTCTGACTTCTCCTTGAGAGATTGTTTTAGATTATCTTCAATTTTTCCTTTCTGTTCAATTTCTTGGGTGAATCTCATAACCCCTGATTCCATTTCATGTCTTACCATAATGACCTCTTTTGATAGCTTCTCACATAGCTTGTTTTTCTCATTCAGATCTTCATTAGTATCATTGGCTTCACTTTGACTTGCTAATTGTTGAAGTAGTTCCTTTCTTTTTTTCACAGAGATACTCAGCTTTTCTTTTAGCTCATTTATGAAATCATCAGCTTGTTTGAGTCTTTCTCTCAAGTTATTGACTTTAGAGTGAGATTGCTCAAGATCATCTAGGACAAACTGAAGTTGTTCCTTCATGCCATACATATCCATTGAGATTCCCAGATCTTCCTCAAGCTATTAGGCTCTATTTAGAGGAACTTAGCTCTGATACCAATTGTTGGAAACAAGGCAGATAACTGAGAGGGGGGCTGAATCAGTTATCTTAAATATCTTAACTTTCTTTTCTTCTTTAATATTAATGCAACATCAAAACATAAGAGCATACATAATCATGAGAGCAGAAATAAAATCAACACACATAACACAAGGATTTTACGTGGAAAACCCTATTAAGGGAAAAACCATGGGGTGACTAACCCAAGATTGTATTCTCTATTAAAAGAATAAGAAGTACAAAATGACACTTGCCAATTAGGGCTCACTGCCTGAGCACACTGCTCACAAGAGGCACACTACCTACAAGAGACTCACTGTCTACAAGGTATATAGAAAGTAACCAGGTGTTTGAACTGATGAGATGCATCTACATATGCTAAGGTTCAGTTCCGGTTAGGCTCAGTATACTGATCTAATGCACTTCATTCTTCCTCTGCTCTAATGGTGTTGTTATATCACATACCAGACTTGTATTGCTGCTTCCACTTTTCTCTCTGCCTTTCTTCGCACACTTATACACACAACACCATACTTCATACCGAAATCCATTTGGTATATATATCCGCATCAAGGATTTCAACATCTTCTCAGTCGGCAACTGGAATACTAAAGATATTTCCAAGACACTGATCTGTCAGCTGAATCCATGCTTAATATGTGATGCGTATCAAGGACATAAACATAGAAGTCATCATTCATGTCAGACAACCATGTATGATCTCTCAAATAGCTTGACCATCATCAATTTCTCATCCAGATTAAAGTCTGATGCTCTGCCGGTCAGTTCTTCCTCAGTCTACTCTGCCTGTCAGGAACCCAACACTTTGATGCTCATTTCTTTTCATTC
The DNA here is from genome assembly GCA_027924645.1 of Cunninghamia lanceolata. Classification (NCBI taxonomy): domain Eukaryota; kingdom Viridiplantae; phylum Streptophyta; class Pinopsida; order Cupressales; family Cupressaceae; genus Cunninghamia; species Cunninghamia lanceolata. The sequence continues at coordinate 804,758 of BSBN01001549.1, read as the reverse complement.
TTTCATCACCGGAGGCTCAATCTTTGGAATGTAGCAGTCATGGTACTCCTCTTGACTTCCCCAAGTCCACACTTTGTTGAGATACATCCTCTAAGAGATCCGGACCTGATTGTCAGACCTTGCTGCATGCTCTATTCTTGTTCACCGGACCAAAACACTCTTCAATCTGACTTCCGGTATAGACATACTATGTGTTGCAGATGTGTGGGATAAACTTTGTTGCCATTAATGACAACACTCATGAAGCCACACAGTGTCTCTTGCCAACATGAACTTCATTACCTCATCAATAATCTGGTCACTCGCCACAAATATGGAAAATCTTGAGGCACGATGCATTGCTCCTATAGCTTGGGCCACATTGGTGTAGAAGATTTCCAACAACTCTCCATTGTGTGTATGCCCATCCTGCAAGGCCTTTTTACTGATTATGCTCTTGATCACCTTCTTGACCTCGACATCTTCTGATTTGAACAACCTCCTTAGATGTTACTTCGTGTTATCATCTTCACATTTACACTTCAAACCAAACTGCTTCTTTCCTGCCATTGCTAAGATGGAGTAATTCGAGCTCCCTTCTCCAATTTATAGAATTTTCTATCTCAACACCTTTCACTTGCCTCGTCCAACAGGCAAACAATGAATTAGAACCACAATCCATCCGTAGGATTGGGTTGATAATCTCAGATCGCGCCATGATATATCAATTTTTTCTGCAAGGATATCGGCCCAACTCCTCTTGATTTTTCCAGTCCCATCCTTCTATTAGAAGTCCTCTATCTCCTAAAAGGACTAAGAAATCCCAAGACTGATATTACCTAGATTTTTCCCTTCCAATCTTTAGTTCCGTGCCACAACTTTCTTCCCATGACACGAATCACTTTCTGTAATACTGACAAAAACTTACTTGGCCGATCTAACTCCCACCTAATTTGGACATCAGATTAGGTCCGCACTCTCCTACCAGCCCCTACACCCACTGTCAAGCCTTATCCTTTCCGTGATGCACGTTGCCATTCTAAACTTGAACCAATGTGAATGTATCTCGAAAGTTGCAGGTCTAGTCTCGAGGACCATTCCGGCCTATCTTCTCTCAGGGTTCTACTATCCTTTCTTTCTTGATGATGCCATCCAACCCCTCCCATCTGCTGGTGTCCTTGTCTACAATTGTACATTCCTTCTGTAACACCCCGTGGTTTGCCAGATTGTCCGCTACCATGTTGGCCTCTCATAAAATGTGAGCAACTGTGAAGTCACCCATTTCACTCAGTATAGACCAAGCCTTGTTCACCCAATTTTTGAGTTTCCAATTCAGAGTGTCCTTCCTGAGAATAGCTTGAATGCACAATTGTGAAATTTTTTTAGTATTTATATGAAGTACAATGTGATGAATAAAGAACTTCTAAATTCTTTATGAAAAAATTTCTTACATTAAGGGTGAGGGTGTTATTTTGTGATAAAAGACTCTCTTAATTTTCATATTTAAGTATTATTATTTTTACTTGTGGTGTTTATTGGCTTCCTAAAATGATTTTTTATTTAATTGTCTATTTCAACAAGTACTTGACATTCTTGTTTCTTATGTTATTTTTTGATAATGGGAATTGGACTTTATTAGGTTTGGAAGTAAATAAAGTGCAATTTGATGAATAGAGAAAAAATTAATTCTTATTGGGAAGGTTCTTACACTAAGGCTGAGGGTGTTATTTTGTGTGTAATGAATAAAAATCTCTTTTATTTTCATGTGTAAGTGTTGTTATCTTTACCTTTGGTATCTATTGGCTTTCTTAAATTGTCTTTTTGTTTGTTTGTCTATTTTATCAAGTACTTAGGAAGGTCATAGGAAATTTTACTAGTTTCTTATGTTATTTTTTGAGAATGGAATTGAGTTTGAATTTGATGGTAAACGTTATAGTATGTATATAAAGTGCAATATGATGAATAGCAAACTTTTAAATTCTTCATGGGAAACTTTCTTCCACTAAGGGTAAGGGTGTTATTTTGTCATTAAGTAATTTCTTAGACCCTCCCTAATGTATTACATGTAAAGACAAGACTCATCTCAAAAGGAATAAGACAAACTCAACTTGTATAGAACAATCAAAGGGTAGTCACCAAAGTGAATCAAATACCAAGGGGTACTTCTTAACAATATAAAAGCAACCATAGTTGCCATGTTCGATTGTGATCTAATATGTTAGTATTAGACAATTTGTAGGGGACATGTTTGACCGCCATCAAACATGTTGCACCATTGTCAAACATGTTGCACGTAGTTAGAAAAACATAGGCAACAACCAAGTTGGTGTTTCTTTCAAACTTTTGAGCTTTTGGGGATGGCATACTTCTTCTCGATTCACTTGTAACTTAAGAACAAACTATAGCAATCCCTTTGTAACTTGTATAAAGGGTTCCTTTCATGTTTATTGGACTATAACTAGGAATTTAAGAGTAGTCTAAAAATTTTATGAGTCTTTGTGTAGTTGAAAGGTTTGGGAGTTATGTTTTTTTTGTTATAGGCATTTGGATACCAATCGTAGTTGTAAGATCTCTATAAAGACCTCAAGGAGGTAGTAAGCCTTGTAATCCCCAATTGGAGGTACCAGTCTAAGTGGATTTGATACCACTCTCCTAGAGTTCTCACCCAAATTGGGTTTCTCAAGGTCAAGCCTTATCTTATGCTTTACTTTCATGCCATGTTTAGTCTCTTTTATTGATAATTATCTTCTTTACTATTATTTTCTTTGGGACAACTTCATTTTAAGACTTCTTAAGATTGTCTCATACAAGTTTTACTTCTAAAACAACACATATATCCATCCATTGATTGGAACACTTTAGGTTTGTGTTCATAAATCAAGAATTGAAATATACAACTTTTTTATGAATCAAAAGATAAGTATCTACAATTGTATCATATGAAAGTTTTAATTATGGTAGACTATAAGAATTGAGCAAACAAAGAATATGTGTAAATGGAAAGAAGAAACATGCAAATGAAACTATAAAACATAGGGGAGAGGGCCCAATAGTGGTGCAGGTACCAATAGTTGTCATAGTACATGTACATTGAAAGCCCAATATTTTAAAAGTATGGAACTAGTAGTTGTAAGAGAGGACCCAATAGTTGAACAAAATATACCCATTACATTCAAAAATCAACAAAGCATATGATGCCACATTGACACACTAAAAAAATGACTTAATGCACCACTATTGGTCTAACTTTTTTTAGAGGTCTTTTATGACCCCTCAACAAAATGTAGGTTGATGACTTTTTTTTTGGGTCTATGCCGGTGAAACAAAATATTTGAATTGTCCACATCCTTGGCCACTCGAGGATATAATTTTTTAATGTCAATATTGCACGTTCATTGCTATGTTAACCCATAAAGTTAGGGTGCAGCACTATTGGACCCTCTCCCCTATTAGGAAATCATTCAATAAGAATGAACATTATTTGTCCTTTTCTACAATTTCTTTACTTCTTAAAAAAAGAAACTCCACACATCACATCACTTGCAAGGAGGGTTAATGTACATTAAGATTGTACCTCTAGGTATAACTTACAACTATTACTTTGAGGTACACCTCTACACCACAAGCATTTAGAAATAATTTTATTTTCAATTTTATACATAAATATTTATGTTTTCTATGGATTAGGCTTGCTTAGCACAAACACAAATTGTTCAAGTAATAAATAAAGCTCTAAAATACAATAGAGCATTTTAATACTCTTTAACATAATAAAAATTTAATGGGGTAGAATAGACATAATTATGTAGAACACTTCATACAACTACTTTACAATATAAAATATTGCTCTATAACTCTTATCCACAAAAGACATAATAATCAACAAAAAAAAATTGGGCCTAATGTTGTAATGACTATCAATTGTAACGTTTTATATACTTTGAGTGAACATTGACTTCAACTTTATACATGTTTATAAAGAATAGTGCACTTAATCATGTCTGACTTATAAAATGTGTGTTGAGATTATTTGGCATTTACCCCTTCTTGATAGAGATCATGAGACTACAACTTACTAGTAATAAGTATATTGAGATAATTTAGTAGTTGCCAACCTTTTTGATTAGGTTGGGTTGGAAGGTGCCACAAAGGAGTCGATAAACAAGTTGGTCAAGATTCAACCTGATTATTTACTTGAAAAATCTTGTCCCTAGATATAGCTTGAAGATTTCCTTATGAGAGAGGAGAGGGATGCCACTTGTCCCTAGATATAGCTTGAAGATTTCCTTATGAGAGAGGAGAGGGATGCCACTATTGAGAGTATAAGATATATTTGAGGATATTCTTGTTAACAATGAAGAGGAGTCTATAACTCTAGGGAAACCAAGACAACATAGTAGAATAGTTATCGAGAGAGCATTTGATGACAAGTTAAGTGATGCAAATATTTCTCAAACCAGGGAAGAGTTATAAGGCAAGGCGTATACATAAGTGCCAGGGGCATCAAAACAATCAAAATGATTTCTAGAGGGAGACCATATAGGAGGAAAACTAGTTAGAGTAACACATATGGATAACTTATTGAGTCCCAACTTTGAGATAAAGAAGTTACCGAAGCTTTTTGATGAAGTTTTGGAGGATGTTCTTCAACATGCATAACAATTTGTACTACTAGTAGAAATAAAAACAAAAAATATTATATGTTCATTTTAGACTATACTAAGAGGGTTGACTATCAATTGGTAAATAGACACAAATTGAGGAGGGGAAAGCATGGGAAACATTTATAAATTGTTTGAAAGAAAATTAATTTGTTCCATTATGACATCAAAATAGTTGTTGAAATATACCACACTAAGGAAAGCATGAGTTTGTGTAGGAATATAACTAAAAGACTAAAAGATTTGAAGGAGAATTTGGATTAGAAACTAATTAACCTTTTGAAGAAATGTGGCAGTTCATTAATAAATTGATACGATCTATGTAGAATAAGATGATAGTTTAAGAAAATTAATTTGTTCCATTATGATATCAAAATAGTTGTTGAAATATACCACACTAAGGAAAGCATGAGTTTATGTAGGCTAAAAGACTAAAAGATTTGAAGGGAAATTTGGATTAGAAACCAATTGAGCTTTTGAAGAAATGTGACAGTTCATTAATAAATTGATACGATCTATGTAGAATAAGATGATAGTGTTCCACTATATACATTGAAAGATAACAAAATGCTGATGTAGCTAAGAATATGAAGTGATGAATATGATGCAAGAAATTCTAGAAAATAAAGTGCATAGAGGGCCATAAAGGATACGTTGAAGATGATGAGAGTTGAATGAAGACAAGAAGGATGATAAATGTGTGTTGCATTAAGAACAAAATTGAAGGTTGTGTGGACCCTAAGCGAATTGGATCTTTAGGAAACTCACACTTTGAATGGGGAGGGAGTCCTCCTAGGTGCGATTGTTGTGTTATACATGATAGACAAGTTGTTTTGATGAGGGTTGAAGCAATTCTTAATGTGAAAGCATGTGTAAAGGATTATGTATGGTTGGATACATTCTACTCACTAGGAATGGAATGCAATGCACAATAAAAAGTGAATGTGATATTTCCTAATGTGAGACATGATTAGAATATCTTCTTTGGCATAACTAGGGTGACATTAGAGAAGGTGTAACCTTATACACAAATGTTGCCTAGTGTATAAGGATGAATCATTGAACTTTAGGAGGTTGTTATACCACAAGGTAGGGTGTGTTGTGGCGTAAGTGGGATGCTCAAAATCAAAATTTTTTAGTATTTTTAATTTGTGTCAATTATAGGGAACAAATGGTCAATAATTTAAGGATGATGTACAATAATGAATTGTGTCATTTTTTATGTAGATTTAAGAGATAAATTTTAAATTTTTTTTAAAGAATCATTTATATCATTTTGATTTTTTTAATATTATTTTTTTCTATTATTTTTTAGAAAGCCACATTGTTCCATAACACCTAACTTTCACTACAAATAAACATTTCTATGATTTATTGGATTTAGACCATTAACTCTATTGTCTAGTGCATGGATATTCTTTTGGTAGTTTTTTAAATTTTAAACTTATATTATTTTGTAACACAATTCTCTTAGCATATATATCAAAATTAATTTTTTTTGTTAGTCACTGGATCATTTGCAAGAAATCTTCTACAAAGAGAGCTTGCTACACAAGAGCAAAACCAAATTGAGAGGCAAAAATAGAGATTAGTGCTTGCATGAATTAGGTGCTTGATTATTTAGAAAGGAACAAATTGGGAGGCAAAAATAGAGATTAGTGCTTGCATGAATTAGGTGCTTGATTATTTAGAAAGGAATAATACAAGATATATACGCAACCACTTGCCAAGCAGAGACAAAGTAGGAAATGAAAGCTTATGTCACATGCCATAAAGCTCTCAAGTACAATAAAATAAATATTATCCTTAAAGGATTCTCCCTAACAAAGTTATGCTAAGTGTAAATATAATTTTACACCAACACCCCCCATAAGTGCAACTTCTTAGGGAGGTTACACACAAGATAAAAGGAAAGAAAGATGGGTGAGAATAGAGACCATGCAGTCCTCCTCAAGATGAAAATGTGGATCCAACATTCCTCCCCTTGGGAAGAAATAGAAATGTAGATGTGTGCAAATTAGCTTCCCATTCCTATAGGAAGAAGGATGAATGTCTGAACTTTGCACATGATCCAAAGACAATAATGAATCTCCAGAAATTTGCTCAAAGGTCTCTAATCCACTGTAGGAGGATGAAGAACAATCTCTGAAGAACCACCTGAGATGACATTAAGAGAGATAAACCCTCAAATGTGCCCTCCAAATTTGCAATATGACTCCACAAACAAGGATGATATGTTTGCAAGATAAGAGTCCCAATGTGGCAAATCTAAAACTCTCAATTTAGTTTTACTCTTGTGTAGCAAGCTCTATTTGTAGAAGATTATTTCCTATAGATCCTAGATCCCAACCCCTGTGAGTCCCTGAATGACTCTAACAAAGCCTAGATCCCAACTCCTATGAGTCCCTGAATGACTCTATCAAAGCCTGATCAAGTAAGCATGAAATTATCTTTCACCTATTTGTTTGTAAAAAACCAACTCTGTATGGCCAAGATATGACTCACGAAAAAAATTAGCTCTTAGGCAAGCAAATAAAGGTAGTGGCCCTAACATGATAGTGAGTGGACGCTAGGCGGAGGGATGAGAATGATCGAGGGCTAAGTCCCATATGATCGCATGAGAAAATCTTGAACGGTAGAAGAAAATGCCCATCAGATAACAGATAGAACTGCCTGATCCAAAAAATATAAACTATTGTACAATGACTACGACCATCAGATTATTGATGCAGGCCTACCAAATATTGCCAATGTACGTTGGACAAACCAAATGACCCTAAAACCGCATAAATGCCATATGATCGCGTACGACATGTAAAACTTTGTACGGATTCATACGATGGTATTGATTCCATACAATCCTATGCAATTTTTACAGACCCAAAATTTTAATCCTAAAAAAATGCCTAAAATTTACCCTGAGCTAGATTTTGATGTTTGGATAGGTGTTCTTAGGTTTTTGACCCTTCTGAACACAATGACGAGGTTTGTTTTGCACCAGGAAGCATAGATCATAGCCTTATGGCACTCAAGGATATTCAGAAAGGAATAATACATGATATATACACAACCACTTGCCAGATAGAGACAAAGTGGGAAAGGAAAGCTTATGTCAAACACCATAAAGCTCTCAAGTACAATAAAGGAAATATTATCCTAAAAGGATTCTCCCTAATAAACTTATTGTAAGTGTAAATATAATTTTACACCAACTAGTTCCTAACTCGGTAAGATGGAGTGAAAAAACTCTGAAAAAAAGCAGGAAGGTGCGAATTCGCAGGAAGGCGCGAATTCGCAGGAAGATGCGACCCCCGGGGTATCGGCGTCTCCCCCGCAAAGCAAGGATGGTAACTCGGAAGAATGGATCTCCATTGAATTATTAGAGGGAAACAAAATTGATCAAGCAATGATGGAGGAATTGGCAATTATAGGCAGATTCATCGGTAAAAAGAATCCAAGGGAACAGATCAGAGGTTGGATTGCTAAGAACTGGAGCGCCTATAAGGTAATTAAATTTCTCCCAAAAGGTTTCTTCATAGTTTTGTTTGAATCAGAAGATGAAAGAGATAGAATTCTGGAAGGAGACAATGGTTTCTATGAGGAGCGCCATTATACCTTCAGAAGTGGCAACCAAACTTTAACCCAGTTGAAACGGTCCCATATGACAGCCCGATCTGGATCTGACTCTATAACATCCCAATAGAATATTTTTCTGATGAATGTCTGGAAAAGATTGGAAGGACACTGGGGACTCTAATGGAAATCGATGAAGAAATCCTAAATGGGGACTCTTACATTTACGCAAGAATGAAAATTGCGGCAATTAGGGTTTTGCCCAAGCAAGTAGAATTATATACAAATGGCAGGTTCTGGTTGCAAGAAGTGGAAATTGAAGAAAACAAGCTATATTGCATGAAATGTGGGCGCAGGAATCATGAGGAAAAGAATTGCCGGCTAAAAGTTAAACAAGCGAAGAAATGGGTTAAGAAAGCTTAGGAAAATATCCTTCCCCAAAAGGAGTCAAAATCAGAAGGAGCTAATTGGTAGAAGGTAGACTCGGCCCTAATACCGATTATGAGCACATAAAAGGAACATAATAAGAAGGACATTGCGGCACCCAATTCGGGCCCATTGCCTCCAGGGCAAGGCAACTCTTCTGGCAGGTTTCCCAGGCAGGAGATCGAGGAAGTACCCACGGACCCCCAAGTAGTGGAAGGCCCCTGCCGGCCCCTAGAGAATAATGAAGAAAATCTGGAAGGAAATTGGTCGGAAGGAGATTTCTTTGACACAGATGAACTTGGGGAAATTGGTATCCGTAACATCAGCCAATCTGCCCTAAATTTCCTGTCCAAGCCTCAAAAGGATAGGGGCAGGAAATCCAATAAGGAAAGAAGGGAAAGAGATGCTAACGAAATGGGCTTGAAGAATATCAAAGATATCTTTATCAACTCCAAGGGAGCAAAGGCCTCCCTTGGAGGAAAATGAAGATCTCTACATGGAATGTCAGGGACCTAAAGGCCCCTGACAAGCGACGCTTAATCAAGCGTCAATTGGATTCGATTGATTGTGACATTGTATTGCTACAAGAAACCAAACTAAGTAGTGTAGAAGGCTTGAAATTCACTAAATATTGTAAGCATTGGGGTGGCTGGTTCCAAGATTCAGCGAGCGCAGCAAGGGGTCTGGGTAGCCTCTGGAAAGTGAACAAGATTGAAGTAGGAATAGTAGAATCAAGGATGAACTGGGTTCTGTGTGAAGTCAAAAATCTATTATTAGATACAGTATTCTTTCTCATTAATGTTTATGGTCCAATAAAGACAGAAGAAAAGGTGGCGGTCTGGAAAGAAATAGCTGATCTAAAACAAAGGCTGGATTTCAACAAGTTAATTATGGGAGGAGATTTTAATGCCATCCTGGACTTGAAAGAAAAAAGCGGTGGATTGAGAACTGTCAGTAGAACCATGGAAGATTTCAAGAACTTTGTTGATAGTACAGAGCTAGTAGATTGTGAACTAAGGAATGGCATGTTCACCTAGACGAACAGAAGGAAAGGCTACACTAATATTGCTAAAAGGCTTGATAGATTCTTTGTGGGCTTAGATTGGCTGGCAGGCAAGTTCATTTATTCTTCAAGAATTCTTCCTTTGACTGCCTCGGATCACTTCCCCATCCTGCTAGAAGTCAGTTTAAATGAGAAACCCATAAGGAGTTATTTTAAATTCGAGAACATGTGGTGGAGAGATTCGAATCTGCCCTATTTGCTAGAAGAATGGCCGCATCAAAGCGTAGAAGAAAGAGGAACAGTTAGTTACAGATTTATGAAAAGACTGAGTTTTTTAAAATCGAAGCTGAGAATTTGGAATAAAGTAAGCTTTAAAAATATCTTTATTGAGAAGGAAAGGCTGGAAGCAGAGTTGGGAGAACTCAATGAAAAGGTAATAAATTTCAGAATGTTCAAAGATGATTATGAAAAAGAGAAGTCACTAAAGGAAGAATTGTCAGAGATACTAGCAAGAGAAGAAATATTCTGGAAGGATAAAGCTAGAGATATTTGGTTAAAGGAAGGGGACAATAACACCAAATTTTTTCATGCTTTAGCTAAGGGCAAGAGAGATTGGAACCAGATTTTGGCAATTACCAACGCTAGTGGCTCGGTGTTAACGGGCAGAGAAGCCATTGAGGATGAAGTTGTTCTCCACTTCAAGAATCTGTTAGGAAGCAAGCAAGGTGAAGTAAATCTAGAGTCCAAACTTCTCAATTATGTTCCATCAAAAATTAGTGAGGAAGACAATAAAATGCTGCTCGAACCATTTTCAAAAGAAGAAGTAAAACAAGCTGCATGGATGCTGGGGTTAGAAAAATCCCCAGGGCCTGATGGATTTACTGCTAAATTCTACCAGAAATGCTGGAGCTTTATGGGGCAGGATATCTGGGAGGTGGTGGAGGACTTCAAAAAAAAGAAGAAGTTTGTAAGAAGCCTAAATAGCACGGTAATAGTGTTAATCCCTAAAAAATCAGCCAATAACTCCTTTGCAGACTACAGGCTGATTGCATTATGCAATGTGATTTACAAGATTATATCAAAGGCAATGGCTAATAGATTGAAGTTAGTACTGGAGAAGATAATATCTACGGAGCAAAATGGATTTGTCCCTGGAAGAGAGATCATAGAAAGTATCATAGTCACTTCTGAGGCTATTCATTCAATGGTGTCAAGCAAAGTCAAAGGGATGTTAATTAAGCTAGATGTATCAAAAGCATATGACCAGGTGTGATGGAGCTTTCTCTCAGATGTATTAAGAAGATTTGGGTTCAGCCAAGACTGGGTCGACCTAATTAACGTTTGTGTTTCTTCCCCGAGCTTCTCAATATCAGTTAACGTCTCGCTGTGTGGGTTCTTCAAGGCAACGAACGGGCTCCACCAAGGAGACCCACTCTCCCCATTTTTGTTTGTTATCATGGCTGACACGATGAGTAGATACATCAGGTTTCTAAGGGAAACAAGAGTTTGGAAGGGGATCTCGATAGATGAAGGGATGCATCCAATTTCGCATAGCCAATTCGCAGATGACACAGCGCTCTTTGGGGCTGCTTCGATGGAGGAAGCAGAGACCATTAAGAAGGCTTTGGATAGGTACTCCTTAAATTCTGGTCAGATGTTCAATTTAGACAAATCAGCCATTTTCTTTTTCAACACTAAAAAGGCCATACAAAGAAAGATTTCAAAACTATTAGGAATTTCGATTGGGCAGCTCCCATCAAAGTACTTGGGAGTACCACTCTTTTCAGGCCATTGCAAATCCAACCTATGGGAAGAGGTCCTGAGTAACATGAACAAAAAAATGGAGTAGTGGAAGAACAAATGGTTGTCCTTAGCCGGAAGGATACAGATGATCAAATCCGTCCTGTCAGCTGTCCCAGTCTATGTCATGTCCTGCTTTAAGATGACCCCCAAAGTTATTGCGGATATGGAAAGTCGTTTGAAAAAATTCATTTGGGAAGGATCTAAGGATGATAGGATAATTCCTCTAGTAAGTTGGGACACAGTATGTCAATCAAAATCTAATGGAGGATCAGGCATAAGGAAAATGCTCCCCAGAATCTTGTCTTGGGAGCCAAATTGGTTTGGAATTTATATAGGCACCTTGAAAAGTTGTGGTGTAAGGTTCTTCAAGCTAAGTACTTAGACTGTGATGATTCAAGCAGAATACTGACTGCAACAAATTCTGTTGGTGGGTCCCCGATCTGGAAATTCCTTTGGGAGTCTAGAAGTATTATCACATATCACTTGACTTGGAAAGTTGGGAACGGGTCGAAAGTAAGATTTTGGAGTGACTCGTGGAATGGGGAGGAATCCCTACAAAAAGTACTGGGAGCGCCAGATTGGATCAATGAGGTGGAACTTGAGATGGGCTGCTGCCTGGCAAGTTATGTTAAACGCAGTTGGGGGGAGGTAGGCACAAAATTTGATTGGATCTCTATAGAATCTTCTGCAATTCTGAACTATGACAAGGAGAGAATCCATAGTATCCTAAATCAGAGAAAGATTGTTCTCTCAGACAAGGAGGATGAGGTTGTTTGGAGTGGTTCAAAATCTGGAGAATACTCAGTCAAATTTGGATACCAGGTCCAGTTTGCATGTCAGGAAGTAAAGGAGTGGCCTAGGAAGCTCTGCTGGGATAATAGTGTGCTGCCCAAGGCGGGTGCGTTTCTCTGGATAGTCTTGCATAAAAGAATCCTCACTGGAGATAGGCTAAAAAGATTAGGATTTTCAGGACCCAGTAGATGCCCACTTTGTGAAAAAGATGAGGAATCCGTGGACTAGCTTCTCTTAAATTGTCCGGTGGCCTCAAGCTGCTGGGATTGGTTGCAAGAATCATTGGAGTGGCAATCAACTAGACAATATGATATTAGAGACTTCCTTTCAAGTTGGCCTTACTTGGGCTCAAAGGCCACGTGGGGTCAGCTTGGATGGTGGCACCCTCAATACTATGTTGGCAGTTGTGGAAAGAGTGCAACCAAAGAATCTTCAACAACAAATCACGCAGGATAGAAGAGGTGATTGATAAAATCAAATATGGGATTTGCGGGGTGGTGAACGCCAAAGGCTTAAACAAAAAGAATAAATCTTTTACACAGTGGGATGAAAGGCTAAAAATGAAATGGCCTGATCTGCAAATCCCTCTTGGCAATTCCTCCTCAGATAAGAAAAAAAGAAAAGATAGCAAGTGGGCGAAACCTCCTCACGGCCGTTTGAAAGTAAACTTTGATGGCTCAGCGAAAGGCAACCCAGGTAGAGCTGGTGGTGGAGTAGTAGTAAGAGATGAATATGGCAGTTGTGTTGCGGCCCTATCATGCAACTTTGGAATTGCCACAAACAAGGAAGCTGAATTTGAAGCATGCTTCATGGGCCTGGCACTTTGCGACAAATTAAAAATCAGACAGGTTGATATTGAGGGAGACTCGCTAATTTGCATAAATGCAATTAAACAGAAGAAGGTAATTAATTGGAAGTTAAAATCCAGGTTGGAAAATATCCTTAGTGAGATAGATAAGCTTAAGTCCTTCACAATTATGCATGTCTATAGAGAAGCAAACGGGGTGGCGGATTGGCTAGCCAACCTTGGTGGCTCCCAAGAAAGTTTATGCCGGTCACATGATATTTCTTCCCTGGATCAGCAGATTCTAGAATTGATCGATCGGGACAAAGCCTTAAAAAAAAGGTTCGTGAACCTGAGTATAGTCAGTAGGCGTTGGATTCGGCCAGAGATTCTATCCAAAGTTGGTAGTCCTTTGATTCGCCCCTCTGGTTGGACAACTTGTAAGAACTGGGCGCGTAAGCCTGGGTGGTACTCCCAGTCCTATGGCGCCCTACATTAGGTCAAACCCGGTCGGTGGGCTTTGATTTTCTAGATTCGGACTGTGTTCCTCACTTATGTTGCGACCTACCAAAAACTTTCGAAGGCATTGATTGGTAGAGATAATGCTATTTATTAAGATTGGCTGACGGCTCAGGTCCATAACAGGAAGAATAAAGAGGAATTTGCAGAACTCAATGGCGGGCAGGAAACATTTTGGAGTGAAATGTAGCTGTCTGGAGGAGTCACGGGAGGATCAAGTGGCTCGGCTCTTGAAAAGTGAGGAGCCAGAACTTAGGAAAGCCTTCCTGGTGGTGGCGGGAGTGGACCTCGCGCAGGGAAGCCACAATCACGACAGAGTCTTACTGGAGCGTTTCCATGTAAATGTGGCTCAAGCCACAGGCAACTTGCCTGAGCTTCAAGATTCATCAGTCACTTGATTAAGGATGACCTTAGAGATGCGATTATCATGGCTGGGAAGAACGTAAAGACTAACCCTCAGAAAGGTGCTATTGGAGGAGTTTCCGACGCGGAGGCTGTAAGGAAAAAACAAAAGGTGGCAGAAGGCTTACAGCTGTTCAGGGAAGGCCTGGAACTCATTGATATGTCAGCATTTGCCAATTTGTAAGCCTATATGGCGATTTACTGTCTGCTCCACAACTTGAGCGTGCAAACGATTTGGCAGATGGGATCAATACCATCTCCAACTCGATGTAAATTTGGTTTGAAATCTATAATATAAGGGATCTACCCCCTCTGGTAGAACTTACCTTACAAAAAAAAAAAAAAATTTACACGAACAAATTTTTTATTGAAATAAGAATATCTAAGTGGAGTGCAATGCATTTTTTTGATATTTTTCTAACAATGTTATTTTTCCTAGTGTAGTGTCTTGAATAGAGGTCATTATTTTTTGTAGTGGACTTATATTCATTATAAAATAAAAATAAAAAAACTAAAGAAAATATAATACATATTATAATTTTTAGAAAACTAATGCTAAGGGCTACATATTTATAAAATGACATTTCCAAATGACTTCATTTGATCCTCCAAAAAGTGAAGCAAATTTATTTTTTTGTCCACATTTTGATAGGTGTGGAGGAGACTCTTTTAAGGGTTTGATTTAAGCCTAGAGGGTTCTATCCAAGGAGGTTTGATTTAGGGGAGTTTGATCTAACCCCATTCAATCTAACCCTCTTAAATGGAACTCCTTTAGGCTTAAATCATTAATTTTTTTTAAAAAAATGAAAAAATAGGATGTCTCATAAGTGGGACACACTATTGTGTGATTAGCCGATAGGCCCTTCAATTGGTTTCATTGAGTTTATTTGAATAGCAGATCTTAGAATTTGATATGGAACTAGGAAGGATTATATGCATGATATAAGAAACTTACTAGTTACAAGGAAGGTTATATTGATGCTTAATCTATGTTTAGTATTAAGTCTTGGTGTCGTTAAGGGCCTTGTGGTCAAGTAATTGTGAAATAAAATAAGTTGATAATGTGATGAGTGTAGGGAAGTGATTGTTGTGACACCCTTAAGAATGTCATCATAAATATTAAGAAACACCAAAATGAATTCATTAGGGTAGAAAAATAATAAAATTCACTTCAGGTTTCAACATAAGGTTTAAATGCCGATGATGGCATGGTTCGGTGGTTAAGTCGCTCAGGATGTAGTGGCGGCCACCAGAGTTCAAACCCCCGCTGGGCCAATGAGCTTGCAAGGCTTTACGCCTTCGCTAGGCCAATGAGCTCGCGTGTTTGAAGTGTTCTTCCTAGGGGATGAGGTCCCCCAGTTGTGGCCTCACCGGTTCATTGCTCCGGGCAAAAGCATTCGCGTGGAGCCGAAGGGCATGTTGCACCAGTGTCGCTGGTCACGTTAAAAATTTTACCAGGCACATTTAAAAAAAAAAAAAAAAAACAAAAAAAACATAAGGTTTAAATAAATATATAATTGGGGTGGTTTAAATTTTTATTAAAAATTCTTGTATGCTATAGTCACATTTAAAACAAATAAGGAGACAATAGAAAGTGAGTTAGAAATTTGATTTTCTTCTCTAGGGATTAGTTGTAAGAATAAAATGTTAAAATTCCCCTCTAATCTATAAGAAACAACTCTTAAACTAATAGAAAAAGCATAGTCTATGGTAGATTTGTGAGTGTAAACTGTTATAACCAATCAAAATCAATATACTTAGATAACATAAAATTTGAAGAGCACTAACATTTAATGTCAATGGTGAGGGTTCCTTTGACATATAAAAACTTGTTTTGCTTCGTGCTAATGTTCTTCTTATGTATGTCCCCGTTGAGTGATGGTAAGATAAATAAAATGACTCACCAATTGATGATACATTGATTTAATGACATGTGGCAAAAATTATAAGTTGGGATTTTTATCCCAACTTCCATAGGTGTAGATGTTGGATTATAGTGCATCATCATGAACTTTTCAAAAATTCTTTGTCATACTTAGTTTGTGATACAAAAATTACACGTCCAAGTTGCCAAAATTCTACACTTAAACAATAATGTAGGAGGTCAAGATCCATTATGGCAAAAGTACGACAAATATGAGTTTCACCTATTGAATAATATCGACCTTACTCCTATTGATGACAAAATAATCAACCTAGACAATTGGAATGACTATGTCATCACACATAAATTTTGATGTAGAGATTGCAACCATAATACCTTATTTGGAATTCTAAATATCTAAGATGTTGATTAGTTTTAAAATACTAGGCTCTAGGAGCTTGGTTAAGTCCATATAAGGACGTAACCAACTTGTAAACCAAATTTTTTTGCCAAGAACTTGGAATCCTTACGATTGAACAATGTAGACCTCCTCTACCAAGTCTCTATTCATAAAATATTTTTAACATTTATTTGATGTTCTCTCCATCCAAATTGAGTAGTAATTGAGGCAACAAGAAAAAATGTTACCATCTATGTAGTGGGGGCGATTATTTCTTCATTGTCTACCTCTTCCTTTGTACATATCCTTTAGTGACAAGTCAGCCTTTGTAGTTTTCCAAAGAACCATTTGATTTACATTTGACCTTTTAAACTCATTTACAACTAATGGACTTCTTCCCTTGGGGTAATTCAAACAACACCCAAGTCTTATTTTGCATTAAGAACTCAAATTGAACCTTCATAGTAGCTTCCAATTTAAGACTTTTTTGTCCTTGTCATATGTGTTGGGTTCAAATACCTATGAAACAACAAAAGTAAAAGAAAAAATTACTTGTTCACCACATTTCTCAAGTTTTCTCTCCAATCGTGTAGTCCAACCTTCCATTGTTTGTGGTAATTCATCCTACAAAACATCTTTCATCATGGTTTAATAGCATGTTGGACTACATTGTTGATTGCCATTTAAATTCTTGTTATCACCTTGTTCTTCATTAGATCCTCCTTGGAGCTTGATCTTTATGATAATCTTTGTTCTAAACCTTGTTCGATTTCCACATGAGAACTTGTTCCAAAATTATTAGTAGTAGTTTCCCATACAATATTAGCTCTTGATTTACCATCATCCAATAAGAGAGATATTCTCATCTACAACATCTCTACTAACAACAATTTTGTTTGTAGAAACATCAAATAACCTAAATGCTTTTGAATTGCTCACTATAGCGAACAAACATATATAGTTTTCTTCTTGCGTAATGTACTTTACTTTTATGTAGAAATCAATGCAAAAGAAATACAATTGAAAAAATGAAAGTCACTTGCTAATGGTCTCCTACCCAACCATGCTTCATTGGAATTGATGTTCTACAATGCTTTACAAGGATGTTGGTTAAGAATGTAAACCACTATATTCATAGTTTTTGTCAAATACCAATATGACACATTTCGACTATGCACCATGCACTTCACTATATTTGTAACCATTCTATTCTTCCATTACTTGACTACATTTTGTTGTTGTGTGTACAAAGTAGCATGCTATTTGTGAAACCATTATTAGTGCAAAGTTCCTTAAATTGTTTGGAAGCAAACTTACCTCCATTATTAGACTTGAGAGTCTTGCTCGATCCACTTGATCTTCCACTAAATATTTGAATTCTACAAAGTAAGAGAAGTCCTTTGACTTGAATTTTAGGAAATATACCCACCTTTGGATAGAAATTTCATCAAATCAGAACAAGAAACACTTTTCTACTTACATAGTGAGTGTCTTCATTGGCCCATTCAAATCAACAAGATCCAAGACTCCTTTCACATGCCATTTTTTGTCATTATCAAAAGAGTGTTGACTCTTGCCCATTTAACATCCCGCACACACATCTTGACTTTCTTAAATAGACAAAAAACCATCATCCATGTTAGTCTTATGAAGTATAGACAAATGTTGATAATTTAAGTGTTTGTACCCCTTATGCCAAAGTACATTGTTATTCTCCACCACTATTAGTGCATGATAAATTCTTATTTTGTAATCAACAAGTTTATAAAAACCATTTTGAACTACACGAATTGCAATCAAATTGTTATTATTGAGAGCTATGGTCATACATTTGTTGCCTTAAAAATTCACTAAAAGACTAGGATTCTTTGTTATGTCACTAATAGACAAGATTTTTGTTCATGTAAGGAACATAATAATTTTTTGAAAGTGTAACTCATAGTATTGTTCAGTGTGAGATGAACATCACCATGTTCTTCAACATACTAAGTCCAGTCACCATCTAATGAAACATATCCACTTTTACTCTTATCTTTAATAGAAAATACATACTATTCTGCAACATGTATAATAGTGTCTAAATGCACCTTAATCAAAATACCAAGTTGTGGGCTCAACTAATTGATCCTATGATGCAACAAATGCAAATCTTTTTGTCTCTTCTTTCTCATCAACACTTTTGACAACATTATCTTGGTTGGATTTCCATTGGCATGCCATTCCACTCTTTTTGGTTAATTTCTCTTAAAATGTCAAGGCTCATGTTTGATCTCTTGGATGTATCAACACCTTTGAATGAGTTACTTTCTAAACTATTGGTGTTGTGTCTGCCTTTGCCCTTGATTTGTGCACCAAATTCACTCTTTGTAGTGTCGGAAGTTGATGCTTCCAACTAATCCCTTATTTATTCCTTCTGTAAGAGAACTGTTGATAACTTATCAAATTTGGGTGCTTACGTTTCCATAATCAGATGTAGGAATTAAAAAAATGAGTCATATGATGATGGCAAGTTTCATAAGAGCAAAGCTACCATATACTACTTGCTTCTCATAGACAAATGATCACTAATATCCTTTAGTCACAACAAGTATTTATATATTGACCCTCCTTCCTATACCTTAGATGAAACCAAGAGTTTCTTTAGATATAAGGCTTCTCCAACTTATGATGTCTAGTAATTTTTCTTAAGTTTTTCTTATAGAGTTGGTCTCCATGTAGCACTTTGGACCTCCAATATTAATCCATATGCTACTGACAAATTTAGAAGCATTGAATCTTATTTGTCTTCTACCAAAATCCTTGAGGTTATCAACCAATCTTGTTTCTTTGTTTAGTATAATTTAGTTAAGGTATCTATACTAAAAAATAGTGAATATTTTGTGATTCCATAAGTGATAAATTTTTCCATTTAATTTTTGAGACTTAAAAAAAGTAAATGTTATAGTATACTAGCCATATTTAACCATAAAAGTAGACTACCTTGTTTACAAGCAAAAAATAAAAAATCTCCCAATTAACAATGCAAACCAAAGTTTACCCTACTAATCTCTCTTAGCATATTAATGTAGGAAATCTAAAAAAATTTCACTAAAAATCTATCATCCAATAAAAATATTTGGATATGGAGAAATATTTTGTTAGTTTCAAAGTTTAAACTCCATTAAAATTTGAACTCTAAAACTTTAAAAATATTTAAACTTTAGATTTTTATAAACTATAATTAAAACTTTATAATGCCTTAAATAATGTACTGTTGCACTGATCTAGTGAATTATGTATAACTATGCGTTTTATCATCACTACCCCACACAACTAATCATAATTGTTGCACATAAATTTTATTCACATGCACAACCATTTGCACCTATGTTGTGCTAAAACGTCCATGTCTCACAATCGAGTGAACCAACATTATTAACAATCTCAAAATCCATGTCAAACAACAAAAACAAAATGCCTCTATTCATGTGGCTTTATTTCAATCTACTTTTGACCCCTTCATGTTTCTTACAACCACATGTTATAGAGTACCATTGCGAAGGTCTTCTCTTCATATTTTTAGTATAAAAATTGCACTACAAATGAAGTTCTCAATTAAATGACATGTCCAAAACACACACATTTACCTGGATTTTTTAATAGCATGAATTATTTTTTTAGAAAATAAAAATTTCCAAGCCTTGATAGATTGACAAATGACTTTAACTTGTATCCTCCTTCACTTTAGACCAACATGACTCTGATAATGGCTTTGATACTGTACACCCAAAATCATGACTCCGGTTGCATGGGACTGTCGGGTCAGATTTCAGCACACACATCGACCCTTCCCTCCTTGCCATGGGGTGATCTGCCATGCCACTCTCACTCTCGTGGAATTAGCCAGTTGAGAGGAGGTGAGACACGCCGGGGGTCTAGCTCATTGGAGAGCTGGACTTCGCAGAGAGGGGTTGACAAGTTCTGTAGCCTTTGTTGTTGTGTGCTAAGTTGAATGTCTCATTTGATGGTAATTATTGTAGAGATAACCCTATGACTTGAAGGGTCACTAGTTTCTCTTCTCTTGTTGGGGTTTCTTCTATTCCACCTTTGTGTGGGTAAGCAGTTTCTTTCATGTCCTTTTGTCTTTCAATTCATTGAATTAGTTCTTGTTGTATTTGAAGTTGTCTTTGTTCTTCTATTAATAAGAGGACAAATGGATCTTGTTGTAGTAAAGTAAATATCTCTTACTGTTGTTGTGGATTGATTTCCTCAATCTCGTTGAGGATAGCCCTTACCCACTCACCTCTCACTCCCAGGCACATTTGTGAGCCAATATAGAGATAAATGTGTAATGACCAACCTTAACCAGACTTAGGGTTTTGACCTAGGGTTTAGTTGACCTAGGGTTTAGTTATGCTTTGACTTGTGTTTACCTTGTGATGTGATCAAGGGTTTGACTGAATCATTTAACCGTGGTTTACCTCGTAATCGTATCGAGGGTTTGCAAGTTATCTATCTTTTATAGGGTTTCTATATGCATGCAAAGCTAAATGATACGTAAACTTGTTTTTGTGCTTTTTTAGTATTTTATACAAATAAAGATGCTTTTTCCATTCTAATAATTGCAATATGAAATGCACAAGCTAATATGACTTTTCCTAATGCAATTTTAATCTATGTTTTTTGGTTTTTTGGTTGTTTTGAAATAATCTAATCTAAGAAGGGAAATTGCTTCTACAAATAGTCTAGATCTAGGAATTTGGAAACAATTATTCTAACATGCAAAATCTAATCTATCAAGGAAAAAGCAAAGATTTACTATTCCCAAGAGAAATTTTGATTTTTTAATTACTATCAATTGAATAAAGCAATAAAGGAACCTGAAAGAATGAAGATTTGTCTAACTCCACTACCCTCAGAAATCCTTGATGTTGGCAACCTCAAATCCTCTTGAAGCAGCAGGAAGACCTCTTGACAACAAGATGACACAAAGAAGCAAAAAGAAGCTTGAAAGAGCTCAATGTGAGCTTTGGATGAGCACAATGGTGTTGATTGAAGCAGTGTAACAATGCTTGGTTGAAGAATGAATAAAATAAAAGGCACATTTGTCCTTTGAGAGCATTAGAATGGTGATTTGGAGAGCAAAAACTGGCAAGAGTTGTGTGCACAATGAATTTGCCTCCCTTTGTGCTTGAGAGAGGGGGTATTTATAGGTTGGAAGAAAGAAATTGATTGAGAAGTTAACTCAATTGATTGATGAGTTAACAAGTATTGATTAAAGAGAATTAGATTGATTACCGAGTGAACTCAACTAAGGAGTGATAAATCAATAATAGCTTATCATTGAAGAAGAATTAGAGTTGGAAGGATGCATGAGATTGATTGAGTTGTTAATTTTAGATCAAATGGAGTTAATTATGCATGTGTGGGTGCATGAAATAGTCAACTCCATATTAGGCATAAAAAATCATGTGAAAATGAAGCTTTTTTGAGTGAAAAATTTGAGTTTTTCCGCAGCTAGAAATGCAATAGGGTCACCCTTTTTCCCAGTAGGGCCGCCTGGGGGAGATCTGAGAAAAAAGGGTTTTTGGATGAACTGCATGATGGGAAATGATAGAAGAGAGAAAAATGAGGTGTTCTGCCTCTGGAAACAGGTCAATCATGTGCAAGAATCCAAATCTCCACTTGCACCGCAGGATCTCCTAGGGGAGATCTGGAAATAATAGGGAGAGATTTGGATTGGTTGAATGAAACTAAAAACTCAAAGTTGGAGATGGAAAGGGGGGACCTCTAGAAGGCTAGGGGGTGCAGAGGATGAAAACATAGAGGAAAGGTGAAAACTCACCTACAAGATGCTCACAAGGCTTAGGAACAGGGTCGAGAGCTCATAAAACACAAATCAACAAGTGTCGCAAAAGTGTCAAAAAAGTGTTGACGACAAAGAGGGAAAACCACAAAGAGGAAACAACACAAGACAAGAAAGAAGACACATCATCAAGAGGTTTGCTGCTTAGAGGACATTATTTCATGCTTACATGTACGTGATAAGGATTAAAATCATCATAGGGGTCCTCATGGGGGTTGTGCATGATTTTTGTGCTTACATATTTGCCCCCTTGGGGATGGTAGGCTACATGAAAGGTAGGTACCGTTCCCGAACTAGGCCTTACCTGTTGTTGATTTTCCCACAATTGTACTTGCAGTAACTAGTATTAGTCTGGCATTTAAATGCATCAAAATGAATAATGAAGATTGAAATGACGAACTTACCATAGATCGTTCTATTGGTGTGAACATGGTTATTACCTATCCAATTTAACCTTTGTTGTGTGGATAATTCATATTATTCAACTATTTATTAGTTAAATAATACTCACACACATGTTCACATCTTAAGTTGACTTAGGAAGCATTCTAGTTGTCTTCTAGATGTTTCTAGTTTGTCTAGTTGTTGATAGTTGTAGTTGATAGTTGTCATCTTATCCTATAGTTGTCACATGACATAGGATTAAGACACTTGTCACATGACTACATCATCTTGTATTTCACCTTGGTCTTTATAACTAAGGCCTCATTGTACATTGTGTAATCCAGTATTGTTGTATCATGGCAATATAGCATTCTTTTTTCTTGTCTCTCTTTTGTGGAAGGTTATTGGGTTTTACAGATTTGATCTTGGTGGTTGATTGCTCCAACATGGTATTAGAGCTTTGATCCTGCAAGCCCCTTCTCATTTTTTTGTTGAGAGATTTTACTGTCAACTTTTTGCTGATGCATCTTGGCTCAAAACAAAGTTCACCATTGAGTTCAGATCACCCAAATCAGTAAGGATCGACTATCCAAAACTTGATTTTGGACATTAGTAATTTTTTGACTTTTTTTGGGCTTTTATATGCATTTTGTAGAGATTTTTTGTCCAAAAGGCAAATTTTTTTAGCAAAGGGCCATTCAGCCCCCTGCATTTTCTACATCATTTACTGTGAAACAATCAGATTCACATATCAGATTCAACTTTTTTTTGTTAGTTTGGGGGATATTTGGTTCAAATCTGGCCTTTGCAGATCAATTTTTGTCATCCTAGGTCAATATATTTTGTGTGAAGATTTTGTTTGGCTATTTGGACCTAATTGGGGGTCACATCTAGTTTTTGGATCTCTATTTTTTGGCTCGATCCAACCCTCATCTAGCCTCAGACTTCTGTATTCGGCCTCTTTTGGATCCGCATCTAGGCTGCATGCTCTTTGCTTTGTCAACCCATCTGAGTCTTCTAATCGATCATTTTTGTGACCTGGGCACACTTGCATGCCTCATAGTCCCTATTTTTTTTAGGTTGGGTGCTTGGCTTAGAGGACATCCAGATTAGTATCTCAGGCATGCCTGCAAAGAGTCTTTGGAACCCTTGACTCATTTGATAGACACGACACAGTTTTGTGATCTCAGACATTTTTACATTGGCATACGTAGTTTTGAAGATCTAGATCTCTGATCTGATAGGCCACATCGACACCAAATGTGCAAATGGGAAATCTACAGGCCGCATAGACCTAGATCTGGACTGGTGTGTGCCTACCCACCTTTGTTTAAGCTCAAACATATTTTGTTTTGTTCCAAATCTCCACTTACAGTTCACTTTATCTGTTGCCGAGACGCCTTCATCCTATGTTTTGGTGGAAGTCGATGCCAAAGATCGGTCAGACAGTGGCTATCGATAGATTGGAGTAGTTTGACTCTAAGATGCGGGTTGGCCGGTCCTTAGCACTTCACAACACATATGTATAATCATTTAGATCAGACTTGTTTGATCTGCCTTTGTTGTTAGAATTTCTTTGGTGGGTGATCGGCCTCATCTGCTCTTGCAATCAATTCACAGGTTTTAAAGATCTTTCTCCACCTTCATCTGCAAATCGGCCACGTTTTTGGTGTCTTTGTTTGAGACTAAGTTTTTTTAAGATCTTCTGGTGATCCGATCGGTTGGGGGTTTGATTCTCTTTTAAACTCAACTTCCAGTGTCCACATCGGCTCAAGGGTATCTAGTGTCTGAGTCCATTTCACTAGATCCACAACGATTCCTTGGAGACCCAGTCCGCTCCTTTCGGTTCGCTCTTTGCTAGATTCTGAGCATTCACAAAGAGCAGTAAGAAACCTGTGGAGTTGTTGAAGATTTTCTATACCAACAGCGTTTGCATAGGCAGTTTCCTCTTCCAGTGGCAGTTAGTACGATCTGAATCATTTTATTGTGCAGATCCTCTAGTCACTATTAACTAATTTTGGTTGCAATTATTAGAAGTTGCATCGGCAGTCACTGACTTTAGTTGTTGTTTGTTCTTTGGTGACCATCCACCTCAATAGCCCATAACTTGCCCTGGATCCCATCATTGTTTATCGTAGAGGAGATTTGGAGACTTGGCCTCAAGACTTGTAGACACCTTGTCCACCTTCCTGTCTGCCTGGGTAGTCTTCCCTGGAACATGACAGTCAGTTCTTAAATTAGGATAAACAGTCCATATTTTTTGCAAAGTGCTAAAGGAGGGGGGCATTTTCATTTTGTCATATCTTGCAAACCAAGAGGTGGATTTTCACATTCTTATAGTCACCGGAAAGGTGGTTCAATGAACTTTGCTGTGGACTAGGTGATTTTTTCAGTTTTTTGCCAGTTTTTTCAGCTTGAAGGTACAATTTGTGTTTTTCTTGCAACTAACATAACTTTTGCATACGACATCGAAATCTGGTGAATTTTTTTGGAAGTTGCTCAGAAAATCGCAAGGAATCTGATTGTAACCTCTGATTTTTCCCTTGACAAGTTTTTTTTCAAAAATTGTAAAAATCACCATGTCTTATAAATGGTTGATTTAAGCTCATCGATTGTACAAATTCATTCATTGTACTTTGCTAGGAGGTTACAATTACATAGTTAATACATTTTGGGGGGGGTGAAAAGGCACAATTTAAGTGCCCTTATGTCTTTGGTTCTTGGTGTTTTTTCTACTACACATGGCGGAAAGTGTCTATAAAACCACTCACTCCACATAATTACCACACATGGAAGTTAAAAATGAAACAACTGCTGCAATGTAAGGGACTTTGGCAAATGCTAGAGGATAATCCACCTGGTTTCACTAAGGAGTTTGAAAGATTTTGTTATAAGAAGAAATTAGATGAAGCTATGGGAATCATAGGATTGCATGTATCAAACAACTTGTTTCATATTGCGGATTGTAAAACACCTAAGCAAATTTGGGATAAACTTGAAGAATTGTATGGTACCATCAATGAATTCTAAATCTTGCAACTAGATGCAGAATTGACATCACTCTCTCTAGATAGTTTTCCTACTATCCAAGATTTTCTAGAGAAATTCAAGATGCTCTTGTCACAATTGAAGGGATGTGGGCATGATAAAACTAAAAAAGAATGTATCTTCTTGATTTTGTTGAAGCTGAAGGGCCCATTTTGGGTGTTTTCATCTACCTTCTATTCTACTATGGATGCCTTTGGGAAAGACTTTAAGATGCCTAGCTTTGAGCTATTTTTTGAGCATCTTACTAAGGAGCAAACCAAGTTACTTCAAATGGATTCACT
Source organism: Cunninghamia lanceolata (assembly GCA_027924645.1). Taxonomy (NCBI): domain Eukaryota; kingdom Viridiplantae; phylum Streptophyta; class Pinopsida; order Cupressales; family Cupressaceae; genus Cunninghamia; species Cunninghamia lanceolata. The sequence continues at coordinate 778,994 of BSBN01001549.1, read as the reverse complement.
TCCTAGTTCTAAGAGTCAAGCCTTGATGGCTGCATCCTGCAAGGGCAAAGGTAATAATAAGAAGAAGCCCAAGATAGAATCTTCTTCAGGTAGTGAGTCTCCCTTCAAACCAAAATTGAAGAATGATCAGAAGCCCACTCCTCCACCTAATTCTTCCAATTCTGGTGAGTCTTCATCCAAGACAAAGAAGACGAAAGGTGGCACTTGTTCTTTTTATGGCGTAACAGGTCATGATGAGTCTCATTGTTTTAAGAGGTTAGGGGCTTTTGAGGAAGCTATGAAGAAGCACAAGATTTCTATCCCCAAGCCCTCCTCTACAGGAAAAGGACATGCTCTTTCGACACATGGTTTTCTTGCATCTTCAGATAGCTAGATACTTGATTCAGGTGCTTCACATCATATGACCAATTCACTTGATGTACTTGAGACTCTTTCTGATACTAGTGCTTCTCAGATTGCAGTGGGGAACTCTTCACAGATTTTAGTCATGGGGACATGCACCGTTTAGTTGCAAGATGGTTGCATTGAGGATGTTCTTTTTGTTCCTAAGATTTCTGCAAATCTTCTATCCATATATCAGATTTGTCATTCTGGGGATAGGAAGAAAGTTGAGTTTACTCCTCACAATGTAGTTATTAGACAGCTATAGGATCCTGAGACAGTAGTTGCTACAGGGGCTGTGGATCATGCATCTCGAGTATACAGATTTGATGGATTTAAGTCTTCATCAGGATCATCTCTTATAGCACATGTCGATGCCTTGAGGAAGCTTTGGCATGAGAGGTTTGGACATCTGAATTACAATTATCTTCAGCAGATGAGCACAAAGAAGTTGGTTGTTGGTCTACCTAGGATTTCTTGTCGAGAGGGAGTTTGTCCAGGGTGTGTACTTCGCAAACATCATCAATATCCCTTTCCTAAGGGTCAGGCTACTTGAGCTTCGGCACCCTTGGAGCTGGTTCATAGTGATCTCATGTCTTTCCCAACTCCTTCATTTTCAAGGGCCAAGTATGTGCTCACTTTCATTGAGTATTTCTCATGACGCACATGAGTTTACTTTCTTAAGTACAAAAGTGATGTTTTTGACACATTCAAGACATATAAGGCATTTGTGGAGAAGCAGTCAGGTCTTTCTCTTCGACAGATACACACAAATAATGGGGGGGAATATGTGAACCAGGCTTTTCAGGATTTCTGTAGTGAGCATGGAATTCAACATCAGTTTTTAGTTCCTTACACTCCTCAGTAGAATGGTATGGCCGAGAGAAAGAATAGGACTTTAAGGGAGATGGCAAATTGCATGATTCTGTCTAGGTCTATGGATCCCACTTTTTGGGCTGAAGCAGTCAATTGTGCTAACTATATTTAGAATTGTATGCCTCACAAGGCATTACAACATATAACTCCTGAAGAGGCTTGGTCCCATGTCAAACCTAATGTATCCTTCTTCAGAGTATTCGGTAGTGAGGCTTGGGCATTCATTCTGAATGGTCGGTGTAAGGCTATGGAGAAGAAGAGTCAACCTTTGATTTTTGTTGGCTATTGTGAGGATATGAAGGCTTACAGATTGTTTGATCCTGTCACTCAGGATGTCTAATTTCGTAGAGATGTCCATTTTCATGAGTCCTTCACATAAGTGGATTCCTCCTCCACTTCTTCTTCCTCACTACATACTCTGCCTACTTCATCATCACTTGAGGATGTTTTGCTTCTTTAGAATGATACCGATGAAGGTCCTGCCCCACCACCTCCTCAAGCACCAATTTTGCCCCAATGGGTCCGCACTACTCGTGAGGAGGCTGGTCCACTTGTTGGTGATCCCACAGATACTTGCCGCACTCGATCATAGACATCAGGTGTCAGTCTTTTGAGTCATACCATCTCCACGGATCCTCAGAAGTTTTCAGATGCTGCAGGTATTCCAGAGTGGGACAATGCAATGGTTGAGGAGTATTCTTCTTTGATGAAGAATCATACTTGGGATCTTGTTCCTCTTCCTAAGGGAAGAAAATTGGTTCGGTGCAAGTGGTTGTACCGCATCAAATATGCAGCTGATGGTTCGATAGATAATTACAAGGCTCATCTTGTTGCTAATGGGTTTTCTTAGGTTGAGGGTATTGACTACTCTAAGACCTTTGCTCCTATCACCAAGATGGATTCCATTCATCCTGTACTTTCTCTTGCTGCATCTCAATGATGGTCAGTGTATCAGATGGATGTGAAGAGTGCCTTCTTGCATGATGATCTTCATGAGGAGATCTACATGGAGCATCCTCCAGGTTTTGTATAGGACTCTTCACTTGTTTGCAGGCTTCACTGTTCATTATATGGTCTCAAACAAGCCCCTAGGGCTTGGTATGAGAAGATGGATAGTTTCCTGCTTGCTTCCTATTTCACACGATGCCATTCTGACCCTATAGTTTATACTCAGAGATGTGGAGGTGGTCTTTTGATCCTTGTGCTTCATGTGGATGATTTGATTCTCATAGGCAGTTCTACCTCCATTATCCAGAGTATTCAGCAAGCATTGATGGAGCGCTTTGATATGACAGATCTTGGTCTTCTGCACTACTTCCTTGGTCTTTAGGTTCGCCAGACTACTGACGAAATTTTTTAGCAGAATTATGCTCTTGATTTGCTTTAGAGATTTGGCATGGTTGATTGTAAGCCTGCCCCTACACCATTTCAGTCAGGTGTTGTACTGTCTACTAGTTGCACTACTCCTACAGTTGATGCTACATTGTATCAGCAGTTGGTTGGCAGTCTTTTGTACTTGACACATAGTCATCTTGATATTTCCTTTGTGGTTGGACTTGTCTCCCATTTCTCTTAGGAGCCACATGAGAGTCATTGGAAGGCAGCCAAATGTATCTTGAGGTATATTCAGGGCACATATCACTTTGGCATTCATTACACATCAGGAGCTTCTTTGATTATGGGATTCACTGACTCAGATTGGGCTGGTGATGTTAATGATCAGAAGTCAACTTCTGGCTTTGTTTTCTACCTTGGTTTTGGCCCGATTGCATGGTCTTGCAAGAAGTAGACATCTATTGCATTATCATCGATAGAGGCTGAGTATCGAGGTGCAGTTTTGGCTATCCATGAGGTTCTTTGGCTTCAACAATTGATGATTGAGTTTGGATTCCCCCCAAATCATCCTACTACTCTTTGGTGTGATAATCAGAGTGCCATTCACATTTCTTGCAACCCCATGGAGCATCAGCATACTAAGCACATCGAGATCCACATGCACTTCATCAGGCAACTCATCCAAGATGGTGTTCTTAGCTTGGAGTACTTGCCTACTAAGGAGTAGGTTGCAGGCATCTTCACTAAACCTTTGGCATCACCTCGTTATCTTCAGTTGCGATCGATGCTTGGGGTGAAGTAAGTTGTCCTTGGGGGGTCTTCTTGAGTTCTCCTTCACTTTTTCATGCTTTTTCTTTGCATGTTTTTCTCTCTTTTGGAGAGGAGTTTTTTCCCATGAGGTTTTCTCCTTTTCTTCGCTTGTGAGAGATTGTTTGTACATGGGTACCTAACATGACCTTGTTGCCTGGACCCATCTTTGCATTTGTCTATTCCTCCCTAAATTATGCTTAAGGGGGGGTGTTGGTGTGAACATGGTTATATTACCTATCCGGTTTAACCTTTCTTGTGTGGATAATTCATATTATTTAACTATTTATTAGTTAAATAATACTCACACACATGTTCACATCTTAAGTTGACTTAGGAAGCATTCTAGTTGCCTTCTAGATGTTTCTAGTTTGTCTAGTTGTTGATAGTTGTAGTTGATAGTTTTCATCTTATCCTATAGTTGTCACATGAGATAGGATTAAGACACTTGTCACATGACTACATCATCTTGTATTTCACCTTGGTCTTTAAAACCAAGGCCTCATTGTACATTATGTAATCTAGTATTGTTGTATCATGGCAATATAGCATTCTTTTTGCTTGTCTCTCTTGTGTGGAAGATTATTTGGTTTTGTAGATTTGATCTTGGTGGTTGATTGCTCCAACACGTTCAACTTCGACTAGTTGTTTGCCTTTGTCCATTTAGACCTGTAGGAATGAATGCATGCAAAATGATGAACAAAAGAGATGCATAAAAGCAAAGAAATAATCTAAAAATGTACAAATGAAACTAAGCTAAGGGAAAACAAAGCAAGTCAAATTGTGAGATCGAAGCGAAACGATGACGGAATTGATCGCGTGAGTAGTTGTTGGAAAGGTATCGTTGAGGAGATTGCAAAGATGGATGCCTCTTCTTCAATAACGGAGAATTGAGTATGCAAGCATTGAAAAATCCTTTTCTAAACCCTAGTTTGAAGTTTGAGAAAAATCTCTTGAAATTGTCTATTTTTGTCAATTCTTCTTGTTGCATTGTCTTTGTTTTGTCGTTTAGAGCAGGATAGGTCTTTCATTTTCTAAAATCAGCTGAAAAATGAAGTTTTTAGAATGGTTTTAATTTGAGGGATCTCCCTCTAGGGTTGCCCCTTTTGTCAAGCAGGTCACCCGGGGGAGATCCTATCTGACAACAGGGTTGCTTGGGGGAGATCCTGAAAAACAACAGGGTCACCTGAGGGAGTTCCTGTAGAACATCTGGGTCGCCCAGGGGCGACCCTATTAGGTTGATTTTGATTGAAATTTCATGTTTTCTTATGCTTGTTTCACTCTGATCTGACATGTTTTGGCTACTGTATTTGCCTATTTATTGCAATTTTGAGGGGTTATACACTTTTTTTGTCTAAGGTTTTCTGTAATTTTATGATTTTTAGGGATTTTTACAAGTTTACATGATCTAATCTAAAGTTCTTTTTGATCTTGCAGGACATGCATATTCGATGGAATGCCTACCGAGAGTAGGGGTGGCTCTCAGGAATGTTTGCTTCCTTGAGTAATGAGGCCGCGATACTTTGAGGAGAGCAGGTTTGGCTAGAGTTTGCCATGTGCCTGTTATTCACCCTATGTCCCGCATATGATGTGATATTCTAACCTACTGGGATGTAGATAGAAACACATTCAGGTTCCCAAGGTCTCTAGAGAGTGGACCATCACTCTATTTGATGTCTATCCTATACTTGGAGTTCCCATGAGAGGACATCCTCTAGTCCTTCCAACTAGCGAGTCCTTCAAGGACAAGGCATCCTGGGTAGAGTTCATGGGGGTTAGTCACCTCGGGGATTAGACAGGAGTCCATCTCACTTCCATGCCTCAACTTCGCATCCCACTTCTGAGGAGATTCTTGATTGGTTTGATTGCATCGAGGTTGTTGGGAGACAAGGCCTCTACTCATTTGAGATGGTGTTGGGCACCCATCATTTGTGGTATTGAGGAGGGAACAGTCTATGCTTGGAGACCAGATATTTTGGCCATGGTCTGTAGGGACTTTTATCATATTTCACGACGAGGGACTCTTGCTTTAAGCCACTCTTCTTTGGTTATGACATGGATATTTGAGCACATTAGGCCCTATTAGAAGCTTATTCTGATTCCAGATAGATGTTTGCTAAGAGGAGCTAGATGGACACATGTGGGTCACTTTGATGCTTCCTTACCCACTGTCGCTACTCTTACAGATAAAGATATGATCTATGATCCTTATCAAGACATGGAGGGATATCCTGGGATCATGATGGCGAGGTCAAAGAGTACTATTGTGGAGTATCTAAGATTTTAGACCATAATGGTCTAGTTGAGGCCCATCATTTTGAGCATGTTTCACAGCAATTCGGTGAGGACTTCCCCGAGGAGTTGTCCCCAGTGTCCACTTGCTACAGGACTATTCAGGAGATGGGTGAGATTGGACATAGGTCAGTTGTTTGGACTCCTTTGAATCCTGGAGTCTTCACTACTAGAGTTCCCAGAGGAGGACAGAGGGGAGGGAGAGGGACTCCTTCTCAAGGTCTCATTGTAGATGTGGATTCAGAGTATACTGACGAGGACTATATTCCTGATGGTGATGATTCGTCAAATGAGGGCTTACCCAAGGATGCACAGGATGAGGGTCTTGATGCCTTGATGCTACTGATGATGTAGATGATGCTCCTGACATCCTTGAGGGTCCTCCTGTTGTTCCCTGACCTCCTCATTTAGATGAGGTGATGCGACAAATTGACCCTGATTGGCAGCCAGGTGATCCACGTGAGTTTTGTTTGTTTTATCATTTTTTGCACTTTCATCGTTTCTCTTTTCATGGGGAACTGACACATCTTTCTCTTTCGATTCTCTTTTTCAGGTAATGTCAAAGAGTGGAGGGATTTAGTTTGTGAGATTAATGTTGGCTTGGCTTCTCCCTTCACTAAGCTGACTCGAGACCATCTTTTAGATGATTCTGGCATGCCCCCTATTGCTGGGCAACACACATGCATTTTTGCTTCTGTCTACCATGGATGTCAGGAGAATGTAGACTTGAAGACCAAGATTCACACCCTTAAGGGTGAGAATTAGGCACTCCAAGAGATGGCTCGTCTTAGTTTTGGACAATGAGATACTAGTATAGTGGGGCATTCACAGTCACATGCTCATAGTAGGGCGCCTCACTCCCATAGGTCTCATGGAGCGATGAGTGGTATTCGTAGACAGCGGAGCCGAAGTCTTGAGGGTTTTGTTGGAGGGAACCGACCTTTACTTCCTTTCTTGAAACTCATGCCCCCTTACATGGGGAGCCTCTACTCCCTTTGAGAGCATTTTGTCCTAGCTCTTTGATACTCTTGTATATGTAGACTTCGGATGTATCTATGAAATTTTATCCTTTTATGGTTTTCGCCTATTAGATTTGTACTCATCTCTTGTGCATGTTTGGAGGTTTTGAGAACTCTTTGATTATGTTTTTGACCTTTTCAACTCTTTTAACGATGCAAGTATGATAACAATGACATGTTTTTGTAAATTTTTTAAGGCATATGTATGAGATGCAGTTTACAATATGATAATGCAAGAACACAAGAAATGCTGAAATGAAACATTTACTTCTACTAAATGTCATGAGATATGACATTTGACTTTATTACTTTGAGACTTTTTTTTTCTGATTTTGGCATGAATGAAATGTGGAACAAACAATGTGACTTCCCTTTAATACAATTTTCAATCCAGGGGATTGCGAGTTGTCATGATATAAGAGACCTAATCAAGGCTATGAGATAAGATTTAAAAACTCATGTGGGGAGCGGGAATGAAAATGGAGCATTTCTAATTTTGGGCTTTGCTAAAGGCTAAACATTGATCCTTATCTAGATAAGACAATTTGACAAGCTTTCAACTTAGACAAGTAACAAATTTTATAGGTGTTTGCTAGACTTAGATCATAGATGGAAAACAAGGTAGACCTAGAGTAAAGGATAAATAAGAAACAACAAGGGTCCCTTGGTAGAAGATAATCCTAGAGACTACTAGACCCTCGACTTTGCTCAGCTAGTGCATGTGTGTGCTTTTTGCCTTTCTTTTTGCTTTCTCTGTTAGAATGTCACCCTTGAGGCTTCGAGCTTAGACTAATCTCCACCCAAGAGTACGGACATTCAATAATCTTCTCTCCTTCGCTCTTGTTTTTCTCTCTATTTTTACTTTTCACTTTTTTTTAAAATTTTCCTCACTTTATTTTTCTCATTTTATTTTTATTTTTCAAGAAATGAATGCTTTTGGAACTTTGATATGCAATAATTTTGGTCTCTTACACTCTTCTTTTGATCACATTTTTTTATTCACTCAAATTTTAGATTGCTTCCTTTGGAGTTTTGATCCTCCTGATGTTTTTGGCCAGGAAAGATGAGGGGCTGAGCGCCACCTAAAGTTTTTGTAATCTAGTCGGACTTCTCTACCACTAGGGAAGAATTGGGAAGTTCTACTTGTAAGCTTCCTTTGAATACTAACTTTATTTGGACCTAACATCTTGACTCATTAAGACCAGGATCAGTGTAAATCTAAGAGCTAGGCTTTGATTAGAATCATTGGAAATGAAAAGGGGATTGTGAAAAATAGGGAATCTCTAGGTCCTAAAAGGATGATGTATATCTAGGCAACATTAGACTCCTTACTGAAAAGAAAATAGTATAAGAGAAAGTCATTGTCTATAATGCAAGATAAACAGAATGATACTGAAATGCAAGAAACAAATTGTTTTTAAAATTTTGATTTTTTTTTTTGTATTTTTATATTTTATGATTTTTTTGGTTTTTAGACAGTATTTCTTGAGGTGAAAGGCATTGACTGTTTCACCAAATTCCTCTCCCTCTATTGTACACAAGAGATAGGCACCATTTTTGACATCTTCTTTGACCATGCAAGGACCTATCCAATTGGGTTTGAATTTGCATCCTTCACCAGCTCTTTTATTGATCAAGTTGTCTATCCTAAGCACTAGGTCTCCCACTTGAAAGGGTCTTGGGACAACCTTTTTGTTATATTGCAATTTCATTCTTGCTAGATAAGAATCATGTCTTTTAACAGCTCTCAATCATGTTTTATCCATCATTTCTAATTCGGCCAATCTTACTGCTCTATACTCTTCGTTGTCTAATAATCCTTGTAACGACACTCTCAAGCTAGATAACTCTACTTCCAATGGTAATACCATCTCTGACCCAAAAGTGAGGGCATAAGGGGTGGTTCCGATTGGAGTCTTGATGCTTGTTCTGTAAGCCCATAGAGTTGGATATAGTTGTAAATGCCAATCTCTTTTATAGTCTTTCACGATCTTGATCAGTATTGACTTCAAAGTTTTGTTTGTGGCTTCTACTTGTCCGTTTCCTTGAGGATAATAGACTGAGGGAGAGTTGTGATTATGTGGAACCTCTCACATAACTCTCTTATTTGTGGATTCTTGAACGATGAGGCATTATCTGTTACTATCACTTGGGGGATCCTGAATCAAAAAATGATTTGAGTCAATATAAATTTAGCAATTACGGTCCCCAAAATTATAGTGAGAGGCATGACCTCCACCCATTTTGTTAAATATTCTATCACAGTAATGATGAACAAATGTCCATCCGTTGATGGGGGAGATATCTTCCCCACCAGATCTAACCCCCAGGTGGAAAAGGGAAAAGGGGTAATGATTGGTTGTAAATCTCTTGTTGGTGTGTGGTGAACATGAGCATAAGCCTGAGATTTCAGACACCTCTTTATGAATTTAATTGTATCCCCTTGTAAACATGGCCAGAAGTATCCTATTCTATGTATTTTCCTTGCCATGGCATGACCACCAAAGTGACCTCCATAGATTCTGCTATGACACTCCTCTAAGATCTTACGTGCTTCTTCTTTATGAACACATTGGAGCAACATTCCATCCAAGGCCCTTCGATATAGCACATTGTCTATTAAAACATATCTTGTCATGAGGACACGTCATCGTCTTTTTCCCAAAGGGGTCATGTTTTTTGGGTAAGTCTTGTTTGCGAGATAGTTCACAATATCCCTGTACCAATATGAAGCGGCATACTTCTTAAGGTCAAGTACACAAATTTCTTCATCAGGGAAATCTTCGTTCATGAGCTCCTCTTGGGGAATCGGATTGTCTGCTATGACTTGTCCTTTGACTGATTTCTGATTGACGTAGGTTAGCTCAAATTCACTCACTAATGTTATGAATCGACTAGCTCTTCTTGATAGCATGGGTTGATTAAGGAAAGTTCTCAATTGGTCAGATCGTAACATAACCTTAGTTTATTGATTCAACATGTAATTTCGTAGCCTTCGAGTCACAAAGACTATGGCTAGACATTCTTTTTCAGCTTGGGTATAGTTCTTCTCATATTCCAACAAGGTTCGACTTATGAAATAGATGGCTCTTTCTCTGCTACCTTCATCTTCTTGAGCTAGCATACATGGTACGGAGATATCAGTTGCTCTGAAGTATAAGATGAAGGGCTTATCATGTTTTGGTGGCATCAGCATGGGTAGGGTTAGAAAAAATTTCTTCACTTGCTCAAATGCATTTTGACAGTCTACCGTCCAAGTTATGCCAACTTGTTGTTTCAATAACTGATTTATTGGATGAATTTTGAAAGTCATGTCTAGTATGAATCATCGGATCATGCCTAACTGTCCTAAAAAGGCTCTTACTATTGTCTCACTCATTGGTGGGGTTACATTTAAGATTGCTTTGAACTTAGCTGGGTCGATGTCTATTTCTCTTCGTGAGACAATGAATCCCAACAACTTTCCTGCCGTGACTTTGAAAACACATTTTTCAAGATTCAACCTTACTTTATACTCTCAAAGTCTACTGAAGATTTTGTGAAGGTTTTCCACATGTCTTGACCTTTGTTCTGACTTATCCAGAAGATCATCAACGTAAGTTTCAACTATCTTGTGGATACAATCATGGAATATATGTGTCATTGCCCTTTGGTAGGTTGCTCCTGCGTTCTTCAACCTAAATGGCATGACTATGTAACAGAAAGTTCCCCAAGGGGTGGTGAATGTCATTTTGTTTTGATTAGCTTCTGCAATATTGATTTGGTTATATCCTGAAAATCCATCCATGAGAGAAAGGATCTCGTATCCTGTTGTTGAATTGACAATTTGATCGACGGATGGTAAAGGGAAATCATCTTTTGGGCAAGCTTGATTGATGTCTCTAAAATTGAGGCATATCTAAATTTTTCCATTTTTCTTTAGAATTGGGACAATATTTGACACCCAACTTGAATAGTCTATCGGTTTGATGAAGCCAACGTCTAATAATTTTTTTAATTCCTCCACCATTTTAGCCACTTGTGGCTTTATGGGCCTTGGTTTTTGTTTCATGGGTTTTGCATCTGGTTCTGTCACTAAATTGTGTACCATGACTTTTGGATCTAACCCTGGCATGTTTGAATATGCCCACACGAATATGTCAGAATATTCGATGAGGAATTCCATGTACTCCTCCAGTTCTTTGTCAATTAGTGCTCCTCCTAGTTTTAACATCCTAGCTTTTTCAGGTGTTCCAACGTTGATGTCAATCATATCCTCAGTTAGGGATGGGTGTCCTTCCACAAAATTTTGAGGAACTGGTGGTAAATTTGAGTTTGCTTTGATCTAGTGGATTTCTTTCTCGTTCCCAAAATAGTCCTTGGGGTGAGGGAGGAGCATGTATCCTTTCTTGTGGTGTACTCTTGGAAGTCCATCATAAGCATGCAAATACTCGAGGATGGCTTTGTCGTTCTCAGCATAGTCTCGAGTTGGTCTCTCTTCTTGACCCATGGCGTAATTTAGGATATTTGGTAATTCTTCGCTTTCCAACAATGGCTCTCCACGTATGGATACAATGTATTCTAAATTTTGTAATTGAGCATGTGGTGAAAATAATGCGAGTGACGTAGCCATTGAGTCCGCCACTTCATTTTCTTCTCTAGGTATGGCTTTTATGGAGAAGAAGTCAAAGAATTGAACTAACTTCCTGATAGTTTCTTTATAAGGTCGTAATCATTCTGATTTTGTCTCCTAATTTTCTATAACTTGGTTGATTATTAATTGAGAATCTCCAAAGGTAGAGATTTTCTTGACCCCCATTCTCATGGCTAGCATGATTCCTAGGGATAGGGCTTCGTACTCAACGATGTTGTTTGTGCAAAAGAAGTCTAGTTTGAAGGCAAAGGGGAGGAATTTCCCTTCGGGAGATGTCAAGATTATCCCCATCCTTGCCCCTGTTTTGCAATCAGCTTCGTTGAAATGTAGGGTCCGTAAACTTTGATGGTTTTGTGATTGAGATGTTTCACCAAACTCATAAGTGGAAGTCTATTTTTCCTATTTTTCCTCTCCTTCTTCAATGATTTTGATTGTTCCAATTAAGAGGTTTTTAATATCCCATTCATCGGTACACGGAATGGCTGCTAGGCCGAATGATGCATGGGACTTGGTGGTATGTGGATCAAAGGGGAATTCTCTAAGATTGTCCATTCTTTGATAAGATATGTTGTGAGTGCTTGTATTTGTTTGGATATCTTGAGCTTCTTCTTTCAGTTTTTCTTGTGTCTTTAACTTTTTGTCTTTTTCTTCCTATTCCTTTCTATAAATACTAAAAGGATCAGGGTCTTCTTTGACGATGGAGACCTTTCCTAGATGATGGAAATGGATTTCTTGGAACAAAGTGGAGGTGATGGCCTTCATGGCATGAATCCAAGGTCTTCTAAGGATCATATTGTAGACACCTAAAATTGGCTCAGGTTGAATTAAGTAAATATTCTAATATTTATCTTAATTCATATTTTCTTCTATCAATTAAATAAATATTATAAGTTTATTTGATTGGTTCATTATCCTACAATTAAATAAAATCATTTTATTTAATTAAAATCCCTAAATTCTTCTAATGTCTCAAATCCTAAATCCACTTCATCAATCCACCTCATCTTTCCACCTCATCTCTTCCACCTCATCATGTTGCACATATAATTAAATATTCTTAATATTTAATTAGCTAATATCCTCCAAAATCTAAAAATGAATCTTTAATTCAATTGTTCCCCACTATTCTCCACTCATTGAATCTTTAATTCAATTGTTCCCCACTATTCTCCACTCATTGAATCTTTAATTCAGTTGTTCCCCACTATTCTCCACTCATTGAATTCTTAATTCAATTGTTCCCCACTATCCTCCACTATTGAATTCTTACTCCAATTGTCATAACTCACTATCCTCCACCATGAATTCTTAATCCAATTGTCATAACTCACTATCCTCCATTTATTCTTAATTCAATTGTCATAACCCACTCTTCTCAAAAAAAGAATTTTTAATTCATCCATTATGAATTAAAGATTCACAAAAAATGAGAGCCATTGATCTCATCTTTTGATCCTCACCCTCCATTCTATTTTTAGAAAATCTATAAATAGAACCCTCTTCTAAGCCATTAAGGAGGAACTTCATCTTGCACAATCACTATACCCAAATTTCTCTCATTCTCTTCTTCATTCCCTTCTAGTATCCTCCATTATCATGTGTTGAAATTCACATTCAACACAAACAGGTATCAAAGCCATTCTTCCTTTATCATCTTCAACAAGCAAGCAAGCAAGGAAAGATTTTGAGGGCTTCACAATCAGGATCAAAGAAAGATAGGCAAACAATGGAAAACGATAGGTAAAGGAGTTTGTAAGTATATTTACTTGTGTTGGTTTTAAATCTTCATTGCTTTCAACTTCTATTGATGTTTGGGTTTTTGTTTTCATTAATTTGACTAACCTATTTACTCACTTACACATATTATAATTGGTTTCTCTGTTGATAACATAGAAATCTGCGGAGATGGTTTTATCCATCAAAGTGAGTGGTAGGTTGATTCTTCTGACTGTTTGAATGTCATGACTGTCGTATATCCTCAATGTTGCAGTTTGTTGTCTGATTCCTATTTTTCTATATCCCATTCTTCGTAAGAATAATATCGACAGAAGGTTGACTGCTAATCCTTCGTCCACCACTACTCGTTTTATAGTAACCTCTTCGACTTGAATTTGTACGTATAGGGGCGAATCCTTTTTCTTACTTCCTTCATTTTGGGGGAGTTTGGAAACATAAAATGTGAGAGGAAGTGGTTCTTCCTATGTCGAACATCCTACTTCTAATACTTCCAAGAATGTATTGCCATGTGAGGGAGAGGTTCTCAACAAATTTATCACCTGTGAGAAGACGTTTCCAGTTTGATTTGTTTGTTCTTCCTCATGGATCACAAACACTTCTTGGTTTAGTTCTATATGATTGGAATTGTTTTGATTGGCCTTCCCTTTCTCATTTTGAGGTTCCTTCTCTTTTCTTTGGGATCAGAGGAGTTTGAGGAAGTTTTGCTATTGATCTGGAGTAAGTTTGGAGATAGCTTTATTGTGCCCATAGAAAGTCTTTGTTTCATGACCCTTTGTTTCGTGGAACCAATAATAAGCATTGGGGTTGTATGAGGGTCATTTTGATCCTTGATTTCCTTTTTGTTGCCATTTGTCATTACTAGGATTTCTTTTTACGACATAAACATCTCTCTCTTGAGGTAAATTAGATGTGGTTTTCTCTGTTCCTTTGGATGTCCTAAGTTTTTCGTTGGCATTGTAAGTCTTCTGACCACTGTCGATGGCGGCTTGGTCGATCCTTAAAGCACATTCCAATGCTTCTTCATAGGATTTGTATGGTAGTTTTTGAACATCTTCTCTCATGTCTTTGTTAAGGGCATGTAAGAAGAGGTTGCATAGTTCTCGGTGATCCATGTTTGGGGCACTAGTCGAGGAGTGAAGGACTTGCCTCCATCGAGTGACAAAATGGGCTACGGATTCATTTGGCTCTTGTTTCATTGTGAGAAATTCTCTAATCCTTGTTTTAATGAGTTTGTTCATGTCGAATGCCATGACAAACTCTCCAATTAGTTGTTTGAATGAGTGAATTGAAGCTTCTGATAAGTGATAGTACTAGCCCAGAGCTATGCCTTCAAGAGTTTTTGGAAAGATTTTTGCTACAACCCCATCCCAAGGGAGGACTTGTCTTATCGCAGTGGTGTAGGCTTTAATGTGGGAGTTTAGATCTCCTTCTCCCTTGAACTTCGGGAGATCAGGTAATGGCCGAGGTAGTTGCACACTCCTTATGTTTTGATTGAGAGGCTCCTTCAAGCACTCAAGATATGTTTTGAGAAAGGTACTTTGAGATTGCAAGGTTGATAGCAATAACCCCGTAGGTAGGTTCTAATAACCCATTATCAGATTTTTTTAGTTGTTTTGAACAGGAGGATTCCCATTCAGACATGTATCATTATTGGCATTTCATGAATAGTAGTTAAGGTAGGGGGATTTTGAGATGCCCCTAGGTCCTGTTCATGATATTTTTGCCTTCTTTCAGGAGCAACTTGCTTTGCTTCCAAGGTTCTAATACTTTGCACTAGAGTCGCGATTAAGTCTGCAAGAGTAGCAGCTTTAGGTGTTTCTTCGTTTCTAGGATTTTCTCTTCAAGTATTTTCATGGTGGTATGCTTCTTCTCTTGTAACATTTTCTCTTTTCTCTTCTCACAAGGCAATTCTCAATGCCTCTTGAGTGTCTTTCGCTTCTTGCAGATATTTTCTAATCGTTTGACTTCCTCATCAAGATGAGTACTTGATGTGCTTGTGGAAGGCTGACTAGGTTGATGGATTTCTAACCTATCGAAAGGAGTTTCAGGTTCTCTTGAGGGAATATTCCCTTGATTTAAGTCAGGTTCTGTCATATTCGAAGGTGCCCTAGACACCATAGAACAAATGGAATGAATGATGACGAAGGTGCTAGAAGTTGAAGCGACGGAAGTGACTACGAAGAGTAGAGTGAAAATGTTTTGAATCTTTTGCTAAATGTTTTTAAGCATTTGAAATTCGAATGCAAACTACGAAACCAAAAGATTCTGTAGTTCACGTCAGGTTCACCAAAATATGTACGCTCAAAATCATGACTCCGGTTGCCTGGGGCTGTCGGGTTGGATTTCAGCATGCACACGGACCTTTCCCTCCTTGCCACATGGTGATCTACCATGTCACTCTCGCTCTCATGGAAGTAGCCAGTCGAGAGGAGGCGAGACATGGCGGGGGTCTAGCTCGTTGGAGAGCTGGACTTCGCGAAGAGGGGTCGAAAAGTTCTGTGGCCTTTGTTGTTGTGTGCTAAGTTGAATGTCTCGTTCGATGGCAGTTGTTGTAGAGATAACCCTATGACCCGAAGGGTCACTAGTTTCTCTTCTCCTATTGGGGTTTCTTCTATTCCACCTTTGTGTGGGTAAGTGGTTTCTTTCATTTATGTCCTCTTGTCTTTCAATTCATTGAATGAGTTCTCGTTGTATTTGAAGTTGTCTTTATTCTTCTATTAATAAGAGGACAAATGGATCTTGTTATGGTAAAGTAAATATCTCTTGCTGTTGTCATGGATTGATTTCCTCAATCTCGTTGAGGATAGCCCTTACCCACTCACCTCTCACTCCCAGGCACATTCGTGAGCCAAGATAGAGATAAATGTGTAATGACCAAACTTAACCAGACTTAGGGTTTTGACCTAGGGTTTAGTTGCCTAGGGTTTAGTTATGCTTTGACTTGTGTTTACCTTGTGATGTGATCAAGGGTTTGATTGGATCATTTAACCGTGGTTTACCTCATGATGGTATTGAGGGTTTGCAAGTTATCTATCTTTTCTAGGGTTTCTATATGCATGCAAAGCTAAATGATATGCAAACTTGTTTTTGTTCTTTTTTAGTATTTTATCAAAATAAAGATGCTTTTTCTATTCTAATAATTGAAATATGAAATGCAAGCTAATATGACTTTTCCTAATGCAATTTTAATCTATGTTTTTTAGTTGTTTTGAAATAATCTAATCTAAGAAGGGAAATTGCTTCTACACATAGTCTAGATCTAGGAATTTGAAAACAATTATTCTAACATGCAAGATCTAATCTATCAAGGAAAAAATAAAAATTTACTATTCCCAAGAGCAATTTTGATTTTTTAATTAGTATCAATTGAATAAAGCAATAAAGGAACCTGAAAGAATGAAGATTTGTGTGACTCCACTACCCTTAGAAATCCTTGATGTTGGCAACCTTGAATCCTCTTGAAGCAACATGAAGACCTCTTGATGACAAGATGACACAAAGAAGCAAAATGAAGCTTGTTGAAGCTTGAAAGAGCTCAATGTGAGATTTGGATGAGCACAATGGTGTTGATTGAAGCAACGTAATGATGCTTGGTTGAAGAATGAATAAAATAAAAGGCACCTTCATCCTGTGAGAGCATTAGCATGCTGATTTGGAGAGCAAAAAATGACAAGAGCTATGTGCACAATGAATTTGCCTCCCTTTGTGCTTGAGGGAGGGGATATTTATAGGTTAGAAGAAAGGGATTGATTGAGAAGTTAACTCAATTGATTGATGAGTTAACAAGGATTGATTAGAGAGTGAACTAGATTGATTACCCAATGAACTCAGCTAACTAAGGAATGATAAATCAATAATATCTTATCACTGAAGAAGAATTAGAGTTGGAAGGATGCATGAGATTGATTGAGTTGTTAATTTTATATCAAATGGAGTTAATTATGCATGTGTGGGTGCATGAAATAGTCAACTCCATATTAGACATCAAAAATCATGCAAACTGGCAGAAAAATGGGCAAAAATAAAGCATTTTTGAGTGAAAAACTTGAGTTTTTCTGCGGCTAGAAACATGACAAGGTCACCCCTTTTGCCAGTAGGGTTGCCCCTGGGCAACCCTGGGTCACCCGAGGGAAATCTAGGAAAAAAAAGGTTTTTGGATGAACTGCATGATGGGAGATGATAGAAGAGAGAAAAATGAGGTGTTCTGCCTCCAAAAACAAGTCAATCATGTGCAAGAATCAAAATCTCCACTTGCACCACAGGATCTCCCAGGAGAGATCAGGAAATAATAGGGGGAGATTTGGATTGGTTGAATGAAACTAAAAACTGAAAGTTGGAGATGGAAAGGGGGGACCTCTAGAAGGCTCCTAGGGGGTGTAGAGGATTAAAACATAGAGGAAAGGTGAAAATTCACCTACAAGATGCTCACAAGGCTTAGGAACAGGGTTGAAAGCTCAAAAAATGCAAATCAACAAGTGTCGCAAAAGTGTCAAAAAACATCGACGATAAAGAGAGGGAAAACGACAAAGAGGAAACAACACAAGACAAGTAAGAAGACACGCCATCAAGAGGTTTGCTTCTTAGAGGACATTATTTCATGCTTAGATGTACGTGACAATGATTAAAATCATCATAGGGGTCCTCATGGAGGTTGTGCGTGATTTTTGTACTTACAGATACCGTACAAGCTTTATTAACCAAGTTGTGAATTGCATAATGATTGTTGATATATGTTTTAAGACCACGACAAACTTTATACCCATATAATTGTAATGAAAATTTATGTCATTTTGAATTTAATATTACATTAAAGCATCTGGAATGAGATTAAAAGAAGTGTAACATGAATACTTAAGATAATGTACTTAATGAGATTACATGGAATAAGATTAAAAGAAGTGTAACATGAATACTTAAGATAATGTAATTAATGTGATTGCATGTAATTCAAGATTAAAAGAAATCTAACTTGAATACTTAAGATAATGTAATTAATGTGATTACATGGAATGAGATTGTGTGAGATGTATCAAAATTTGTAGATTAATGTGATTAATATTAATTTTTGTAAAGAGAAAAAATGAATTGATCATTTGATTCCAATTACAGAAGATTCATTAAATAATGATACAATAGAAATTGTACAATTTGAGATGGAATGCATGAAGAAGTGAAGTGGAATATGAAGATACAAATAGCAAGGTATTTTCAAACATTAACCTATCCACTGTATCTACAAAATAGAAGTGCAAAATGAAGTGAATGCACCAGAATATTCAAAATATGATAACCAAAAGTAAAGAGTTGAAAGTACAAAGAAAAGTTAGGGACGTCACAAGTAAAGAGCAAATTTGTTATGTGTT
Source organism: Cunninghamia lanceolata (assembly GCA_027924645.1). Lineage (NCBI taxonomy): Eukaryota > Viridiplantae > Streptophyta > Pinopsida > Cupressales > Cupressaceae > Cunninghamia > Cunninghamia lanceolata. The sequence goes on along the minus strand of BSBN01001549.1, from coordinate 760,551 downwards.
TGAATCTTGCAAAGTAATTCCACGTGCACCTTATATTTGGGACAAGGAAGAATGATGTGACTACTTGGGAGCTTTCCTTCAGGTCAAGCCCTTGGTATTGTTCTTTCGACTTCCCACACAACTGGTCGAAGAAGATTGGATTTTGTGTGTACACTTAGCCTATGTGTGTCTAGGACTAAGGCCTATGTGCATGTGCATCTATACATAGTCTAAGTGTATCTAGACTAAACAAATAAAGTTTTGCGAATAATAACAATCTAATATAAGGATTTTTATTCTAATATATTAAAATGTAAAAATATAGCAATTAAAATTCTAACAATCTAACTATTGTGTGAACTCAAAGGTGTGCGAAAGAACACTGGGCAGATGACAAGATCCAAAGTGCCAATAAAGAGATGAACAAAATCATATAAACATTAGCAGTGATAAAGATAAATTGCTAATCCTGGAAAATAATATTAAAACCCCAAAATGAATCAACCATTATAAATATCAAACTGTCTTACGAACGAGCTGGAGAGAATAAGAAAGAAGATGCCACAACTTCAAAGTAAAGTTGTAGAAAAGAGAGCACTTTTTGTAGAGGCTGTAGCAAAATCTGAATCTTATCATGTGTAACATAAGGCGCCAGAAAGATAGATTTTTGCATGCAAAACTAGCTGACAAAATATTGAGAATGGCATTAAAAAATCCTTGTGAGAGTTTGGTTTCTTTGTTGTTACAAATCTCAAAACATGCATTGGAATAGCATGCCAAAATCTCTGATTTGAATTCTAGAAAATATGGCAAATTCATATGAAGAAAATCTAATGATCTAGATCCCCAAAAATGAGGTGTGAAGAATGTTACTCGCGTCATTTGCATGCTCAAAATGTGTTCTGTTGTTTACAGAGGTGTTATAATTATTTTGATTGATATTTGCTGGCCACAAAGGTATTAACAACAAGCCTCTAGCCATCAAAGAGACGTTGGAAATCTTCTTTATATCAGAATAATGGTTGCACAGGCTATCCAAGAGGCAAACAAATAATATACTGTCATAAAATCAGCAAATTGAATTTAGACAGAGGGGTTTGAATAGAAATGATTTTATTGTTTTTTTCCCTAAACATTTCATAATCCATATTCATTCCATTAGAATTAGAGAATTTTTTTTTAGAAAAGAATGATTATAGAGGATTACAGGGATTTTCTTAGAATGCAAAATATAAATAAAATTTCATCTCCTTTGAAGAAATTTAAAAATTGCTTTAGAGAATAGAAGACTAAGATAGTAAAATTTGACAATAAGATTTTATTTAGAATATGATGATTAGAATAGTTAAATTAATTAATTAAAATTAAGTTTAAGAAATTAAAATGATTTGAATTAAATTGAATTTTTATTTTTTTGAAAACGGTAAGATGTTTGTGCGATGGGGTAAATGTTTGAAAGATATGAAGATGGTAAAACATTGGAAGCGACAAACTCCTAGGAAAATGATGAGTTGCAAGCAAGTCAATTGTGGAAACACCAAACTAACACTCGGATCCATGAGAAATGACAAAAGGATGGGCTAACTGGGCCCTAAGACAGGCTATAGAAGTGAATGACAAACTTAGATGCAAAACACAAATGTCAAAATTTTTGAAACTCTAGGGTACACAATTTTTGACATTATAATAACAAACACAAACGCAACCAAAAGATTACATGTTGTAGAATAGAAGACCTAATCTAACTTATTTTAGTCAACATAACAACTAGATGTAAAAATTTCTACACAATTTTACCAAAAGCTTTACAATTTTTTTTTCAATGGACCATGAAAACTAATACTACTAACCATTTGTTTGCCTAATTATTATCGAATATCTCCAATAGGCTCCATCCTTTTTTATTTGACCAAGTAATCACTATTAATTTATAGTGACTAACTTGTGAGACACTAAAGGCTTGAATGTGTCTCACATCTAAGTGTTGGGATGACACCAAACTAAGGATACATGCCTTTTATACTAATAATTAATTGACACATGCAAATTCTAAGTAGACGGGATAGGCAATAGATTCTCCTGGGGGTGAGGTTAAGTGGAAACATACTCCATCCAATTTTTGCCACTAAAGTCCATTGAAATAGGGCACTAATATTTTTTGACAAGAAGTAACCCTTAGCTTAGAAAAAGACTTTGGAAGCGAGTTTTCATCATTTGGATCAATAATGATTAGATTAAAAGTTTTACTTGTTCAAACTTGTGGATGATCAGTGAAAGGGGATCCTAACAACCCAATCATTAATCCCCAAAATTTGCACTAATTTTTTATTTCTAAGATGTTTCAAGTGTATAATTCAAGTTGATAGAGTTGCTTCAATCATTTACTCAGGTACTTCTATCCAACGGGATATGAATTCATCCAATCGAGACAAGCATCCATCCTTACATGATAGGCATTTGACCAAACAAGGCAGGTATACTTCCATCCAAATGGGATGGGCATCTATCCACAACGGTTAGGTACGTGCTCTAGCCAGAGACTTATGTCCATCAGGATTAAACGAATCCTAAGCTACTCGTTGAATACTACACTCCCTCTAGAAGTGCACCAAGGTCGTCGTCTTCAGGAGTAAAAATTTTCAAATATTAGTAGCTTGAGTCCCACCCCAAAATTTGGCCTTAAGCCTTAGGGAGTCAAGAAAATCCAAACAGGATTCTTTTGAGTATACGTTGAATGTTTTCCTATTTTATCCTACATTTGTAGTTCCTCTTATGGTTTTGTTGGAGGGATTTTCTTGATGGAATTCCTAAGTTGAAAGTTTAAATTGAACAAACAAGAATTTCAAACCTCCCAACACCGTGTCTAAAAACATGTGCACTGAGAACATTCTTCATTCCCCAGACTGCCTACATACCTACTTTCGAATAGGATCAAGGTGTAACTTGTATGTAGTTTTGGTTCTATTCTAGGTTTTATGTGAATTGTTAAGTGTGGGTACGCATCCCTTTTTAGGGCCCAATTTCCCCAGATAGTTCCTCAGCGACTGCTACCCATGAAGGGAGTAATTAAAAAGTATTTGGTCTTCTTGAATTAATACTTGTTTACTAAAATTCACTATTTCCTAAACCTATCAAGATAAACTTTGCAACTACACGTTTATTGATCCCTCTTTTTCATTTTTTTATATTATGTTCTCTTGAAAGAAAAATATTCAAGTTTCAATAAAGCTAAAAGGTGATTCCAAATTCTCTTAAAGAATCAGTGATAGAAGATATTTCTCTAGGTTGGATCAATTCCTTTGTTTTGGAAATTAATCTTATTAATTTGGTGTTCGAGGGAGATTACCCATCCCTCAAACTTAATCATCGAGATGTTCCTTATTACTTCCCGATGGTTTATAGGGACGACACCCAAATGTCATTGTTGTAGCTATGTTAGGCAGTGTTAGAATTAGTCCAGACAACGGAGAAGGGGGGGGTGAATCAGTTGTCCCACAAATTTAATCTTTTCTACTTTTTAATCTTCTTTAACAACTTTCAATCAGATAAGCATTATAGCATGAATCAAAAACACAAGAGCAGAAATAAATTGAACACACATAACACCAGAATTTTTACGTGGAAACCCAGTCAAGGGAAAACCATGGTGGGGGTTATCCCACAAGATTTGTACCCTATTAAAAGTACTTAGAAAAAGAGAAGGCACATGCCTTCGGGCTCACTACTCAAGAGAGGCTCACTGCCTACAAAATTTTGATACAGGAAGAATTAACTAATAAATAGCATCTACTTCATGCCTGGTTCAGTTCCTTTGAAAGCTCACAAAACTTCTGCTTTGCTCAAAATACTTCTTCTCAAGTTCTTCATCTAAACATCTCTTGTTCTTCAACTTCTGCTTTGCTCTACTTTGCCTTTGATCCTTTCTTTGATTTTATTATTTTCACACAAGGATAATTTTGGACAACTCATCAACAAGTATTTGTACGCTTCATCAACCTTGGAATGAATATCAAGGTCAGCACTACAAACAACTGACTTAATGCGAATCACTAAGTTGTCAGCCAAACATAACTGGGACTCAAATATTCCTTGATCAACATGCCACACTTCATAGAATTGCTTTTAGATCATTCGCAACATGCTTGAATCATCCGATTGGCCAAGACTGGGAATAACAACATCAAGAAGGAAATCTTCTTTGATAAGCTCAAACTTCAATGTGGACCTCCACCATAGTAATCACATGATTTAGATACCTCCACAAGCATATTGAATTCAACAAAAACATCTGCACTCCTCCAAATCATCAGAAACGCTTGCATCTTCCTCCAGAACCTCAAGAACACTGTCTGCCATGACTGTCACATTAGAAAGATTGATTGTGGACCTCCAAACCATGAACCACTTGAATGGATGATACACACTGACTTCCCAAACATGCCTCTAGATCCGTAGATCATCATTTGACATATCCGGAATAATCCATAACTTTTTCCTGTCACTCTGTCTCTTCTGAAGACTACAAAACTCGTTCAACTCAGATGGCCATAGCTTCTTCAAATCTTCATGTGAACCCTTCAAAACTTAACTAAAGCTTCTTCAGATGATCCACTACTCAGCCATATGGTCTGTATATATTGATCCTCATTAATTTTCTCAATATTCTCAACAATCCAGTCTTCTATACAGGCAACAAAATAGGATACAATTGACACAAATGGCAACAAGGATATGTTGACGTCAATGACAACACCGCTTAGGCACATATTTGCAACAATCTCCCCCTTTGTCATTGATGGCAACATATGATGTGAAAAATTTATTTGACCATCAAGACAAGACCTTCTCCCCCTTTCTCTTATCATTTCTGCAATTACTTTCTTCACTGCTCCCCCTTTCATCAGTAACTAGTTTTTCACATGAACTTCTCTCCCCCTTTGACATCAATGGAAAATGGCACATATTTTCAATCTTTACTCCCCTTTTGTTTCAGACTAATCCCAAAAATTTCATACTTACTACTCACCCTGAGTAGTATCTCCTTAACATCAATCTGGATCACAAGATATGACTATGAATTCCACCGGACTGATGCACCTTAGTGCATCTTAGTTCCAATCAGGAGGGGTAATAACCCCTAACTTCTCTCTGAGATACTCAAAAGTATCCTTGGGAAGAGGCTTAGTGAAAATATCCGCAATCTAATCCTTTGAAGACACAAATTCCAACTTGACTTCATTCTCATTTACCTTCTCTGTCAAGAAATGAAACTTGATGGATATATACTTTGTCTTTGAATGCAACACCAGATTCTTTGAGATACTTATTGCAGTTGAATTATCACAGAAGATTGTGACAGGCTCCTCAAACACAATTCTGATGTCCTTCAACATTTGCTTCATCCATAGAACTTGAGTACAATTGTTTACTGCTGCTATATACTCTGCCTCTGTTGTAGATAGGGAAATTGCCTCCTATTTTTTGCTCAGCCAAGAAACCAATCTACTTCCCAAGAAGAATGCACCACCACTAGTATTTTTTCTATCAACCACATCTCCTGCCCAATCAACATCTGTATAAGCATGAAGAGTGAAGTCATTATTTTTTGGATACCATAATCCATAATCAATTGTCCCTTTGAGATATCTAAAAATTCTCTTGATTGCTACAACATCGGATTCTTTAGGATCAACTTGGAATCTAGCGACAAGCCCAACTGCATTCATGATATTAGGTCTGGTTTGAGTCAGATAGAGTAGTCCTCCAATCATTGATCTATACCTTTTCTGATTTGCCTTAGGGGAGTCATCATCTTTACTCAACTTACATCCAGTTACCATAGGCATACCTACTGATTTTGAATCTTCCATTCCAAACTTCTTCAATAATTCTTTCACATACTTAGACTAAGATATAAAGATACCTTTATCCGACTCATTGATTTGCAGACCTAAGAAGAAGTTCATTTCACCAAACATGGAGATCTCAAATTCACTTTGCATCTGATCAGTAAATGTTTTGCACATACTCTCATTTCCACCAAAAATGATATCATCAACAAATACCCCAACAATCACAATATTCTCATATTAATCTCGAAGTAGAGATTACTGTCAGCAGTGCCTTTGCTATAACCTAGCTTTAGAAAATACTTATCTAATCTTGCATACCAGGCTCTTGGGGCTTGTTTGAGTCCATACAATGCTTTCCTTAATCTGCAAACCATGTCTCCCTGATCAGACAAATGAAATCCTTCCGGTTGCTCAATGTAGACTTCTTCTAACTCTCCATTTAGAAATGCTGACTTGACATCCATCTGATAGACTTTGAAATCTTTATAAGCAGCAAAAGCAAGAAACAATTTGACTGCCTCTATTCTTGCCACTAGAGCAAAAGTTTCTTCAAAATCAATTCCTTCCACTTGAGAATATCCTTTGCATACCAACCTTGCTTTATTTCTTACAACTTCACCATCTTCATTTAGCTTGTTCCGGAAGACCCATTTAGTTCCAATCACATTTTTGTCCTCAGGTCTAGAAACAAGATCCCAAGTGTGATTCTTTTCAATTTGCATTAATTCTTCTTCCATTTCCTTTACCCAATTTTCATCTTTGTAGGCTTCACTTACTGTTTTTAGTTCAATCTTTGACATCAGACAAATCTCTTCTTGATCTTCAACAATTCTTCTTCTAGTTCGAACACCTTTATTTCTATCTCGTATGATTTGATCTTCAGGATGATTCATCCTTGCATACCTGGGAGTTTTGGGAATTGCTTGAGCTTCTGTTTCTTGAGCTTGTTCCTCAACTTCTGCACTATCCTCTTGAATTACTGGATTTTCCAGATCAATCTGGATTTGAATATGAGTTTGCACTTGCCTTTCTTGACTTGGATTTTCATCTTGATCATCTGAATCATATCCACAAGACCTAGAATGTCCTTCTTTGCTCTCATCAACTCTGACATTAGCACTTTCAACAATCTTTCTCAACCTCTTATTAAAGCACCGGTATGCTTTGCTTTGAGTAGAGTGACCCAGAAAAATTCCTTCATCACTTCTTGCTTCAAACTTGTCTAGATCCTCATCTCTTTTGATATAGCATTTGCTACCAAAAACTCTAAAGTATCTTACAATAGGAGGATGACCAAACCATAGTTCATAAGGTGTCTTACCAGAATTGCCTTTGATCTACACCTGGTTAAGAGTGTAGACAATAGTACTTACAGCGTCTTTCCAATAGACTTGAGGAACATTTGCTTCCAACATCATGGTTCTAGAAGCTTCTTGAATGGTCCGGTTCTTTCTTTCCATAACTCCATTTTGCTGAGGAGTCCTAGGAGAAGATAACTGTATTTTTATTCCATGCTTTGCATAGAATGAATCAAACTCATCGGAGGTAAATTCTCCACCTCTGTCAGATCTCAAACACTTTATCTTCACACCAATCTCATTTTCCACCATACCCTTGAATACCTTGAATTTGTCAAGAGCTTCTGATTTTTCTTTTAAGAAGGTTACCCACATCATTTGGGAGTAATCATCAATCAGTAACATAAAATATATATCTCCTAGCACACTCCTAATTCTAGCAGGACCACATAGATTAGTATGCACAAGTTCCAACCGTTCACTTGAAAATTGTTCTTTACTTTTGAATGAAATTTTGTTCTGTTTGCCCAATTGACATTCTCTACACATGTTATCAAGTTTCACAAGTTTTGGAAGATCTCTTACAGCCTAAGTAGAACTTATCTTGACAATGTTATCAAAATTTGCATGACACATCCTCCTATGCCATAACCAACTTTGATTTGACTGAGCAATCAAACAACTTTTGCCAGAACTACTTAAATGAAAGATGTTACCTCTAGTTTGAGTACCAGATGCAATTTCAGTTTTAGAGCTTTCCAAGATTCTACATTTTCCATCCTTGAATTGGAGATCATAACCCTTGTCAACCAACTGTTCAACACTGAGAAGATTATGCTTCAGTCCTTCCACATATAGAACATCATTGGTGTTATTCTTATCATCAAAAGAGATGGATCCTTTGCCATGGATTCTACTAGTTGAGTTGTCTCCAAATTTTACAAACCCACCTTCATATTTTTCAAAGCTTACAAACTTACTTTTATCACCATTCATATGATGAGAACATCCACTATCGATCACCCATTCATCCTTTTCAACAACCTGAGCAACAAAGACACTTTCCATATTTACACAGCTAGTAAATTCGGTAGACACCGGATCTTCTTCCTTGATAGCAATGGACACCCAATCACCTTCAGTGGAACCTCCATGATTAGATTCATCATCTGTGACTCCTTCTTCTGTAGCTTCTTGGACATAATAACATTTTTCATTACCTTTATATCTATTAGGGTTTGGTTTTGAAAACCTCTCTGGACATATTGAGGCAAAATGACCAATCTTATTACAAGAAAAACATTTGACTGGCAACTTTCCTTCATACTTACTAGATCCTCTTGGCATTCTTTTGGCAATAAGAGCTTCAAGACCTGCAGTCTCAATTTCATCATCTTCAAGATCCTTCCTTGTCTTCACAAATCTATTTGATCTTCTTGAAGAACTTTCACCTGGATCATATCTTTGCTTTCCATACACACTGGCCTTAAATGCAGATTCAGACTTAGGGAGAGAATCACCAAACTCACTTATTTCAAATGCTGAAAGCTTACCAACTAACTAATCCCTTGTGACAGTTGTTACTATCCTGATTTCTTCAATGGCTGCAGCTTTATGCTTGTATGCTGTAGGTAAGGATCTGAGCACTTTGGCAATAATCTCTGATTATTCCAATACTCCACCTGCATTTCTGATATTGGTCACAAGTTCATTTACTTTTTGCATGTAGGAAGTAATGTTTTCAACTTCACTCATTACCAATCTTTCATATTTACCCTTCAGGTTTTGTAGCTTGGCACATTTAACATATTTGTCACCTTCATACAAATTTTCCAACTTATTCTAGATTTCATGAGCAGTTTTCAAATCCAGGACATTTGCTAATTCGGTATCAGTTACGACACTCAACAATGCTTCTTTGGCTCGAATATTGTGTTCAGCATCTCTGAGTTCATCTATAGTTGAAGGTCCATTCTTCAGAATCTTATACTCATTCTTGGTTATCAACCAAAACACATCACCCATATATTCCAGATGACAATGCATGCGTACTTTCTAGAGGGAGTAATTTGTTCTATGAAATCTCAGACTTTCCTTCTTGTAAGACGACATCTTGGATCTCCTCAAGCGGTCAAGCTTCTTTTAGAGGAACTTGGCTCTGATACCAATTGTTGGAATTAGTCCGGACAACTAAGAGAGGGGGTGAATTAGTTGTCCCACAAATTTAATATTTTCTACTTTTTAATCTTCTTTAACAACTTTCAATCAGATAAGCATTATAGCATGAATCAAAAATGCAAGAGCAGAAATAAATTGAACACACATAACACTAGAATTTTTTATGTGGAAACTCGGTTAAGGGAAAACCACGATGGGGGTTAGCCCATAAGATTCGTACCCTATTAAAAGTACTTAGAAAAAGAGAAGGCACATGCCTTCGGGCTCACTGCTCAAGAGAGGCTCACTACCTACAGAATTTTGATATAGGAAGAATTAAATGATAAATAGTATCTACTTCATGCCTGGTTTAGTTCCTTTAAAAGCTCACAAAACTTCTTCTCTGCTCCAAATACTTCTTCTCAAGTTCTTCATCTAAACATCTCTTGTTCTTTAGCTTCTCCTCTGCTCTGCTCTGCCTTTGATCCTTTCTTTGATTTTATTATTTTTGCACAAGGATAATTTTCTACAACTCATTAACAAGTATTTGTATGCTTCATCAACCTTGGAATGAACATCAAGGTCAGCACTACAAACAACCGACTTAATGCGAATCACTAAGCTATCGGCCAAACATAACTGTGACTCAAATCTTCCTTGATCAACATGCCACGCTTCATAGAATTGCTTTTAGATCATCCACAACATGCTTGAATCATCCGGTCGGCCAAGACTGGGAAGAACAACAACATCAAGAAGGAAATCTTCTTTGACAAGCTCAAACTTCAATGCGGACCTCCACCATAGTAGTCACACAATCTAGAGACCTCCACAAGCATATTGAATTCAACAAAAACATCCACACTCCTCCAAATCATCAGAATCACTTGCATCTTCCTCTAGAATCTCAAGAACATTGTATGCCATGACTGTCACATTAGAAAGATTGCTTGCGGACCTCCAAACCATGAACCACTTGAATGGATGATACACACTGACTTCCCAAACATGCCTCTAGATCCGTAGATCATCATTTGACATATCCGAAACAATCTGGACCTCTTTCCTGTCACTCTCTCTCTTCTGAACATTTGCAAAACTAGTTCAACTAAGATGGCCATAGCTTCTTCAAATCTTCATGCGAATCCTTCAAAACTTAACTAGAGCTTCTTCAGCTGATCCACTACTCAGCCATATGGTCTGCATATATTGATCCTCATTAATTTTCTCAATATCCTCAACAATCCAGTCTTCTATACAGGCAGCAAAATAGGATACAGTTGACACAAATGGCAACAAGGATATGTTGACATCAATGACAACACTGGGCTTAGGCACATATTTGCAACAGGCATTATCTGCAATAGTTCAACATGACAACATTATCTGTAAATGTGACCTAGAGGCACCATAGATACCGAACACTGCGAGCTGGTTTTTGTTTCAATTTCTTGATTAAATTGTTTACCTAACTAGAAAGAAAGGAAAATTCTAAATTGTTTGACATATACTAATAATATCGAAATTCAAGATCTAAGAGCAAGCCTTAAAAACTATCATAATTTTAACTATTCACAAAATTAAACCAATATCATTTGACAATAATTATTTTCACTAGTATCAACCCAAAATCAAGTCAATAATGAGTGTTCTTGCACAATAAGGAGATTAGATTTATACTCATTTTCTATTTAACTCAATTTTTGACATGTCAAGGATCATAGATTCACTTGTTCAATAGTAAATTCTATTGGTGATGTAATTAAAATAAGATAATACATGTATTAATTTACTACAATAACAATTGCAAGTATTGGGTTCTAATGTTAATCATCAAAGGTGAATTTGCAACTTGTAAAAGTTTGGAATAAGGTGATGGGCCAAATATTAAAGCACCTAAGGGTGAAGTCCCTACTATAATTTATGAGATTATAAGTTAGGAATGTTGGTTTTTTTAAGTAATATAATCATTAGTTAAATTGTTTAAGCAAATCTACAACTTTCCTTGAATGATTATTATCATCAAATTTGTTATATATTTATCCTAAGGTCGCTAAATTCTAGAAACTAAATCTCTACCCATTATCAATCTAATATTAGGGTTTCTAAAATAACCAATGTATAATAGTTGTGCCTAGGAGTGCTCATTCCCAACCTTTAGATAAAATTGAGTGAAATGACAATATTTATACTAGTTAGACACTTATCAACATTGTATTGATAATTAACAAGACTTGCATTGGATAATACCATTAGTTCATAACTTTACTATAATTTAAGAGACATAAGAACTTCAACATCTCTAATAACATCATCATTTGATATGTACTAGTGTTAATTAATCCTAATAGATTCTTAATATCTTTTGGAGTATGTATAAAAAGTTAACATAGTAAGTTGATTCTACTTATCCCCAACCCTTTTGAGCCTATGCAATAGAATTAAAACTTAGGACAATACCCTCTTTAGGTATTAACACTCATATTTCATGCCTAGACTACACTATAATGTTTGAAAGTCCACTCTTGCTTTTTTGCCTTCCTATATGACAATCCTTGTTAATATGCACTTGTGATAATTGCATCCATCTAAAAATAGAGAAACTTGTTTCCATGTAATGATTAAAACAATAATGAGAAATTGTGAGCCTTCCTCTAGATAATAATGGGATTCAAACATAAGAAATTTCTACGCATTTTGTCTTTAAGTCTAAAAGCTCATTGCCCTTTCCTTCTAAAGGTTCAAAGAGTGGTATAAGGAAAGTTGATGATAAGTAGTATCTCTGTTTAAAGCTCACAGTCATGATCAAAAGCACTATTTATTGTTAACACCTAGTTGAGTCCATTAAGATCTAAATCATGCATCTGTTGATAATGGTTATGCATGACCTTGGAAGAGAAGGCATTTTGAACTCCAAATTTATCATGAAGGAAATCATTGTTCTCTTGAATGTGATGGCATTTGTAGACACATTTGTATAGAGTTGCATATTCTATAAGCCTAGGCTACGTAGAAGATTAGAGATTTCAATCAGAAGAAAGGCATTGGTAATACCCAGTGTTGGTTAGCATTGATTTGCATGAAACTGTCTAACTCCATTATTAACCAATAAATTGATATAGAAAGGGCATGCATTCAACTCAACGGACCTACAGATCCTTTATCAAGCAACCTAATGGCTATAATGTGTTACATTTCAATATGTCAAACCAAGGAATCATATTCTTCTTGGATGGTATCTGTATTGTATGTACAGTCAAGGATTCCTAAGTTTAGCCTAGAAGTTGTGCATAGAAACAATGATAAATAAGGAAACAAATTCTAAATTGCAAAGAACAATAGTTGCTATAGGTGGGTAATTCCGTTAAGGAATAATAAATACCATATTCATCTTCCTACAGAATTATTCATGAGGTAACTTAATAATAGTAGAAAAATAGTCTATATAAATCACAGTAAAAAAATAGTCTATGTACTAAGTCAGTGATCACCTTGAATATTCCCTAATTCATAAATCATAATAACTTAATGAACTAATAATGTAAACTAACAAGAGAACTACAGTTACCTCAAGTGGCCCTTGCTTGAGTGACTGTAATCTCGTAAAAATCTAAATCAAATCACTTTTTGTATCAACTACTCATTGACTGAATCTAAATCTATATTCTCTATTGAATTCTAGAAGATGTAATGCAATAACAAGAACTTGACAATACAAAATCTCTTCTAACTCCCCCTTGTTATATACAAAATCTATCATATATAGATAAGATCCGAGCCTCCTATTTGAATTGAACTTATAAACAACTATCCTATACTTGTTCATTCTCCCCACAAACATAGGAAGAAGACTTTATTATTATTCTAATCAGATCAGAAGTAGGAAACTAACTATTACAAAGATAATCCAGATATCATAGTCCTACTATGATTCTTCTTATTCACTATAAAGACAGACATAAATGAAAACATAACATTATTAGATTAATTATGAACCACGATCTAAGCTCCACTTAATCTTTATAACTATGTCAACTGTTGAAGATAAAACCGTCGAGGAGTGGGAGGAGTTATGGTCAAATCATGCCCACTTTGTTCGGGATCCTTCCTCTTTGGTTGCTGGCTAGCACTACATTCTCAATTGTAGATAAATACCTCTTTTGTTGTGGGTTGACAGATGGCCTTTACCACAGGTAACCGTGTACTTGCTGCATAGGGGTTAGTTTCTCCATATAGTATTTACACATCACAAACTACCATAATTAAAAGAAATAATTATCCCATTCTATAAACAATCATTAATTCATATATAATTATTCATCAACATATCATATACTATTATTAATGATTTCAAGTATTAAAGGTAATTATAAACATAGATAATGTCTAGGAAAGTCTGGAAATGTCTTTGAAAAGTACAAACTTAAACAAGGGAACTAGAACAAAATAAAGTCCCATCATAAACTATACAATTAAATTTAATGGGACAGTTTCTTGAGAATGAAGAAATATTGAGACGAGTATGCATCACAATAACTATATGAATTACATCTCTATCAATCCTATAGTTTGTTGGTTGGAGTTTTAGTGGGCTTACTAAGACTTTGTATTACATTTCAAACCAATTTTGTTGTGGATGACACAAACTTGCATCTCTGTCGGAAAGACATTTCTTGTACAAATTAACAAGATATTCTCATAATATGTAAGAAAATCTACATGTATCATCATGTTGTCCCTATTATTAACGTTAAGATCAGATGAATTTTGAAAAGCATAATTTATCATTGATTTAGCTCACATAATTTTCCAAATACAAATCATGTTTGGATTCAAGGAGATTATGGTGTTTCTATACACTTATTGTATGTCTATGTGATATACATATTTAATCTGGCTATTATAAACAGAGAGTATATGCATTGGATCTAAAGACAAACCTGGTCACCTCAAAAGATAACATCTTATGGCACACAATGATTAATAAAAAGGGTTTCTAGAAACTTGGAAAAAATCAAATTCAGCAACTTATGCTAGCATCCTTTCCTACTTGTGTCAAAATGGGATTTTGGAATGAGTATGGACATCCATCAAGCATATGGGATAGAGGAATTTCAACAAAATTGGAGTTGCGATTGCTCAGGTTGACAACAAGGCACATGAATTGTTTGACAGGATGCCTCAAAGAGATGTTATTGTTATCCTATTTTGCCCTCCTGGCCAAATAGTCTAAGATCCATGAGATCCTGGTGTTTCAGCTCCTGAGGATGCAAGGAAAAACGTCAAAAAATGGTTAAGTCCCAAAAAATTTAGAGTTTTCCTTGTGTTTTTCTGCCTTGTCAGGATGTCGGAGTTTGAGCTTCACCTCTTCACCATTGTCAAGCTCAAAGTCCCGAACTCCGCCCCTTTCCTTTGCAAAATGTTCTAAGTATTTCAGTGCTGGAGTTTGGAGCTCTCCTCTTCTCCCTTCTTCCTTGGGAGGCAGAAGGCTTGGGGTCCGAGCTCTAACTCTTCCCTTGCAAATTTAGCTAAGTGTTGGAAGCTCTACGGGATGTCGGGGATCGAGGTTCTGCCTTTTCACGTTCTTCCTTATTGGGCAGAAGTTTTAGGGCCTGAGCTCTGACCTTTCCTTTTAAAAATCAGCTAAGTGTGAAGAAGTTGTCAGGAGTCCACCTTTTCTTTTTCATCCTTCTACTTCAGAGTGCCTAAAGCTTGAGGGCCGAAGTCCGCAAGGTACATAATGTGCTAAGTGTTTTGCTATCAGACTTCAGAGTTTTGCTCTTCTACCTTCCCTCTTGGAAGGCTGAACGTTGAAACTATGAAGCTCACCGATGGCCACATGATGGCATTCCACCATTCCGTTATGTTCTTCTGGTGTGCCCCTCGCTCGTTCATGGAACCACGGAAGGCTACTAGGTGGCAGTGGCGTCATCCAAGAGGAAAGGTTCGAGGGTCTGAGTTCTTCTCTTTTTCATTACAAATGTTTCTAAGTGTTTTAGAGTTTCAGACTTCAGGGTTTTTGTCTTCCTTCTTCCTTTCTTCAGAAGGAAGAAGGTCGAAGGCCCGAACTCTGAACTCCATCGCTCTCAAAAGACTCGAGCAGGCTTTCAGCCATTTTGCGGGGTTATTTTATTAAAGGAAAAAGGTTGCGGTAGAATCGCAGAAAGATGACACATGGCACCCCGGGAGGCCGGAAGATGGAAGCTTCGAGGCCCAATCTCTACTAAGGTAAAATCTTCTAAGTGTTATGGCAGAGCTTAGGGCTTTGGTCTTCTTCCTTCCTTTTGCTACAAGCGATAGGGCATAGGGCTGGAGGCTTGAACTCTAAAATTTTGACGACTTCTTTCTTCACGGAGAAAATAAGATTTGACTAGCCAGCAACCCTCCTGGTTACCATTAATGCTCTGTAAGGGCCTATTTTCATGTAGTAGATGGTTTTCCCACCTCCCCATGCCACTGTTCCCCCTCTGTATTAAATTTCTTTTACCCATGGCATGGGTGAATCTCCTGTTTTAGCGGATTTCTTGGGCAGAGCCATGTGGGTGCGCTCCAAGGATGCCAATTTGAGTTAAAGCAGCATGGTTGACATCCCTTCTTGTTGACTTCTCCTTTTCATGCCATTGCTGCTACAGTGCGATTGTAAAAGCTATATATGCATGTTTCAAAGATGCATTTTGGGGTGGTTGTTAGTTGTTTTCTGGGCTGTTATGCTCGGCAAATTCCTCTGTTACGTTTGGACCTTGTAATGCACTTATAGAACATCTAGATTTGATGTATTGTGTTCATTTTTGAGCCTTTGATGTCTCTAGTCCATTGTTCAACCATGAATGTATGTGATTATTTTGTGTCTATCACTCTGTAATAGGTTATTTACTCTTTGTAATGGTCATTTGACCTTCATGATCAATAAATCTTTGATGTTTTGCCTCTCTTGCACTTTGTCTCTGTGTTTCATTTGAAGTTGTGCTCTATTTTGTGAATAGAATAACTCCTTCATAGATTATAGTCTTCTATCTGAAGCCTCTGTCAAGGTTTTGGGTTTGTGTGAGTTCTTTTAGGGAGTGAGATCATTGTTGTGTTGGTTCAATTTAACTAATACACCTTATAACTCTGGTGCATCACCTTTTCTTTTCTGTATCCCTTCTATCCCCTTTCTCCTGATAAGTTTAGCATTAGAGTTAGTTAATTTCTCTAAGCCTTAAGCTTAGAGAGAGGAACCAACCTTCTCTAGAGGTTTGATCTCAAAATTGCAAGGTACCACACCTTGAGATCATTCCCATTGTGTCATTAGAATGCTTGGACTGTCTCAAAGCAGGGTGCAATTCTAAGTAATAACAGTTATCTCATGAAATGTAATTGATTGTAGGATAGACACAAAATAGATTTGTTAAAAAGGCTATAGAAACTTTCAAATAATTACAATTGGCATGAATTCTGCCAAGACTGGGAAAATCACAAATGCTGTAAACACCATAAATTTTACAATAATAATTATAAATCTTACATCTTGACATTAACAAAATAATTAAATTAACAATAACATCAATTTCCAATCAAAGGCTAGAGATATGGTTGCATTGTGGAGTTGGAGTCTATTACATATTTAGTTGGTTTAGGAAAAATGATAATTGCAGAAGAATACGTTGTTGTACGTGAGAAAGAGAAGCCGGTTGTTGAAGGGACGCCATTAATGTTTAGTAGTATCCTCCCTCTTTAATATGTTAAGGAGAATACTTGTGAACTGTTTGACAAAATGCCTCAAAGAGGTGTCATTCCATGGATGCAATGATTGCCAGTCAAAAGGGCTTTTAGAAACTTATAAAAAAGTAGATTCAACAACCAATGCCAGTGTCCTACTTGTCTCTGTTGAAATGGGAGCTTTTGGAACAGGTATGGACATCAATCAAAGAGTAAAGGGAGTTTTGGGATATGGTATAAAAAATGAGATTTCTTTTTGTTAGATATTATGGACAGAAACGCTCAGGCAGATTTGTATGCAAAACGTGGAGGTGTGTGAACTGTTTGATAGATTGCCTCAAGGACATGCCTATATGTCATCTAATGGAATGCCAATGAAATTATTTACATTCAAATTCTATCAGAACTTTAGGTGGTGCTAGGTTTCACAAACTTTGCCAGCATCCTCCCGTGATCAAATGTAATGGAGGGTTTATGCATTATATTCAATTTACATTTTTGAGCTCATCATTTCACAAGTTACAAGAATATAAAACTTGAACCTGTGACTTTATAGCAATTTAATAGATCTATGAAATCTTCTTATACTTTAACTGAGAGATTAAAGTGGGTCACTCAATTCTAGAATAATATAGGGCCTACCCTGAATTCACGTCCAATTGAGGGCAAATATCCCCAACTAGGGAGATTCTTAGTGTGGGCAATAACAGGTTAATAACCAGAAGACTAAATGGAATAGGAAAATAATGTTTTGTTATCTATGTAGCTCGTAGATCAGTATAAAGATGATCATGGAATAATTACAGAATTCAAGGAACAGAAAAGATGAGATTCAAATAAAAAGGAAATTGATAAAAGATAGAGGGATCAAAAATATCCTGGATGCAACGATACATGCCTTGTGTGGAGGAGACAGCTATGTCTTTAGATGTAGGGGATTTATGTAAGGGTAGGGAAAGATGAACGTAGCAGGGTATTTTTCTAGATTCGATACATGTAATTAATACTGTAAAATAATTGTTTCTTCAAAAGAATCATCTAATTCCAGATAGGAATCAAATTCCATCAAAACTATAGACAAGAAATAAAAAGTAGTTCTAGTAAAATGTATACATCTGTCACATTCAAGAAAGATATCCAATTTGGCCGATAGGCCATTCTATATGTGCACACATCTTGTAACTGCCAAATTTTGGTAGTCCTTCACTTTTTTTTGCTCCAAAATTTTAAAAAATAAAATTGTTAAAAAACTGTCAAGCCACAACTAAAATTAAAATATGGCACATGAGTGGTTGGTGTAAAGTTGTCCGTTTCTATTTAGTAGTGATGGTGGTATTAGTTGTCGGTTTCTATTTAGCAGTGCATAGGGTAATGAAATCTGACATGCTGGGAATGAGGACGGACAAATCTTCGTTGTGGCTGTGGTGGGAGAGAAAAATCTGGCAAGTCTTTTCTCCATAGGAACTTAGCTTATCTTTCACGGTTTGGAGAAGCCTATTCTGCTCCCCACACTCTTGAGACACAGCCAAAGCTTTGCTAATCAACAGTACCTCGCCTATCTCGATTTTCTCCGTGGCAAACAAACCCCTGCCAACCATGGCTCGTCATTTTGATCTCCACCAGCCCAATGAAATCTCCATCTGGTTTGAAAGCTCTGGAGCTACCTGCAGCTGAGCTGATAATAGCTTCGCATATGTCAAAATAGATCGTACTCCATCTACAATAAGCGGCGGTGAAGAGCTACTTCTTTTCTGAAAAACAGATCACAAGAACGCTGGAGGAAACTAAACGCGGCTTTATATCTTCCTACAGATAAAAGCGATCGAATTTTAAACTCCACTCCTATGCTATCGGCAGGGTCAACTTTATCTGCATCTTGTAGAGCTTCTTTGTATCGATGAAGTTTGATATGCGCTACACCTCTTTCAATATACATGCAATTAACAGTAGATGCATCTTCCTTCATTCCTTGGGAGAGACATGCTATACATTTATTATAATCCCAATCACCTGCACGGTAAGCCATATTTCCAGTGCGAAATTTGCAGCTACCGCTGCATAGATCAACCAGAAGAAAAAAAAAGACAGATTTGCAGATTATACAGAAAAACAAAACAGAGCAGCAAGCAAAAACAGAGCAAGAAAAACAGAGCAGGAACAGTCTAATTCTGTATATTCCTTGAATAATGAAAAAATATTAACAAACGTTACATTGACTAAACCAACCGCAGAAAAAAAGAATATGCCGTGAAAGAGCAGTGAAAACTAAGAGAACTGCTGGAAACCCTCAGTTAGCACATTGCATGAAGGGAAAATAAGGGCGGTCAAAAAGAGAGCAACTGAAAGTTGCATTGCATGAACGGATCCAGTTTAACTCATTAGTTAGCTTATTGTTTAAAGAGAATAATTAACGCTAACATCCAAAAGCCATCCACTTATTAATTTTTTCTTTAGTCACTATAACTTTTATATCCATAGGAGCAAGAAGGCTCTGTACCGTTTAAATACACAGGGTATCCTCCACATGAATAAACACCAGATCGCTTTCACCTTGGACAAGCATGGGCTCCTTGAGAGCAATTTTAGTGCCTCGAGGAAAATTGTTTCTTGCAAAACAGTGATCTGGAGAAGTGATGCAAAGAGCCACTGCATTCCCAGTCCCTGCCTCCTCTAGCACAGTGTATATCCTCCCAATTTTGAAAGGTTCAACACACAGTTCACCAAACAACACCAGGCCTTTGTTCCGCTTCCCTATTTTCAAATCCCTAAGGCTTACTGGAACAAGTTCATCTGTAGCTTCTGTGGCTTTATGAGTACCTTGGATTTCATGCTCCAGGGTTTTGTGTATGCCCAAAATCTCTCCAACTTGAGGATGTGCGAGATACAGGCAGACTTTTTCATGAATTGAAGTTAAAGCCTCCTTATCAAAACTCATGCATGCCTTGGCCATAACAGAGATATCATTTTCTCCAAGAATGTCAAGGAACCTCTCATAATATCGGGGCTGTAAGTCTTCTCCAGAGGGCAAAGCTGCAGCATCAGACCTGCTAGCCTGTGATGCTTATTGGGACGTGACTTTTGTTTCTTCGAGTGAAATCCCTTGAACAAACTCTTGAGATGACATCTTGACTGCCAAGGAGGAACACAGCCGTTAATATTGCAGAAGATGAGAGGATCACTCACATTTGGCGGCCTCTCCGTCCACTAAATTTCTTCCATTGCCAAATACTTAATACAGATCTTTTATTTTTATTTTTAAAAAGGAAAAGGAAACGGATTAAGCATATGAATTCAAAGAAGGAATACAGATGACAGAAGTTAGAAGGGAAACCTTCCAATATTTGAGATTCTTGAGTTAATTTACTGAAGATAGCTAGAAGACGACATGGAAGCGCAAATCTGTTAAAATTTTGATTGAATTAGTGCCAGTAAGAGTATCTTGGTGAATCGTCCGCCTGTATTTCATTCTGAAATGCAGCAGTGACTTCAATGTCAAATCCGGCAAGTTTAGATGATAATAAATTATAGCATTCAAAACCTCAATTTCAATTTTGCTAAATTTAGGTACTCTTAATTCTTATACATACCTTTGAAATGACAGTTATACGATTAACAGATACTATTGAATGTGTCTACAAACAAATTTCAATGATGTTCATTGTGAGTCTTTGTGTGTTTGAATGAATTTTGTCTTTCATTGTGTGTGCGAAAAAATTGAACATTCCTTGTGTGCATGTTTGAAAGTTAACTTTGGCATTCACTTCATGTGATAACTTTGGCATTCACTTCATGTGAAGTGTGTGTGTGTTTGTTTGAAAGTTAATTTTGTCACTCAGTTTATTACTTTGGCACTCACTTTATGTGTGTATTTGTATTTTATCATGTTTAAAATTTAGTGTTCATGCATGCGCCAAGGTAGGAGAAGTAAAAAGGTTTGTCAAAAGAGGCCCGCTTAGCAAGTTGAAGCTTAGGTCGATAGTTCTAATCCTAGAATGTCCCTAACACAAGAGGAAGAGGACCTTCTAAGACTTTGTGTGATAAATTCAGATAGGTTAATCTTAAAAACAGAGAAGTATCATTAGGCAAGGACCTTGTAAATGACTCAAATCAGGCATTTCCAAGTCATTCCCCTAATTCCGCATCACAAATAAAATTTCAGATAAATTGTTATTTCTCAAATCCACAATTGAACAACTAACAATTTTATTGGCAATACACAAAAGTACATTTGAAAAAATATTGAGAATGTTAAGGGTAGGTTCTTTTGTGGTGTCTCCATAATCATTTTAATTACTAAATTTTGTTGGAGTCTCCATAATCATTTTAGTAATTTTATTTGTGTTTCTATTTAGAAATAATGTTTGGATTAAAAATTAGTAATTGTTTCAATTTAAATCTTTTGTTGCAATTTAATTTATTCATTATGTTAAAGTAAAATTAAATTTAGGTATATTCATTTTTATTTCAATTGATTTAGTTAAACTAGCCATATTAATGATTCTCAATATTATTCTTATTAATTTCAAATACAAGAGCTAAAAGCATTATGATACCAAAGTAACTCAATTATTATTAAGTATTTTTATTTTAAAAATAATATTTTAATTATATTAATTGTATGTTGCTCAGTGAAAATGGTAATATATGTTGATTTTGGTAGCTAGGTCAGATCCCTCCCGACCTAGTCATAAAATGTTGAATGGCCTATCGGCCTTAGCATTTTGAGAATCTCAGTTGTATTATCCGATTTAAGGCAGGCCCTATTTGGGCGAATTCATTATGTGTATCTTGTAATTACAAATAGGTCAGGACCTATTTCAATGTAACGTATATGTAATTATTTGAATTATTATAACTTGGCACCAAACTGTATAAGGCCGACCAAGGTTATTGTTTGTGTGATATCCTATAAATGTAAAGTGACTTGTAGTCACAATCCATAGCAACTCACACCGAATTCTGCTCTGAGAAAACTATCCATCAACGATCTGCTTCAAGGCCAGCAATATTCATCTGCAATTAGTAAGTTGCCTTGCCGATAGGTTCAACAGGTTCAATAGGTTCAACCATTCGATAGGTTCAATGGTTCAACAGGCTCAATCGTTCGATAGGCTCAACGGTTCAATAGGTTCAACCGTTCGATAGGTTCAACAGTTCAGAAGGTTCAACAGTTTAGAAGGTTCAATGGTTCAGAGGGTTCGACGGTTCAAGGAGTTTAATGGTTCAACCAGTTTAGTGGTTCGATAATTGATTTGTTCATCCTGCTTTCATCTGCAATCAACAACGAATTCGCTACTTGGTGAAGCGAATCTGATCTTGCATGGGCGAAGTTGTTTCAGGATTATCCAGGGCTGCTGAACCTTTGTGCTTACTATGCAATCACCTCATGTGCAAGCGAACTTCATTCTGAACATTATAATCAGTTCAGTTCAGAACTAAAGTTCAGACAAGTTGTATTCTTGGTGTCTATGATTTTGTGCCCTAGCTGGGCAAAGTTGTGATCTGCCCCTGCCATTATTCTAATCGGATCTGAGATTTTCTTGCTAGGTTTTTCACCTCTAAGAGAGAGGTTTTCCCAGGGTATCTTTGTGTTATGTGTGCATTTGTGTTTTCTTGTTCCTTATTATTAATCTGAATGCTAAAATTAACAATATATAATATTAAAGTAATAATATTTTGTTTGGAAAAATGTTATTTGTATTTTAGGTAGTGATTTAAAGTATTTGTAAATATATAATATGAATATGATGTAAAAGTACAACTTTCTTACTCACCATTAAACCATTTAAGGTCATAGAAAATCAATTAAATTTATATTTTCGTGTTCTGCTTCAGCCAAGTCCACCATTCCTTCCTCTAAGTGCAATAACCTGTAAAAAAAATAAATGGTTTCCCAATCTTGGGGGGATTTATTTGGTTGAAATCAAATAGTTTATTAGAAAGATTCATTTTTAGTAGATTATTTATTTATTTATTTATTCTAATTTTAAATGATTTTTTGACCTTAATGTGACCTTTATCTTTTAATTATTAAATTTTGTTGGAGTCTCCATAATCAATTTAGTAATTTTATTTGTGTTTCTATTTAGAAATAATGTTAGGATTAAAAATTAGTAATTGTTTCAAATTAAATCTTTTCTTGCAATTTAATTTATTCATTATGTTAAAGTAAAATTAAATTTGGTTATATTAATTTTTATTTTAATTGATTTAGTCTAACATACTTAATGATGAGGAAGTTAAACTAGCCATATTAATGATTCTCAATACTATTCTTATTAATAAAGCTTTTCTTCACTTAAAATGTTTTCCATAGCATTAAAATTCAAATACAAAAACTAAAACCATTATGATACCAAATGCATTTTTTGAAAACAAGATGCATAATATATCTTAAAATAGTTAAATATATAAAGTAACTCAATTATTATTAAGTATTTTTATTTTAAAAATAATTATTTAATTATATAAATTGTATGTTGCTCAGTGAAAATGGTAATATATAATATTAAAGTAATAATATTTTGTTTGGAAAAATGTTATTTGTATTTTAGGTAGTGATTTAAAATATTTGTAAATATATAATATGAATATGATGTAAAAGTACAACTTTCTTACTCACCATTAAACCATTTTAAGGTCATAGAAAATCAATTGTGTGGAAAACCAAATCTTCCTACAAATTAAATCTTCATAATGTAAAAATATCAAATCATAAATAATGTATGTAAGTTACTAATATCATTATTTTCCTATCTCTAAACCCTTTGTACCTCTTAAAGATAGCATAAATTAAATCATAAGTACAATAAGCCTAGACTAATTTAAGACCTAACTCTAGCACACCCATTGAAGAAATCAGGCCATTGCTTCTAAAAATGGCATAAGCTATAAGAATGATGTGCAAGGGAGTGGTACACAACCATTCATTTATCCATTCAATGCAAGTATTCCAAATATTGCACAAGGGTCTATATATTGAAAAGAGTGCAAGGATTCAAAATATTATGCAAACTCTTTACAAATAAAGCAATAATAGAATGGCGAGAGACATAGTTCAAAATAATGAAATACAAAATATTATGCAGACTCTTTACAAATAAAGCAGTAATAGAATGATGCAAGCCATAGTTCAAAATAATGACACAAAAGAGACGATCACTCTAAACATAATGCATTCAAACATTGTGAAGTTTGGGACCAAAACATTCTCCTTGAATCTAAAGCATCTGAATCTTTAATATTATTGTCAAAAATACATAAAAAATTAAATTTAGAATTAGTGAATGGTTTATGACAATGTAGTCGATTCTTCTTGAAAATGTTCACAAATAATTTATTGAACTAAAACTATATCAATAATAATGTAATGGGTTCCTTCCTCACAGACCCTTGATCTAGGTCCACTTTGGAAAGTGTGCCAAGGGAAATGTTCACAAATAATTCACATATATCAAAGTGAATGTGAAAGTTAGTTCATACACATCTTACACACATCAAGTGAATGCCAAAGTTCATTCACATAAACATGTGCACACACAATGAATACCAAAGCTAACTTTCAAACCTACCCACCCACACAATGAAAACCATAGTTAATTCACACACACATACACTTGACACAAAGTGAATATCAGTGTTTTTGTACACACATAGAGTGAGTGCCAAAGCTCATTCATAGACACATGCATGCACACACAGAGTGTGACAAATTTCATTCAAATACATAGGCACACACTTCACACAAACTAAATGACAAAACTAAATAACTTTCACACACACACACACACCACATGAAGTGAATGCCAAAGTTAACTTTCAAACATGCACACAATGAATGTCAATGTTTATTCACACACGCACACACATGCAATGAAAGTCAAAATTTATTCAAACACACAAAGACTCACAATGAACATCATTGAAGTTTGTTTGTAGACACATTTCACAAAAAGTGAAAATCAAAGTTTATTCATACATCACACAAAATGATATCCAAAGTTCATTTGTGCACACACACAAAAAGGAATGTTAGCTCTTTCAAGCACATTCCACATAAAGTGAACATCAAAGTTCATTCATACACTCTACACAAAATGATATCCAAGGCTCATTTGTACACACACAAAATAAAGAATTTCAAATCTTTCAATTGCATTCTACACAAAGTGAACATCAAAGTTTGTTCATACACTCCACAAAATGTGATAGTTGAAGTTCATTCACTCCACAAAATGTGTTAGCTTAAGCTCATTCATAAATAAAGAAAAACCAAATGTAAAAGGTCTTTCAAGCTCACATAGATACACAACAAATTTCAAAGTTGGTTCAAACACATATACCACACAAAATGAATACCAAAATTATTTTTTAAAAACACACACCACAAAGTGAATGCCTAAATTAACTTTCCCCCACACACACACAATTTACATAAACAAAAAGTGAATATGCCAATATTCAAACATAATCCATTCACACAAATTTAGTATAAGCATGCATTAAAACTTAAGTTCAAATATTCTAAACTTTGAACACACTCATAAAGGATGCCAAATTTATAAAACATGGTAAAGTTCAAATACACACACTCGACAAAATGAATGCCCAAATTCACACATAGAAAGTGAACATGTTCCAAATTTTAAACACACTTCATGCACAAAGTCAGTTCAATCACACACAAGTAAACACTCTAGTTCAAATATGCCAAAAAACAAACACACACAAAGTGAATGCCAAAGTTAAAGCACACTCTTCACACAATGTTAGTTCAATCACTTCACACATAGTTGATTCAAACATACACTTCATACATATATGTTTTTTAAAAGTTATTTTGTGCAATGCTTGGTCGATAGGAAATTAGTAACATGGATTTTTATTATCCTACATTATTTAGGTACTGCACAGTTCACCTAATCTCTTGATTGCTTAGAATTTATTTAGTTCATTCACGATTTATGATTTACTTCATGTGCTTATTCATTTAATACCACTCAATTATTTTTATTTGCAAAAAAATAATTGAATTTCTTATTGTATTTATAGCCTCGTCTACCAACAACTACATGTAATGACTTTCCATAAAAATAAAATATAAACTATTCAATGATAGGCCTATAAATATATGTGCATATTGGCCATTTGATAGCACCTTTGGTGCTTTTACTAGTCACATACATGTTCCTGTAGCTTGCTTCTTCAGCTCCTCCCTTATTCTTTTCTTGCAATCTTGTAACTAAGAACCCTTCTAGGTACTTTTGAATACCTGCCCATTCTCTACCAAAAAAAATTAAAGAACAAAAACACCCCCCTGCAGTCTTCTTCCACCCCTCTATTTATAGATTTTATTACATTTTAATTTTCAAAATTTGAGGAGCAATTGTCTCCACTAACCAAGTACCTAACATATCAAAGGGAGATAACTCACACTAAGGGGTAGATATCTTCCCAAGAACTCATGAAGGAACATGCAAGCACCTTTTTAATTTTAGTTAACATACTAATCAAAGGTAAGGGAGAGGGGCTAGTTGCCGCCCACACCCCAATAACCGCTATGTTTTTGTGCACTTGACCCCCCAATTAAAATTTTAAAAAGAACCAATACATGTAAAATACCAACCTAATAAATTAACACAAATGCACCAATACATGTTCACAACTCCAATAAATTAACCAATGAAATTAAGACAAGTGCACAAATGTGATGGCGAGTGGTTACTGGCACATTGTTGCACATGTATGGGGTGACATGTTGAAATGACACTTTTTTGAACCATGTGCACATAACATGTCCTACAGGGAAATGTTTAAGTGCCCAGAAGCTGAAAGAATAGCTTTAAGCTCTTCAGTTGCATACGGAGAAGCCCAAAAAAAATCGTCGAAATCCGATATGTCTAGCTATGAGCTTGACGTGCGCGAAGTTAGGGTGGGCGGCTACTGGCCCCTCTCCCTTAGTTATCTTCCCTCAACACCTTTATTAACTAAATTAACTAATCACTCAAAATTGTCTTTAACTAGTGTCCATCACTAATTCCTCATCCTAACTGAAAATTAATATTAATTATCGTATAATTGTTTATTGACTTAAATTTTATATTTATTATTTATTTTAACTCATTTTATTATAATTTAGATTTTATAATTATTTTGTATGATTTTAATTTTATTGTTAATTCATATTTATCCAATATTTATTTATTACTTCTCATTATTTAATTTATTTAATAATGTATACTAAGCAATAACACTTTTCTTTTTCTAATTTAATAATATTTTTTCTACCATAGTAAATATTTTTCTTACCTTAATAAAAAGTAATATGTCGAAAAGGAGTCATGACAAACATAACAACTAGATGTAAAAATTTCTACACAATTTTACCAAAAGCTTTACAATTTTGTTTCAATGGACCATGAAAACCTAATACTACTAACCATTTGTTTGCCTAATTATTATGTAATTTCTCCAATAGGCTCCATCCTTTTTTATTTGACCAAGTATTCACTATTAATTTATAGTGACTAACTTGTGAGGCACTAAAGGCTTGAATGCGTCTCACATCTAAGTGTTGGGATGACACCAAACTAGGGATACATGCCTTTTATACTAATAATTAACTGACACATGCAAATCCTAAGTAGATGGGATATGCAATAGATTCTCCTAGGGGTGAGGTTAAGTGGAAACATACTCCACCCAAATTTTGTCACTAAACTCTATTGACATAGGGCATTAATATTTTGTGACAAGAAGTAACCCTTAGCTTAGAAAAAGACTTTTGAAGCAAGTTTTCATCATTAGGATCAACAATGATTAGATTAAAAGTTTTGCCTATTCAAACTTGTGGATGATCAGTGAAAGGGGATCCTTGAAAGACTTTAAAAGTGTCATTTCATTGTGATTAGTAAAAGGAGGTCCTTGAAGGTTTTGAGACATTCTAAGTGAAGGAGTGCAAGGTTTTAGTAGATTTAGAGGCTAATATTTTTGAAGATGGCCAATATGGTATAGGACATCCTTTAATTGGCTTTGATAATTGAGAAATATTGACTATGGTGTTATTTTTGGTTTCTATTCAAAACAGCTAGTCCTCCATAGACAACAATTTTAGAATCGTTTAGGCAAATTCATCCTATATAGTGATGGTTTTTATGAATGAAGTTACAAAATTGCAAGTGATAGTTTCACAAGTGACAAGGACAGTTTGCCTGATATATAATTACTTCATCATGTTTAGCAGTGATTTCACTATGTTGCAAGTGGTGGTTTTAATATATCATAAATAAACATTTTTTGGCATTCCAGATCCCTTATTTGATTATTTTTGTACACTCAAAAACATGACTCAATTGCATGGGGCAGTCAAGTTAACTTTGGCAGAGCACATAGGACCCTCTCCTTGTCATGGGTGAGCATCCACGTCCCTCTCGCTCTCATGGTAGAAGCCAGTTCGAGAGGAGACGAGACACAAGGGCAGTCCTGCTCACTTGAGAGCTGGACTTCGTGGAGAATGGTCAGCCGATTCTCAAACATTTCCTAAGGATTTTTTGCTAAGTTGTGTTTAATGACCGTAGTTATTGAAATAATAATATGACCCAAAGGGTCACTAGTTACTGTTCTCCTATTTGGGTTAGCTAGATTCCAATTCCTATTCACTTGTCTGTTGTAAGATACGTTGATAAGTCTTCTATGTTGGAAACTTTCCTCTCCTACTTGAAGGAGTTGTCAGATTTGATTTCTTTGTTCGATCAACCTAAGCCTAAGTTCCTGTTCTTGGATGGTCAATTGAGTGTGTTGAGGCCTAGGGTGTAACTCTTCAATCTCCTCTAGGATCGCCCTCACCCACTCACCTCTAAGTCCAAGGCACATTCATGAGCCTGAACCGAGAGAGTTGGTTAGAGTTAAACTTGAGTTGACTTATGTTTGACTCAGGGTTTTTGACCTAAGGTTTGCTTTTCTTTGTTTGAGCTGATTGATTTGTGTTGACCTCATGATGAAATCGAGGGTTTATCAGCTTCGTGTAATGCTTATGTTTTTGTTATTTTCTATTTTTGTATGTATGCACTCTATATGTATGCAATCTAACATTTTTATTCTTCTTATGGATATTTTGAAAGGAAAGTGCTTTAATTAATCTAGAATTCAAATATGAATGCAATTCTATAATGAGTTTACCTAATGCAATCTTAATCTATGTTTTTGGTATTTTCTTGTGTTTTGATTTCAATTACTCTAGGAAATGAAAGTACTTGGAAATAAACTAATCTAATAATGAAAATTGCCTGAAATAAACTAATTTAACAATGCAATTCTATCTAGCCTATCAAGGAAATTGTAATATGAAATTACTATCTCCAAGAGAAAATTTGAGATTATCTAATTACTAACATAAAACATGAAAGAACCTGGAATGTGTCAACACACAAGCCTCCACTACCCTCAGGAATCTTTGTATCGGCAATCTCTTCATCCTGTTGCAGCAACGAGGATCTCCTCTTGGCAACAATAGGGAAGGGATGCAAAAATGGCTTGAGAAAGCTTTGAAATATGAGCTCAATGTGAGCTAAGAGAACACTATGGATTGCAAAATGAGAAGCACTTGTAACAACACAATAATAAAATTTTGGCAAAGCTTTGGCATAACAACACTAAAAGAAAAGGCTCATAAGTCCTACGTGAGCATAAGAATTCTTGTGGAGAGAAAAAACTAAGCAAATCTTGGTTGCAAAAATGAAATTGCCTCTCAAAAGGGGGAGATTTGAAGCTATGCAATAATGAAAACTAATGAAATCTTTGAAGCTTTGAAAAACTAAAGAAAGAAATGAAGAAAGAGGCTCAAAGGCTTGTGAAGAAGCTTGGAAAAGCTTGTGAAGATGAGAAGAGCATTCTCCAAATTGGAAAATAATGAAGAGGGGAGGGGCATTTATAGTTTAGAAGGCACACAAGAGGGGGAAATTGATTGAAGAGTTATCTCATTTGATTAAAGAGTTAACATGCTTGATTGAGTAGTGAATGTGCTTTGATTGGGAGTGAATAGGCTTTGATAGCCTTTCACAGAAGAAGAAATGGAGTTCTAGCATGAGATTGATTGAGAGATAAGAAGAATTGATTTGTGAGTTAAAATGGAGTGATTGGGAGTCTTGAATTAGTTAAAAAAGTTGATGATCAGTTAGGGAAGGTGACTCACACAATCAGGGCTCAATTTGGAGCAAGTTTGGTTCAAAACATAGTTGATTTTAAGCCCAAATTAAAGGAGAATTCGTGGTTGGAAACAAGACAAGGTCGTCCATGGGTCACCCCTTTTACCAGTCCAAATCGCCTAGGGGTGACCCATGGACGACCCATAGAGGAGAGGGTCTAGGTTGGTATATAGGGTTGGAAGCTAATAGTCAGAGGATGAAGAACTGACTTGTCTCTGGAACCACGTCAATAGGTGATCAGAAACCAAATATCCACTTACAAATGTCAAATCTCTCGGGGGAGATCCTGAAATAATAGGGGGAGATTTGTCTTGGTATATCACAACTGAAAACTGAAAGTTGGAGATGGCTTGGGAGGTCCCTTGGAGGGCTCCTAAGTGTGGGGTGAGATGCAAAACACTAGGGAAAGGTTAATTCATGACAAATAGACAAACAAGAGGCTTAGGGACGAAGTCACAAGCATAGAAAATGAAAATTGACAAATATTGACAAATGTCGAAAGTGAGGGAAAAGTTAGTCCAACAAAGGGGAAACAAAAGAAGATGCAAAGACCCACATGTTTTCAAGAGAAATATTGCTAAGAGGGCGTTATTTTCATGCTTACACATATGTGATAAGGATTACATGTCATCATGGGGTCATCGCGTGGAGACTATGTGTTTTTTAGTGCTTACAGTTTCCTATGCTTATTTAGTTTCTAGAGGGTTTGTACAAGTCTCTAAAATCTATTCAAGTGCTAGTAGGGTAGGATAAGTATAGATATGATTAAGCATTGGAGTGAGATATTTTGGCATCTAAGGTCCATTTGAGGTCACTTGGAAAAACCAGAAGTCATGGAGGTCTAAGAAGGTCTTATGAGAGCCCAAAAGTATGTTAGGAATGGCCCAAGAAGCCTATGGAAGTTGGATTTCATTATAGACCTTGTTAGTGACCAAGTTGTATGGATTCCCTAGTTGTGATCTTCTAAATGTTCATATTATGTTGTATAAATTATATTTCAGAAAATGAGAATGTTTATTCTCAGCCAAATATAGATCTTAGGGAGGATCAAGCTCTTTAAACAAGATCCTTTAGACATTGTAAGTCCTTAAGGTGTTATTTTAGTTATGGATATAGTGGATGAGGGAGCTATTTGACCTCACTCTTGTTGGAGTTTTTCTCATGTACATGGGTTTGTCTAGGGTAAATACTTGTTCTTTGTGTTGTCTTATTTTAATGCTTTCATGTTCATATTTACAGTTTTCTCTCTTCTCCACAATTTCATAATATGAAATATTCTTCCTAGTTTTTATGAATTAGTAGCATCCGAGCAAGTTAAAGTGGTATAGGGTGTGGTGTTCATTCAATCCATTTTGTAGGTAAATTCTCATTTCATCATTTGACGAGATTTTGGGGACTAAAAGCCTTCATATTGGGAGGCACGATTTGTAAAAGAGGTCCTTGAAAGAATTTAAAAGTGTCAATCTATTGTGAAAAATTGTATGTGGTTTTGAGACATTTTAGGTGAAGGAGTACAACATTTCTGTAGATTCAAAGGATAAGATTATTGAAGATGATTAGGATGGTATGGGGAATTCCTTAACCAACCTTGATGGTTGATTGACTATGGTGGTGTTTTTAGTTTTTGTTTGAAACAATCAATCCTCCACAAGTCACATTTTTAGAATCATTGGGGCATTTTTGTCTTGGTTAGTGATGAATTCATATGAGTGAGGTGGAGAACGAGGTATCACAAGTAACAATGGTTTCACCTTATAAGCAATAGTTACATCATGATTAGTGGTGGTTTCACTTTACTACAAGCACCAATTTGATATATGATAATGAAGTGTATGTTGGCATTTTGGATCCCTTATTTGTTAAATTTTTTTATTGTTTAGTTTCTAGAGAGTTTGTACAAGTCTATATAAGTACTAGAAACAAGGGAGGAGTATAGACACGTTTGAGCATTAGAGGGAGATAGTTTCACATCCACTATCCATTGGAGGTCACTTGGAAAAACCATGAGTCATGGAGGTCTATGAAGGTCCTATGAGAGCCCAAGAGGCTCATGTAAGTTGGATTCCATTGTAGACCTTTTTAGTGACTGAGTTGCATGAATTACCTAGTTGTGATCTTCTAAATATGTTGATATTATGTAGTACAAACTATATTTAAGAAAATGAGAGTGTATTGTAATCCAATTTTCAATCTTAGGGAGGTTCATGCTCTCTAAACAAGATCACTTAGATATTGTAAGTCCTTAGGATGTAATTTTAGTTATGGAGATAGTGGATGAGGAGGCCATTTAACCTCACTCTTTTTATATTTTTCTCATATGTGGGTTTCTCTAGGATAAATCCTTTTTCTTCATGTGTTATGACTTAGTTTGATGCTTGCATGTTCATATTTTTAGTTTTATCTTTTCTCTAAAATTTTGTAATTATTGGGACTTGGATGATATTCACCTATAGAGTCCTAGTGGGAAGAGTTTATCTATAGTCTTTATTGTGGCAGAATACAACTTGGAATGTAGTGAAATTTTAGGTATTGTGGTATAGTAGACATAGTGATCTATGTATGTTAATGATGTTGGAAATTTTAGGTATTGTGGTATAGTAGACATAGTGATCTATGTATGTTAATGATCTTGTAGGTCTTGTGGTGCATCATATATGTTAGTTTACATGTGGTGGTGCTATGACAACAACCACAAGTTATCTAGATGAAGAACTCACAACCACACATGAGTTTAGTGTTTGCTAAAGCATGATTAGTGATGTAGGGGCACTTGATGTAGAACTAGTGAATATGCAACATTATATGAGGGTTAGATAATGTCCTAAAAGATGACACAAGGTACCGCAAGCAATCTCGAGTGGAATTATGTTTGTATGTTCTACCACAAGTGAGAGGCTGGTAGAAGTGGCTATACTAGAAACATATTGATATTAATAGTTTAAATGTTACAACTTTTGATTCATATGTGCAACAACGGTAAAGTTTACAAGGTGATTATCCATGTAGAGATATCTTAATTAGTGATAAGTGCAGTATGCTAATGTAATGTATGGTTAGAACATGGTTACATTACTCTTGGTATTTAATGGGGTGGTTAGATAGTTGGACGGTTGGTTTACCCATGAATACATATATATATATATATCAGTTCATGTGAATGTGCCAAGGTTACTTGAGGTTATCAATTAATTATATAAAATTAAAGACATCTATGTACGTTGTTGGTGTGTAAACACTTGAGAGATTGTAGAAGGGTATGTTGTAGATTGAGACTCTATAAAAGGTTTCCTAAAGACCTTGTTGTATTGAATTAGTGTTGATTTTGAATAATATAATTATGCATGCCTTTTGATGGTGGGTTTTCTCCCATATGGGTTTCCCATGTAAAAATCTTTGTGTCATGTGTAATCTTGTGATTGCATAATGTTCCATTACTTTCATTTGTGTTGATTCTTTAGATTTAATACATATTGTTGGTTGTTAACTGAACACATTTTTTAAGAATTCATTATTTCAGTTTGTTGGTCCACTGTAATAGGGGTGTAAATCCCCAAAGTGAGGTTGGTATTTTGTGTGGCATCTACTTCGTCAGAGTGCAAACCCTAGTGTGTGCGATGGTGTAACCATACTTGGTTTAAAAGGTTGTAGAACTAGTCTATAACTAGAATCAAAGAAAATCTTTGATGGATTATATGAGGAAGTAGAACACAATTAAATATATGGTGAGCACGTCAAGGTCTAAAATTGATAAATTCAATGGTTAGAACTTTGAATTATGGAAGTTAAAGATGGAAGATCTTCTAGTGGAAAGGGATCAGTGGATAGTGGTATATTTGATGAAGACTAGGTAAAACTAGATAAGAAAGATAGAAGTATTGTTTAGTTATGCCTATCAAATTATGTGTTAATGAATGTGTCTCAAGAGAAGACAACAAATTCATTATGAAATAATATAGGTACATTATATTAGTTCAATAGCTTGGTTAATAAACTTGTTTTGAAGAAAAAGTTATATTCTTTAAAAATGAGCAAGGGAGGTTGTGTAGCTAATCACTTGAATTGTTTTAATATGATATTAAATCAAATTACATCAATAAGAGTCAATATGGAAGATGAGGATAAATGCATTATGTTAATTTGTTCCTTACCAGATTCATGGGATAACCTTGTAATGTCTATAAGTAGTAATGATACAACACTTAAATTGGAAAATGTGATTAGTATTTTTCTAAGTGAAGAAACTAGGAAAAGGTCCATGGATGATAAATCTTCTGATGCCCTTATGATAAGAGGTAGTTCAAAAGAGAAGAGAGGTAAGAAGAAGAGAGGAGATAAGAAGTCTAAGGGTAATGATAGGTCCAAGTCTTAGGATAAGTCTAAAGTAAAATGCTGGAATTGTGGCAAAAAGGGTCACATAAAGGAGTGTAAGTCCAAGAAGAAGAATGATTTCTCTGATAAGTCCTTTGACACTGATGAATATAGTAGTGATGCCTTTGTGTCTGCTAACATTATTGGTGATGATTCTTGGTTGATTAATTTAGGTGTTTCTTTTCATACGACACCTCATAGGGAGTGGTACTTAGATTATACCAAAAGTGATGAAGGGAAAGTGTTTCTTGGTAACAAGTCTTAAGATTTCTGGTTGGAGAAAGGTTAAAGTTGCTTTCATGAATGGTAGAGTACAAACACTCACACATGTACTACATATACCAGGTTTGGCAATAAACATTATGTCTATGTCTAAATGGCTAATGTAGGAGTTCATGTCACTTTTAATGGAAATGGGTGTAGATTAGTAAGAGGTAATTTGGTTCTTTCAAAAGGAGTGTGACATGGTACTCTATATAGGTTGGATGCATACACTTTATCTGGTAGTGTTAATGTTGCTACATTTGAATCATGCATATTGTGGCATTTGCAGTTAGGTCATTTGAGTGAAAAAGGATTAAAAACCTTGGATGGTAAAATTATGGTGGAAGGTCTTAGTGATTTTTTTGTTGGTATTGACTTTTGTAAACATTGTGTGTTGGGTAAACAAAATAGTGTGCGGTTCAAATTTGGAAGCACTAGAGTAGAAGAGATTTTGGAGGTGATACATAATGGTGTGTTTGGTCCTATGGATATCCCATCAATTGGCAAGTCTTTGTACTACTTTTCATTCATTGATGATTATTCTAGGTATTCTTGGTTACATTTTCTTAGAAACAAGCCTGAAGTGTTTATACAGTTTAAGGAGTTCAAAGCTCTTGTTGAGAATAAGACTCGTAAGAAAATAAAGGTGCTTAAGATAGATAATGGCAGTGAATTTTTCTCTAACAATTTTGATGTATTTTGCAAGCATGCTGGAATTGTGAAGCAAAGAACTACCCCATGTACACATCGCAATAGAATGGGTAGCAGAAAGGTTAAATAGAACCTTGTTGGATTAGGGCAAGATCTTGTTGAGTAGTGCAGGCCTAGGATAAGATTTGGGTGGAGGTAGTGAGCACTGCATGCTACTTGAAGAATAGGCCTCCCACTTCTGAGTTGAAAAACAAGATGCCATATGAAGTGTGGACTAGAAGAAAACTAGTGGTAACACACTTGCAATTAGTTAGCTATGAGGCATTTGTTTAGGTGCCTAAGGAGCAGCGATTCAAGTTAGATCTCAAAGTAAAAGGTTTATTTTCATTGGTTATGGAAAATTTGTCAAAGGCTACAAGCTTTAGAATCTGGAAACCTTGAAGGTTCTAGAGAGAATGTATGTTACATTTAGTGAACTTGGTGTAGTGCCAAAAATTAAACAATCAAATGAAGGAGACAAGATGCATTTTGAGACAAAGGTAGAGAAAGATGTATTTGAAATTGAACAACATAGTAGACATGACAGTTTGGGAGAAGAAGAGGGTATCACATTTGGCAGTATCTCTAAAGAAGAACAAAGTGTAGATGTGGTAGGAAATTCTTTACCAGTAACTGTCATAATGTCTACAAGGCAACAAAGATTGCTTGACACATATAGTCCACTAGATTTTTGTTGTGTTATTGATCTAATTTGTATTGATAGTGAACCGAGTTCTATGGAAGAGGCTCTCACTTCCAAAGAGGAAAAGTCTTGGAAGAATGTCATGGATGAGGAGATGTTGCTATTAAAGTAGTGTAAGACTTGGATTTGGTTGATCTTCCTAAGGATAGGAAACCCATTAGCTACAAGTGGTTGTTTAAGAATAAGTTTAGAGCAAATGACTCTCTTGAGTAGTACAAGGCATGGTTGGTGGAAAAGGGTTATTCCTAGGTAGAGGGAATAGACTTTGGTGAGACTTAGAGGAGGAAATGTTTATGGAACAACCTGAAGGATACAAGGTGAAAGGTAAAGAGAAACTAGTTTGTAAGTTGAATAGGTTTATGTATGGCTTAAGGTAGTCCCTATGGACGTGTAATCAAAAGTTTGACACATGTGCTAGAATTAGGTTTTGGAAGAAGTGATGTTGGTCATGGTGTATACATTAAAAAGGTAAATGATCATATTCTAATTATTATTTAATATGTTGATGATATGCTTATCATTTGAAACAATAAAGCATTAATTCAGGAACTTAAAACTTAGTTGGGTAGTAAGTTTGATATGAAAGACTTAGGATCTACCAAATACATTCTCAGAATGGAGATATGTAGGGATAGGAGTAAAATAAAATAATGGATAAACAAGAGGAAGTAGCTTGAGTCAATTTTGTGGAGGTTTGAAATGTAGGACAATAAACCAGTAAGTTCACCCCTACTTGTTGGCACATGGTTGATAATGGAACAAGTTCCTAAATCTACAGAGGATTTGGAAGACATGAGGAAGGTTCCTTATGCAAGTGCAGTAGGAATTCTCATGTATGATATGGTCTACACAAGACCAAACATTGCCTAAGAAGTGGGAGTTTTAAGTATGTTTATGGCGCAACAAGGTAAAGAACATTGGTCACATGTAAAAAGGGTGTTTAGGTACTTGAAGGGGACTCTATATTATTTATTAGTTTATCATGGTGCTAATGATATAGGAAAAATGTTGAGCATACATGGATTTGTTGGTTTAGATTGGGCTAGAGATCTTGATAACTGGAGGTCTACAAGCAATTATGTGTTTATTATATTTAGAGGAGCAGTAAGTTGGATGAATAAGAGGCAACAAATGGTTACCATGTCAACTACTAAAGAAAAATATATGGCCACACCACATGCTTGTAAGGAAGTCATGTGGTTGAAGAGGTTAATTAACATTATTAGTTTTAAGAGTCAAATAGTGTTGAAGTGTGATTCATAGAGTGTGATTTGTTTGGATAAAAATCATGTTTACCATGCTGGAACAAAACACATTAATGTGTAATATCATTTGTGAGGGAAATGGTTGAGAATAGGAAAGTCCAGATGGATAAAATTGACACTTAGCTAAACACTGCAAATTCTTTGAAAAAACCTGCAAGTATTGCAAAATTAATGTGGTGTAGAGATGAGACTAGGTTATACCATTCTTGAGCATGAGGTTAACTTGTTGGCTTAAATATTGCATGCTCTCCTATCGTAAATATCAAGTGGGAGAATGTTGGGGCTTGGGTGATATTCACCTATAGAGAGTCCTAGTGGGAAGAGTTTATCTATAGTCTTCATTATGGTGGAATAGGATGAAATGTGGTGAGTTTTTAGGTATTGCAATATAGTATACATAGTGAATTACATATATTAATGATGTTGTAGGTCTTGTGGTGCATCATATCTATTGGTTCATATGTGGTGGTGTTATGACAATAAGCACAAGCTATTTGGATGAAGAACTCACAACTACATATAAGTTTAGTGTTTGTTGAAGCATGATCAGTGATGTAGGGGCACTTGCAGTAGAACTAGTGAACATATGGCATGATATGAGGGATGGATAATGTATTGGAATATGACATAAGGTACTACAAGAAATCTAGAGTGGATTTATGTTTGTATGTGGTACCACAAGCGAGAAGTTGGTAGCAGTGGCTATATTGGAAACATATAGATACTAACAATGTAAATGTTGTAACTTTTGATTCATAGTGTGTGGTAGCAACAAAATTTACAAGGTGATTATCCATGTGGAGATATCTTAATTAGTGATAAGTGTGGTACATGCTGATGTCATGTATGGTCAGAATATGATTACATGACTCTTAGTATTCCATGGGTTAGTTAGATAGTTGGATAGTTGGTTTCCATGAATACATCTATATATATCCATTTGTGTGAATTTTCCAAGGTTACTTGAGGTTATGAATTTATTGTATAGACACTTAAGACATTTGTGTACATTGTTGGTATGTAAACACTTGAGAGATTGCAAAAGAAGGGTATAATATAGATTGAGACTCTGTAAAAGGTTTCCTAAAGACCTTGTTATATCGAATTGGTGTTGATTCTGAATAATACAATTGTAAACATCTTTTGGTGGTGGGTTTTCTCCCATAAGAGTTTCCCATGTAAAATCCTTGTTGTTATATGGAGCCTAATCAAACTCGGAGGTTAAATTTACCCCACTTTTATCAGCATGATTTCCCCCCAAATTCCTACGGGGTCCACGGGCAGTGCCCCTAGCATGATCCCTGTCGCGATACAAGGCAGGGTTGAGGGGCAGCACCCCTGTGGGGGCTCGGGGGCAATGCCCCCGAAACCTCACATAATTTTTAATTATTTTATAAAGGCACCAGGAGTTATTTTTTCATTGACCTACATAAAAAACTCTATTTTGTAACCAACATAAGGCTTGATAAAAGTGACTAAGGGTTAGGGTTTTCTGATGATGTATTGTAGCATTTGTAGTGGTATTGAGTTGCAGGGATTGCTGGTTGTAATAAGTTTAATTTACTGGATAATAATATTAGACTCTCTGTTGGTGGATGTAGCCCGAGTTTGGGTGAACCACGTTAAAACTTTTCTCTCTCTATTATTATTTCTGTGTATTTCTATTCCTCTGTTTAATCTTTATTTGCATTTAATTGATATCTTTAGCCAGCTAACCCTAACAAATCTTTGTGTCTTGTGTAATCTTGTGACTACATACTATCCCATTACTTTCATATGTGTTGATTCTTCAGATTTGGTACATGTTGTTGACTGTTAACTAAATACATAATCTTAACAATTTGTTATTTCAATTTGACAGTCCACTGTAACAAGGGTGTAAATCCCCAATAGTAATGTTGGTGAACTACAATATGAAATATTTTTTCTATTTTTTACAAATTAATGGATCTCACTAAGTTGCAACTGGATAAAATACAATGTGTGAGATGCAACAAATAATGAGGCAAGGTCCACTCTAGATTGAGGTTGGTAAAATCTAGGGTGGAAGGGGTTGAAGGAAAGAGAAGATAGTTGACCAAACTCTAAGGACTATGTAAGCTGAATTAGGCCACTTTACTAAAGATACCAATGAGAGTATCCTGATTTGCAATAGAGTATCAAGGAAAGATCCAACATAATGAACTTGGGGTTGAGGAGTAGTGTTTCTAAAAGAAAGACAATAGTTAGAAGATTTTGAGTTATTAATATGTTCTAGAATTGAATTTTAATTATTCTTCCCCTAATAGTGATGATATTGGTGCAAGTTATAATTAGATTCAACCATGTAAATCTCACCCTTGTGGAGAAGTATAATCTCTTAATAAATGGAGGCAATAGCCTATATATGTGATTTATACAAGGCCTAGCTAATATATATAATTGTAGATAAGATTATATTTGAAATTTGATATGTAAACTCATAAAGTGATAAGCAAGATGCAAGTCCCCACATATGTGGAAGGAATGTTGTTTAAAACCTTGGGTGTAGTATGTGTGGGATTAAAGTCATTACAATTTAGGATAAACATCTCTATTAAAATGTAGGGAACTATACTAAGGGTAGAGGCCCTCACAATTGAGGCTTGTTTGGCCAAATATTGGTCATTGATAATAATTTATATTTACTAGGTGGGATTTCTTTCCTTAAGCATTTATAGGTTGACATACATGTATGCTAAAGAGGATGATAAAATTTCTCAAGAGGGAAGATACCTAGTAGCAATATGGGTGTCTATGTGATTGATGTATTCCTGTTGTGTCAAGAAGGGTGTTTTCACTTATACCTAAGACCTCTAAGAGTGCATTCATATGGACTAGAAATATCTTAAGAAGATCAAGTATTATGTTTTCTAAAATGGAAGCCAAATACTTGATAAGAGTGATATCCTTAAGTCTTTGAGATCTTCTTGGCTCAATTGGTCGAAGTGACATCGTGAAGGCTTTGCGGGTAAGCACACAAATTAATTAGGTCTTTGATTGTCTTGGAGAATTTTGGATGAGTAGCCAGAATAGGGGAAATACATAGAGTTTGTGAGGATGAGTTAATAGTTGTATGATTAGTCACACGAGAGGAATCACATAGAAGTTTTGAGGACAAGTTAAATGGTATGTGGACATGATCACTGTGATGGGTGTGTAAGGGCATATGTGCCTCATTCACTTGATTAGTTTTGGACTTTGATACTATATTGTACTTGCTGATGATGTTATCTTTGTATTTCCATCAAGGTCTATGGATCATCTACCTGGAATTCTATGTGTGGATTTTTGTATACTTGGACTCCACAATGTTTCACCTTCACTATTTTCACTGTGATATGTGATTATGTATAGATTCATCAAGTTCAACATTTTGATTATTTACTATGCATTTGTTTATCTGAATCATTCTTGAGTTAGATGATTTTTAGTAGATGTAGTTTTGATATCATGTTATGGATATTACATCAAGTTAGTTGTTATATATTGTGCTTCAGCTAGCTTATGTTGTGCAGATGTGCCTAATGTTTGATTGAGTGTGCAAGCGTAGATTTTTACCTACAATGGTTTAATTGGAGACAATCAACTTGGGTAAAGTGTTGTGTTTTATTTCTGTCTCACTCAAATTTGAGCTATGAGATGCATCTTGTGTGGCCCTGCAAGTCTAAATTTGAATCGATTGATTTTGGATTCCTGAGTCATCTGGAATCCTGTAAAATGTGTTTGTGTGTTTTATGTAGGTTGTTTAACTCGTGATTATTTTCATTTAATCATTTTCCATATTGCATTGTGTCCTTGGAAAATGAATTTATGTTGGTAGTGGATAAATTTTATAGTTTTTTGTACCTTGCAATGCATTTACTATTGTTGAGTGGAAAAAGGAAATATATGCTTTTATCAAAAAATTGAATTATTGTTGTGCAAATATATTTTATATGTTTTCCTATGTTTACCTTCATTGAAATAATTAACTATGCAAAGTGTTGATTATTAAGAAAGTGCATTAAGAATTGGTGATATTCATTGGATGACTTTAGTCATTTTATTTAAAATGAAGAATTGCAAATAGTTTACTTTGAAAATTAAAAAGCTTTATTTGAAAATAAAAACGGAAATTAGAGATAACAAGTGAAAATGAAAGCAAATTTGGGGATGCATTCTATCATTACCTCTTTGCTTGCATTTTTTTCTCCATATTTTTTATGTGCTTGGATTGGGAAATTTCTTAGAGAATTGCTTGCTTTGATTTGAGTGGAGGATTGCTCATTTGGTTTGGAACGTATATCATTCTCAATAAAACTCTCTCCATTCTTGTTTGTGCATTGGATTGAAGGTAAGGGTTTCATCTCCATTCTTTTAAATTTATGCTTTTGCCATGCCCACTTGAAGTGGGATGCATATGGCAATTTCATTTCGTAAGATTGAATGTATTGGTGGATTGTTAAATTGAGTGAAATAAATTTAACAATCCCAATTGTATTATTTTTGATATTTCTCATTTTGTGTTAGAACTATGGTGAAATTTATGGAAAATCATTATGTGATTCAAAAAGAGTGTGTTTGAGACCCTTAGATTCAAGAGGCTATTCTTGGAAAATGGAATTATTGATGTTTGAAAATTTGAAGGGTTTGAAATTTACCATTGAAAATTTGAGTTTTTGGATAAAGCTTGAGTGTTTTGGAAAATAAAAATTTAAATTCCACATTCGTTTGTGATTTGTATTTTTTGAGAATAAAACTCTATAATGGAAATAGGATGGGGAATCTTATGTGCATGTGTGCCATGTTTAGACCTTGATTTATGTGCCATGCATTTTTGTGTGTATTTGATTGTGGTCTTAGGAAGTGAAGGCTTTAGGTTAGGATGGAGTGGACTCTCAAAGGCCCATAGTTTACCACTAACCAACAAGCACTCTGGTAAGCTAAGATGAGGCAATAAGAAGTTAAGATAAAGCATTAATCAAAAGGAATTTAGGAAATACACAATTAAACATTAACAAGAGTTATCCATGAGAAACTTTCATATGCCTAAGAGGATAGTGGAGGGATTGTGAAGGACATTGAACCAGTCTTAAATTCCATTGCCATTGTCATTGACGGTCCCCATGGAATGGAAACATACTCCTCAACCTCCATGTGGTTCTTGACACACTGATGACACTCCATTGCTAAATCCTATGTTAACCCTCTCCTCCTTCTTTATATATTGGATTGTAAATATGATATGTGCATCCAATCCCACAATATATGCTTTGATTGGTGTGTTCTTCCCAATCTTGTAGGTGTTTGCATTCTTGTATGACATGTTTGATATCATGTGCTTATTTGAGTTGGTCATGTGCCATACTAGTGGTAGTTGGTGTGTGTGTTGGTTGACTACCCAATCAGTTGCCTCCTAGTTTAAAGGGGCAGGCCTAAGGGTTCCACATGGTTGGGTGTTGTTGAACCACAATTAGGGACCCATAGATCCTTTGAAGAAGATTAGGAGTGTGTACAATAGGAATTTCATCATTTACTATTATAGCTTTTCATTTTTATGTAGCTTGAAGAAAATGTAAAATTTGGGATGTTGGAATCCTCATTTGTAAAATTGTAATTATTATTTTGAACTTGTTTGAGTTGGAATGTAATCTCCCCACATAAATGGCGAGAGATATATCTTTACTTTTGGTGCATCTCAATGTTGGTGACGAATATGCATGGCATTTTGTATTTTTTTTCATGTTTAGCTATGTGATAGAAACATGATTATAAAACCTAGTTTCATATTCTTGTCGAATGAATATGCAAACTAGTGTAGATGTAATGTATGCTATGCATAATTTTATGTAATTTAAATAACACAATGGGTGGTCAAAAATGGTATCCATGTGGTAGCTATATCCATAACTTGGTTACTATTCTTGTTGCATGTGTGTAGGTGAATAGATGTATGTGGGTTTAGGGTTTTAATGAAGTCCTTGTGAATGATTTGCTTGTCACATCCCTAAATTCGGGTGGTGCTTGTGAGTTATGACACTTTTGGTGCTGGGAGTCATGCCTAGTGTTAGGAGGACTAGCCCAGAGTGAGTTGGGTGTGCCATTGGGTTACCCTATCTCTCTAA
Organism: Cunninghamia lanceolata; assembly: GCA_027924645.1. Lineage (NCBI taxonomy): Eukaryota > Viridiplantae > Streptophyta > Pinopsida > Cupressales > Cupressaceae > Cunninghamia > Cunninghamia lanceolata. The sequence goes on along the minus strand of BSBN01001549.1, from coordinate 716,950 downwards.
CCCTCTTAGCTTGTGATTCTTAGATCCACATGTTGATCTACATCCTAGTAGATATGTGCTTTGTTTTGGTGTGAATTTTGAGATATTGAGCAAGTAGGAAATTATACGGACAAACTCCTAGAACTTATCTAGTTATCTCTATGTTCATACTTCTTTGGATAATTGAGTTCAATGTCAGAAAACCCTTAGAAAATTCTATGTTTTTGACCTGGGAAGTTAGTCCTATTGAATTCCTAACCAACAAAAGAATGTAGGATAGGAACACAATTAGAGGACTATAGTGTAGGTGCGCTAGTGTCTTGAAAGTGTGATGGAGTATTGAAAGTGCATTGGTGTCTTGAAGTGCGTTTTAGTTTGGACCCTTGCACAATGAGCATTTTCCACTCTTTCGAGAATTTTTGCTGAAGGAGAATTGTTCTTAGGGATCTGCTTTCTGTGCCTAACACCTTAGTTCATGTGGTATTTTGGGTACTTTATGAGATATTTATCTCCTTGTACCTGACCTTGGTGTGTGTACCAAAGTCTTAATTGTTGCGTCTACGACCTTATGGATGTATGTTCTTGGTGTTGGAGGTTGTGGGATGTGTCCTCATACTACCTTGTCATCTCCTTCCTATTTTTGAGCATGAGTGGTTGTTAGAGTAAGATGATCCCTATCTCATAGAGTTGTCATGGTGCCTCCGTCACACGATTAGTGAAGTCTTCCACTTGTGCCACCATGCTCAGTGCATTGGATATGGGTGTCTTGTATGTCATCGTGCTTTGTCATGACAACTTAGGTGTGTGATTGTGCAACACAACATGTAAATGTCACACTTGAAATGCAAAAAAAATGTTCGTCTAGTTTTTTCATGTTAATATTTTGAGCAAAAACTTGGGGCATTATAGGGTGGCCAAATCAATCTCTATCTTTTTGAATTAGACTTATGTTCAAATTCTACATGGAACTCGCCCTTAGTGTCAATAGTGGGCTTCATTATGATTGATTCTATCTTGGCTAGTGTTTGGTTCTTAAGAAGAATGTCCAAGTATATATCTTAAGCTAATAACATTTAGAATGTTGAAATGTGGACCTAAAAATATTTAATAAATTTTGAGGTTTTATTCATGAATGGGTGAGTACAGGATCATCGCGGGTCAAATAGTGGCAATAGGAAGAAAAAGCATGTTTTACATTGCCAAAATTGTGAAATCTAAAAGTTTGACTTTTTTTTGGGTTGGAGAGAATATCCGTTTTGGTTTGGAATACCAAACCAAAACAGATATATCCATTTAGAATGGATATCCATTTGGAATGTATATCCATTTTGTGTGACCCAAAGTGGATACCATTTTCCAAAACCGATATCCATTTTGGAAAACAAAAAAAGGGTCTACGTTTTGCAAACCCGCGGCTTGTAAAATGCAGAGCTCTCTAAAAATGGATATCCAGTTCAAGGAGGAGGCCAAATCAAAGAGGTAAGGTGTGATTCTTTTCTTTTTTAATTTTTTTGTAAATGAAATGATTTTTTTTGTTAAATACATCCTAAATTGGTATGTTTTATATTTCAAATAGGTAAAATGGATGAAGAACATCAAAACCCAAACCCTCCCCCTCCAACAATCCAAGAGAAAATTGAAATAAATATTGATCAAATAAGTAGGATTATAGAAATTTATCACCACCACCTTCTATTGTCTTCAATGACATCAAATTTAGAGGGGATTATTACTCATGTTTGAACCCTCACAAGCCACATGAATCATTTAGGAAATGGTGAGAAACCAAGAAGGCAGAATATGCTAATGGTTTATCATTTGATCAAGTGAAAGAGTTAGACATTACTTAAGCTATGTTAGCCAAATATTTTGTCAATCCTAAAACTAGATTGTATGTTGATGTTCGTAAGCCTAAGTATTCAATCAAATGCTGTACACATCAGGGTATTAGTCAGATTTTTGGGATCGTTGGTGGATGGTTTATGATAAACCACCCAACAACAATTTAGATGTACCTTTATATTTCCTTTGTAAACTATATGCAGAGTTTGTAATGGGTCACCATGTGAATTATTTTGATTTTAGAGAGTTCCAGGGAGTAGGTAAGGGAATGCCTCAAGATAGACCTGGGGCAATGAGACAAGTACAAGGTCCTTTTATTCCCCCTCCTGCTATCCCTTCTCCACCTCCAATCTAGCACTTGAACATTGTTGCAAATGCCACACACCAGGGCCTCATTGTCATACACTCTTTGACTGAGCACTTGATTACATAGACCTCTCAGTTTGCACAACCACATGATATTGGTGGTCATATTGGATCACTTGATATTAATAGACGCTCCTCGTCCACACATGTTTGTGTGCCTCATCATTGAATTTTTGGCAATTAGTTGTGCTTAGGTCCTCTTGGGGAGAGTAGTGAGCCACCCCTGAACACTTTAGAGTATGATGTCTCTCATACATCGCCTTCACAAGATGAGGTAGTGGGGTCCAGAACTCAAGCTAAGGGATCGAGGACAAGAGCACAAGCACAAGCATCAAGGGGTAGAGAAGGAGACAAGCATGGCCAATCTTTTATAGAGGTAAAATTTAAAGTTAAATTTCATGGTGTATTCCATTTGAATAATATAAACAAAGATTATTACTAATGTATATAAGGGGGATAACAGTTGATGACAGAGGAGGAGTTGACAGAAGTTCATCATGGAACTCTTTCTACCATCCAATTTGGCTTGGACTTGCCGGTATAAATTTTTTTACACATCTATTTTTTTATTGTATGTATTGAATTCTTTGTGAGTAATTATATATTAATTTATATCTTGATGTTACTTTACTTTTATAGTCAATCCAAAATGTGAATGATGTGGCATCTTTGCCAATATTCTTTAGTCAAACTCCTGATCAACCCAAGGGACCATCATTTTGATGCAGAGTGGCACAAGGAAGCAACAAGGTTTATTCTTCTTTGCCCACTCACCCACTTCACTACTTCAACCAACCAAGGTCACATTCTAAGGGCAAATTGGAGATTTGTTATCCAGGTTATTGTTCAACCCTTAAGGCTTCTCCCACACCTTAAGACAGGTCTACACACACCTTCCCCATAGTTGGGTTCATCCCCAACTTCTCACAACTCTCCAACCTTCACTTGGCCTAGTGATGCTACTAGCCCTCCTAATCTAGTTTTCACAACATAACTTGACAAAACCCTGAAGGACCAGGCAAACAAATGGTGTATTTGAATACCCTTTAGGGATCTCTAATAGACTTCCAAGTCTCCAGTTCCAACTCTACTCCAGCAATCCAATACACCCAGTAGGTCACTAGGCCTAATTGATCAATTTAGGTCTAGGTTACAAAGCAAGTGGTCTAATTTGGGGTCATAAAACTGGGACAAGAACTTGGACTACTTCCACAACACCTAAACATCACAAAACCACCATCCATTCACTCACTCTATCAGAATTTTGTCATTTACATCAGCAAATTGCATAATTTTGGTCAAATACATATGAATACTTGACCTAGGGCATCACTCCAAAAATCAAGGACTGTCTTTCCCGGCCAAAAGCTTTTGGAATCAAGTAATATACAACCCTAGCCTGCATTTCACCAAGTGGCATGAGATTTCACCGGTTGGAATGCATTCTAGGGCAGGTTTTGTATGACAAACCCTAGAAATTAGGGTTTTAGACCAGTTTGGAATCAAAATGCAATATCTTTCTCCTACAATCACTTCAAGACCTCAAACTTGATGCATTTGAACCCTGACTCAATCTAGTTTCAGAAAAATCACATTGATCCAATTGTCCAATCCGTACAGGCTATACAACAGCAGAAAATCTTTAGAAAAATAGTCAGTTTTATTGATTTTATGCCCAAAACTCCGTACAGAAACTTCTTCCCCATATTGGAGTAAGAGAACAGCCATATGAACCAATCCAAGTTGGTAGGCAACTTACAAAAATAGTTTTAACCACCAAAAGTGGGTTGCAACCGGCCAAATGTGTTAGGACAGCATTGACAACCATGATTTTGCATAATCACAAAGGTCCTGATTGGTTCAACTTGTCCAATCGAATCCAAACAACCATCACAGTCTCTAAGACATGCTTAAACACAAAAACTACCAAAATAGACTCAAAAACCCATCATTAGACCTACTAGGCCTAAGTGACACAACTAGGGTCCAGATGAACTAAGAGTGATTTGAGGTTTATAAGGTTACCCCAATCCTCTTGACCATACAAAATGACCCTTACAATCATGGCTAAAAAGCCTTATTACAAACATACTGAACAAAAACCACAACTTAACAAAATTGCTATCAAAATGCTTCAAAATGCTTTTAGGTGCCCTGCACCATACACCCACTGTCAAACAGAACTCAAGTCTCTTGAGTTGGCAATGTTGTCAAATGTGAAACCTGCCTTCTCAATGGCTACTCTGCTCATCCAAGTTGCATCTTCATGAGGTTTATTGAGCCACTTCACCAAATACTCATAATAGGTGTGCCTCCTAGTCTGTTTAGCAATCCTTTGATCCAAAATACATTCAATCTGATCAGGAGATGAAGGAATCAATTCTTGAAGTGTCTGATTAGTTTGTTCCTCTGCAACAACTATCTGAGGATCAGATCCCTTATAGGGATAGAGGCCTGATACATTGAAGATTGGTGACAAAGAAACACCATCGGGTAGTCTGACTTTGTAGGCATTTTCTCCACATTTCCTTAGCACTTCACAAGGCCCAATCTTCTTCATAGTTAACTTAGTGTATTTACCTATAGCAAGTCTCTCCTTTTTAAGGTGTACCATGACCAAATCCCCTTCCTTGAACTGCAAATCCCTTCTCTTTCTGTTAGCAGTCTGTTTGTACTTTGTTGAGGTAGACTGTAACTTCTCTTTTACTTGCTCATGGATATCTCTCATCACTTGGACAAAATCTTTAGCCAATGCACTGCTCTTCTCCAGTCCTCTAACCTCTCTGAGTTCCAAAATACCCCTTAGGTGAGTGCCATAAACAATTTGAAAAGGTGACAGGCCGGTACTCCTGTTCACAGTGTCATTGTAGGAGTATTCTGCCTGAGCCAAAACTAAATCCCAACTATTTCCTTGGTCCTTAGTTAGGCATCTTAGAATGTTGCCAAGTGACCTGTTGATCACCTCAGTCTGACCATCAGACTGAGGATGATAGGCTGAAGACAATGACAAATTTGCACCTAGTCTTTTCCAAAGTGTCCTCCAGAAGTGTCCTATGAACTTGGGGTCTCTGTCAGAGATTATTGACAAAGGCAAACCATGTAATCTGACTATTTCTTTGAAGAAAAGACCTGCTATATGTGAGGCATCATGTGTGGTTTTACATGGGACAAAGTGAGCCATTTTTGAGAACTTATCAACAACCACAAAGATGCTATCATGTCCATTCTTGGTCCTAGGCAAACCAAGTACAAAATCCATGCTTATGGAATCCCAAGGCTTTGAAGGGATAGGTAGTGGAGTTTATAGACTTGCATTTGATGTATGTCCCTTGGCTCTTTGGCAAATTTGACAAGTTTCTACAAACTTTCTAACATCAGTTGGTAACTTTGGCCAATAGTAGTATCTTCTAACCAAGTCTAGGGTCTTATCAATGCCAAAGTCCCTGCCATGCTGCCACAATGCTTCTCTTGAAAGATATTCTCCCTAACAGACCCTCTTGGAATACACAATAGGCTGCCTTTGAAAAGAAATCCATCTTGTATCAGAAAATCACAAAAAATAGTGTTATACCTGCCTGTCATGGCTTTGCAAACTTGGTAAGGTTCCTTGAAGTCTTCATATTCTTCATACTGATCCTTAATGGCATGTATACCTGTACTCTCCAACTAAATGGTTTAAACAACAAGATTCCTCCTACTTAAAGCATCAGCTACCTTATTGGCCACTGCTTTCTTGTGCTTAATGGAGAATGTATATGCTTGGATGTACTCCATCCACTTGATATGCCTGTGGTTTAATTTCTCCCGCCTGTTCAAGAATCTCAAAGCATGGTTATCAGTAAAAACAACAAACTCCTTGGGTAGTAAATAGTGTCTCCATTTTCTCAATGATTGAACCATTGCATATAATTCTAGATCATAGGTAGAATAGTTCTATTTTGCCTCATTTAACTTCTCACTAAAGAAGGCTACAGGCCTCCCATCTTGACTTAGGACTCCCCCAATAGCCCTCTTACTTGCATCACACTCAACCACAAAGGTCTTATCAAAATTAGGTAGCACAAGTACCAATTGTTCTGATATTTTCTTCTTCAACAGTTCAAAGGCTTGATTGGCCTCATTTGTCCACACAAATACACAATTCTTGCCCCCTTTTATAGTGTCAACAAGTGGAGCACAAATAGCACTAAACCCTCTAATGAACTTCCTATAAAAACTGTACAAACCATGGAAACTTCTTACCTCAGAGGCTGTAGTAGGTGTAGGCCAATTAAGAATGGATTCTACCTTGCTTGGATCCATCTTGAGGCTGCCCTTAGAGATGAAAAACCCCAAGAATGTCAATTCTTCTTGTAGGAAGACACATTTGTCAAGGTTAATTCTCAACTTCTCCTCTTGAAGCCTCCTGAGCACTTGATGGATATGTCTTATGTGATCTTCCTTGCTGTCACTGAAAACCAATATATCATCCAAATATACAACAATGAACTTATTAAGGAAAGGTTTTAGCACCTCATTCATCAACCTCATAAAGGTGCTTGGTGCATTTGACAAGCCAAAAGGCATCACAACCCATTCAAATAGCCCTTCATTGGTTTTGAAGGCCGTTTTCCACTCATCCCCCTCCCTTATCCTAATTTGGTGGTAACCACTTTTTAGATCCATCTTGGTAAAATATTTAGCCCTACCCAAGCAATCCATTAAATCTTCTATTCTAGGTATTGGAAATCTATACCTGATAGTAATCTTGTTGATGGCCCTAGAATCAGTGCATAGTCTCCATGTGCCTTCCTTCTTTGGTGCAAGTACTACAGGTATTGCACATGGGCTAATACTCCTCCTTATAAGCCCTCTATCCAACAAGTCTTGGATTTGTCTTGCCACTTCTACATTTTGCTCTGGGGTCAGCTTGTAGGCTGCTTGGTTTGGTAGGGTGGATCCAAGGATGAGATCAATGCAATGACTAATCTCCCTCTTTGGTGGAAGGGCATCCTTACTTTCATTGGCTATCACATCATGAAACTTCTCCAATAGTTCCTCCACTTCTTTTGGTCCAATCCTCCTAAGAGGTTGTTGCTCTTTGATCTTCATAGGATTTGCATCCTTGGGCTTGATGACCACTGCAAAACATGGCCCTTTCTCCTCCTTGAGGTTAGCCAAAAACTCCTTTTCACCTACCAACATAATTGAACTAGGAATGATCTTCTCCTTGCAATCATCAATCAAAGGGGTCATTATGAAATTTTCACCATTCTTAGACAAATGAATCACATTTTGCTTACCATCATGTTGGGCACTTGTATCATGTTGCCAAGGTCTGCCAAGAAGAAGGTGGCATGCATCCATGTCTACTATCTCACAAAGAATCCTATCACAATATTCACCTATCTTGAATTCAACCCAACATTGTTCTTTCACCACAATTTGTTGGTCCTTAGTTAGCCAAAAGACCCTATAGGGGTTAGGATGAGGTATCCTTTGCAATCCTATCTTATTCACCATTTCATTAGAAGCTAAATTCTCAGAAGAACCTAAATCAACAATTACCTTGCAGACTTTTCCTTTCACCTTGCAAGTGGTTCTAAACAAATTGTTCCTTTGGGGTTGCTCCTTGGTGGCAAGCATGATGAGGGACTGGTTAAACATGATGCATTCTCCACTCTCTGGTGCTGCAGGCTTGGAAGAGGCAGTTTGGTAAGATGTGGTGCTTTGACAATCATCCTCTTGAAGGAGTTGCACCCTTCTGTCTTTCTGATTTGTAGAGTTGTTCCCCATCTTCTTCGGGCACCTAAAGGATTGATGTCCTATCTGATTGCAGGAAAAACACCTTCCAGTGAACATAGTGGAACCCCTGCCTCCACTTCTTCCTCTACCATTACCTCTCCCTCTAAACTAGCCCTGATTAGCACTGTTTCTGTCAGCCTGCACTTGACTGCCCTCTTGTGATCTACCATCTTGGGGTCTTGAAGAGTTATCTCTGTTTTGAAATTTACCCATGCCTCTGAAATTCATATTGCCTCTGCCCCTACAGTTTGAATCACCTTTCCTTCTTTGTTTGTCCTCAATCCTCAATGCCATTTGAAAACACTTATGCACTGTCTCAGGGTTAAAGAGACTTAATTCATCTTGAATGGAGAACTTAAGACCATTTAGATACCTTGCAAGCTTTTGCTTTTCATTCTCAGGCATTTTGGCTTTCAAAGACATCTTGTGAAACTCCTCGGTGTATGTGCTCACATCCATGTCCTTCTATCTCAAGTTTTGCAACTTTTTTTGCAAGTTAACTTCATAGTCTTCAGGAACAAATTGCTTCTTGATTTCAAGCACCATCTTCCTCCATGTAGTGATAGGGTTCCTATCATCCTCTATCCTCTCATTTTGAATGAAGTTCCACCAACTCAAGGCTGGCCCTTTCATTCTAGATTTGGCAATCCTCACCTTCTAATTTTCTGCCACTTTCTCACACTCAAAATAGTTCTCCATTGCCTCTATCCAATCAAGGCACTCCTCTGGATTCATCTTACCAGGAAACATAGGTAAATCCACCTTTCTGTCCTTCCTACTCAACTTTCCAAGTGCATCTAGGAATTGTCTTTCTGACATGCCTCCTTGTGGGTCTTCCATTGACACTTCTTTTTGTTCATCTTGATCCTCTTCATCTGAATCTAAGATGACCTCTGGTTTCTTCATCTTATCCTTGTCCTTCTTCAACTTCTCTATCTCAGCCTCCATCCTCTTGTTCTTGGCTGCTTGCTCTCTCACTATCTTTGCCAATTCGGCATTAGTCACCATTTGAGGAACTTCCTCCTCTTCTTCTCTATCTCCCATCTCTTTGATGGCTCTGATACCACCTGATGCAGAGTGGCACAAGGAAGCAACAAGGTTTATTCTTCTTTGCCCACTCACCCACTTCACTACTTCAACCAACCAAGGTCACATTCTAAGGGCAAATTGGAGATTTGTTATCCAGGCTATTGTTCAACCCTCAAGGCTTCTCCCACACCTTAAGACAGGTCTGCACACACCTTCCCCACAGTTGGTTTGATCCCCAACTTCTCACAACTCTCCAACCTTCACTTGGCCTAGTGATGCTACTAGCCCTCCTAATCCAGTTTTCACAACATAACTTGACAAAACCCTGAAGGACCAGGCAAACAAATGGTGGATTTGAATACCCTTTAGGGAGCTCTAACAGACTTCCAAGTCTCCAATTCCAACTCTACTCCAGCAATCCAATACACCCACTAGGTCACTAGGCCTAATTGATCAGTTTAGGTCTAGGTTACAAAGCAAGTGGTCTAATTTGCGGTCATAAAACTAGGACAGGAACTTGGACTACTTCCACAACACCTAAACATCACAAAACCACCATCCATTCACTGACTCTATTAGAATTTTGTCATTTACATCAGCAAATTGCATAATTTTGGTCAAATACATATGAATACTTGACCTAAGGCATCACTCCAAAAATCAAGGACTGTCTTTCCCGGCCAAAATCTTTTGGAATCAAGTAATATACAACCCTAGCCTACATTTCATTGAGTGGCATGAGATTTCACCGGTCGGAATGCATTCTAGGGCAGGTTTTGTATGACAAACCCTAGAAATCAGGGTTTTAGACCAGTTTGGAATCAAAATGCAATATCTTTCTCCTACGATCACTTCAAGACCTCAAACTTGATGCATTTGAACCTTGACTCAATCTAGTTTCAGAAAAATTACATTGATCCAATTGGCCAATCCGTACAGGCCGTACAACAGTAGGAAATCTTTAGAAAAATAGTTAGTTTTATTGATTTTATGCCCAAAACTCTGTACAGAAACTTCTTCCCCATACTGGAGTAAGAGAACAGCCATATGAATCGATCCAAGTCGGTAGGCAACTTACAAAAATAGTTTTAACCACCAAAAGTGGGTTGCAACCAGCCAAATGTGTTAGGACAGCATTGACAACCATGATTTTGCATAATCACAAAGGTCCTGATTGGTTCAACTTGTCCAATCAAATCCAAACAGCCATCACAGTCTCTAAGACATGCTTAAACACAAAAACTACCAAAATAGACTCAAAAACCCATCATTAGACCTACTAGGCCTAAGTGACATAATTAGGGTCCAGATGGACTAAGAGTGATTTGAGGTTTATAAGGTTACCCCAATCCTCTTGACCATACAAAATGACCCTTACAATCATGGCTAAAAAGCCTTATTACAAACATACTGAACAAAAACCACAACTTAACAAAATTTCTATCAAAATGCTTCAAAATGCTTTTAGGTGCCCTGCACCACATTTGCAGAACAACTTTCTGAATGCCAACAAAGGGTGGAAGTAATTTGATTGAACTATACTTTAATTTATAATTTAGAAAAGTTAAATATTTGATTATAGTCATTTAGATAAATAATAATATAGAGAATCATGGTGTTTGTTACATGTTTGATCATATAAAATAATGGTTAAAAGAATGAAAATGAGAAAGAAAGAAAGAAACATGTATTATCCATTATTCATAATATAGATTTAAGCTTTACTAACACATCAATTATTCATTTAAATATGCATACAGATTTTGTAATTGATTCAACTAATGATTATGTGATCCATTTTAGTGCATTGATTGATTCATCTTATGAGGATTCCATTATGACATACAATGTTTGAACATCGGTCTGCAAGATAATTATGTGTATTGATAAATTGATGCTATATCATTTACATACACACATCAACATATAAAAAACACATAAACATACAAGGAAACTAAAATTCCATAAAAATATAGATCATATAGATGCCCATGCCATAAACCAATAAATATGAAGACCAACCATACATATCATAGTGTCCAATATCAAATGTCAACATAACAAAAAACATAACATGATCAGGGACACATCTTCTAATCCTCCTCCTTTTGATCCTCTTGAACCCACTCCTCTACCAACATCTAATGGATATAATAGTGGGGACACATCTTCTACCAATAATCTCTATGCATTTGTGACCCTGCATCATCCTCAACTACAACTTTAATTGGCTCATCTCCATCATCATCATTAGTAAATTCATGAGTGGAAAATGGTGGTCTATCTATCTCCCAAGGCCTAAGTGGCGAGTTTTGGTGCCTCCTATATATTTCAGGTTTTAGGGGAACATCCTACTAGATAAAAAACTATTTGAGGGTCCACTTATAATGAAAACACTCCAAATATGTAGACAAATAACATTATTATGTGTAGAACTACTGAGGTGGCAATATTTCATTGGAATACTTCGTATTATACATCTATCCTAAGACAAATGTAAAAGGTGAGTACAATAAATACCTTGTATTTTCTCATGAAGTGTAAGAGGTTGTAAAAAAATTCTATGATAGCTCGCTTTCCTTGAATCTTTAAAAATTCATTTCAAGGACACTTCTCACTAGATGTGTTGATGTGGAGAGTTGCATGATGAGTCACACCTCTAAAACTTAGTTGTAGATAGATAAGAGTCCATATCACATTTCTAAAAAAATAGAGGTCCTACAATATTCCATGTAACTTCTACATGGTCGTAAAGTTATCCCTAATGACTAATGGCTCCTCTCCCCTAATGCTAGTGAGCATTTTTTTGTTTTGTTTGCATTGATCTATTAATTTAAAAGTTATTATGATTATTTGTATACATAGAGTCTTACATTCTTGTCATTTTTTTTACAGGAAATATTAGTTGGTTCATCCATGATGAGTCCTTCTCAATTGATGCAGGAGGCGTCATTGATGGTATGTGCTTATTTTCTAGTAGATAATTTTTTGTTTAGTGCAGTTTAGATTGTTTATGTGTAACACATCTAACCTTTTTTAATGTATGCATTTCCTTTTTTGTTATTAATTATATATTAATTTATTTATTCCATGCCCGTGATAAGCCCACCTGTATATCACCATACAAGTGGGCTAAAAAGGATATGATTTTTTTTTAAAAAAAAGTTTAAATGCATAACTGATAACTCGAAAGGATAAGTTTACCTATAGTCTTACTGATGTCCACAATCTCCTGAAGGTTAAGATGTAGTTTTCAACTTTTATTGCAAGAATCTAATGGTCATAAGGTAAAGTTTAGAATAATAAGTTTTATTACAAGTGCTTACTAATCCAATGGATTTAATATTTAAAAGGCACGGTTTAGAAGATAGTAATATTCCACTATAAACTAGAGTTAATAAATCCAATACTATAATTACACTTTCTAAAATAAATTTCTCTTTTTCATTAAAATTTAACTAATTACAACTAAATATTTCTTTGATTACAAAGTCAAATTAATAATTTAAAACTTTCTTTTCCAATTGAATAAGATAATAAATTATAAATTATAACTTTCTAATTTTATAGAAATCTTCAAACAATCTTTTTCTTTTTATATAAACTCAAGTAAACAATTGTTTTTTTTCCAAATATGAAAAACTAAGATTTATTCCTTTATTAATAAATAGATAAACAATTTCAACTGCTTTTTCCAATGAAATTAAACATAGATTTGCTTTCTTTGTTTTCCTTTCCTCGTGAAGTTTGGCCTTTTTCTTTTATATTCTAAATTTATAAATCATTTTTCTTAAAAGTAATATAGTAATTTTTTTTAAAAATAAAATTGTTTAACTTAACAAGAATAAGGCCATTTATTTATTTACTAATTCCATCACAATAATACCATCTAAAAGAATATATAATATATATGTATATAGATTTATTTAAATATGTTCATTACTATATCATAGAGAGCAAAAATTACTTTGAAAAGAATAAACTGAATGATATATATATATATAACAAGAAACAACAAATAGATTGAATTGTCTATTGTTTAGAATTTACAAAGTAACAGAGTTTAATGTATCGTAGGTATTAAATATTAACAATGATAAAAATGTATATATTGCAGGTTCGAACTCAATGCAGAGAAGATTAAAATTATTGCATAGCTTAAAGATTTAACAATAGCGTTTGAATGCTTGAAGTTTTAAAAGAATTTGAAAGTGGTTACAAAGGGGTGGCACCCCAAAGGGGAGCTCCTAGCCTCTAAGGAGGCTTGTGGCCCCTTGGGGCCACTGTGAGGAGCCCTCATGGCTCCCACAGGCCGTAAGGCCTGTGGGAGACCATGGGGTTTCCCACAGCCGTCCCCTAGCCATAACAAAACCAACACCTGCTTTACATATATAAAATGCCAATTCCAATATTTCAAATGTTGTTCGATCTTTATTGAATTCAATTTCTTAAAAAAAAATCCTAACTGTTGTGTAATTACAGTCGGTTACTTAAGTATATATATATATATATATATATATTTCGGAGACATATAGAATTTTATCAATATAAAGAAAAATTATAACTCAGTCACAACAGATAAAAGGAAATTAAAATCAGAGTAATAAAATCTCAATTTCATTTATTGATTCCAACAAGAGTATATTTGGATTTCTAACAAATTACAAAGAACTCTTAAACAAAAATAGAGACACCAAGAATAACAATTTATTTTCAGATTTATAAATATAAAGACTAATATAATTTCCAAATGAGATAAATTTCTTTCCATATTTATAAGCACATACACTTCAATCACTTGTTTTTTCCAACAACCATATCTAATGGAAGAAAAAAATCAATATAGAATTCAATTTAACAAGAAACACATTTCTAGATTGACCCAATATGCATATCAAATAAATTGTCTCCTCACACCCACTAATACAATTTTCTCACAACTCTTTATACACAACGGAAAACTTCCAATAGGATCACATATGAAGGCACTTTTGCCAATTTTGAAAGATAACTTCCATCCAGAAGATCAAAGAGACTCTATACATCTTCCAAGCTTTAACTGAACACTTTCTTTAAACCTATACACATACAAAGGCTCAAAATAGGTGGCCAAGTCCTACTCTCCACCCTACCATAGGGATTGCATAAGCACATCCCACCCTTGAGCAGGAGAACTCCATAAACTGGTTTCACAAAAACATGCATCAACATGCAAAAACACAAATTCCAAAAAGCAACAAAATCAACAATTTTCCCATGGATAGACTCACAAACGAGGGTCTTTCTTGGATCCAGAATGGGGTGAGAGAGCGGATAATCCTCCCTCTTGGGGAAATAACCAAATCATAATCAAAATCACCACATATCACCATATGAAACTCCATATATCATAAATCACCAACTCTCCATAAAATACACAACACCCATATCTCAACACATCTCCATACTCCCATACACAACATTAACATCAAGTTTCCATCTCATCACATACACTGTACCTCCAAAATACCATCATATCACATACTCCATACTCTCATATACAACAATAACAACAAGTTTCCATATCATCATATAGCCCATACCTCCAAAATACCATCAAATCACATACTCATCAAAAACATCTTTTCACTATCTGAATCATAGAACCAAGTTCCCCAAGAGAGGCTCCATGTCTCTCTATACCCCAACACTTGGGAGGCTCTCAACAAAATGGGTAGCCCCTCCCATACAACCCAAACCCACAAAGATTCACAAAACAACAAGAAATTAAAAAAAACACATTCAAGAAACATTTCACAAACAATCATAAATTCTTTAACAAGATCAAATTTACAAGAAAATTCCAAAATAATACCTTAGCTCCCCAAGTTAGAGTGAGCCCAAGTTTGAAACCAAAATGAAAATTTTCAACTCTTTTGATTCTCGAATCCAAAATCTTCAAATCTAAAACTTCTTCCAATTCAAGCCAAATTCTCTTTCTCTTCACAATTTTTCATTCCCAAAATCTAAGCATAGCATAATGAATAAGACTCTTCCCCAAAATTCCCATAAATAAAACTCAAAGCTTCAAAAAGAAGAAAAAACAAAAGAAAACAACCTTCTTTCTTTCTTTATTTCTTTTTTAATAAAACTCTTCTTTTTTAAAACAAAAGATTAAAAAAATCCTCTTAAAAAGAAATAAATAAAATATTAAATTAAAACCATTTATCCTCATCCCACAAGGAAATAAATTAAAATAAAATAAATAATTTAAAATGACTTTTATCCCAAGAGATAATTAAATAAAATTAATAAAAAATAATAAAATGCCACAATCACACACAAGATTTAAAAATTAAAATTAAAATTAAATAACAATATTACATCACATATTAGCCTTAACCCCTTCTGTAACAACCCACGTGTTGGTATTTTGCTTTTGCTTATCTTGATGGACTTCAATGACTGTATACTTTGTATTGGATTATGCGTCATGTTATTGTTTTGTATTGGCACCGTTGATGTGCAATCTCGATACCATTATGATGTTGACATGATTATTACTTTTGATGGATTTCATGCTTACATGATTTAAGTTGCTTTAGCTATATGATATATGTATATGCATAGGTACCTTGATGTGTGCTTGGAGTGTGCAGGTACTGAGTATCGACTCTGCCTAGATTCACAGGCCTGAGCGTACTCTTATTATCCCCAATGGTGGTTACTGGAGATAGTCATAGGCCCTATTCCCTACCCTAGCCCACTGCACCCGGTTAGTGTAGTGTTCCCATGTTGTTGTCTTACCATCTGGTTACCTTGTGGTAACGTTTGGATTGCCCGTCTAGTTGTATGTGGTTTACTAGTTTGTGTTGTTGGGATTTTCTCTCATGGTTCCCGTGAATCTTATTGTGGCTATATATATTTGTTTTCGGTGTTTTGATGTGGTTTCATTGACCCTTTACGTGGGTTCAATATGGCATTTTATTATATTGGATTAAATGGTAATTTGAATTGTTCTAACCATGTGGTTTTGAGTAAGTTATTTTTAAGTGATTCTATTGATCTTTGGGAGATCGCATGAATGAGTTCCCTTGTGATGTACATACACATGTGCCTCATTCATTAGTTTTAGTTTTCCTATGACATGTAACTTGTTGCTTTACTAGATCATGAGAAGTATGGTTAGACCAAGATTTACATCTCTATGCTTGCGTGGAACACCAAAAATCACATATGACTAATATAATTTAAAGATCCATTACCTATAAACATATCCTACTTCATTTGAAACAGATAGATTACAAAAAAAACTTAGCAACCATTTATCGTGTTATCCCACAAGTTATCCTTTAACAAAAATCAGAGGACAAATTAATGATAGTTGTGGCAATGAGGTGGATAAACGAGTAATGCTGCAGCCAAAAAATATCTGGGATTAGGTGCGAATTGATGATTTGGAGGGAGCAACTGCATAGAGAAAGGAGAGTCAACGCATTTATTTTTGGGGAGGCTCTTGAAACAAAAAAAAAAAACACAGAGAACAGGAAAAAGAAAATAGGGAACAACAATACGTAGGAAGGAGATCAATTTGCAAATTTGGGAGGTACGCTAAAGGAGAGGGCAATCTGGTTCTACAGGGTAGTGTAATTTGACTTGGAGTTCTTTGTTGTTCCAGCACAAAACTATCTGGTGTGACGTGATGAGAGGTATTTTCCTCAGTTCTTTGTTTTTCCAGCACAAAACTATCTGATGTGATTAGTGAAGGTATTTACATCAGTTCTTTGTTCTTCCAGCATAAAAAAAACTTAACATGATTGCTGCAATTTCATTTCCATAGAAGAAAAATTGAAACCCCGGTTGCGTTTAAATGATGCCAAAGTTTATTTCAATGCAAGATATTTACACTACCTCTTTTCCTTAATCAACTTTATTACTACCAGAAATTGATTTCATTGCAAGATAATTGCATCACCTCTTTCCTTTAGTTTATTTGGTTCAACAGGCTAATCGACGTCCTTAAAATCGGTACAGAAATGGTTTTTCAAAGAAAGATCATGTGTTGTCTGATTTATAATTTTTAGTAAACACATAGGGGTTTGATTTATAGAGACTTCAATGAGTGTAGCCATACAAATAAAACTGGGACGCCACAATAGAGATTGTAAAGATCTATGTCTCATGAAACCTTTTGTTTATGATGATTGCTACAGAGATTTTCATTTCAACTCTTCTTTAATATATATATATATATATATATATATATATATATATATATATATATATATATAAATACTGAGCCGCTTGTTGTTTTGGTCATTATGGGCAGTTCTGCTAAACCTCCAACCTAGTGGAAACCATCATTTGAGTTAAAGAATGTTATGGCACTAAAATGCCTTAAGAACATCGATCTATGTTGTGCATCAAAATTAGGTCACATAAACTCTAATTAGGAAAATCTACAACACGGGGATCTAAGGGAAATTCTGTAGGAGAAAAATTAAGATCTTCATATTGTAAGAGTTGTTTTTACTTTTTTTTGGTTATGTTAAATATGACAGACATTATGCAAAATTTTGGTCGTGAGTAGACTTGCGTCACCATTTGCCATACTTTTCTTATGATATCCATGCATTCCTTTGTGAAGAGTGATTAAATTGGGGTCATTGGAGTTATTACACAACTGATCTAACTGAGAAAGGGCTATTTTCAATAAATTACACTGTCATTGAATGCTTCTGTATTATAGATAACATTTATCATATTTACAATTTACAATTTATTATTTAGTGTTACAGTCTATTTTGAATTCCCTCCTTTGGTTAAACGAGATGAGATTGGTCTAGGTAATTAGAGTTGTCTTTTGGAGTGGCTCTCTACGGGCCCACAAGTGGCTGCCAGGGGAACTAGTAGTAGAGTTATAGTAACAAGTGATAACTAAGTTAAAAACATTGGGGTAAAAACATTAATAAGATAATTAGTTCTCATGCATGGCCTTGAGTGCTTGTAAAGACTAAGGATGCAACGAGAAGGCCTATCCATCTGTGGGGTGTTGATTTGGGCATGATTGAGTCTCCTCGTCCATATGAGAGGTGTACTTGGTTCCATGTAGTGCCATCCCTTTGAGAACGCATGATGACACTCCATCTGATTACACTCTAGTATCTAGCACCTTAGTAGTCATGAGTAGTACTTGACCTATGACTTGGATGAGTACCACTATGTTATTGTTGGCAAGAGACACTATATGGATTCATGGTTGTTGTCATTGATGGCAACAAAGGTCATCCCACATATCCGCAAGTCATGATATGTCTCTACCGGAAGTCAGATTGAAGATTGTTGTGGTCCGGTGAACAAGAACAGAGCATGTGGCAAGGTCCGACAGATTGGTCCGGATCTCTCAGAGGAAGTGTCTTGGTGTAGTGCGGATCTGGGGAAGTCAAGAGGACTATCTTGAGTGGTATATTCCAAGGATTTAGCCTCCGGAGTTGGACAAGGAAAAAGATATGAATAGTTGAGTACCGGATTCCTGAGAGACAGTGAAAACAGAGGAAGAACTGACTGACAGAGTATCAGACTACTTTCCGGATGTGTTACAGATGATGATAAAGGTTGCGGAGGCATGAATCATGTTTGGCCGACATAATTGATGATATCTACAAGTATATGCTTGATCCGCATTGCTTGGTGAGCAAGGATTCAGCCGACAGAACTAAGTTTGTAAGAAACTAGACTGTTCCGGATGCCGACTAGAAAGGTGATGAAATTACTTGTGCGGATATATATAGAGGATGGATTTAGTTGTAAAGAGCAAGCAATGTGTGAAGGGATATGCGAACAAGTCCAGAGCAGAGCAGAAGTAGCAAGAAAGATCCGGTATGTGAAAGGATAGCAGACTAAAGAACAGAGGAAAGATGAAGTGCAGCAGATCAGTGTACTGAACCTAACCGGAACTGAACTCCAGCATATGCAGATGCTTCCAATCAGTTCAAGACTGTGATTCTTATCACTTTGTAAGACAGTGTGTCTTCTTGTAGGCAGTGAGCCTCTTGTGAGCAGTGTGCTCGGGCAGTGAGCCCTAATTGGCAAGTGCCATTTTTGTAACTTCCTATTCTTCTAACAGAGAATAATTCTTGGGTTAATCACCCCGTGGTTTTCTCCCTTAACAGGGTTTCCACGTCAAAAATACTGTGTCATGTGTTTCTTATTTCATGGTTAATGTTTTGTGTTTGATTTTATGCTGCTTCAATTAAAAGGAAAGTTTATTAAGGGAAATAATTAGGATAACTGATTCACCCCCCCCTCTCAGTTATCAACAATTGGTATCAGAGCTAAGTTCCTCCTAATAGAGCCTAACAGCTTGAGGAAGATCTGGGATTTCAAATGGATGCATATGGTTTAAGGGAGCAACTCAAGACTGCCCTTGAGGATCTTGAACAGTCAAATTCTGAAGTCAGTGAATTAAAAGAAAGACTCAAACAGGCTGATGAATTCATGAGGGAATTAAAAGACAAATTAAGTCTCTCTATGAAAAAGAGAAAGGAGCTGCTCCAACAGTTGGCAAGACAAAGTGAAGAGAGCAATACAAATGAAGAATTGACTGAGCAAACCAAGTTATGTGAAAAGTTATCAAAAGAAGTCATTATGTTAAGACATGAAATGGAATCAGGAACTATAAAGTTCACTCAAGAGATTGAAGAAAAAAGAAAGGCTGAAGACAATCTAAGACAATCTCTTAAGGAAAAATCAGAAGAATGCCACCAGATGGACAGGATTATCAGACATCTTGAATCTGATCTTGAAAATGCCAAAGATAATGAAGAAAAACTTGAGGATCAAATTACCTCTCTCAAAAGAGACCTTCAAACAGCAAATGAATATAAAGAGAAATTCAAGATAAGTTCTGCTCAACTTGAAGTTCTTCTTGGAAGTCAAAAGAGGACTGATGACAAGTATGGTTTGGGATATGAGAAAAGAAGTAGAGCACATTGCTCAAGGCCTAGGCATCTCAAAAGAGGCACTTGATGCCAGCCGGGAAAAGAGGAGAAAGGCTGAGGAAGAAGAGAAAAGCAAAGAAAGTGCTCCGGTTGAAACCCCCACCCGGACCAGATCATCAAAGAGATCTGCACCTTCCACAACCAAAAGCTCAAAACCGGAAGTCCAGGCATCCGGTAAAAGATCCAAGACAAAAGCATCAAGGGCTTATGAAAGCCAAAAGGATGAAGAGGAAACAGAATCAGATGAGGGAGTAAGAGAAGTAAAGAAACAGAAGAAGAAAGGATCCGGTAAGCCCTCCACAGGCCAAGACAAGGATGAAATGGCAGAGGTAACTGTTGAAGAGCCCACTCTGTCACTAGAGAGCATAATCAAGTCAGTCACGGTGGATGGAAACCTTCAACCAATGACTGAATCCTATGATAACTTCAGTGAGGCAGACCAAAAGACTCTGCAGGAAGCCACAGTTAAATATCTGAACACATACAATAAGGCTTTCATTGAGATCATATCTCTCATTCCTAAAAGCCTAGAGAAGGAAATGGAAGTAAGAAAGAATAATGCTCATGCCAAAGATCTTGAGATCCGGGAGCAGATAGCTATTCAGCTATATCCTCAAATTGATCCCAAGACAATGAATATGATCTTCAAGGACTGCAAAGATGAGTTCAGAAGTAAAGCCAGGATGAATCAGCTCATGCTTGGTGAGACTGACAAAGTGGCACAAGAGACAGAAGAGATCCTCCGGAAGGCCTTCAAAAGGTTCAATCTTCCTGTTGTAGAGGACTTAGGTGCAGAAACAGCTGCTGATTTGGAATCTTCTGTTCCGGAAGAAGTGAGCCCTGAACAGACAAGTGAGGACTTGGGACCCTCTGCTCCAGAAGAAGTGGCCCATGAACAAGCAAGCATCTCTCCTCCGGTTTCCCCTACAGTCTCCGGATCCAAAGAAGAAGAGCAATTGCAGGAGAAGGAAGCAGTGGTGACAGACAAAGAGGTTGACAGTTCTAAGACTGCAGAAGAAAAGAAACATCTGTCTCCGGCAAGAGACACTGCACAAACTGTTCAACAATTTTTGAGCAAAGAAACTCTAGAGATTGATGAACCGGAGCTTCTAAAAGGTCCATTTGATTTTGACTCTCTCTCTCCGGTACAAACAATGAAGATAGCTTCATTTGCAAATGCCAAGGCAAATGAAAAGCTTCTGAAGTCTCATATGGAAGACTGTGAGTTGATAGAGGCTGCTTCCGGAGTACTTGTAAAGATCATGCCATCAATCCAGATAGATCCGACAGCCTCCACTTCCGGTAATCTAAAAACCTTAGTCAGCAGTATTGATACACATTTTAATTCTCTAGAAAAATCAGCTGAAGAAAAGGTCCGGAAGGAATTTTTGGATAAGAGATTTTCTGAAATATTAGAATTAATCTCTAAGGATAGGAAGATTGTAAGCATTGGAATAAAGAGCTTAGAGAATGCTCTTAAGGATGGCGGTGACATCTACAAATTTTGTATATCTTGGTCAAAGGCAACAGCTGCAATTGACAAGAAAATAAAAGAGGAACAGGACAAGCTTCAAAGCTTATCTCAAAGTTTTGATCCTCTCTCTTCCTCTATAATAAATCAAGAATGTCAGACTATTGCAGTCTTGAATGAAATAAAGAATCTTGAGAAGGAGAGGAAGAACATTACCAACCGGATGGGAGAACTTAGAAGGATTATAGTCCCTAAGTTGGAAACTATGCATGAGGCCATCAGTGATGCCCAGACCACCGCCCATACAAAAGATCCGACAGATCTCAGACGGGCAGAAGTTTTTGCATTTTTGTTGAGTGGTCACATTTCAATCTTGGACAGAATGAAGCTAAGTTGGGCTACTGAAATGGTTCAACTGCAGACATCCTTTGCAGACATTCTGCAGTATATGTGAGTATGTAAATATGCGGCTATATATAGAAAATTTTTGAAAATTTTGGTGTGCGGACCCTACCCTTTGCCATTGATGTCAAAGGGGGAGTGAGGAGCAGTGAAAAATGAGGAATCCAACTCAGGGGGAGTTCTGGAAATTGTATATAAAGACAGAGCATCAGCAAAGGGGGAGCATAGTGTAAACACTTAGTCATTTTTCACTAAGTGTTGCCATCAATGCCAAAGGGGGAGATTGTTGGCAAGAGACACTATATGGATTCATGGTTGTTGTCATTGATGGCAACAAAGGTCATCCCACATATCCGCAAGTCATGATATGTCTCTACCGGAAGTCAGATTGAAGATTGTTGTGGTCCGGTGAACAAGAACAGAGCATGTGGCAAGGTCCGACAGATTGGTCCGGATCTCTCAGAGGAAGTGTCTTGGTGTAGTGCGGATCTGGGGAAGTCAAGAGGACTATCTTGAGTGGTATATTCCAAGGATTTAGCCTCCGGAGTTGGACAAGGAAAAAGATATGAATAGTTGAGTACCGGATTCCTGAGAGACAGTGAAAACAGAGGAAGAACTGACTGACAGAGTATCAGACTACTTTCCGGATGTGTTACAGATGATGATAAAGGTTGCGGAGGCATGAATCATGTTTGGCCGACATAATTGATGATATCTACAAGTATATGCTTGATCCGCATTGCTTGGTGAGCAAGGATTCAGCCGACAAAACTAAGTTTGTAAGAAACTAGACTGTTCCGGATGCCGACTAGAAAGGTGATGAAATTACTTGTGCGGATATATATAGAGGATGGATTTAGTTGTAAAGAGCAAGCAATGTGTGAAGGGATATGCGAACAAGTCCAGAGCAGAGCAGAAGTAGCAAGAAAGATCCGGTATGTGAAAGGATAGCAGACTAAAGAACAGAGGAAAGATGAAGTGCAGCAGATCAGTGTACTGAACCTAACCGGAACTGAACTCCAGCATATGCAGATGCTTCCAATCAGTTCAAGACTGTGATTCTTATCACTTTGTAAGACAGTGTGTCTTCTTGTAGGCAGTGAGCCTCTTGTGAGCAGTGTGCTCGGGCAGTGAGCCCTAATTGGCAAGTGCCATTTTTGTAACTTCCTATTCTTCTAACAGAGAATAATTCTTGGGTTAATCACCCCGTGGTTTTCTCCCTTAACAGGGTTTCCACGTCAAAAATACTGTGTCATGTGTTTCTTATTTCATGGTTAATGTTTTGTGTTTGATTTTATGCTGCTTCAATTAAAAGGAAAGTTTATTAAGGGAAATAATTAGGATAACTGATTCACCCCCCCCTCTCAGTTATCAACAGTTATGACATTGGCCTTATGCTTTGTTTTCCATGTCTGCTCCGTGATTGATGTGAGTGTTGGCCACCTTGTTAACCCTTACCTTGTTACTTCTGTTTGGGCTTTGTGAGTACCTCCAAGCACGGTGGGGTGGTCTCGTATGAGGCCACATGGTTGGGAAGCGTTGCCACCGCCATTGGGGACCAGTGAACAGGTTATTGGAGCACCAGGCTAGAGATGTTCTCTCTCTCTTCATTGCTTTATCAGTTGTACTTTTTCAATCATTGTATCATATTCAGGACCATATCATTGTACTTGTATATTCTTTTATGTAATTGTACTCTCTTAAGAGAGAAGATGTAATCATGCAATTTAATGAGAAGAAATGAGATGTTTCCTTTTGGTTTATGGATTCTGGTGTGGGTATCAGATCCACTTGTACTATTCATGATGCTTTTGGATTCATGTTTATAATCTAGAATGGGACATAGGAACATTTAAATTGGTGTTTAAGATGAACATAGTTTAACAATGTTTCCTCTAGACAGTGATTTAGTCCTCTCCCGTGCGTTGTACATTCGGCCATACTTGGCCATGAATACTGTCGATCTATCAAATCGGCAACCATATTCATAGTCAAGTATACCTCTAATTATGCTAGAGGTAGAGTTAGAGGTATAGCCACTGTTCTTCGACATAGCACCTAGCATAATGCCGATCAGGGTAATCAAGGTAATTGGGGTGAGCATTAGGAGGAACTGCGTGCTGAGAATATAGTTGAAGGGCTCGGGGGTGTTCAAGTTTTAGCTCTGTTACAACAGATTATGGACTTATTAGGACCTCGTCAGGAGGTATCTCATGAGGAGTCACACCCTTCTTGTCAGGATGGTCAGGATGCTGGAGCTAAGCATGAGTGTTCTTGGAGTTTGGGTCATTCGAGAGCAGTTGTTGTGAGGGATAGGGTGGTGGATGGACACAGTGTTGCTGCAAGTCAAATGAGGGATCTTTTTAGAGCTCATCCCCCTACTTTTGATGGTTCTAGTACAAGTATTGAGGCAGAGACTTGGTTGATAAATCTTGATCGATGCTTTGCTATGCATCCTTATAGTTGCAATACTAGAGCTCGATGTGCCATTATGCATCTTAGAGGTTTTGCATCTACATGGTGGAGAGTAGAGGAGTAGAAGCTTTACCTAGACATTACTTCTATTTCTTGGGGACTATTCTTAGAGAGATTTTGTGCATGATTTCTTTTAGACTATTACTGACAAAGATGTGCTGATGAGTTTCATGAGCTTCATCTGTTGACTATGACAGCAGATCAGTATGAGCACCACTTCTTTGAGCTTAAGCAATATGCTAGCATTTTTTATGATGAGCCAATGTTAGTGCAACATTTCATCAGAGGCTTGAATGCCCGTAACAATGGTGATGTCCGTGTGTTTGAGCCGAAGACCTTAGAGATTGCCGTGGAGAAGGTGAGGTTGATAGAGGAGAATTTAGCTAGAGGCTTTGGCGGTCAGGTAGGTGTTCAGATTGGTAGTACCCCTCCTTCAAGATTAGTTGCTCAGGGTACACAGTCTTAGGGAGCTGGACCATCTGGATCTCAGTCTACACCTTCTAGATCCGGTCAACGACAGAGGCATAGGTCTGCTCAGTCTCAGCAGAGTGAGCAGAGTCCTGGTAATCTATTTTCTAGAGATCATCCACGTCATTGTTCTCAAAGTAGCCAGCAAGGTAGTTTGACACAAATTTCTTAGAGTGTACAACAAAGTTCTAGGGGTGGTGGATCCCAGCAGTCACGTGCACCATTTTTGGGCAGAGGTTTTGGCAGAGGTGGTTGTTTTGCTTGTGGGCAACATGGTCATATAGTTTCTCATTGTCCTAAGAGATCAGTGGCCAAAGGTAGTCAGCAACAGGCTACTTCAGACCCTACAGTAGATGATGCTGGCAGATCGCATAGAGTTTTTGTAGCAGTTGATAACTATCAGGCTGAGCATTAGGGCACCGTAGTTGAGTAATTAGGTGCATTATGTGGGGTTACCACATCTATCTTGTTTGATTCAAGAGCTTCAGATTCTTTCATTTCTCCTTCTCTTGTGGAGCGTTGTGGACTTGTGGTGGCAAGGCAAGATGTTTGGTTGGTAGGTTGAGTAAGCTACTAGAACCAAGGTGGTTGTAGACTCCCTTGCTTGTGGTTGTGTTGGATTTGGGCACCTTCACTACCACAGTGGATCTCTGTGTGTTTCCTTTGGGGTCCTATAGGATTGTTTTAGGCATGGATTGGTTGGAGACCCATCTGGCTAGTATAGACTGTCGACGTAAGTTAGTTTAGTGTGTAGATGATGTTGGAGAGCGTGTTGAGTTAGTTAGGGTTCAGAGACCCATTTCTCTCTGTGTGATTTCAGCTATGCATCTGAAGCATGCCATGCAGCAAGGTTGTCAGATGTTTGCTATTTCAGTTAGTGATCTTGCTGAGGGTGGCCTTCAAGAGGTATCTCTTGATGATCATCCTATTCTTCAAGAGTTTGCAGATGTCTTTCTGAGTGATATTCTAGGTATGCTACCTAAGCGTGACATAGAATTCTATATTGATCTCATTCCTGGTACGAAGCCTATTTCTCAGGCACCGTATCGTATGACTACTCAAGAGTTGAGTGAGTTACGGTTGCAGTTAGAGGAGTTACTGGAGAAGGGTTTCATTCGTCCTAGTATATCCCCTTAGGGAGCACTTGTCATCTTTGTGAAGAAGAAGGAGGGATCTCTTTGCTTGTGCATTGATTATCGCCAGTTGAATAAGGTGACGATGGAGAATCGTTACCTATTTCCTCAGATAGATGATTTGTTCGATCAGATGAGGGGAGCCAAGGTGTTCTCCAAGATAGATCTGAAGTCAGGAAACCATCAGCTTTGTATTCATGAGATAGGCATTCATCGGATGGTATTTCATACACGCTATGGGCATTATGAGTTCACGGTTGTCCCTTTCAGGTTGACCAATGCTCCATCAGTTTTCATGAGTTTGATGAATGGGGTGTTTCACACCTATCTTGATTGGTTTGTTCTCATGTTCCTTGATGATATTTTAATTTATTCGAGGACTATGGAGGAGCATGAAGGTCATTTGCGGCAAGTGTTGCAGTGCTTGAGAGATAATCAGTTGTTTGACAATTTGGCCAAATGTGAGTTCTTCCAGACTGAGAAGAGATATTTGGGCCATATCATCTCAGGAGAGGGTATCTCAGTGGATCCTTCTAAGATTTAGGCCATTGTGGATTTGCTAGCGCCAACGAATGTGGCTGATGTTCGCAACTTCATGGGATTGGTGGGTTACTATCACCGATTTGTGAGAGATTTCTCTTAGATAGCCCATCCCATCACTTCTCTTCAGTAGAAAGGGAAGAAGTTCATGTGGTCAGATCAATGTGAGTCATCTTTTCAGGCTCTTAAGGAGCAACTGACTAGTGCACCTATCCTGGTAGTGTCAGATCCTACAAGTGATTTTGTAGTGTGCATCGATGCTTTGTTAGAGGGTGTGGGGGTAGTTCTTATGTAGGAGGGATGAGTGATTGCATATGAGTCCTGTAAGCTCAAGGATCATGAGTTTAACTACCCCACCCATGATTTGGAGTTAGCAGTTGTCATCCATGCACTTGTACATTGGAGACATTTCCTCTTGGGACATCGGTTTGAGTTGCATAGTGATCACCACAGTTTATAGTATATCTTCACTCAGCCGAATTTGAATGCTCGACAGCGCCATTGGATGGAGTTCCTCTATAAGTATGACTTCGCGATTTGCTACATCTAGGGTAAGGAGAATGTTGTTACAGATGTCTTGAGCAGGAGGAGACATGAGATTTCAGTTCTATCTCTTGGAGTGGATTTGAGGAGCTATTATTTGAAGTCACTTCCTAGTGATACATGGTATCAGGAGGTTACAGCAGAGATTAAGTCTGGGAGAGTCCTTGAGGGCAGGTTTGCAAGTTTCTCTCTTGAGTCTGATGGACTGTTGCGATATCTTGGTCGTATTTATGTTCCAGATTCTGGTGATCTTTGTTCCTTAGTTTTCTCAGAGGCCCATCATGAACCCTATTCAGCTAATCCAGGTATCACGAAGATGCATGCCTATCTTCGATAGTTGTATCATTGGGCAGGGTTGCAGCAAGATATTACTGATTTTGTGGCTTGGTGTCTTGAGTGCCAATGGGTGAAGGCAGAGCATCAGCACCCAGCAGGACTGTTGCAGCCTCATTCCATCCTTGGATGGAAGTGGGATATGATATCTCTTTATTTCATAGTGGGACTACCTATGTCTTTGTGTTGTCATGATGCTATTATGGTTACAATGGACAAGTTGTCCAAGATGGCACACTTCTCACCCATGAGATCTTCCTACACTGCAGCATTTGTAGCTTGAGTGTTTATGGAGGATATTGTGCGTCTGCATGGTATTCCTCATAGGATCATTTCTGATCGTGATCCAATGTTCACTTCAGCTTTGTGGACTTCTCTTCAACATGCTTTGGGAGTCAGCTTAATTTCAGCTCTGCATACCATCCCAAGATTGACAGATAGACGGAGTGGATTAATCAGGTCTTAGAGGATATGCTTCGAATGTACGTTATAGATCAGCAGTCTCGTTGGGAGGACTATTTGTACTTGGTTGAATTTTCTTATAACAATGGGTATCATAGTTCTCTTAGTATGTCTCCCTTCCAGGACTTGTATGCTAGGCCATGTCGCACTCCATTGAGTTGGGATCGCTTAGAGGATTGAGTTCTTTTGGGTCTGGAGGTGTATTAGGATATGGAGTAGTAGGTAGTACAGATCAGAGAGAAGTTGGCTACAGCTCAGGATCGACAGAGGAAATATGTTGATGCCTGTAGGTTGGATAACCACTTCTCGGTGGGTGACCATGTGTTTCTGAGGGTTCGTCCGTGAAAGAGCCCCATCTATTATGGGAAGGGCTCAAAGTTGGCACCTCATTTTGTTGGACCTTTTGAGATCCTTGAGAGGATTGGTTCTGTTGCCTATTGCTTGCGTTACCACCGAGTCTATCTCACATTCACGATGTTTTCCATGTTTCATTTCTTAGACAATATATACCTGATGTGACCCATGTTCTTGATTGGACTGCTTTGCAGGTTGAGGCGGATGGGCAGCTTTCTTTGGAGCCCGTACGCATCATTCAACATTAAAGGTTGACCCTTAGGGGTCGGGACATAGAGCAGGTTGTTGGAAAAAGACATAGTGTAGCTTCATGAGTGTTGTCATTGATGGCAACAATGTTCATCCCACATATCTACAGGACTTGGTGTGTCTTTACCAGAAGTCAGATTGTAGAGTAACTTGGTCCGGTGACCAAGAACAGAGTGTGCAGCAAGGTCTGACAATTAGGTCCGGATCTCTCAGAGGAAGTATCTATGTAAAGTACAGACTTGGGGAAGTCAAGAGGAGTACCTTGACTGATAGATTCTAGGGATTGATCCTTCAGTGATGAAAGAGTGAAGAGATATAAGCACCTGAGTATTGGGTTCCTATTTGGTAGAATAGACAGAGGAAGAATTGACTGGTAGAGCATCAGATCTTAATCTGGATGAGATATTGATGGTGATCAAGCTTACTAAGGTATCATTTGTGATTGGATGACATGATTGATGACTTCTATGATCATCTCTTTGATACGCATCACTTGATAAGCAAGGATTCAGCTGATAGACCAAGAGTTTGGCAAAATAGTAAGTATTCTGGATGCCGACTATAAAGTGGATGAAATCCTTGGTGTGGATATATATACCAGATTGATTTCAGTATGAAGGTACATGTTGTGTGTTGTGTTGTGCGAAGAAAAGAAAAAGAGCAGTGTGGAAGCAGTAAGGAAGGTCTGGTATGTGAGAGGACAGCAGCACCAAAGAAGAGAAAGAATGAAGTGCAGTAGATTAGTGTACTGAGCATAACCAGAACTGAACTCCAGCATATGTGGATGCTTCTCATCAGTTCAAGTATCTTGTTAATCTCTTTATAACTTGTAGACAGTGAGTCTCTTGTAGGTAGTGAGCCTCTTGTGAGTAGTGTGCTCGGGCAGTGAGCCCTAATTGGCAAGTGCCATTTTGTATTTCTATTCTTCTAACAGAGAATACATTCTTGGGTTAGTCACCCTGTGGTTTTTCCCTTAACAGGGTTTTCCACATCAAAATCATTGTGTTATGTGTATTGACTTTATTTTTGCTTTCATGATTATGAATACTTATTTGCTTTGATGTTGCACTAGTTGTTAAAGAAGAACAAAAAGTTAAATTAATTAAGATAACTGATTCACCCCCCTCTCAATTATCAACAATTAGTATCAGAGCCAAGTTCCTCCAAACAGAGCCTAACAACTTGAGGAAGATCTAGGAATTCAAATGGATGTGTATGGTATGAGGGAACAACTTCAGTCTACCCTAGATGATCTTGAGCAATCTAACTCCAAAGTCAATGAATTGAAGGAAAGACTCAAACAAGATGATGATTTCATAAATGAACTAAAAGGGAAACTGAGTATCTCTATGAAAAAGAGAAAGGATCTACTTCAGCAATTGGCAAGTCAAGGTGAAGCCAATGATACAAATGAAGATTTGAAGGAGAAAACCAAGTTATGTGAAAAGTTATCAAAAGAGGTCATTATGGTAAGACATGAAATGAAATCAGGAGTTATGAAATTCCCCCAAGAAATTGAAGAGAAAAGAAAAACTGAAGATGATCTAAGACAGTCTCTCAAGGAGAAATCAGAAGACTACCACAAAATGGATAGAATAATCAGGCATCTAGAATCTGATCTTGAAGAAGCTAGAGATAATGAAGAACAACTTGAGAATTAGATTGACACTCTTAAAAGGGATATTTAAACATCAAATGAATACAAAGAGAAATTCAAGATAGGTTCTGCTCAACTTGAAGTTCTTCAAAGCCAAAAAAGGGTAGATGACAAGCAAGGCTTGGGGTATGAAAAAGGTGAAAGCTCTAGATCCGGTCAGAAGAACTCCAGATCAGAAAATCCAAGAAATAGGCCTAAAAGACCTCCAGTAAGGCAACCAAATGCTCAAAGATATCCTTCCTTTAATGGATACTGCCACAATTGCAATAACTTT
The DNA here is from genome assembly GCA_027924645.1 of Cunninghamia lanceolata. NCBI lineage: Eukaryota > Viridiplantae > Streptophyta > Pinopsida > Cupressales > Cupressaceae > Cunninghamia > Cunninghamia lanceolata. Next base: position 686,610 of record BSBN01001549.1, on the reverse strand, counting down.
GCTCATAAAGCAAATCAGTGCAGAAGTAGAATGAATCAGACTAATTCATCCTTCTCCGGACAGTGCTTTAATTGCAAAAGGTATGGTCATAAAACTCATGAATGTAGAAATATGAAAATGAACAACTCATTCAATGGTAGATGTTTTGCATGCAATAAAATGGGACATATGGCTAATCAGTGTAGATCAAAAGGATATTAGTCAAATATGCAAAAAAATGTTGTTTGCTACAATTGCAATAGATCCAGTCATATTGCCAAATTCTACAGAAGTAAGAATTAGGACAAAAAGGGTCCGGTGCATCATAATCAAAACCAAGACAAAGGCAAAGGAAAAGTGAATGTGGATGAAATTCAAAGAGAGATGAACAAGATATGGGTGAAGAGAAGTACAAAAAATGATGGGGATGGATCCGCACTAGAATTTGGTGCTAATATTCCTTTTGGAAACTAAATAGATGAGCTCTGGCTCAGGGGGAGTAACAAAAGAAAAACATTTTCCCCCAGCCAGTCAATAGGTGCCTGAAAGTTGCACATGAAAGGTTGTGGATCAAAGGGTTCTCAAATAAATATCTAAATAAGCCATGGTAAAGCTATAGAAGATCCGCAAGAAGTTTTGAAAAGATTAATCTTCCAAGATTGATCCGGTTCAATAGTCATCCGGTAAGAACAGGATTTTCACAGTTAGATCTGGTATGATTCAAATTTGAGGTATCTTGATCTACGTATAAATGGAGTGATTGTGAAAGATAGATAGATTGCTAATATCCACCGAGAATAACTTTAAGTGCATCTTAGTGATCTAGAAAAATGTCTCAGGACAAGGAGAACAGAGCAACCAGAATAACTTAAGGTATGCATTTATTGCAAATGAAATTAGGGTTTGCGGAGAAATAAAAGGGTTCTTTCATTCATCATTTGTACATTTCCATTTGAGAAGAAGAGAAAAGGAGCTCTGTAAACAAATTGTCTCAAGCCTCTTGAAGATCAACCACAGAAGTTAATTCTTCCAGCAATCTGATTCAGCTCATACCATGAAACCTAGAAGCGTAAAAGGTATTTTCCGTTCTTGAACATCTCTCTATAAATCTTCTTGAAAATGGTTACTCTAAATGTTGTGAAGATTACTGATAGGCCACGCCCTAAATTGAAGAAGCATCCCTACAAATCTCTAGAAGTGGATCCCTTAGGTGCATTTTCCAGCATTTTGCATGTAGAAGATGTTAGGGTTTACATTCATGCGAATATTGAAGAATTTGGGGAATCCAAGTTAAGGGATATCTATCACAATCAGTTAATAGATGATGCTTTTGAACTCAAACCACAGTACAAGGCTATCTGGGACAAACAATTTGGACATTGCATCCATTTCCCCTATTTTACAGAAGATGAATGGGTTCGGTATGTTTTGAGCAAAGTGCATGACAACTTCTTATGGTTGAATAAGTTGTTCAAGATCACAAAGGATGCCATTAGGGCAATGACCGGATTGCACTCATCTGGTGAGTTACCTACTCTCAAATCAATCAAAAACCAAATTGTGAGTAAAGCCACCGGATATAAATTTGATAAAAGAGCAATGATAATTGAGGATATCACAGATCCAGATATCAAGTTTGCCGCGATGATAATAGGCTACAAGATATATCACTCCAGCAGAGAGAATTCTGTATCTAGAACAACAATTTACACTGCTTATGAAATGTTAAGAAAGAATGCTAACTATGACCTTTGTGAGCTCCTTCTGAACCAACTCTTGGAGAATCTACAGAAGATAAAGAAGGATAAGAAGAATTCCTTCAAATATGGTGGATTGATACTCTGTTTATTTTTCTATTACATGAATGAGCTACCCAGATCCAATGGATGGGTATGGCAAAACAACAGACTGGTTGCAATTCAAATCAGAGATTACTTGCATGGGCTTGTGATGCCAAGGCACAAAACATGACTCTATGGGGCTACTTCAAAAACTTCCAAAGCATGTTGCAAGCTAGAGAGAGAATCCCCCAATCCCTAGTTGAAAATACAAGGATACAGTGTGCTTTATGGTAGACACTGATCAATGTCTGATGGAGGCAGTAGAACCAAGAATAGTATGGATCATGCCAATGGGGTATGAGGTTGATGAGAAAATTGTAGAGCTACATATTCAACACATGCTTAGTCAACCCAAGGATCCTAAGGTAGAAAGGTTTGGAACCTTTAAAGAGTTGAGTGTGAAGATTCATGTGGAGCTAAGACAACCGGAAATGAAAAGCAAGGTAAGGAGGGAAGTAGAAGAATTTGCCAAGAGGCATGGAATTTCAAAGGAGGCACTTGATGCAAACAGAGAGAAGATGGAAAGGGTGGAAAAATAAAAGGAAGAAGTAGGAAAATAAAGTGCTCCGGGAGAAGCCCCCTCTCAGACCAGGTCCTCTAAGAGCTCTGCACCTGCCACTACTAAGAACTCAAAGGCATCAAAACCGGAAGCAAAATCATCTGGTAAAGGAGAAAAGAGAACAAAGAAAAAGGCTACAAGATCATACACAAGCCTCAAAGATGATGAAGAAATAGAGATAGATGAGGAAGTAAAGAAAATGAAGAAGAAGAAGAAAACATCTGGTGAACCCTCTACCGGTCAAGGCAAAGAAGAGAAGGCAGAGGAATTTGTTGAAAAGCCTACTCTCCACATTGATGATATCATCAAATTAGTTACTGTGGATGGGAACTTACAACCAATGGTTGAATTTTATGATTAATATAATGAAACTGATCAAAAGATATTGCAAGATGCCACAGTCAGGTATTTAAACATCTACAACAAAGCATTCATTGAAATTATATCTCTGATTCCCAAAAGCTTAGAGAAGGAACTTGAAATAAGGAAGAACAATGCCCAAGCAAAAGATCTATAAATCTGAGAGAAGATTGCTATTCAGCTCTATCCGTCCATTACGCCTAAACAAATGAATATTATCTTCAAGGACTGCAAGGACAAGTTTCAGAGCAAATCTAGAATGAATCAGCTTATGCTTGGTGAAACTGACAAAGTGGCAAAAGAAATAGAAGATATTCTATGGAATTCTTTTAAAAGATTTAATCTTCCTATTATAGAGGACTTAGGTGATGAAACCTCTGCCATGGATGACAAAGAAGAATTACTGAGACAGTAGCAGAAGAGGCAAAGGAGACTAGTGAAGAGAGAGCTAAGGACTTAGATTCCTCTGTTCCGAAAGGGGAAGTCCAAGAAGCAGTAAATATCTCTCATCCAGATTCCCCTGCAAACTCTGGATCTAAAGGAGAAGAAAGAATAGAGGAGACAACTAGTCAAGGAGAAGAAGTAAAAGAAAAAGAAAAAGGCCAAATAGAAAAGACTCCAGGAGACAGTTTTGAGACTACAGAAGGGAAGAAGTCTCTGTCTCCGCCAAGAGACACTGTAGAAACTGTCAAAGATTTCTTGACCAAAGAGATGATGGAATTTGATGAAATAGAACTGCTTCAAGGACCATTCAATTTTGATTCCCTCTCTCCGGTTCAAACCATGAAGCTAGCATCCTTCACTCAAGCTAATGTAAAAGAAAAACTTCTGAAGTCTCACATGGAAGACTGTGAGCTCATAGAAACTGCATCCGGTGTATTGGAGAAGATCATGCCATCCTTTCAAAAGGATCCCTTAGCCTCCTCATCCAGTAACTTAAAATCTCTTGTCAAATCAATTAGTACACATTTTAATTCTTTGGAGAAGTCAGCTGAAGATAAAGTCCAGCAAGAATTTTTGGGAAAGAGATTCTCTGAGGTGTAGGGTCTAATATCAAATGATAGGAGAGTTATGGATATTGGGATAAAGAGCTTAGAAAATTTTCTCAAAGATGGCGGAGATATATATAAATTTTGTTTATCTTGGCCTAAAGTGACCAAGGATATTGAGAAGAAAGCAAAAGAGCAAGATGATAAACTGTTAAGTTTATCTCAAAGTTTTGATCCTCTCTCCTCTTCCATAGTAAATCAAGAGTGTCAGACTATTGTAGTTACAAATGAAATAAAGAATCTTGAGAAGGAGAAGAAAAATAGAATAAATAGGTTGAGTGAACTTAGAGGGATAATCATCCCTAAGTTAGAAGCCATGCATGAGGCCCTAAGTGATGCTCAGACCACAGCCCGGATTAGTGATCCGACAGACCTAAAAAGGGCAGAAGCTTTTGCATTCCTGTTGAGTGGTCACATCTTAATTTTGGACAGGATGAAGAAGAGTTGGGTGACATAAATGGTACAGCTGAAGACCACTTTTGCAGATATAATTCAGTATATGTAAGTAAAACATGTATATATGTTTTATGCAGCCAAGTATACATTGTTTTTGGAAATTTTAGTGTGCGGACCCTATCCTTTGCCATTGATGTCAAAGGGGGAGTGAGGAGTAGTGAAAAATGTGGAATCCAACTAAGAGGGAGCTCCAGTAAAGTGTACATTAGAATAGAGCATCATCTAAGGGGGAGTGTAGTGTGACACTTAGTCATTTTTCACTAAGTGTTGCCATCAATGCCAAAGGGGGAGATTGTTGGCAAAAGACATAGTGTAGGTTCATGAGTGTTGTCATTGATGGAAACAAAGTTCATCCCACACATCCGCAGGACTTGGTGTGTCTTTACCTGAAGTCAGATTGTAGAGTAACTTGGTCTGATGACCAAGAATAGAGTGTGCAGCAAGGTCCGACAATCAGGTCCGGATCTCTCAGAGGAAGTATCTATGTAAAGTGTGGACTTGGGGAAGTCAAGAGGAGTACCTTGACTGATAGATTCCAGGGATTGAGCCTCCGGTGATGAAAGAGTGAAGAGATATAAGCACCTGAGTATTGGGTTCCTGTTTGGCAGAATAGACAGAGGAAGAACTGACCGGCAGAGCATCAGGTCTTAATCCAGATGAGATATTGATGGTGATCAAGCTTACTGAGGTATCATTCATGATTGGCCGACATGATTGATGACTTCTATGAGCATCTCTTTGATACGCATCACTTGATAAGTAAGGATTCAGCTGACAGACCAAGAGTTTGGCAAAATAGTAAGTATTCTGGATGCCGACTATAAAGTGGATGAAATCCTTGGTGCGGATATATATACCAGATTGATTTCAGTATGAAGGTGCATGTTGTGTGTTGTGTTGTGTGAAGAAAAGTAGAAGAGCAGTGTGGAAGCAGTAAGGCAGGTCCGGTATGTGACAGGACAACAGCACCAAAGAAGAGAAAGAATGAAGTGCAATAGATCAGTGTACTAAGCATAACCAAAACTAAACTCCAGCATATGTGGATGCTTCTCATCAGTTCAAGTATCTTGTTACTCTCTTTATAACTTGTAGACAGTGAGTCTCTTGTAGGCAGTGAGCCTCTTGTGAGCAGTGTGCTCGGGCAGTGAGCCCTAATTGGCAAGTGCCATTTTGTATTTCTATTCTTCTAACAGAGAATACATTCTTGGGTTAGTCACCCTATGGTTTTTCCCTTAACAGTGTTTTCCACGTCAAAATTATTGTGTTATGTGTATTGACTTTATTTCTACTTTCATGATTATGAATGCTTATTTTCTTTGATGTTGCACTAGTTGTTAAAGAAGAACAGAAAGTTAAATTAATTAAGATAATTGATTCACCCCCCCCTCTCAGTTATCAACATAGGTAAAGGTCCAATGGGATCCTGATGGTGAGCCCTCAGCATCTTGGGAAGATGCAGCAAGGATGAGAGACCTTTATCCATATCTTTTTATAGGCTTCCAGGAGTAAGCCTAGTCCTAGGGGGTAGGATGTAACAACCCCCATGTTCATATTTTGCTTTTGCTTATCTTGATGGACTTCGATAACTGTATACTTTGTATTAGATTATGCGTCCTGTTATTGTTTTGTATTGGCACCAATGATGTGCAATCTCAATACCAATATGATGTTGACATGATTATTACTTCTGATGGATTTCATGCTTACATGATTTATGTTGCTTCAACTCTATGATATATGTATATGCACATGTACCTTGACATGTGCTTCGAGTGTGTAGGTACTGAGTATCGACTTCGCCTAGATTCACAGGATGGAACGTACTCTTATTATCCCCAATGGTGGTTATTGGAGCTAGTCACAGGCCCTATTCCCTACCCTACCCCATTGCCCCTAGTTAGTGCAGTGTTCCCATGTTGTCTTGCCATCCGGTTACCTTGCGGTAACATCCAGATTGCCTGTCTGGTCATATGTGGTTTACCAGTTTGTCTCGTTGGGGTTTTTTGTCATGGTTCCCATGAATCTTCTTATGGCTATATATATTTGTTTTCGGTGTTTTAATGTGGTTTCATTGACCCTTTATGTGGGTTCAATATGGCATTTTATTATATTGGATTAAATGGTGATTTGAATTTTCTAACCATGTGGTTTTGAGTAAGTTATTTTTAAGTGATTCTATTGATCTTTGCGAGATCGCATGACTGAGTTCCCTTGAGGCATACATACACATGTGCCTCATTCATTAGTTTTAGTTTTCCAATGACATGTAACTTGTTGCTTTACTAGATCATGAGAAGTATGGTTAGACCAATATTTACATATCTATGATTGCGTGGAACACCAAAAATCACATATGACTAATATAATTTAAAGATCCATTACCTATAAACATATCCTACTTCATTTGAAACAAATAGATTACAAAAAAATCTTGGCAACTGTTTATCGTGCTATCCCACAAGCTATCCTTTAACAAAAATCAGAGGACAAATTAATGATAGTCATGGCAATGAGGTGGATAAAGGAGTAATGCTGCAGCCAGAAAATATCTAGGATTAGGTGTGAATTGATGATTTGGAGGGAGCGACTGTAGAGAGAAAGGGGAGTCAACGCATTATTTTTGGGGGAGGCTCTTGAAACAAAAAAACACAGAGAACAGGAAAAAGAAAATAGGGTACAACAATACGCGGGAAGGAGATCAATTTGGAAGTTTGGGAGGTATGCTGAAGGAGAGGGCGATCTAGTTCTGCAGGGGAGTGCGATTTGGCTTGGAGTTCTTTGTTGTTCCAGCACAAAACTATCTAGTGCGACGTGATAAGAGGTATTTGCCTCAGTTCTTTGTTTTTCCAACACAAAATTGTCTGGTGCAACTAGTGAAGATATTTACATCAGTTCTTTATTCTTCTAGCACAAAAAAACTAAACATGATTGCTACAATTTCATTTCCCACAAAAGAAAAATTGAAACCCTTGTTGTGTTTAAATGATGCCAAAGTTTATTTCAATGCAAGATATTTACACTACCTATTTTCCTGAATCGACATTATTACTGCCAGAAATTGATTTCATTGCAAGATAATTGCATCGCCTCTTTCCTTTAGTTTATTTGGTTAAATATGTTGATTGACTTCCTTAAAATCGGTAGAGAAATGGGTTTTCAAAGAAAGATCGTGTGTTGTCTGATTTATAATTTTTAGTAAACACATAGGGGTTCAATTTATAGAGACTTCAATGAGTGCAGCCATACGAATAAAGCTGGGACACCACAATAGAGATTGCAGAGATCTATGTCCCATGAAACCTTCTGTTTACAATGACTTCTGCAGATATTTTCATTTCAACTCTTCTATATATACTGAGCGGCCTGTTGTTTTGGTCATTATGGACAGTTCTGCTAAACCTCCAGCCTATTGGACACAATCGTTTGAGTTAAAGAATGTTATGGCACTAAAATGCCTTAGGAACATCAATTTGGTCACTAAACTCTAATTAGGAAAATCTACAACACAGGGATCTAAGGGAACTTCTGTAGGAGAAAAATTAAGATCTTCATTTTGTAAGAGTCGTTTTTACTTTTTTTTGGTTATGTTAAATATGACAGGCATAATGCAAAATTCTAGCTGTGAGTAGACTTGCATCACCATTTTCCATACTTTTCTTATGATATCCGTGCATTCCTTTGTGAAGAGTGATTAAATTGGGGTCACTAGAGTTATTACACAACTTATCTAACTAACAAAGGGCTATTTTCAATAAATTACACTGTCATCAAATTCTTATGTATTGTAGATCACATTTATCATATTTACAATTTCAAATTTATTATTTAGTGTTACAGTCTATTTTGGATTCCCTCGTTTGGTTAAACGAGATGAGATTGGTCTAGGTAATTAGAGTTGTCTTTTGGAGTGGCTCTCTATGGGCCCATGGCCTGTTGGGAATTAAGGTGTCTCAACCTTGGTAATTCCTTACATTTGTAATGTTTGCATTTATTATCTAATTGCCTATGTTGTAAATATTTCTAAATTCCATATTGTTATATTGTGGGATGTGGCACGGTGATGTGTCGATCCTACATGGAATATGACAACTTGTAATTTTGTCCTCACATGAGGAGATAGGCATCCCACTTTGTGGTAGGAGCATTTTTCCATGTGTCGGCATCTTCCATGTTGTGTAAGGGAATGTTTGACTGAAATGGTTATGACGGATTCCTATGATGAATCTATGACATGTAAGAGTAAAAAATAGAAGGTTATAAGACAGGTGATGACATGTGTCATGAAGTATCTTTGCATAAGGCATATTTGGGTGCCCCAAGGTGGAATATGACATGTTGTAAGAGAATATGCTTATTATAGTATGTGTATGATAGATTCTCTTACAACTGTAAGTTGTAACTGCTATGACAGATTATATGACGGTCGTAAGTGTCGTAAGAGCATCTCTCATAGCCCATTTTGGGAATAGGCAACCTCTTTGGGATTAGAGTTGTGGACAAGTGTCAGGCACATTCTATAATGTTGACCAAGTGTCCTTAGGCATGGGTTTTGGTCCATGAAGCCATGTTGGACGCCCATTCCAAGAAAGGTCCAATATTGCCTTGTATTTCCTATATAAGAAGGTGCTTGGAGATGGAGTTTATATTATAGGTTTATTGGTACTGTTATGCTGCCGGATTGACTCCAGACATGAGTTTTGAAGACCATTGAAGCTTTCATTGCAAGTGTATTGTAAACAACTTTCAGTTGGTATCAGAGCCTGACCAGTTTTGGGGTTAGCTGTTGGGTAGGGCTTTTTTGAGCTGATCTTAAGTTGAGTGGGAATCTGTGCAGAGTATTCTAATTTCTATTGTAGCCAGGAGATGGCAAGCACATCAAGAAGGTTTGAAGTGGAGAAGTTCAATGGCAATAATTTTGAGCTGTGGAAGCTCAAGATGGAAGACATGCTTGTTGACCGAGACCTTTGGGAAAGTGTTAATGGAACTAAACCAACTGCAATGTCACAAGATGAGTGGGATCTCAAGGATCGGAAGGCTAAGGGTCTCATAAGACTTAGTCTTGCTGATTCTGTTATGTTAAATGTCCATGAGGAGACTACTGCAGAACTATTTTGGAAGAAGTTGGGGAATGTATATCAAGCCAAATCCCTAGTTAATAAACTTTTTCCTAAGAAAGAAATTGTATTCTCTTCAAATAGAGGACGGAGGATCCGTTGCTGAACATATGAATGCTTTTAACATGCTGGTTGCACAATTGACATCTATTGGTGTAAAGATGGAGGAAGAGGATTGGTGTATGACCCTGCTTTGTTCTCTGCCGGACTCATGGGATCATCTTGTCATGGCAATTGGAAGCACCACATCCACATTCAAAATGGAAGAAGTGGTTTCTTCGTTGTTTTCTGAAGAGATGCAGAGAAAGTCTTCTGAGGCAGCCAAAGAGGCCATTGCAGTTTGTGGAAGACCCAAGGAGAAAGGGAAGAAGAAGGACAAGAAAGCTGAGAAGGGTAGATCCAAATCCTGTGGGAGATCCAAATCTCTTGGAAAGTCCAAGGCTCTTTGTTGGAACTGTGAAAAAATTGGGCATTTCTGAAAGGAATGCAAAGAGGAGAAGAAGAAGAACAAGAAGAAAGCTCCTAATTCAAATTTTGATAAGTCATAAGATGACAGTGATGCTTTCATCACAACCCTGGCAACCCATGCATCTAATGACGTGTGGCTAATCAACTTTGGTGTATCATTCCACATGACCTCACATCGAGACTGGTTCACTAAGTATGAGGAGTTCGATGGTGGAAAGGTGTATCTAAGTGACGACTCTCATCTGAAGATTGTTGGTCATGGAAGAGTCTCTATCTGATTCCTTGATGGTCAAGTGAAGGGGATCTCTGGGGTTATACACATCCCAGGCTTAGTACAGAACCTACTTTCTGTAAGTAGTTTGAATGATGTAGGTGTGCAGGTTGTCTTTTCGAAAGAAGGATGCAAGATTACTAGAGGAGCTATGGTGCTTGCTAAGGGTACTAGGAGAGGTACTCTGTTTCAGCTAGAGGCATGCATTTCATAGTGCAATAGTTCTTCTGACTTAAGGAAGAGTGCAGCAGTCACTTCATCCCCACCATCTGAATAAACAGTGAAGAAATCTGTTGTTTCTAGTCTTGATGGTTGTAATTGTGCATTGGAAGTTAAACTCCCTGCTGAAAAGACAATGTTATGCCATACGAGATTTGGCCACATTGGTGAGAAGGGTCTGCGTACCCTAAAAAATAAGAACCTCATTGAGGGGTTAGATTATTGTAATCATGAGTTCAACTTTTGCGAACATTGCATTTATGGAAAACAAAACCGTGTTTAATTTTACTCAAGTTCTCATAAGTCTTTTGGTGTTGGACCTTATTCATTCTGATGTGTTTGGTCATGTTAATGTTCCTTTGTTATCCAAATCTATTTACTTTGTATCTTTTATAGATGATTATAGTAGAAGGACATGGATTTATTTTCTCAAAAGCAAATCTGAAGTCTATAGAAAGTTTAAGTAGTTTAAGGCCTTTGCTAAAAATCAAACTAGTAAAAAGATTAAATGTTTGAGAACTGACAACGGTGGTGAGTTCTGTTCTACAGAATTCGATAAGTATTGCAAGGAACTTGGGATTGAAAGACATAAGACAACTCCATACACCCAGCAACAAAATGGAGTTGCAGAGAGGATGAATAGGACACTGATGGAGAAGGCTAGGAGTATGCTTAGTGGAGCTGGCCTAGAACAAAAGTTTTGGACTTAAGCTATTGCCACTACTCGCTATTTGGTACACAGATCTCCTACATCAACTCTTGTTGGAAAGACACCCATGGAGGTGTGGTCTGGTAGAAATCCTTCAATAAGGCATCTTCATGTTTTTGGTTGTGAGGCATCTGCACATGTGCCTAGGGAGAAGCGGTCAAAATTGGAGAACAAGGTTGTTAAGTGTATCTTCATTGGCTATGGTGTCGGTGTGAAAGGATAAAAGCTTTAAGACCCTGTGGCTGAAAAAGTGTTGTATAGTAGAAGTGTCATCTTCATAGAGCTTACACCTTCTTCCATTGTTTTGCAGCTAGAAGAAATAGTAAAGAAAGATGATGATGTTCAGTTTCCTGCTACCCCTAAGAAGACTGAACAGAAAGACAATGTTGGACCTGATGATGAGGAGAGCTCTAGCAGCTCTGAAATCTCAGATGAAGAAGCTGAACCTCAACCTTAGCTCTTGAGGAGGTCTACACGGATAAGAAAGTAACCTGAAAGGTTTGGTTTTACATTGCTTGATTCTAGTTGTGCTTATGCTTTGGTTACTAACAGTGATGAACCTAGAACTGTATCAGAGGCTATGGACATGAAAGATGCAGGTTTTTGAAAGGAGGCCATGGAGGATGAAATGGCTTCTTTGGAAAAGAATCAAACTTGGGACTTGGTGCCTTTGCCTCTTGGATGGAAACCCATTGGATGCAAATGGGTGTTCAAGAAGAAATTTGGTGCAGATGGCAGTGTTGAGAAGTATAAGGCTAGATTGGTTGCGAAGGGGTATTCACAAGTGGAGGATATAGATTATGGTGAGATCTTCTCTCCTATTGCAAAGCTGACATCCATTTGATTCTTGTTATCTCTCGCATCAACTTATGACTTGGAGGTAGAACAGATGGATGTGAAGACAACTTTCCTTCATGGAGACTTGGAGGAAGAAATCTACATGTCACAGCCAGAGCATTACTTGGTGAAAGGTAAAGAAAATTTGATTTGCAAACTTAAAAAGTCTTTGTATGGTTTGAAGCAATCCCCTAGGAGATGGTACTTGAAGTTTGATGCCTTTGTGTTGTCAATTGGATTTGTGAGATCAAAATCGGATCACTGTGTGTATTATAAGTTTGATGGTGATCGTATTCTCATTGTTACACTGTGTATTGATGATATGTTGCTCATTGGGAAGGGTAAGAATATGATTCCTGATTTTAAATCTCAGTTGTCAGCATAGTTTGAAATGAAAGATTTGGGGGTAGCTAGGTACATTATAGGAATGGAAATCAAATCAGAAGAGATAGAACCAACAGAAAACTTTGGTTAAGCTAGAGTAAGTATGTGAAGACCGTGTTGGATAGGTTCAGCATGGCAGATTGTAGACCATTATGTGTTCTCATTTCTTTGGGGACAAAGTTGTCTATTGAGGATTGTCCAAAATCTCCTACTGAGGTGGAGGACATGAGCAGAGTGCCTTATGCTAGTGTTGTTGGCAGTTTGATGTATGCTATGGTCTGCACAAGACCAGACATTGCTCAAGCAGTGGGAGTCCTTAGTCAATTTATGGCTAATCCTGGATGGGTTCATTGGGATGCAGTTAAGTGAGTGTTTAGATAATTGAGGGGTACTTCTGAGTGCCATTTGCTATCATGGTAATGTTTTAAGACCTCTGCATTCTATTGATATTCATGGATTTGTGGATTTAGATTGGGCAGGTGACATTGACAGCAGGATATCCACCAGTGCTTATGTGTTTACACTGTTTGGTGGTGCTATTAGTTGGATGAGTAAGTGACAACCTATTGTTGCTTTGTCCATGATAGAAGCTGAGTATATGGTAGCAACTCATGCTTGTAAGGAAGCCATTTGGCTTAAGATATTGTGTTTAGATATTGGTGTTGATGCAGGTCAGATCACGATCAGTTGTGACAGTCAGAGTCCAATTTGCCTTGCAAAGAATCCAACTTTCCATACTAGAACAAAGCACATTGATGTTCAATTTCACTTCGTGCGAGACATGGTTGAGGATGGAAAGGTAAATTTGGAGAAGGTAGATACTTTGAAGAATGTTGCAGATGCATTGACGAAACCAGTGGGCACAGAGAAGTTCAAATGGTGTTCGGAGTCTATGGGCCTCTCGGCCTATAGCAGTTAAATCTTGTTTTTCTATTGGCTCTTACAAGGTGTCCAACCCGTGGGAGAATGTTGGGAATTAAGGTGTCTCAACCTTGGTAATTCCTTACATTTGTAATGTTTGCATTTATTATCTAATTGCCTATGTTGTAAATATTTGTAAATTCCATATTGTCATATTGTGGGATGTGGCACAGTGATGTGTCGATCCTACATGGACTATGACAACTTGTAATTTTGTCCTCACATGAGGAGATAGGCATCCCACTTTGTGGTAGGAGCATTTTGCCATGTGTCGGCATCTTCCATGTTGTGTAAGGGAATGTTTGATCGAAACAGTTATGACAGATTCCTATGATGAATCTATGACATGTAAGAGTCGAAAATAGAAGGTTATAAGACAAGTGATGACATGTGTCATGAAGCATCTTTGAATAAGGCATATTTGGGCACCCCAAGGTGGAATATGACATGTTGTAAGATAATATGCTATTTATAGCGTGTGTATGACAGATTCTCTTACAGTTGTAAGTTGTAACTGTTATGACAGATTCTATGACGGTCATAAGTGTTGTAAGAGCATCTGTCATAGCCCATTTTGGAAATAGGTGATCTCTTTGGGATGGGAGTTGTGGACAAGTGTCAAGCACATTCTACAATGTTGACCAAGTGTCCTTAGGTGTGGGTTTTGGCCCATGAAGCCATGTTGGACGCCCATTCCAAGAAAGGTCCAATATTGCCTTGTATTTCCTATATAAGCAAGTGCTTGGAGATGGAGTTTGTATTATAGGTTTATAGGTACTGTTATGTTGTCGGATTGACTCCAGACATGAGTGTCAAAAACCATTGAAGCTTGCATTGCAAGTGTATTGTAAACAACTTTCAGGGCCCGCAAGTGGCTGCCAGGGGAACTAGTAGTAGAGTTATAGTAACAAGTGATAACTAAGTTAAAAACATTGAGGTAAAAATATTAATAAGATAATTAGTCCTCGTGCATGGCCTTGAGTGCTTGTAAAGGATAAGGATGCAATGAGAAGGCCTATCCGTCTGCGAGGCGTCGAGTCATCCGTCTGTAGGGCATTGATTCAGGCATGATTGAGTCTCCTCGTCCATATGAGAGGTGTACTTGGTTCCGTGTGGTGTGATCCCTTCGAGCACGCATGATGACACTCCATCTGATTACACTCTAGTATCTAGCACCTTAGTAGTTATGAGTAGTACCTGACCTATGACTTGGATGAGTACCACTATGTTATGACATTGGCCTTATGCTTGTTTTTTGTGTCTGCTTCATGATTGATGTGATTGTTGGCCATCTTGTTTACCCTTACCTTGTTACTTCTGTTTGGACCTTGTGACTACCTTCGAGCACGGTGGGGTGGTCTCGTATGAGACCACATGGTTGGGAGGCGTTGCCACCACCATTGGGGACTAGTGAATAGGTTATTGGATCACCAGGCTGGAGATGTTCTCTTTCTCTCTGTTACTTTATCAGTTATTGTACTTATTTAGTCATTGTATCATATTCATGACTATATCATTGTACTTGTATATTTTTTTATGTAATTGTACTCTCTTAAGAGAGAATATGTAATCATGCAATTTAATGAGAAGAAATGAGATGTTTCCTTTTGGTTTACAGATTCCATTGTGGGTATCGGATCCTCTTGTACTATGATGATTTTGGATTCATGTTTATAATCTAGAATGGGACATGGGAACAATTAAATTGGTGTTTAAGATGAATGTAGTTTAACAATGTTTCATATGGAGAGTGATTTAGTCCTCTCTCGTGGGTTGTACATTCGATCATACTGGGCCATGAATGTTGTCGATCTATCAAATCGGCAACCGTATCTGTGAATGTTATCTACTTATGTCAAAAAAAAATGTTGACCTCTTTTGGCTCTTACCCTCTGGGGGTTACATAGCGATATGTTACACCTTCCACGGGTTAGGCTAGGCTTAACTGGTTTGACATAGGGTTTATGGAGTCTCTGAAACCACTTAAGGAATCTTGGCCACCCACCTGCACACTTAAATTCGAATATCAGTTTGTCATGATAATAATAGCTGAAGCAACTTAATATATAATAAAAAAATCATTTAAATAATCCATTTTCATTCATAATCACATTCTCAAACAATTTAAAAATAATTTATTTAATTACTAACAAATAAGCATCAATTTCTTCCAACACTTCCTTTCTCACATAATATAAGTCTGAAAAATCATCTAATCAGCTTAATCAACTCATATAATCCAACCACATAAATCATAAAAGTGTAATCATAATAAATGTCCAAAGTATCATCAACCATAATATCTAGGGAAATAACATAATTTCTAAACCAATAACATAAATGTCCATAATTTTCCAAACCAAATCAAGTATAAAATATCCAACAACATAGTCAAATAGTCTAAGTCATAATATCTAAAGCAATATAAAAAGATGGGCCTCACATCCTCCCCCTCTTGTATTAGGCTTCCTCCTGGAAGCCCTCAAAGAGGTGAGGGTATAAGGGCCTCATCTGCTAGGTGTTTCTAACTGGCGGTTATCTACCGCTATAAAAACCCTATGGGACTTACCCACATCCCCAACTGCAGGCTCAAAAAACCTAGCTGATGTCCTCCTACTGAAGAGAAATTTTTGGGACATTCCCGAGCAATATGTCCAATGCCACCACAATTATAGCAAGGACCCCTAGTAGGTGTCTGATTCTACTAAAATGCTAGCCTGCTGGAACTAGCCTGACTACCCCTGAAGGTTTGTTGAGAATGAGTTGGGCCTGCATTCTATGTCTAAGGTCCTTGGCCTCTACGCTGAGGCTGAGACTGCCAAGTCCTAGAACGTGTCATTTGATTGATCCTAGAATTTTTTCCTTGTTGTTGTTGCTGCTACTACTAAGGGGAACTAGGTGACTATAAATTATTCCTAAATCCACCTCCCTGAGGTGCAGGTGGCTTAGAGAAGTTTTGGTTCTGCTTGGGTTGGTTTTAGTTCCTGAATTGATCACGATTCCCTTAGTTTCTAGGAAGAATTTCCTCTACAATAACGGCCTTTTCTACCACTTCCTGCATGGTCTGAGGCTCTACTAAGTGTACTGAACTAGATATCCCATGGTTAAGACCCCTAACAAACTAGTTGACCATCAACTTTTCATCCTGAATGTAATCTACATAAGGTAGCAAATCCAGAAATTTGTTTTCATATTGAGCTACTATGAGGCCCCTCTACTAAAGGTCATGGAACTCATCTATCTTCTTCTGTCTAAAGTGCTCTGAAATGTATCTTTTGTTGAACTTTTTCAAAAAGGTTTCCCAAGTCAAGGTGTCAACTACAATGTACCCCTTTCTTTCCTCTTGGCGCCACCAAGTGGTTGCAATCCCTCTAAGTAGATGAATAGCCAACCTTGCCTTGAGATTGCTTTCATAGAATTTGAGTTTGAAGAAACCTTCAAGGTTCAATATCCAAGATTCTACCTCCATGCCCTCAGAAGTACTTGAAAAGTATGGGGGCTGAAGGCAGAGGAACTCCCTAATCTTCTTGTCTACATCAAAGTATGCCCTAGGTGCCTCAAGACCAAAACGTGGAGGGACATAGTGTTCTTATTCTCCTGCCCCTTCCTCATGATGTTCTTCTCTAATCACAATGGGACTCCTACTACGCTCTCTGCGAGCTGAACCATGCTCCTCGGAATGAGAATGAGACGGATGCTCTGGTGGAGGTGAAGGTAGTGGAGGAGGTGGTGGTGGTAGCCTAGTCTGTACCACATCCACTAACTATTGTAACACTTGCAGAATCTGGGGCCCTAATCCCCGGGTATATCCTGATGAACGGACTGAGACGGACATATGAATGAGAGCATCTACGTTTAGGAGGCATCCTGATGAACTAAACAATTACAAAGTTTTAGTTTCACAAGTTTAATTTTTTCCCAAAGTTCCCAAAGTGTGGAAACCTGGGCTCTGATACCAAATGTCATGCTTGTGATGAGCCCACCTGTATGTCACCATACAAGTGGGCTAAAAAGGATAGGATTTTTTTTAAAAGTTTCAATGCATAACTGTTAACTCAAAAGGATAAGTTTACCTATAGTCTTACTGATGTCCACAATCTCCCAAAGGTTAAGATGTAGTTTTCAACTTTTCTTGCAAGAATCTAAAGGTCATAATGTAAAGTTTAGAATAATAAGTTTTATTACAACTCTTTACTAATCCAATGGATTTAATATTTAAAAGACAAGGTTTAGAAGATAGTAATATTCCACTATAAACTAGAGTTAATAAATCCAATACTATAATTACACTTTTTAAAATAAATTTCTCTTTTTCATTAAAATTTAACTAATTACAACTAAATATTTCTTTGATTGCAAAGTTAAACTAATAATTTAAAACTTTCTTTTCCAATTGAATAAAATAATAAATTATAAATTATAACTTTCTAATTTTATACAAATCTTCAAACAATCCTTTTCTTTTTATATAAACTCAAGTAAACAATTGCTTTTTTTTTTCAAATATGAAAAACTAAGATTTATTCCTTTATTAATAAATAGATAAACAATTTCAACTGCTTTTTCAGTGAAACTAAACATAGATTTGCTTTCTTTGTTTTCCTTTCCTCATGAAGTTTGGCATTTTTCTTTTATATTCGAAATTTAAAAATTTTGTTCTATAAAAGCAATATAGTAATTTTTTTAAAATAAAATTGTTTAACGTAACAAGAATAAGACCATTTATTTATTTACTAATTCCATCACAATAATACCATCTAAAAGAATATATAATATATATGTATATAGATTTATTTAAATATGTTCATTACTGTATCACAGAGAGTAGGAATATATATATATATATAAGCGAATGACAAACATTTTAAAATTATTTAAAGACAGTGAATAATGTATATCATACAATAGTGAATATTATAAAACAAGGAACAACGAATAGATTGAATTGTTTGTTGTTTACAATTTAGAAAGTAATAGAATTGAATGTATCATAGGTATTAAATATTAACAACGATGATAATGTATATATTGCAGGTTTGAAGTCAACGCAGAGAAGAGTCTTTAAATGACAGTGAATGTTATAAAAGTCGCAGAGTCTACAACATCTACAGCTGCGAAAGAATTTTATAATTTTAACTGAGATTAAAAATCTCAACAACGCCGATCATAGAGAGGATGACAGAGAAGATTAAAATTATTGCATAGCTTAAAGATTTAACAACAACATTTGAATGCTTGAAGTTTTAAAAGAATTTGAAAGTGGTTACAAAGGGGCAACGCCCCAAAGGGGAGCCCGCGGCCTCTAAGGAGGCCTCTGGCACCCTTGGGGCCACCATGAGGAGCCCTCATGGCTCCCACAGGCCGTAAGGCCTGTGGGAGACCGTGGGGTTTCCCACGGCCATCCCTCAGCCATAACAAAACCAGCATATGTTTTACATATATAAAATGCTAATTCCAATACTTCAAATGTTGTTCGACCTTTATTGAATTCAATTTCTTAAAAAAAAATGCTAACTGCTGTGTAATTACAATCGGTTACTTAAATATATATGAATGAATCTTATATATATATATCGGAGAAATATATTTTTATCAACATACAGAAAAATTATAACTCAATCACAATAGATAAAAGGAAATTAAAATCAGAGTAATAAAATCTCAATTTCATTTATTGATTCCAACAAGAGTATATTTGGATTTCTAACAAATTACAAAGAACTCATAAACAAAAATAAAGACACCAAGAATTACAATTTATTTTCAGATTTATAAATATAAAGACTAATATAATTTCCAGATGAGATAAATTTCTTTCCAGATTTATAAGCACATACACTTCAATCACTATTTTTTTTTCCAACAGCCATATCAAATGGAAGAAAAAAAATCAATAAAGAATTCAATTTAACAAGAAACACATTTATAGTTGACCCAACATGCATATCAAACAAATTGTCTTCTCACACCCACTAATACAATTTTCTCACAACTCTTTATACACAACGGAAAACTTCCAATAGGATCACATATGAAGGCACTTTTGCTAATTTTGAAAGATAACTTCCATCCAGAAGACCAAAGAGACTCTTTACATCTTCTAAGCTTTAATTGAACACTTTCTTTAAACCTATACACATACAAAGGCCCAAAATAGGTGGCCAAATCCTACTCTCCACCCTACCATAGGGATTGCATAAGCACATCCCACCCGTGAGCAAGAGAACTCCATAAACCAATTTCACAAAAAACATGCATCAACATGCAAAAACACAACTTCCAAAAATCAACAAAATCAACAATTTTCCCATGGATAGACTCACAAATGAGGATCTTTCTTGGATCCAAAATAGGGGGAGAGGGGATAATCCTCCCTCTTGGGGAAATAACCAAATCATAATCAAAATCACTACATATCACCATATGAAACTCCATACATCATAAATCACCAACTCTCCATAAAATACACAACACCCTTATCTCCACACATCTCCATACTCCCATACACAACAATAACATCAAGTTTTCATCTCATCACATACCCCATACCTCCGAAATACCATCAAATCACATACTCCATACTCCCATTTACAACAATAACAACAAGTTTCCATATCATCATATACCCCATACCTCCAAAATACCATCAAATCACATACTCATCAAAAACATCTTTTCACTATCTGAATCATAGAACCAAGTTCCCCAAGAGAGGCTCCATGCCTCTCTCTACCCCAACACTTGGGAGGCTCAAAATGGGTAGCCACTCCCATACAACCCAAACCCACAAACATTCACAAAACAACAAGAAATCTAAAAAAAACACATTCAAGAAACATTTCACAAACAATTATAAATTCTTTAACAAGATTCAATTTACAAGAAAATTCTAAAATAATACCTCAGCTCCCCAAGTTAGAGTGAGCCCAAATTTGAAACCAAAATGAAAATTTTCAACTCTTTTGATTCTCGAATCCAAAATCTCTTTCTCTTCACAATTTTTCATTCCCAAAATCTAAGCATAGCATAATGAATAAGAATCTTCCCCAAAATTCCCATAAATAAAACTCAAAGCTTCAAAAAGAAGAAAAAACAAAAGAAAGCAACCTTCTTTCTTTCATTTTTTTTCTTCAATAAAACTCTTCTTTTTCCAATTTTAAAACAAGAGATCAAAAAAATCCTCTCTTATAAAGAAATAAATAAAATATTAAATTAAAAACATTTATCCGCATCCCACAAGGAAAAAAATAAAAATAAAATAAATAATTTAAAATGACTTTTATCCCAAGATACAATTAAATAAAATTAATAAAAAAAAATAAAATGCCACAATCACACACAAGATTTTAAAATAAAAATAAAAATTAAATAAAAATATTACATCACATATTAGCCTTAACTCCTTCCACGGATTAGGCTAGGCTTAACTGGTTTGACATAGGGCTTATGGAGTCTCCGTAACCACTTAAGGAATCTTGGCCACCCACCTGCACACTTAAATTTGAATATCAGTTTGTCATGATAATAATAGCTGAAGCAACTTAATATATAATAAAAAATCATTTAAATAATCTATTTTCATTCATAATCACATTCTCAAACAATTTAAATATAATTTATTTAACTACTAACAAATAAGCATCAATTTCTTCCAACACTTCCTTTCTCACATAATATAAGTCTGAAAATCATCTAATCAACTTAATCAATTCATATAGTCCAACAACATAAATCATAAAGTGTAATCATAATAAATGTCCAAAGTATCATCAACCATAATGTCTAGGGAAATAAAATAGTGTCTAAAGCAATAACATAAATGTCCATAATTTTCCAAACCAAATCAAGTATAAAATATCCAACAACATAGTCAAATAGTCTAAGAGATAATATCTAAAGCAATATAAAAAGATGGGCCTCACAATTTCAATGGTACTTTACTTTTACAGTCAATTGAGAAAGTGAGTGATGTGCCACCTTTGCCATCATGCTTCAGTAGGACACCTAATCATCTTAAGAGACAATCATTTACAAAATGACTCTCTGAATGACAAGAAAGAGTTGAGGTAATTGAGTTGAGTTTTTCTAAATAATTGATAGTTTATAGAGGTCTTATAGTTGATTGTAGTGATTTAGATGTATGTTAATAAATGAAAGTTCTCAATTGTAGTAGATAAGATTTTATTTACTAACTCTAACTTATTTATATTTACCATTGAACTAATTAATCAAATTTATGGTTTGACTTGTTAATGCAGTCAACTTTGCATCCATCAACTACTAGACATCATGGCACGAAGAGGACACTTATTGAGGATCCATCATAGGTTGAGGATTCACCAGAGACATAGGGTCAACTGGACCTTTAGTATTTGATGTGGCTATTTGGCATGTCGATTGTATATAGATTTTGAGACATGACATATGCCACATTTTGTAAAAAATGTTTTGAGTTGGCATATTTGCCAAATTTTTGTATATGTCTACCATTATAGACTAGATTTTAATATATATATATATACACCTTGATATACAATATAATTTAAATTTCTTATGTGCATGTATTCCTACTTTGAAACTTAAAATTTTAATGTATAATCAGTTTACAATGGTTGAATTATGATCAATAACATGTTATAGATTGATTTCTTGTTATATATGATTGTTTTTCTTGGTAGAAAGATGATATATGTAGTTTCATACCTTAATACATAACTTGATCTTAATTGCCACATGATTGTAGTTTTAGTTAGATATAGGATTTTCTTAAAACAATTGACATGTGAGCTTTTTTCATTCAGAGCTTACATGTTAGCTTTTCTTAGAACACTAGATTTGATATGATAATCATTGATAATTTCTCATCTTACATGTTAAACATGCAAGATACATGTTAAAAATGACAAAATTTATGATGTTTTTCATTCAATCCAATATAGTTATTTTTGTATTAATGAGCAAAGACATGTTTGTGTGTTTACCCATTTCGTTATCTATTTTATGCAAAGAAATGTCATCCACAACCCAAATTCAACAACCATTGCATTTGGAAATGTAAACAAGTGTACATCTTAAATGGAAGTATGTTTCAATATCTTATATACTCCATGTTTCAATATCATATCCTCATTTCACGGTTTGTAGATCTAGCATACCCTCATTTCACCTTCTATATGGGTTATGGAAAGAACATCTAATGAGGTAGAGAGGAAGACAAAGAGACATAGGGATAGAGATATGTTTGGCATGACTCACATATCCTCATTTCACCTTCTATATGGTCTCCATTCTTTGCATATCCTCATTTCACAGGTCCACATGTTTGACATGATTCACTTATCCTAATTTCACCTTCTATATGGTCTCCATGATTTGCATATCCTCATTTCATAGGTCCACATGTTTGATATGATTTGCTTCTCCTCATTTCACCTTCTATATGTATCATGTATCCTCATTTCACCTTCTATCTGTATAATGCATCCTTATTTCACCTTCTATATGTTTGACATTATTTTCTTACACTCATTTCACCTTCTATATATTTAACATGATTTTCCTATCATCATTTCATCATCTATAGGTCTAGTATACCCTCATTTCACCTTCTATATGGGTTATGGAAAGAGCAAAATGAGGTAGAGAGGAAGAGAGAGAGAAACATAGGGAGAGAGATGCACATTTATCATGATTCACAATCCTCATTTCACCTTCTATATGGTCTACATACTTTGCATATCCTCATTTTCATCGCGTCTACATGTTTGACATGATTTGGTTATCCTCATTTCACCTTCTTTATGTATAACATATCCTCATTTCACCTTCTATATGTTTAACATAATTTTTCTATCATCATTTCATTGTTTATAGGTCTAGTATACCCTCATTTCACCTTCTATAAGGGTTATGGAAAGAACATAATGAGGTAGAGAGGAAGAGAGACACACATAGGGAGAGAGATGTACATTTGGCATGATTCAAAATTCTCATTTCACCTTCTATATGGTCTACATACTTTGCATATCCTCATTTTTTCTCGCGTCTACATGTTTTACATGATTTGCTTATCCTCATTTCACCTTCTTTATGTATAGCATATCCTCATTTCACCTTCTATATGTTTAACATGATTTTCCTAGCATCATTTCATTTTCTATAGGTCTAGTATACCCTCATTTCACCTTCTATATGTGTTATGGAAAGAACGTAATGAGTTGTGCCCTCGGTGTGTTCCAATGTTTGTGGGGGAGTGAACATTTTGCCCTTACAGATGAAAAAGATAACTACATAGGGAGAGAGATACATTTGGCATGATCTGCATATGGACCTAATTGATGATGCCGATAGGTCAGGGTGGGTGGGTTTATGCTAGTGGAGGCCTTGTTTCATTCCCCAGGTATCCCAATCGAATTCATATACATTGTACCAACAAAGTCTCTTAAGAGACCTAAGAGAAAAAATTGCCAGACTTTCACAAAGTAGTTCTCAAACTTTGTGGCACCTACGAATGATCCATTTAGACCTACAACTAGATGTCAGGTCCCTCCACAATAACCTCTCTCAGTTTTGACCAACTCAACATCGTTTAACCGTGCCAACGGTAGATGCATTCTTGCAAAATGCCTCAATGACATTTAGTGTAAATGTGCCAAGAGCCATATTTTGTGTTCTTCACCCCATGGGACCTAACTGACGGCACCAATAGGTCAAGGTGGGTTGGTTTATGCTAGTGGAGGCCCTGTTCCATTCCCCATGTGTCCCAATCGAATCGGGCTACAATGTACTAGCAAAGTCTCTTAAGAGACCTAAGAGTAAAAAAATGCTGGACTTTGACAGAGTAGCTCTCAGACTTCATAGCACCTACGAATGATCCGTTTGGACCTATGGCTAGATGTCAGGTCCCTCTACAATAATATCTCTCAGTTTTGACCAACTCAACATCATTTGACCGTGCCAATGGCGGATGCATTCTTGCAAAATGCCTCAGTGCCATTTAGTGTAAAGATGCCAAGAGCCATATTTTGCATTCTTCACCCCATGGGACCTAACTTACAGTATCGACAGGTCAGGATGGGTGGGTTTATGCTAGTGGAGGCCTTGTTTTGTTCCCCATGTGTCCCAATTGAATCGGGCTACAATATACTGACAAAGTCTCTTAAGATACCTAAGAGCAAAAAATTACCAAACTTTGACAGAGTAGTTCTCAAACTTCATGGCACCTACGAATGATTCATTTGGACCTATGACTGGATGTTAGGTCCCTACACAATAACCTCTCTCGGTTTTGACCAACTCAACATCGTTTGACCGTGCCAACGGCAAATGTAGTCTTGCAAAATGCCTTAGTGACATTTAGCATAAAGGTGCCAAGAGCCATATTTTGCATTCTTCACCCCATGGGAGCTAATTGATGGCACCGAAAGGTCAGGTTGGGTGTGTTTATGCTAGTGGAGGCCCTGTTTAGTTCCCCATGTGTCCCAATTAAATCGGGCTATAGTGTATCGGCAAAGTCTCTTAAGAGACCTAAGAGCAAAAAATTACCAGACTTTGACGAAGTAGTTCTTAAACTTTGTGGCACCTATGAATGGTCAATTTAGACCTACAACTAGTTGTCAGGTCCCTCCAAAATAGCCTTTCTTGGTTTTGACCAACTCAACATTGTTTGACTGTGCCAACGACAGATGCATTCTTGAAAAATGCATCAGTGTCATTTATTGTAAAGGTGCCAATAGCCATTTTTTGCGTTCTTCACCTTGTGGGACTTAACTGATGGCACCGACAGGTTAGGGTGGGTGGGTTTATGCTATTGGAGTCCCTATTTCATTTCCCATGTGTCCCAATCAAATCAAGCTAAAATGTACCAGCAAAGTCTCTTAAGAGACCTAAGAGCAAAAAATTGCCAAACTTTGATGGAATAGTTCTCATACTTTGTGGCACCTATGAATGATCCGTTTGGACCTACGACTGGATGGTAGGTCCCTCCACAATAACCTCTCTCAATTTTGACCAACTCAACATTGTTTGACCGTTCCAATGACGAGTGTGTTGGTGCCTAAATTGACTGTCAGTTTCTGAGCAATTTTTCATGTAGGCACCTTCCCAAAAAAATCCAAAAAAGTTCTGAGTTTTGGCACCCCTTCAGTGTTTTTTAGCATATGCATCTCAGTTCTTGAGGAAGGGGCCATCATGTTTTCTCCATCAGCATGAGTTTGTTTTTGTGTCTTCGAACTTCCGGTTTGAACTTGAACCCTTTGCTCAACGGTTCAAGGTTCAATAGTTCGATGCTTCGAGTTTCTTGGCCGCCGGTCAAGTGTTTTGCCGATGGGAGTATTTTTTATGTTTGAACCTCTCTTTTGAACCATCGAGTTGAACCGGTTCAAGGTTTAATGGTTCAAAGTTTTATGTTTTTGGTCTTATCGGAGTGATCGGCTTCATCGACGAAAGATTTCTTGAGTGTTCCGATTGTTTTGGTTTGGCCGATGGGGAGTCGTCGGTGTGTGTCTGGCTGATGGAGGAGCAGAGTGTAGCTCGTTAGTGCATCGGTGAGACTATTGTGATCGACAGAGGAGCTTTTGGTTACTCCGATGGTCTTTATCTCGGCGACAAGGGGTGTGGAGCTGGTATCGGGGTGACAGGGAAGATTGTCTTGGCGACAGCAAGGCCATCGGTAGGAGTTGGTCTATTGGCTGGGGAGATTTTGGTTGCTCTGACGGTGTAAGTCACACCAACGGAGGTGGTCTTCGGTGTGACTTTTGCCTATCGGCGAGGAGTTTTTTGGGTTGGCCGATGGTAGTAGTCTGGCCGACAGGGGATTGCGATAGGCATCAGTGTGACTGTTGAGGTCGGTAGGAGATCTGCGGGGTAGGCCGATGGTATATGTTTGGCCGATGGGCTTTTGGCGAAGGGTCATGTGTCGAGCACGGCAAAACGCTCGACACCTATTAAGCTTGCGGCCATACTTTTAAAGTGCTGAGGGGGTCTCCGTGGCATGCATGTGGGATTAATCTCCCTGTGTTATTTTGAACCTGCGGTGAAATGCATTTTGGCGGGAGCTCCATTTTGATCGCAGCGACAGTTTTCTTTGTAGGTCGCGGGTGGTTGAGCCATTAATTGCGATAGTGCAGAGGTATGGGCGATGGGACAGGTGATTAGGCTACCCGATTTTTGAGAATGAGGACTTCCAGATGGTGGTGCAAGGCTCGTGGCCTCCCTTGTCTGCTGCATTGATGACTTCTGAGCGCCATTCTTTCTGATGGATGTATCTGGCAGATTTTTGACTTCTGACTATGTAATTAATGCTAAGTACGCTTCCCTCTGGCTATTTTTAAGCAGGAAGTGTTACTCATTTTAGAGGTGGGATGTTTTTGGGCTTTCTGCTCTGACTCTGAACATAAGGTGTTCACATTTTGAAAGGCATTTTTTGCTCCAGACTCGGTCCTTAGTCTGGTGTACCAATCTATTTTTGTCTTGTAAATGATAATTTTCTCTATGATGATTTTCTATGCAGATTGATTTTAAATGAAAAACACCTGTGTGTGTATTGTTTCTGATTGTCTCCTGTATGTCATTTGTTTTCCTTTCAAACAAGGTTGTCAAGGGCTTCCAAGTTTTTCAGTATGTGCATACTGTGTGTCTGATTTATTGCGTTTGCTCAAGGAGTGGTTAAATAGGCTTTTGATCAGATACAAAGAAAATAGATTGCATCATAGGATCTGTTAAGTATGATCATTAGTAATACTCTTTCTTGGACATGTTGCTGTTAGGCAGTAGCATTCTTCTCAGGTCCTTTGGATATGAATTTGTGTTGTCATGGGGAGACATTTACATTCTTAGATATGACTCTGCTGCGCAGATAAGGCACTGGTTTGGGAATCTATCTGTTCAATGGGTCTAGGAAAGTCCCATCACTCCAAACACCAATTCAAACCATTTCATCCTTCCACCTGTTAGTTGTAGGATTAGGAGTAGGAAACCCCTGCATGCTCTCATCCCTAACTAGACATTATGTCCAAAAATGTTGCCAACCTTGTGATTTGTTACACAAATCTTGGTCCATACATGAGAGTATTCTGCCTATTGCTATCAAGTTAAATCCTTCTGTCATTGAGCTAGTCAAGGTCATACTTTTATCAAATAGGGACACCCCCCTTGGTGCGGCAGAACCAAAAGTGAAGGGGAGGAGCTCACGCAACCTCCTGTATTTAGTTGGCTGAATCTGCCTATGCATTAGAACTGGCAAACCCTAATGCTGATTCAAAAGAAAAACCAACAGGATACATTCTTGCAAAATGCCTTAGTGACATTTAGTGTAAAGGTGCCAAGAGCCATATTTTGCATTCTTCACCTTGTGGGACCTAACTGACGGTGCCGATAGGTCAGGGTGGGTGGGTTTATGCTAGTGGAGGCCCTTTTTTGTTCCCCATGTGTCCCAATCGAATCAAGCTACGGTGTACCGGCAAAGTCTCTTAAGAGACCTAAGAGCGAAAAATTGCTAGACTTTGACGGAGTAGTTCTCAGACTTTGTGGCACCTACAAATGATCTATTTGGACCTACAACTGGATGTCATGTCACTCCACAATAACCTCTGTCAGTTTTGACTCTTATATGAGTAATATTTTATTTCAGGGTTTAACTGCAAAAAATACCTCCTACTTATCTTATATGAGTATTAAATCATTATTTTAGGTTCGAAATCATGCATTGTATGGTTTATTTTTTGAATATATGAGTTGTATGGAGGTGATTTTGAAGGTTGAAAAAATGAATGCTATTGAAGGGGCCTATTAATCAACATTTTGACTATCCTAACAGTGCTAAACCAGTCCAAAAACTTTGTGATAGTCAAAAGAACATTAACCCTTGAAGGTAACCTTATCATTTGTTAAGGTGTGGAGAAGAAGAACTATCTTAGGGATAGGACAATCATTGTATTCCTTGAAAACATCATGTAGCAATCTTGAAATTACATTTTTTGACAGTCTTAGCAACCCTAGGGCAGGCATGGTGATTTTAATTTCTGAATTTGATTTGACTTACAGAATGAACCTAAGAGTCATTTGCAAGGTGATTAAAGAATAGAATGGAGATTTAAGACAAGAAAAAGATGAAAAACAAATAGAGAAAACTCCAAATTTGTGAAGTTGCCAGTGGCAAAAAATTTGGCAAAAGTACATAATTGATTTAAACTCAATGATTGGCATGATGTATTTTGATGTTTCTTTATTGAAATTGATTTGATTATGAGGAATTTGATGCTCTTCTTTTTTTATTGCAGGCTTGAAAGGTTGGGACAACACAATATCTACTCATGCTATTGTTGTTCATGCAAGACTAGGGCACAAAATGACCAAAAATGAAGACAACAAATTCTTATAACTGAGTGAAGATGGAGTGCACGATCCTTTTCATGATTTGTAGTCAAATACATGACTGTTGCAGCCTTCCATGAAGCTTATATTCACTATTCCAAATCTAAGATTCAAGGTCTAGGATTGAAAATGAAGAAGTCATGAAAAATAGAAGGTTGGATATGAGATTTTAATGAAAAAATTGATCATTTGCAGCTACATAATGTTGCTTGCACTTAGGAGATGAGGAGCTACAACTACCTATGATGGAGAAAATAAAAGATTCTTGAGCTAGATTTGGATTTTAATTTGCTAATCTCCTAAGTGTCCTTTTTATGCAATTGGTGGGTGTGAAGCCAAATTCCACAACCTTTGCTAGCATCCTCCCTGCATGTGCCAAAATGGGATCTTTGGAATGGGATATGGACATCCATCAAAACATGAAGGATATGGGAATTCTGTTAGATGTTGCAGTTGTAACTACCCTAGGAGACATGAATGCAAAGTGTAGAAGCATAGACAAGGCACATGAACTATTTGACGGAATACCTTAAAGAAATGTGGTATGATGGAATGCCATGATTGCAGGATATGAATAAAATGGATTTGTTCAAAAAGGCTTTAGACACTTTCAAGCAAATGCAATTGGCAGGTGTAAAGATGAATTCTACAACCTTTGCCATCATCCTCCTTGCATGTGCCAAAATGGGATCTTTGGAATAGGGTATAGACATCCATCCCCTGCATGAAGGATATGAGAATTTTGTCAGATGTAGTTGTAATTACCCTATGAGACATGTATGCAAAATGTGGAAGCATAGACAAGGCACATGAACTATTCGACAGAACACATCAAAGAGATGTCATCTCACGGAATACCTTGATTTCAAGATATGCATAAAAGGAATTTAGAAATTAGTATTTACAAAAAGCTAGAAAACAAAATATTAAGAAACACAAATGTACACTAAAAATTGTACCTCGCGTCTATGATGCCTTCTAAAATAACCTCATTCATAGTCCTGTATAGTCAAAGGCATGCATTATAGTTAAAGAAACAAGATTTTTAATAAAACAATTCTTAAAATTAGAAAAAAATAAGAACAAGTTAAGATAAAAATTGTCATACCTGTCCCATCTAGAAGTTTTAATGCTAGTCATGCGTACATGAGGGGTCATCTCTTACCTTCAAAGTATCCAATATTGCTTCATGATCAACATTAATAATTGTCCATAGTTATTTTATTTTTGGTTTTGCATGATGTTTTAGTAACTTAACATTTGTTGCTACAACTAGGTGCAAATACATGAATGTGGTTTTGTGCTTCTCAAAGTCTTCAAATGCAGGGATGCCATTCCTTCTAATCATATATGTTCACAACCAAGTCCTAGCAATAAAAACTGATCCTATAGGATATGTGAACCCATCATCATCTGTCGTAGGTCATGTTATCTTTTGTTTTCCCTGTACACATCGTGCTAACTAATAGTTTGATTTCTCTTCATTTCCATGTGGTGCAACAATTGCATAAACATGACCTAGTTGTACAAGGTCTAAAAGATGTTCATAGTCAAATGAGCTCTCCATGTCATTGAGTAAAGATTATTGACCTTGGGATAAAGGGGTTAAATATCATGGAATCCATGCATCTACCCACTCACTTGACTCACAATTATCTCAATCACATTTAATACAACTCTGACAAAAACAAGCTAATTTTTGTGTCCAAATAGTCCATGCACTTGCATCTGAGCTTCGAAATGAATGCATATTTAAGGATTCATTGATTCTCTGACAATCTAATTTCTCTCACTATCACCTCATCAACCAACCAAAATAATCTATGCACTTCTGAATCAAGAGCCACTCCTTGTGACAATGCATAGTTACACCACTTAACAGTAGAATATGCATCATTGAATGTAGCACCACCTCTAGTATTTAGTTGTTCTTTAAAAAGAGCTCTCTTCACGCATGCACTCACTCCATCATGTTCCCATTTTCCATGCCTAGCTTCAAAAAAATTCCAAATATGAGGTATACCCTTCTCTGCATGCATTCTGCTCAACCAATAGAACATACAAGCATTCTTGAATTAACCAGTGCAATTATCTGACCAAATGAGATGTTGATCCATTCTAATTTATCTTTTTCTTGTAAGAACCCATAAAATTGTTGAAAACAATATTGCACATACTCTGATGAATGAGATCGATCATCACTCATGTAAAAATGGCATTCTCTGACAATCTTCTTGTTCTCTTTTGTACTCTTAGGGGCATGTTTATATGTGATGTGAACAAAAATAACAATCTGAATAGAATAGTAGTATTGGGATTGCACTCCATTTTGGGGTTGCAACGTGTAGTTTTCTGCAAAATCAACTACAGAGACAATAGTTCCAATCGGGAAAAAGTCTTTACACATCCTGAACTGTTGATCTAACCATTGAGATATGTGGCTGGGTCTGCAATACTTGTAAAAAAGATTTTTCTTAAAATCATCAATAAAATCAGCAATACTTACATCTCTTGCAATCAACTCACATCTAGAACCTTCACCTCCACTTTTCAAATTGTATTTCACTATCTCATATCTCTTTTTATCAACCATTTTCTTTCCAAAATCATGCTCGCTGCCCTCATGAATACATGATATAAACTTTGTAACCCACCACATTGTAAACACTTTTCATTTAAACAATAATTCTTGTAGAAAATGCAACCATCATCTTTAATACATAGAAATAAATCCAATAAGTTCCTAGATGACTTTGGTAGTTGAATTGCACCACACTTCTATAACATTTCATTAGTGTGCAAAGTAGAATGAATATTGCATAATAATTCATGATACATAGAAAACTCTATATTGCATAATAATTCATGATACATGTATTACAAATTTTAAGAGGAACACAATAAAATGGCTTACAAGATTCAAATGCTCTTTGTGAGATTGTCATACCTGGATGTGTTTCACAATATTGTTTGTACAATGTTGTTTGGCTACATTCCAAGTAATGTTTAAGATGTGGTGTGTTGTCTTTATAACCAATTCTTAACTTTAAAACATCTTTTGCATTCGGTGATACCCTAGAGTTAGTGTGACAAAATTATTCAATTTCTTCCTTTGTGCTATTGATTAGATTCTTATCAACTTGTGGAAGCCTACCACTAAAAGCCCAAGTATCATTTCCAAGAGGACTATCTAGTCTTGATCTTAATACTAGTGCTTTTGACGATGTTTTATGATTCAAGCTTAAGTCAACACAAGTTTGCCTCATTAATCGAGCCTTTCTTAATTGTTTTCTCACTATTGAGATTATGTTTTTCCTATGTTAACAAAACCAAAGGGCTTATGTGTGGTTGAAAGAAGGTGGTGAACAAAACCAAAGGACTTATTGGAGACATTTCCAAGGGTGTTGATGGCACAATAGCGATTTCAAGTGGCAAAGGCACTAGTGTAACCAATGAAATTTTTATAGGGATCATATAGAATATCATGTACAATATACATATCAAGAAACACACCATGATACTTGGTATGGGTATGTGAGACTAGTAGAGTTGCTTTGTTGGAAGAGGTCAAGTGTAGGAAAGAAGAGGAATTTCACCAAGGTGTAGATGGACTAGGTGTAGATGGACTAGAAATTCTATATTAGAGGATATTGACATAGTCTATGATGACACTTGAAAGGATAAAATACTAGCATGGGAAATAGGTGGATAAAAGATGTATGAACCAATAAAAAAGAAAATCTATGAGGTTGTGATCAACACACAATGGACATATACCCATAAAAGGATGGAATAGTAAGGGTAGGAAGGTAAGAGAGTTAACAAAAACTGGCCATAAGAATAAGATGTAGATTGAAGGGAATAATGGCATATTTTGTGCTTATAGATTTTTGGTGACACAACCAACATTAGGTAAAGAAGAGGAATAGTTTCCCTATAAGAAACAAGTGATTATTCCATGGAACAATGGAGTTGTGGCTAGATAATTGACTCTGAATAACTCCACAAATCTATTTGCTAACGATAAGTCAAAATGTCATATGCCAAAGGATTGTGAAATATTTTAGTAGTGTTATTTTTTGGTTGAACACTTTGTGCATGAGTATCAACATATCATTCTAGATTGTCAATCCTAGTAATGAGGTAGTTCATGTTGGTGTGAACATGGTTATTACCTATTCAGTTTAACCTTTGTTGTGTGGATAATTCATATTATTTAACTATTGATTAGTTAAATAATACTCACACACATGTTCGCATGTTAAGTTGACTTAGGAAGCATTCTATTTGTTTTCTAGATGTTTCTAGTTTGTCTAGTTGTTGATAGTTGTCATCTTATCCTATAGTTGTCACATGTCATAGGATTAAGACACTTGTCACATGACTACAACATCTTGCGTTTCACCTTGGTCTTTATAACCAAAGCCTCTTTGTGCATTATTGTAATCTAGTATTATTGTATCATGGCAATATAGCATTCTTTTTGCTTGTCTCTCTTGTGTAGAAGGTTATTTGGTTTTACAGATTTGATCCTGGTGATTGATTGCTCCAACATGGTATCAAAGCTTTGATTCTGCAAGCCCCTTTTCTTTTTTGTTGAGAGATCTTGCCTTTAAATTTTTGCTGGTACATCCTGGCTCAAAACAAAGTTCACCATTGAGTTCAGAATGCCCAAATCAGTAAAGATCGACTATCCAAAACTTGATTTTGGACATAGATAATTTTTTGACTTTTTTTGGGCTTTTATATGCATTTTTATAGAAATTTTTTGTCCAAAAGGCAATTTTTTTTTAGCAGAGGGCCATTCTGCCCCCTACATTTTCTGCATTATTTACTGTGAAATAGTCAGATTCAACTAGTTTTTCTACTTTTTGATGAGAATTGGCCCAGATTTGGCCTCTGCAAATCTATTTCAGTGTTTTTACCTCAGCTCTGATTCAGCCTACCAAGCCCTATATAAGGTGTTCCAATATCATTTTAGCCCTTTTTCAGATCCCATCAATCTCCTCAGGGCCGATCTATTACTTGTAGTTGTTAGCATTGGTTGTGGTTTGGAGACGTTGGTGGGCTAAGGTGCCATTTGCTGATACAAAGATTGCAAAACCTGCTTGTGCCATCTACAAACTTCTGTTTGCAGATTAGACTTCAGCTAAGATCTGTCTATGACCATCCACATAGGGTACTTCAGAGATCAAAACATAGGGCTCATGTTTTGAGGCCTAATTTTCTAGGCGTCGAGATCTCAAAAGGAGGCGTGTCTAAGCTCGGTCTTCATTGGTGCCAATTTCTATTTGCCGTGTCTGAAAGGGAGGCTTGATACCAAGCTCAACCTCATCAACAGGCGTGAGCAAAACTGCATGACCAAGTTGTCATTCGGTAGCGACTTCATTGTTGGGCGTCTTCTTTGATTCAGTCAGATCTAGAACGAGTCACTTGCCTACAATCATCTAACTTGGATCTGTAATCACCATCATCCACCAAAACAGCATCGATATCATAATCAAGAGTTAGATCTTGTTTGGTCAATTGTTTGGTCAAACATATATTGTGCCTCTTCCAAGGCATCGACTATAGTTATTTTGACTCCACTGTGTTTTTGGCACCATATCCCATTACAATCCAAGATCCTGGTAGGTAGGCTTTCACAATCAACATCAGCCTTCATTACTACTCCGTAGACATATCACAGTCAACACTCTGGTGGCAGTCTTCAGGCAACTCCACGACAACCATTTTTTGTTCCTACTAGGCTAAGTTTGGCCTCAAGAGACAACTTAACCTATTGGCCATGATCTAGCCTGATCCAGTGTTTAAATCAGCTCAGTCACCTCGTAGATCAGCTACAAGCTCTTACGGGCACTCAAGCTCATTGAATGAGATTCAAGGCCGATTCAGCCTCTTTGTAGACCACGGTGCACTTTTTGTCCATTTATGAAGGCAAATCCTATGTAGGTTTGAGGTAGATTTTCCTTATTTTCTCTCTGTTTAGAAGGACAGTAAATTGCAAGGAAAACACATACAAATAGAGGAGGCAGTTTTAAACAAAGGGCAACTATTCTTTGTTTTATATTCATTTGTCCAAGACAGAGATTGACGCTCGGTTTGGTAGGAGGCCAATACCCCCTCATATGTACTAATCTCTATCTGCCTTACTTGCTGATTTTGTTGACTGGTCACACAACGTGTTGATCTTGTCGCATGCAAGCCAAGGACAACTCTTTTTTGCAAATTTTGACAAAGAGGGATCTTTTTCTTTTTGCCATATCTTGCAATCCAGGAGGCATATTTTTGTGTTCTTATAGTCATCGAAAAAGTGGTTCAATGAGATTCACTGTGGTGCAGGTATTTTTTAGATTTCATCAGTTTTTGCCAGCTTTAGCAGTTTGAAGGTACGGTTCACATTTTTCTTGCAACTGGCATACTTTTTGCATATGACGTCGAAATTTGGTGATTTTTTTTGAAATTGCTCAAAGAATCACAAGAAATCTGATTGTAACCTCTGATTTTTCTCTTGATAAGATTTGTTTTCTCAAAAATTGTAAAAATCACCGTGAGTTATAAACGGTTGATTTAAGCTTGTTGATTGTACAAATTCTTTCATTGTACTTTATTGGGGGGTTACAATTATATTGTTAATACACTTTGGTGGGGTGAAAGGCACAATTTAAGTGCCCTTGTGTCTTTGGTTCTTGGTGTTTTTTCTGCTACACATGGTGGAAAGTATGTCTATAAAACCACTCACTCCACATAATTATCACACATAGAAGTTAAAAATGAAACAACTACTGCAATCTAAGGGACTTTGGCAAATGCTAGAGGATAATCCTCTTAGTTTCACTAAGGAGTTTGAAAGATTTTCTTATAAGAACAAATTAGATGAAGCTATGGGAATCATAGGATTGCATGTAGCAGACAACTTGTTTCATATTGCGAAGTGTAAAACACTTAAGCAAATTTGGGATAAATTTGAAGAATTGTATGGTACCATCAATGAATTTTGAATCATGCAACTAGAGGCAGAATTGACATCACTCTCTCCAAATAGTTTTCCTACTATCCAAGATTTTCTAGAGAAATTCAAGATGCTCTTGTCACAATTGAAAGGATGTGGGCATGATAAAATTGATAAGGAATGTATCTTCTTGATTTTATCGAAGTTGAAGGGCCCATTTCTGGTGTTTTCATCTACCTTCTATTCTACTATGGATGCCTTTGGGAAAGACTTTAAGATGCCTAGCTTTGAGTTGTTTTGTGAGTGTCTTACTAGGGAGCAAGCCAAGTTACTTCAAATGGATGCACTTCCTAGTTCCAAGAGTCAGGCCTTGGTGGCCTCATCCTCCAAGGGTAAAGGTAAGAATAAGAAAAAGCCCAAGACATAATATCCTTCAGGTAGTGAGCCTTCCTTCAAACCAAAGTTGAAGA
Source organism: Cunninghamia lanceolata (assembly GCA_027924645.1). Taxonomy (NCBI): domain Eukaryota; kingdom Viridiplantae; phylum Streptophyta; class Pinopsida; order Cupressales; family Cupressaceae; genus Cunninghamia; species Cunninghamia lanceolata. Next base: position 650,649 of record BSBN01001549.1, on the reverse strand, counting down.
ATGATCAAAAGTCCACTCCTCCACCTAATCCTTCCAAATCTGGTGAGTCTTCCTCCAAGACATAGAAGAAGAAAGGTGGCACTTGTTCTTTTTGTAGCGTAATAGGTCATGATGAGTCTCATTATTTTAAGAGGTTAGAGGCTTTGGATGAAGCTATGAAGAAGCAAAAAAATTCTATTCCCAAGCCCTCCTCTACAGGCAAAGGACATGCTCTTTCGACACATGGCTTGCTTGCATCTTCAGATAGTTGGATACTTGATTCAAGTGCTTCACTTTATATGACCAATTCACTTGATCTACTTGAGACTCTTTCTGCTACTAGTACTTCTCTAATTGAAGTGGGGAACTCTTCACAGATTTTAGTCATGGCGACATGCACCATTCAATTGCAAGATGGTTGCATTGAGGATGTTCTTTTTGTTCCTAAGATTTCTGCAAATCTTCTATCCATATATCAGATTTGTCATTCTAGGGATGGGAAGAAAGTTGAGTTTACTCCTCACAATGTGGTTATTAGACAGCTACAAGATCCTTAGACAGTTGTTACTATAGGGAGAGTGGATCATGCATCTCGACTATACATATTTGATGGATTTGAGTCTTCATTAGGATCATCTCTTATAGCACATGTTGATGCCTTGAGGAAGCTTTGGCATGAGAGGTTTGGACATCTGAATTATAGTTATCTTCAACAGATGGGCACAAAGAAGTTGGTTGTTGGTCTACCTAAGATTTCTTGAAGAGAGGGAGTTTGTCCAGGTTCTGTACTTGGCAAACATCATCAAGATCCCTTTCCTAAGGGTCAGGCTACTCAAGCTTTGACACCCTTGGAGTTGATTCATAGTGATCTCATGTCTTTTCCAACTCCTTCATTTTCAGGGCCCAAATATGTGCTCACTTTCATTGATGATTTCTCATGACGCACATGGCTATACTTTCTTAAGTACAAAAGTGATGTTTTTGACACATTCATGACTTACAAGGCATTTGTGGAGAAGCAGTTAGGACTTTCTCTTCAACGGATTCACACATATAATGGGGGGAATATGTGAACCAGGCTTTTTAGGATTTTTGCAGTGAGCATGGAATTCAGCATCAATTTTTAGTTCCTTACACTCCTCAGCAGAATGGTGTGGCTGAGAGAAAGAATAGGACTTCATGGGAGATGTCAAATTGCATGATTCAGTCTAGGTCTATGGATCCCACTTTTTGGGCTGAAGCAATCAATTGTGCCAACTATATTTAGAATCGTATGCCTTAGAAGGTAGTGCAACATATGACTCCTGAGGAGGCTTGGTCCAATGTCAAGCCTAATGTATCCTTATTCAGAGTATTTAGTAGTGAGGCTTGGGTATTTATTCTAAATGATTGGCATAAGGCTTTGGAGAAGAAGAGTCAACCTTTGATTTTTGTTGGCTATTGTGAGGATGTGAAGGCTTATAGGTTGTTTGATCCTGTCACTCAGGATGTCTACTTTCGTAGAGATGTCCATTTTGATGAGTCCCTCACACAAGTGGATTCCTCCTCCACTTCTTCTTCCTCACTACATACTCTGCCTACTTCATCGTCACTTGAGGATATTTTGCTTCTTTAGGATGATACTGATGAAGGTCCTAGTTCACCACCTCCTCTAGCACCAATTTTGCCCTAATGGGCCCACACTACTCTTGAGGATGCTGGTCCTCTTGTTAATGATCCCATAGATACTTGTCACACTCGTTCATAGACAATAGGTGTCAGTTTTTTGAGTCATTCCATTTCCACAGATCCTCAGAAGTTTTTAGATGTTGCAGGTATTCCAGAATGGGACATTGCAATGGTTGAGGAGTATTCTTCTTTAATGAAGAATCATACTTGGGATCTTGTTTCTCTTCCTAAGGGAAGAAAATTGGTTCGGTGCAAATGGGTGTACCACACCAAATATGCAGCTGATGGTTCTATAGATAAGTACAAGGCTCGTCTTGTTGGTAAGGGGTTTTCTCAGGTTGAGGGTATTGACTACTCCGAGACCTTTGCTCTTGTCGCCAAGATGGATTCCATTCATCTTGTACTTTCTCTTGCTGCATCTCAAGGATGGTCAGTGTATCAGATGGATGTGAAGAGTGCCTTCTTGCACGGTGATCTTCATGAGGAGATCTGCATGGAGTAGCCTCCAGATTTTGGGCATGACTCTTCACTTGTTTGCAGGCTTCACCGTTCATTATATGGTCTCAAACAAGCCCCTAGGGCTTGGTATGAGAAGATGGATAGTTTCCTGCTTGCTTCCAGTTTCACACGATGCCATTCTGACCCTACAGTTTACACTCAAAGACGTGGAGATGATCTTTTGATCCTTGTGCTTTATGTGGATGATTTGATTCTCATAGGTAGTTCTACCTCCATGATCCAGAGTATTCAACACACGTTAATGGAGCACTTTGATATGACAGATCTTGGTCTTCTGCACTACTTCCTTGGTCTTCAAGTTTGCTAGACTACTAAGGGGATTTTCATTTTTCAACAGCAGTATGCTGTTGATTTGCTTCAGAGATTTGGCATGGCTAATTGCAAGCTTGCCCCTACACCATTTCAGTCAGGGGTTGTACTGTCTACCAATTTCACTACTCCCATAGTTGATGCTACATTATATTGACAGTTGGTTGGAAGTCTTTTGTACTTGACACATAGTCATCCTGATATTTCCTTTGCGGTTGGACTTGTCTCCCGTTTCTCTCAGGAGCCACATGAGAGTCATTGGAAGGTAGCCAAACATATCTTGAGCTATATTCAGGGCACATCACACTTTGGCATTCATTACACATCAGGAGCTTCTTTGATTGTGGGCTTCACTGACTCAGATTGGGCTAGTGATGTCAATGATCGGAAGTCCACTTCTGGCTTTGTTTTTTGTCTTGGTTCTAGCCCAATTACATGGTCTTGCAAGAAGCAGACAACTATTGCATTATCATCAACAAAGGCTAAGTATCGAGGTAGGAGGTTCTTTGGCTTCGACAGTTGATGACTGAGTTTGCATTTCCTCCAGATCATCTCACTACACTTTGCTGTGATAACCAGAGTGTCATTCACATTTTTTACAACCCCGTGGAGCATCAGCATACTAAGCACATCGAGATCCACATGCACTTCATCAAGAAACTCATCCAGGATGGTGTTCTCAGCTTGGAGTACTTGCCTACTGAGGAGCAGGTTGCAGACATCTTCACTAAACCTTTAGCATCACCTCATTATCTTCAGTTGCAATCGATGCTTGGGTGAAGGAAGTTGTCCTTGGGGGGTCTTCTTAAGTCCTCCTTCCTTCACTTTTTCATGCTTTTTCTTTGCATGTTTTTGTCTCTTTTGGAGGGGAGTTTTTCCCATGAGGTTTTTTCCTTTTCTCTGCTTGCGAGAGATTGTTTGTACATGGGTAGCTAACATGGCCTTGTTGCTGGGACCCATCTTTGCATTTGTTTGTTCCTCCCTAAGTTGCACTTAAGGGGGGTGTTGGTGTAAACAGGGTTATTACCTATCTGGTTTAACCTTTGTTGTGTGGATAATTCATATTATTTAACTATTGATTAGTTAAATAATACTCACACACATGTTCACATGTTAAGTTGACTTAGGAAGCATTCTAGTTGTTTTCTAGATGTTTCTAGTTTGTCTAGTTGTTGATAGTTGTCATCTTATTCTATAATTGTCACATGTCATAGGATTAAGACACTTGTCACATGACTACGACATCTTGTGTTTCACCTTGGTCTTTATAACCAAGGCCTCTTTATACATTATTGTAATCCAGTATTGTTGTATCATGGCAATATAGCATTCTTTTTGCTTATCTCTCTTGTGTAGATGGTTATTTGGTTTTGTAGATTTGATCCTGGTGATTGATTGCTCCAACAATTCAAATAAGGTGAAATATCATTCTCAACATGTCTCAAACTCACATGTTGAGAATGATATTTCACCTTATGCAAATATAAAAGTAAGTGCTCTCATGTAACTCTTTAATCCATTTCATTAATTGCATCCTTTTTGTGCAAATTGTTTTTTATTTTTTTCTCTTGTGGAAGGTTTCTTAGGTTTTGCAGGAGTTCACTGGGTCTTGTGAGGTTGGTTTCACAACTTCTACATGGTATCAGAGCTCCAGATCTGCAAGCCCCTTCTCAGATTTGGAGAAAATTTTGAGCAAGAGATTTTTTCTTGGTGCATTTTTGTGTAAAACAAAGTATTCCATTGGATTTAGAGCAGTCGAAATAGTCAGATTAGCCTTTTATTTGGCTTGATTTGAGCTTCATAGGCCAGATCTGCAAGGGTTTCAATAGGGTGCTTTTTTTTAATCCTAAAGAAAGTTATTTTTTGAAGGGTTTTGGGCCCAAACGGACCTCACCATTGCCCTCAGAAGGCCCAAAAACCTTAAGATCGACTATCAAATGGTCAAAATCGGCCTTAGGCTCATATGGGGAAATTTTTTTTTGTCAGGGAAGCCGTACAACCTCCCCAACACACAAACTGAGGTGACTGTAAAAAAAATTATTTTAATTTTTCCTGCATGTAAAAGTTTTTTTCAAAAAAACTATATTGAAAAAAAATATATTAAAAAAAAAAAGCAAGCAGGTTTTTTGTTATCAAAAAAACAAAGTTTAAAAAAAATTAAAAGCAAGGTACAGAGTACCTGCTTGCGCAAGCCCATGTACCCTGCTTGCGTAGGCCATGTACCCTGCTTGTGTAGGCCCTTGTACCCTACTACTAGTACTGTACCTGTTGTGCAGGCCTTTTTGGGCCCCGCATCCACATAGGGGCTACAGTCCCCTAATGGCTGCGTGGGGGCGGGGCTTTGACCACTCCACCCCCTTTATATTTTTTAAAAAAAACTTTTTTAAAAATTAAAAAAATAATTGTAATTTTTCTAATGTTTTTTTTTGTATATTAAAAAAAATCCATGCCTTTTTTAACTATTTTTTTTATTAAAAAAAAGAAGCAACCATTTTTTTTGTGTTTTTTTAATTTAAAAAAAAAGCATTTTTTTAATTAAAATAAATCACATGTAAATTCCTGTACCTGTTGGAGAATTTTTTGGCAGAGGGCTAATTTTATTTCGCAGATCTCTACATTTGGTGGTTTCTCTACATTTGGAGGCAGTTTTTACTAAATTTGATGGAGGTTGCTTTTTTGCGACATCTACCCTTCTCCGTTAGGCTTTTCTATTTTGCACTTGATCTTCCAGAGGCAATATCTCGATCATACGGTAGTATTTTTTAGTGCAATTTTTTTTAAAAGGGCTAGAATTTCATGCTCTTCGTAGTGATGTAGGTAGTTTTCTGTTTTGAGTTCTATTTTTTTCTAGAAATTAGTTTTCTCAGTGTTGTTGCTGTGCAGTTCTCATTTTCAAGACTTTGACGGGCCATATCTTCTGCATCTGGACTCCTTTTTGGGTCCCTTTTTTTTAAAGTGCATATTTTTCTGTGTACTTCATCACGGTGTTATTAATTTCCTCTATTTTCTATCAGAGAATTGTATTTTTGGCATGTGGTCCTTTTTGGACATTGTGAGCTTCTATTGTAAGCACTTATCTTATGTAAACACACTGAAATAAAGTGTCTCAGCATTATACATGTATTCTTGAGATCTTGGACATCATTTTGTGCTTTATTGTACTCGCATTATGATATAAAGTGCCATGGGGGGTTGATGTTTACCTTTTGTTTTGCCATCACACCTTTGTCATGAGAGTGTGCCTTGGTTTGCACACCCTTTTATTTGCTAGTACTTTCATGTTTGCACATTTAGATGTTCTTATTTCTTCTACATGCACTTCTTAGTTTCACACAGTTTCAATGTACTTGTCATGGCTCTCCCTTGTTCACATTATGGGGGAGTTTCTATTGTTGGTGCTAATGCTTCCTTGGTTTCACATTGGAGTGATTTATGTATCTAGTATTTGTTTCTATGTACTAGGCGAATGTAGCGGCTAGTTACCCATGCATTTTGGTGAAATGGAGCATTTGCCATATGGACACTCTTGCATTCCTTTTGTGGAGGTGACTTTTTAATTTCACTTGATCAGTTCTTGAGACTTTTGGTACCTGTGCCATTTGTATCTTCGAGTTCCAGATGTTTTGCCTTTGTTTTCCATCTGATTCGAGCAGTGTCATTGGGGAGCACTCATGTAGATTCTTGTCTTCTTGATTTTGATCTTCATCTTGTTTTAGAGGAGGTTCTCCTTTCAACACTATAGTAGTCAGTCTTCAACAATGTTTGCAGCTTCTTCATGCTTTAGTGGAGTTCTTCATGTTCATCTTCATGTTCCTATTCTTTTGGGACATCTTTTGTGGAGGCTTCTTAGTCCTTCACTCTTTTTCTCTCTCTTGTAGGGAGGTTTGTTCTCTCTTTTGGGGAGGAGTTTTTTCCCACATGGTTTTCTCCTTTTCTCTATTTTGTGAGAGACTCTTTTGTACATGGGTACCTCATCAGGCCTAGTTGCCGGGACCCATCTTTGCTTTCATGCATTTGTCCTTATTTTTTTTAGCTTCTCCTTAAGTTCATCTTAAGGGGGGGTGTTAGAGTAATAGGTTCTTTACTTAATTAATTTAATCATATTGATTAATTAATTAAGTCACCTTTATTTTATTTCACTTAAGCTAAACTTAGGAATCTCACATTAGGGTTTTCTAACTTGCAAATATAAAAGCAAGTGCTCTCATGTAATTCTTTAATCCATTTCATTAATTGCATCCTTTTTTGTGCAAATTGCTCTCTTTGTTTTTTCTTTTGTGGAAGGTCTCTTAGGTTTTGCAGGTGTTCACTGGGTCTTGTGAGGTTGGTTTCACAACTTCTACAGAAAAGAGGTGAATCATCATAACATGTAGGTAAGGGTAAGGCATATATATCTACATTATAAGTGTCCATAGGTTTAACATGAGATATAGAAAAATAATCATCATTATACTCATCATCATGTATTAAAAAAGGTAATTCATTCAAAGCACATGAATCTATGGACATAGGACCAACATGACATGTCAAATATATCATCAAGATAGGGACCCTCTCTATATATAGGCGCCCTCGAGCCCATCCCCATAGGTCAAGCCCTATGGATATGCGGGAGACTAGGCTTAGGCTATAGCTATATATATAGTCGGTAGTCGAGTTGGCACCCCCTCCCCTAGCACAACAAACCACTACTAATATGATGCATAGGTGAGGGAGATGTGATATCATCAATAGCAATCATACTATATGCATCATAACACATTATAAATCCATACTAGATGTATCACTACCATACGAGATGATTCACTACTATATATATGTATCATAACATATTTATAAATCCATACTAGATGATTCTCTAGGCTTTTGGGAACTTCATATGGAGCCTAAAAGTGCTTTAACACTTGGTCTGAATAGATATTTGTTTCCTAGGAACGGATATTCGTTCCTAGCTCTACAAAATGGATATATTTCTTTGGGAATGCCTTGTATTTAGGCTTTGGACTGTCATAGTTGACTTTCTCTCAATTCTAATGTGTTTACAGGTTTCACCCTCTTCTTCGAACTTCACCCTCCGTGCTGATAACTTTTTTTATTCAAATTTGATCAAACGAAAAGGGTGTATTGAAGAAATTGTCAGCTTTCTAAAAATATAAGATTTGCTTGATTATCATATTATAAACAAATATTAATAATTTTCTATATAGAGTGTGTCTGAAATCTTGATGGACACATTGATTGAAAAGCATCCATAACTTTCAAACCATTTCACCTTTTACAAATCCAAAAGATGCGTCACACTCTATGCTTTACTGGCTATAGGTTTAAAAAAAATGAATTCCAATTTTTTTAATCAAGTTAGGTTGGCTGGAAAATTACTTTTTAGTTTTTTTTTTTAAATTCATAGTAAAAAAATCATAACTAACTATTTTCTTGGAAAAAATTTTCAAAAAAATATGCATCACATCCGGGCATGAGTCCTTTACTTATTTTGAAAGATTAAAAAAATAAAATTGTTCATACTTAGGTTGGCTAGAATGACACCCACTTTTTATTTTTTTCTAAAAAAAAATAGATGTTTGTTGAAATATTCATTTTTCACCAAGTAAATTTGTTTTTTTTGGAAAAAAATAGTAGCCCATAAACTAGATTCAATTCTCTACAAATTTTCTTCTTACATATTTTTCAAATTGTGTAGATAATCCACTCAAATTTTCACATGAACTTGATTAACTCTGTTTTTTAGTATTTGCATTGCCACTTAGAGGTATTGTTTGGCCCATCATAATCCTGTACTTACTCGAATATTAAAATATACAAAGGAGGAGGGTAAGAACTAGGAAGCCTCTACACCTTTTATAAAGAAAATTTGGCTTAAACATAGAGTGAAGAGAATAACCTCCCCAACCACAAAATTACGTACCTCAATTCCTACCTTGCATGAGACTATTTAAATTCTATTTACCTATCTATCTTATTACAAGTTCACTTTATTATGTATTAGTGACTTTGGTGTTCAAAATATTATTAAATTAATTTCAAACTTCTAATATCACTAACTCTTAGATTAATAACCTAACAAACACCCCTTATCTAAAAGGGATATTGTATAGTCTTGTACCCTATTTGACTTGATTTGATATGTTTATTGTGTTCCTCACAACCTAATCTCCCATGCCCTTTTTATGTTGCATTTGCAACCTCATAAACATTTTAACATGAACTTGATATCTAAGTGTACCTCACTTATCATCGTCCTTTGATCCTTGTGCCTATATCATGACTTGTACTCTTTGGAATTATTATGGAATCATCCAACCAGGGTAATTACTATTTCCTTTTGATTAAAACATGAAGTGTAAGACATTTACCCATTGCTTCAACTAGGTTGATAAGTGTTTCATTTCAAGACCAACATCTATCTCCTCTTAAGACCAACATGTCTCCTCTCAAGACCAAAATTCTCTATGATTGACCCAACCATGTGAAACTCATTAGTAAACATTTCTTATCAATCCAACTAGATGAAGGATCATCAATATTCTTGCATCTATGTACTATCTCTTTTTGAGACCCAAAAACTCTCTTATTGACCCAACTATGTGAAGAAATATTAGCAAACATCTTTGATTGATCGAACATCATAAAGGATCATTATCATTCTTGCAATCACAGAATGTCATAATCACCAAAAGATCATAGTCACTAAAAAAACATAATCACATCTTGAAACCTAGTCATCATCTTCTCCCTATTAAATTAGAGCTATTAAGTCCATCATAAATGTGTTTGACTAGATCATTTTTGGTAAAGAAGATCATTACAAGAGTACAAGCAATACCCCTTGAGACACAAAAAGGTTTGTCTCTATTATCTCAAGACAAATAATATGTCATTTGGGTTGGGTATTATAAATAATGATTAGATATAAATGGAGGAAGTTACAATCCTTATTCCTCCCTAAATTGTGGTTGCAAAAAATCTCCTTATATCTTCTAAAAACATTCATCTTAACAAAATGTTTAGATGTGAACAAATACAAAAGATCTCTATAGAGGCTTGGTCTTTACCCTTAGTGAACAAAAGAAGGGGGTTAGGTGCCACCAATTGAGCACCCAAAACCCAAACCTATTTATAATGATCACTAAAATGTAGTTACAATGATAAAAGTAAATATTAAAATGATAAAAATGGTTACCACCAAAGTGTCTAAAATGTGACTTAAACTTTTAGAATGTGTCGTTAGGTGATCACTTTGGTCATCATATGAGAAAGCTACTATGTTTTTCAATTTGACACTAGTTGTACCTCTCATCAATTTACAAAATTAGAAATCTAGTGTCCATTTCAAATTTTAAGACAATTTTTAAATTTTAAAATTTTTCAATTTGGCACTAGTTCTATCTCTCATAAATTTACAAAATTAGAATTCTAGTGTGCTTTTCAAATTTTAAGATATTCATTTTTTGCACTCTAAAGCTTATTGTGTAGGTTCTCTTTTGGAAAGTCAGTCCTAACTCTTTTTTTGAATATGTCAAATTCATAAAAATATATGAATGTATGATGAAATGTTTACAAATTAACAACTTTTTTTTTGAACTTTTGGCCTTCCGAAACTTGAAAATGAGATCTCCTTATACTTATTACAAGATTTTAACCAAATATTTGTGATCAATTCATCCACTAATAATGTTAAATATAGTGAACAAATTTAACTTTGTGATCTGACTAATTTTGATGGGACTCAACATATAACCTCTAACTTCAACCAAAATTAATTCTACTAGCATCTACAATTTAATTAGAGAGTTTTCTTGATTGAAAGAACAACTCAAAATCCTAAAGAGCTTATCCTAAACTATTTAGAAAGAATATGGTAGTGGTATTCTTTCATGGAATCCTCAAACTCAACAATACATGAAGAGTAAATAGATTGGAAAAAAATGTGTAGGGGGGAAAGACCCAACACCTCATATAGTTCCAATTTCGCCGAGGTAGTATTTGTGCATTTAAGGCTTGATAATTTTAAAAGTTTAGCACTAGTACTTGTGACTTTAAGGTTGTTAGTGTTGACTATAAGTAGTAATAATTGAATGAAATGTGCCATTTAGATATAAAAAGCAACCAATCATATGATGCCACATCAACCCACCAACAAAATATGACTTAATGCACATCTATTGGTCCACCCTTTTATTTTGGGAACTATTTGACACCTTAACAAAAAGCATGCTGATGTGGCCATAAAACCTTAGTTATAAGCAGGGGCTTTGCCAAGTAAACTAGTGTAAATTTTCTGGAGTGATTCAAAATTGCCACGTATGATTTTTTTCAGAGGCTTGAAGTTAGGGTGCTCAACTATTAGGTCCTCTCACCTAGAGGGGTGTTGATGAGTATAAGTTATAAAGTATAAGTCATTTGAAGGAAAGTAGGCCATCACCAAGGAAACAATAACTCTAGAAGATGTCATTACAAAAGAGAACAATTTGTCTCAATCAGTGAAAAACAGTGAGAAACGCTCATGCAGTAACCGAACAACCATGTAAACCAGAGAAATACATTGCAGTCAAGTAGCAAATCTAACCACAGTGATGAAGAATGATGGGTTTGGAAGTATGTTTGGATGGCTCCAATTCCATCCAGCCATTTCATCATGTTGGAGCAGATAAAGGACTGAGAAACATTCATATCATTCATATTTTTGCCCATGGAAAAGATTTCAGGTCAGTGTACTTCTTTTGCAGTAAAAATGATTTATTTTGAATAATCCTAAGTGACAATAGACTTGACACTCCAAAAGGAATCCGCCGAGATTGCCAAAGCATCAGCTGTAACCATAACATCAATGAACAATTTTTATCTCGGTTATATGTAATCTGCTAACAGGCTTATTTCAATATAAAAATAATAATTGATGTTCTGATACCCTTCCAAAAAATGTCACGCACAACATTCCAATTTCCACGAAAATAATGGCGGCAGTGGCGTACAATTCCAAACAATCCGCCAACAAGTCGCCCCACAGAAAACCCGCAAAAAATCTGCCCTAAATCCAAACCAAAATACAAAACCCACAAAAATTCGGCCCAAAATCCATACCAAAAAAGCAAAACCCTTTCAGGCGCCGGCGTCCGTCTGGTTACATAAGTGTACAAGATAGGCTTGTTGTTCCCCAAAGAAAACGGAAAATCCAGGCATGGCAGAAGTAGAAGCAACAGAGGTGGAGAACTGCAGAGGGGTTTTGAAGATCTACAGCGATGGCTCCATAGTTCGCTCACCGCAGCCAGGATTTCCCGTGCCCTACGCAGACGATGGCAGGGTGGAGTGGAAGGATCTCATCTTCGATCACACACTAGGCCTCCAATTAAGGCTCTATATTCCCACAGAGGCCCTTGCAACCCAAACCCGGATGCCTATTTTTGTGTATTTTCATGGGGGAGGTTACTGCATCGGGTCTCGAACCTGGGGCAATTTCCACAATTACTGCCTGCGCTTGACCCTTGGGCTAAAGGCCCTAGTGGTTGCTCCGGACTACCGCGTGGGGCCGGAGCACCGACTGCCTGCTTCACTCGACGATGGCTTTGCAGCCATTCAGTGGATTCGAAGTCAGGCAGAGGTCAGCGACGGGTCTGTGGCTGTGCTGACATCTGCAGACCCCTCGCTGGCAGATGTCAGTGACGGATCTGCGGCAGTCGCAGATCCATGGCTGGCCCACCACGCGAATTTCGCCCGAGTCTATATCTCGGGTGATAGCGCAGGCGGGGGTATTGCCTATCATGTGTCCATCCGCGCTGCGGTGGAGCCCTCCTGGGGGCGCATGCAGATCAAGGGCTATGTACTGCTCATGGCCTTCTTTGGTGGACAGGAGCACACGCATTCCGAGGCCACGTGTCCCACTGATGCTTTCCTTAACTGCGAGCTGAATGATAGGTACTGGAGGCTTTCTCTGCCTGTTGGGGCTGACCGGGACCACCCGTATTCTAACCCATTTGGTCCCGGTGCTCCAGATTTGAAGGAGCTGGTGCTAGCTCCTGTGCTGGTCATTGCAGGTGGGTGTGACCTGCTGCGAGATAGGGAGATTGAGTATGCTGAGAAGTTGAAGGAGTATGGCAAGGAGGTGGAGTTGGTAGTGTATGAGGGACAGCAGCATGGTTTCTTTACAATTACGCCTAATTCCCATGCCTCCAAGGATCTCATGGACCGGATCATTGCATTTATGGAGGCCCATCAATAGCTTATTTCAGGTCATTTCTTCTCCAAGGTCTTCATGGATGGCATTTATGGAGGCCCCATCAATAGCTTTTTTCAGGTCACTTTTTCTCCAAGGACCTCATGGACCATATCATCGTCGGATTTATGGAGGCCCATCAGTAGCTTTTTTGGGTCTTTTTAAGTGTTTTTAAGGGTATTTGTTTCGAAGTGATTGGTTGTGTATCTGTATAAGCTTCTTATGCAAAGTGATCCGGTGCCATGTTTATGGATGTTGGACAGGTTCATCTGTGTATATTGTTTTCTCCCTGCAGTCTTAGACTGCTTTTCCATTGTAATTCGCATTTTTTCAATAAAAAGGGTAGATTGTTTAGTACTTACGTATGGCTAAAACAATAAATTAAACCATTTTATTTGTGGGAATAACGAATTATCGTTTTTTCTCCCATATGAGCTCCTCCTCTGTTTTTCTTTCTTTCCTTAATGTCTCTCTCCTCTTTTAGCTTGGCTCACTTGTTCATAATTTTTCCATATGGGAAGCGTAATCATACATCTGATTTCATATTGAACAACAGTCCCTACCAAAGACTACACAGGTAATCATATTGGCCATGATTACCAAGAATTGCAATGCGGCTTCAGTCCTTGATGAAGACTACACAGGTGGTCTGAATGCAGCTTTTGAACATGATTAACAAGAGCTGCAGTGCAGCTTCAGTTCTTGCCGAAGACTACACAGGTGGTCTGCCGGCAATTGCACAAATGGAAGGAAGCATATAATTTATTGAACATTGTCTGATACCGTGTTCTGTATTTATAGAGATACGTTGAAACTCCTGAGAATTTAGTGCCGAAGTATTCAAATTGGAGGTAAAAATATCTTGGCTCAAATGAAATAATTTCTAGAAACCATGTAACCAAAGAGAAATCCATAATAGAATGGAGCTTCCAGAAAAGCCCGTGAAGAGATTTTTTTTGCATTAAGAGATCACATTACATGACCCATCACTAACATAATCTTATCCTATCAAAGATCAGGTACTGCGATTCAAAAACACTGATGCAATAATTTATCTTTTAACAGCTCTTCCAGGTCTTTTCTATTAAGTTATGGACTGTGAAGATAAACATTAAGAAATCTAGACACGGACACCTCTGAACTGATGAACTTTCAGCTTTTAGAGCATTTTTTTTATTGGTAAACTTTTTCTTGGCAAAGTACGATCAAACCTAAGATTCATAGGTGTGATGATGTGTCCCAGCTATGCCCCAACAAATTTCCTGCTAGACCATAGCTAAACTAAACATTTCACATCTGTTGGGCCTCTAAACAAAAGGAAACATCCAAAGAGAGAAGTACATGCCATGACCCACAAAGTACATTGACAAGTTTTAAAATTTTATCGTCATACCAAAAGATTATTGACAGGAGATTATAAAATCCATCTCAAAGGCATCTTGAAATAAGGAACTAACAAAGTACCAAGCATGCAAATCTAAGCGACACAAAATGAAGGTCCATTTGTAGCTTCTGAAATTAGGGAGGCATTCACAAACTAAACTACAAACAGGGGAACCCACATAGTACACAAGAAACTTGGGGGCCTCTAAAAACAAACACCTGTAGACAAAGCTAGCACAGTGGAAATTTAAGATGCCAAAACATTATCCTACATTCAACTTCTCCAGACAGACTTTTTACACCACACCTGATTATTGGCCTCTGCTACATATAAGCAAAATTTTTCTATTTTCTCTTTTCTTTTATAGCTCACTAAGACCTTGAATTTTCTTTTTTGACTATTTCAAGCAAACTGTACTTTTACAGTCCTATTGATCTATTTGGTCATTTCTAGAAATTAATGTACTTTCCTTCATTGCATCCTCGTATGTTCCTTATATAACAGCCCGGGTTTCAAACTCTGCAAGCTTGCTTCCCATAATAACAAGGAGCTACAAAAGTAACTAATGATTTCATTTCCTTAATTTAATGAAACTCCTAACAGTTTCATTCAAGGAAGGAATTTCTATAATAAACTATCTTGATTTGATAAAAGCAGTGTTCCATGGGGACCCGTCCCCCCGTCCGGGATGTTTCCGAGACTTGGGGACGCCTGCGAGACGTCCCCCCGCTGTACCCCCACTGCCACTGGTACGCCGGAGTCTTGAAGGAAACGCCGGGTACTTCTAGCCGTCGCCGAGACGTCTTGGGGACTTCTGGACGTCCCTCGAGCGTCTCGGGGACTTCTGGACGTCCCCCGCACTGGGCAGCGAAAAAGTTCTTTTTTTTTTTTTTTGGTTTTGGTTTTTCCTTGGACTTAGAGCCCAGGTCCGAACCCTAAGGAGGTGTTTGACCATTTTAAAAGCTAAAAACTCTCATTAGACTTTCAATCTTCATTTTATTTGCTCAATATGCCATTTCATGTTTTGCAACAGCTAGGTGAAGAAGAGGAAAACCAGTGAGAAGAGTGGGTGAAAGAGTGAGTTTGAGGTGTTGCAAGTGCAAGAGGGGTGAGAAGGAGAAAGAAGAAGAAGAGGAGGAGCATTCTACACCAAGTGTGAAGGATTTTTCAAGCACAAGGTAAGTTTTTATGACTGTTTTTTGAAGTTTTTTCATTTTTTTTTCTACAAATGCATATTCATGTTTTGATTTTCATTTCAATGCCCATTGTTTTTTTAAATTTTTTTCATCTTTCTTTAAGTTTTAAGTTTTAACATCAAATTTCACTTATAGAATTTATTTGTTTATTCATTATTGCAGTGACATAATGAGCTCTCATCATCATGACATGAGTGGGGATGAGGTTCATAGTGATCCTGATAGTGGAAGTGAATATGCTCCTGAGGCTGAGGGGAGTGACCATGGGGTTGAGCTTGAAGCCAATACTAGTTCCATGGCAAGTGAAGCAACTAGTTTTGAGTGCCCTTCTGCACTACTGGCACCGTATGCTAAGGGTCCTTTTGATCGCAAATCCCCTCTCAAACAGTTTGCAACAAAATTACTAAACAGGGACGGGTTACCATCTGGTGGCACAAGGAGGTGGAAGTGCAACTTTTGTGCTCTAGAGTGGTTTGGGAGCATCACTAGAGTTAATGCACACCTTCTTTTCATTAGAGGAAAAGGTGTAGACATATGTTCTTTTTTGGCAAAACCGCAAAACATCAAATACAAAATTGAAATAAATAAGTTATGGGGTCTTCCTGATGCTACTACAGCTGCACCTGTGCATACTACTTTGCACCATAGGGCACATCTTCAGCATAGCCAGCCACAGAGTTCTAGCCATACTTTGCATACGAGAGTAGAAGGGACACCAGTTTCTTCTTCCAGTGCCTATGTAGGAGAGGGGAGGGGAAACGGAAATTGCAAACTCAAAGTAACCCCATAGCAGATTTGTTTAAAGTGCAGCTCAAGGATGACACAGATGATGCCGTTGGCAAGTTCTTCTTTGCCAATGGCATCCCATTTCATGTTGCTCGATCTCCTTATTATAAGGAGATGATATCAATGGTGGCAAGGGTAGGACCATCATATGTGGCACCAGGTGAGACGAAATTGAGGACCACGATCTTGGATAAGAACTATTCCAAGATCAATTTGTTGATGGAGACGATGAAGGAGTGTTGGGTCAAGACAGGATGCAGCATAGTCATGGATGGGTGGACGGACATTAGACAGCGTCCACTCATTAATATCATGGTTACATGTACTGAGGGCCCATATTTTCTTAAGGCAGTTGATTGTTCAAGGCATCGCAAAGATGCTCATTTTCAGTTTGAGGTCCTCAAGGAGGCTATTGAGGAGGTTGGGCCACAAAATGTGGTCCAAGTAGTGACAGATGCAGCACATGTGTGCAAAGCTGCAGGGAGACTTGTTGAGGCAGCTTATAGGCATATTTGGTGGACTCCATGTTGTGTGCATGCCATGAACAATGCACTCAAGGACATGGGGAAGATTGGTTGGATTAGACAAGTGGTAAATGATGTGAGAGATGTGCAGATGTTTATCTGCAACCACCACACATCACATGCACTCTTTAGGACCTTCGCTAAGGAGTTCCTGAAACCTACGAGATATGCTTCCTATTTCATTCTCTTGGAGAGAATGATTGAGTTGCAAGAGGCACTGCAACTCATGATTATGACAGCAGAATGGAGTAGGTGGGCTGAGTCTAAGATAGGGTAGGGTCTGAGGGTGAAGGATATGGTGAAGAATGATGTGTTCTGGGCTGATGCAAAATATATTGTCGCCATCATTACACCAGTTTTCCAGGTAATCAGGTATGGGGATGCGGATGGATCTAACCTTGGAGAGGTGTATGAGTGCATCGATTCTATGCTTGATCAGATGAGGGCTGTTGTGCGACAGAGGGACTCCACATTGGCATTATACCATGAGCACATTCAGCCAATCATTCACAGGAGATGGGAGAAGCTCAACACTCCATTGCACATGGCAGCTTATGCATAGGCCTGGTAGAGTGACATCGATACGGGATCCGAAGGTGAAGGCGGGGTTCTTCAGGTGCATTGAGAGGATGTATGATGATGTAGATGCCAGCATGATGATGTAGATGCCAGCACGATTCGCACTGATTGGACCAAATTTGCCACTCTTAGGGGTTATTCAAGCGGCCAAGATGGATATGGTAACTATGGCGCAGGATGACCCAATTTTGTGGTGGACTTGCCATGGATCGGGATCTTTGAATACCACTCTAGCCATCCGATTGTTATCCCAGGTTTCTAGTTCTTCAGCTGCTGAGAGGAACTGGTCTGCATATAGCTTCATCCACTCTCTTAAGAGGAATAGACTTACCTCTAGGAGAGCAGAGAAACTTGTGGCTGTACATAGTGCTTTGTGTCTCATTGACCGCAAAACACTTGTGTACAAAGAGAGTCCAGCAACACAGTGGGATGTAGAGCCAGAGGAGCCAGCACAGATTGATGAGGATGCTTCAGTTTCGGCTTCTGATGCAGGGCTGGTTGGTATTAGTTTGGCAGAGCTTGACCGCGAGGATTCCAGTAGTTCGAGTGATGAGGAGTTTGGGGACGATTAGAGGCCTCCCTTCACTACATTTTGATTTTTGCATTTTGTAGTTTGTACTTATTTTGATATCATCATATGCTACTCATTGTAACCATTTTTAAGACTTTATGATACATTGATACACATGTTATATTTTCCGTTTTCGATATAATAGAAACTAAGAAATCTCAAATTCGACAATTTCATTTGTCTTTTAGTAATAGACTAATAGTATTCAAGTATTTAACATGTTAGTATTTGCAATTTTGCTAGTTTACTAATTTGCCATTTGAAATGTTATTCTTAAACATATTTTTATAACTAGTTATTCAAGTACCATATGTATATCAGCGCCGCTGCCCCTGCCGCCGTCCCCCCGCCGTCCCCAAACTTAAACCCTTTGTCCCCCCGTCCCCGAGACCCGTTCCCGTCAGGAAACTCCGTGGAACATTGGATAAAAGCCCCAAACATTTTTCATTTCAAAAGAAAGGACTTCTAGAATAATCAATCAATTATCTGCACTTAGCGATGTGTCCAATAGGAACAAGTGCTTGGCCCACTTTAGGAGTACGAGGAGTGAACATAGCAAACCCATCTCCCTTGAGCACTTTCCCTATGTTGTGAAGTACCCAAGTGTCCTTTGACTGTCGATCATTTGGGCTTGCAGCCAAGAGATAACTCAATGATTATTATGATGAGGGATGTATTGAGAATGCAATTTTCATTGGTTCACCAATAAAATAGATGACATTTTTTCTTTTGAAATAAAAGCTTGAAATAATTTACATGTATCCGAAGATTCTCTAGGACTTTGCTTCTGTTAAAGGTGGCATGGTTCCAATCCAAGATAGCAAACAGCCTCCTCCCAGTATACAGCAATGGCACCAGAGCCCTCACTGGGGGCTAAAACATTGACATACCAGAAATAATATTCTCATTTAGAATCTGAAATGATTGCAAAAAGAGACCTGGTGTTGCAAACCTCACTGCTGCCTGATCTCCTCTGGCAAAGCCGCCTAGAACACAAGCTAATGACAAAAATAGCTCTACAGTTGTGCCAGTTATAACATATAGCTGAAACATGTGGCTGGCCTGGAAACCCTCTAAGGCCGTTCCCATCCGGGCTTTCTGTAAAACAAGAATAATTCACTTTCAGACAGGCACGACTGTGCAAAACAATTTAACTTGAAATATAAGAACGAGAATAGTATGAATGATATTAAAACTAGAGTGGCTGGTTGCAACGATGCAACTGAGAGCTTTCAAGCTTTCCATCCAAGATCAAATCCCTCTGGAGGAAGGCAAGGGTTGTAATCCAACTCACCGAGTCATATGAAAGTCACATGCCCACTTCAGTAGTAGTATATTATAGTCAAGGAAAAGAAAGATATGATTGATATTCATACTAGTTTATCCTGAGTGTGTACAGGCTTTTGCTCGTTTTATGGGAAAGCTCCAAATCATGTTGGAATTCTGATCTGCTATATTAATGTTGTGACAATGATAAAATCTAGAAAGGTTCAAGGCAGGTTGGAATCCTGATGCCCTGTATTAATATCATAACAAGTGTCAAGCGTAAATTTTAGAGGAGGAAGACATTTGCCAAAGCTATTCCTGGAAATAATTGTCACAATTTTATCTGAGAGTTCTAGTGAGCCAGCTCACTCATCATTAGAGAACATCGGACTAAAATCTTTCGCAATGATAGGTGAGGTAGCTCACTATAAATGTTCCATAACAGCTTATACTCAAGCTATCTAGAAATGCTTTGGAAAATTCAACAAAAATGTATTTCTTCTTTTCTAACAATTGTAAATCTGACAAATACGGATCTCTACTTTTGATTTATCGCCAATTTATTAATTATGAAAAGTGATTATAAGAAAAAACTTCATAAGCAAAGGAAAAAAAATAGCTGATAGAGATAAAAACTTAAAAGCAAAGAAGGAAAAATGTTATAATTGATATGAATGAGAGAACTTTCAAAGCAAAGATTAAAAAAGGTAATAACTAAGGATACAATAAGACATTGTTGATAATATGCTTAGCCAATGCCAAAGCTAACCACCCCAAATGCAAAGAAGAAAACGGGCATAATTAAATGATAAAGATTATTAGGGTGGTATATACTTCAAATGCAATTATGAACATCACTATTGCGTTTTGCATCTTACAAAGCACAAAGTCATGTTATGGATCCAAAACTTACATGGAATATATATAAACACACACACATGCATGTACACACACGCATGCACGCACACGTACACACACACGTACACACATGTGCACACACAAATACACACACATGCATGTGCATGCACACACACACACACACACACACACACACATGCACGCGCACGCACATGCACACGCACGCACATGCACACAGAGACACACCTTAAGCAGGTAATCACACACAGAGACACACCTTAAGCAGGGAATCCTATGTGTTGGAAATAATAAGCTTCCAACTAATTTTCTATACACACATAGAGGAAATCTTTTGTGCTGATTTAATTGCATTTCGATATTCAGTTTGATTTGTGAACATCACTTTTGCCTTTTGCATCTTACAAAGCCATGTTATGGATCAAGAACTTACATGGAATATAGGTAATCCTGTGTGTTAGAAATAATAAGCTTCCAATTCATTTTCTATACAAACACAGAGGAAATCTTTTGTGTTGATTTAATTGCATTTAGATATTCAGTTTGAATTGTGAACATTACTATTGTCTTTTGCATCTTACAAAGCCATGTTATAGATCCAAAACTTACATGTAATATATATATAAACACAAACACACACACACACACATTGCATCTTACAAAGCCATGTTATGGATCCAAAACTTATGTGGAATACACACACACATTGCATCTTACAAATCCATGTTATGGATCCAAAACTCTGTCTATCTCTCTCTCTCTCTCACATTGCATCTTATACGCACGCGCACACACGCACACACACACACATGCACACACACACCCCTTAAGCAGGTAATCCTATTTGTTGGAAATAATAAGCTTCCAATTAATTTTCTATACAACGTGGTATCGACTCCAAATATAGCGGAGTAAGATGTTAATTTTTCCCACAATGGCTAAGGAGTAGAGCATGATTGCATTTCTCGAAATCAAAAAAATTGAATAAAGCATATGCATATTTTCGCCGAGAAAGGATACTTTATGTTTATTAAAAAAATAGGGCTGAAAATTTCTTGTGGAACAATTAATAAATTAAATTATAAAGGATTGAGTAAAGCATAGGCATATTTTCATTTAGAAAGGAAATTTTGTGTTTATTAAAAAAATTTCTCACCCAACAATAAATAAATTAAATTATAAAGAAATAAAACTCTTGGATTGTATTTAACCAAATCAAAATTTGGGTGAGAATTATGATGGAATAACTTATTCATCTTGTGGGTAACAATGACATTATTCTTTTTAAACAAGCTAAAGGTGGTGATGAAAAACAATGAGATTAGGGCAAGCTTGGTGGGTGGAACTCTTGATAAATATTGGTATAAAAGAAGATGAGGTCACAAATGAAATGGAGATGTCTCAATAGGGGTGAGTGTTGTGTGTGACTCGGAATGATAAGCCATAGTTGTTTGATGTACTCATCTCATGAATGTATGCGTTCTTCCCCTAATGCAACATATGCGATCCTTCGATGCCTATTTTAAAGACATTAACCTAGTGCTTCAAAACTTGGTGATCTTGCACCATAATGAGATCATGGAGGTTACTAGCGATTCTACACTTTTAAAAGTAGAGGACGAGCAAATCATTCATGCATTGTGTCAAGCGAAGTTGCTTAAAGGTATCAAAATCCATAGTTCGAAGGTTGTGTCGTCTTATAGTTTTTCCTATGGAATCAATTAGCGTCTTTGGGAATGGTGTTCATAGCAAAGCCTCTAAACATTGGAAATCACCTTCTCCAAGGGTAGGTCTTGGGCGATGGGGGTCGCTAAAATGCTGTAATAGTTGTATGTTGTCTATGCTTAGGTCTTGGTGTCCGGTATAGACATTCTTTTGTCTATAATGGTCTTAAATGTGGTATAGTAGTCTTTGTTATAGCTATGTGTTGTATTTTTTGTCTAGGTGCTCAGTGTTTAGTATGGTCAATGTTGTCTCTTGCACTTCTATGCCCATTTCTAGGTTGTTCATACTTTTTCAAGTTCGGTTGCTCCGTGTCTAAATAGAGTTCCTATTTATGTGAAGTTTTTAGAGCTTAGATATGTTTGCTGCAATAATCATATAGTAGTAATGCAATGTTATTCGATATTTAATAGGGATGGAGCCCCTTAATAGAATCCCTATATTATATCTTTAAAAAAATTGACATTATACACTTAATTATAATTCCAAGGGAAGCATTAGCTTGGACACCTCTCTTTGTCTAAGTAAAACAAGAACAAAGGGTGCCCACAAGAAACAAACAACTTTTGTCCTCAAACTCTTCATAGTTAGCTCATAACAATTGAGCTTTCTTGCTCCCTAAATGGAGGACGAAAGGGTGGATTGTAAGGACCTCATCTTTAATCCTGCCCTAGGCCTCCAAAGCTCATCATAGACTATCATGTGGGGTCAGAGCACTACCTACTTGCCTCTCTCTACAGCTTTTAAACCATGCATTGAATTTGAACCCAAGCTAAGGATGCAGTCTAGGTCAAGTCTACGACTGACTTGTGGCTAGCCGGTCATGTGGACTTCACCTGCATCTACATGTCTAGAGATAGTCTAGGTGACAATATTGGCTACCACGCGTCCATGCACACCCCACGTGAGGCCCAGGGAGTGTTGAAATCAAGGGCTAGAACCTACTCATGGAATTTTTTGGGGGAGAGGCACACTTATCGTTTGAGGCCATGTGTTTGTGTGTTCCTTCACCGTGATTTGAAAGATAGATACTAAAGGCTTTCTTTGCCTGTCGGTGATGATGGAGACCCTCCACTAACCCAGTTGGCCCTGGTGTGCCAGATTTGAAGGAGGGGGAACTATCGGCTGTGCTAGTCATTGTGAGGGGGTGTTTCCTACTATGATATAGGGAGATGGAGTATCCTTAGAAGTTGGAGGAGTTGGGAATGAGGTGGAGTTGGTGGTGTATTTGGGGCAGCATCATGGCTTCTTTACACTTATGTGCTCAATTCTGACGCCTCCAAGGACCTCATGAACCATATAATTACAGTTATGGAGGCTCAGCAGTAGCTTATTTTAGGTTACTCTTTCAATAATATAAGTGTTTTAAGGACATTGTTTGGAGGCCCATCAGTAGCTTATTTCAAACTACTTTTTCAATAATCTAAGTGTTTTAAGGACATATTGTTTGGAGTTATTTCAAACTACTCTTTCAATAATCTAAATGTTTTAAGGACATATTGTTTGGTACTTATGCATGGTTAAACCAACAAATTTATGTATTTTTATTTTTGGAAATAACTAATTAATTTATTTCTCCCAAATGAGCTCCTCCTCTTTGAACTTTGCTCACTCATTCAGAATTTTCAGTAACAACTAATCAACAAAGATCTCAATGGAAAACAATATAATCATACAAAATTTAGAATTATTAGCCAAACTTCTCAACAATAGTAGTGTATCTATATTCATACTATTTGGTTAAAACTTTGATAGATATTATTTATGTGCTTTAATTGGCTCAACAAAACACTCTCTTTCTAAATGTGAAGATGTTCTATCAAACATAAGTTTATTTGGAAATATACAAATATCTTTATATAAACAAGAGTAAAATTTCTGTTTTTATCTATGGTCTGAGACAAGTAAAATTATAAACCCTTTTTTTTATTGGAATTATCCTTTCAATAAATTATATTTTGCAATTTAAATTATTTTTTAGTGTAAAGTATAATATTCTACGATTAATTGTAAATATTATTTATAACATGTACTTTATAAAACACAAGCACAAGAGAAACATTTTAGTTATATATATATATATATATATATATATATATATATATATATATATATATATAGTTAAGTTGGCCTTCTATAATCCACATGGAGGCCCTTAACCTATGTGGACCTCATATGAGGGATTTGTATCCACTCCAACCCTTTAAAAACACTCTTTGTACCATCTTGCCCTCCAACCAAAATAATTAGTTAGATGACATAGAGAAACATATTATTAATCAAACAAATAGCTTTTTCCTTTAAAGGAAGGTATCACACACTTCCCCTTATAATACACATGTAGAACCTATATGGATTTACATTTAATCTAACCCTAACACCTATTGCCCCGAAATCATAGCCCAGGGCCTAAAGAAAGATGACATTAATCACACATAATCATCTAATTTAAAGGAGGAAATTACACCCCTTATCCCTAATGTTATCTTCAAAAAATTGGCTTCAACTAATGACTTTGGGTTAGATGTCTACACATTATAACTTACTTTATTAGAACATTAGCCCCTATACCCTTCCTTAATACAACTCCAAGATATGTATACATGCACTTCAATGTGTTTAGTTCATTGTCTCTCAACTATATTACCAAGAATAGAACTTGCTCAAAGACTATTCGTATACATGATGGCTAGTGAATGTTGTGGATAAAGAGTTACTTTGAAAATTCTCAATCATAGGAAACTTTTTGTGTTAGATTAATTGCACTTGGATATTTTGTTTCAATTATGAATATCACTATTGCCTTTTACATCTTACAAACCCATGTTATGGTTCCAAAACCTAGGTAGAATGTATATCTAGCAACATAATGTCTAATGATCAACATCACCTATCGAATCTAAATTAACACCTAATGAGGCATTACACAACCCCTCTTGAGTAGGTAATCTTCATATGAATGTTGACTTTTATTTTCCCACGATTCTCTTGGTAATTTTTCAATGGCTTTCCCTGGGATCCTACTAAACGTAGACATATTACTAATTGTGAAGGATAAATTTGGTCTACTATGTGTTAGAAAAAATAAGTTTCCAATTATTTTTTTTGTATAATGTGGCTCCAACTCCAAATGTGGAGCAATGAGATGCTAATTTTCTCCATTATTAATAAGGAGTACAACATGATTTGCATTTGTCCATATTGAAAATGTTGAGCAAAGCACATGCATATTTTTGCTAAGAAAGGAAATTTTATATATATATGGACCACTTTATTCCTAACAAGTTATATTATATTCCCAAATCATTCATTTCAAAGCTCTTTCTCAAATTTCTTTCTTACATCACTTGTTAATGGTGTTCACCATTAATAACAATATAATAATGGATATGACCATTTTCATGTTGACATAAACATTATAATAAAATTCACATCTTTTATTAAAACTTCTTCAAAGAAAAAAATCATCAATCTTCTCATATCATTCTTGCATGCTTTTTTTTAAGCCATATAAAGTTACATAATCTACATACCAATTTTGTCTTCATTGTGTTGCAAAAAGCCTTCTAGTTGCTTCAAATGGATCTCTTCTTTGAGATCCTTGTTCAGAAAAAAAATATGTGGCATTCATTTAATGCACTTCCCATATAGATTTTGTCATTAGAACTTAGATGATATGAATTTGATTCAATCTTTGTATTATGAGCATATGTTTCAAAAAATCATTAATTGCTAATGTAAAACACAGTTTGACAAGGGCTTTCAAATTAATGAGAGAATGATAAGGTAAGGAGCAAATATCATTTTCATAAATAATAAATTTGGTACAAACATTGAATTATCCACCTATTTTCCTAGAACTTGTAACATCTATTACATGGGCTGCAATCATGTTGGTGTGGGTTTCGTTTCATTTTATTAGTTAATTATGTATTTTGCTACACTTAGTTCAACTTACTAAGGCTATTCACAGTATAAGTCATAGGGTGAGAGGGACCACATTATTCCATAGGAGTTACTCTTTCCACTTTTAGAGATTTATGAGTTTGGACTAGTAAACCTGGCTTGCAACTGCGTTTCAGACAATTTACAAAACATAGAGTCAAAAAGCGGCTAAGGCATAAAACAACGAGGTTCATTTTTCACACTCAACGAGGTATAACTTCCTTGATTTTCATGTTGTTGGAATATAGTTTGGACCAAACCTTCAAGGGATTGTGGGCTCCAACTTGACCATATGAGGAACTCCTGAAGGGCATGGTTCCCAAGAAACAAGGAGAAAGGTGACACTTGCTCCCAAAACATAGGGGAAACTATTTTACAAAATATGACAATCATTTCAAAACACTATGCATGTTTGACACCAAGGTCGACACATGCCAAAAGTAAAGATATGACCATCACCACCTATATGGGCAAAATGCAATCCAACATTAAGTCATCCATAAACATAATACAACATTAAATAATTTAAGTCAAACATGCTAACACCCCCACAAGACGAGGTGTGAAAATATCTAAAATGACATCAATACATTATTATAATTAAAGGGTCTCATCCTAAACATGGATGGAACTAACCCACATAAGCAAAATACAATGAAGTACAATTATGTGCTAATTACAAAGGTCTCATTGACCCAATTTACAATGATTACAATATACAACAAATAATAGATTCAAATGCATAATATTGTAAGAGTCCAACACACTCTAATGAGCATTCTCCAAGATTGTTTATCCCCAATGGTGGTTTAGTGCCACCTAACCATGTGGTACCCTCAGGCCCATCTCACTGTCCTAGGAGATAGTCGAATTGAGTACAAGTAAACTCACAAAATATAAGGAGATAAGGCAACACACATGCCATCTAACATGTACAATATACACCGCATCCACATGAATGCACAAGAATACACAAGTCACATAAGCATATGGAGATGATCACAAATCACATCAAATGCAAAATCTGACAATAGGGAAGGACGAAGATCCTAGCAATAAGACAAGGAGTGTCATCACAATAGCATGACGAATACAAGAATTATGATATTCATCAACTCGTAGTGTTGTGACATGCCCTTCACAACTAGACCAAAACTTTGTGAGCATTCAAATCCTAGTGGGAAAATCTTGATTAAACATTTTATTATCCCAATGTGTATTACATTATCACTTGCTTTTAAAATCTCCACACACTATATCTAGGGGTCCCTTTGTATCTCGACAAATGGTGAGAACCACTCCTTAACTATTCTATACCTTAATCCTAAGAATCTAATACTCCAAATTTACAATTTGGGCGTGGCACAAAAATCAATGCAGTAATTTTCATGACATCATGCCCAAATATGCAACATACTAAATCATGAAGGAGACCAATCCTTCCACAAAATTGAAAGGAAGCAAGGTGTGCGAAAAACGCTTCCTACACTAATCTAATGAGGGGAGATGTATGCAAATTCTTTTTAAACCTTTACAGTTATAGTGATGTTAACATAACAACAGAGATATTGCAGCAATATACACACACATAGAATGTAGAGAGAGAGAGAGAGAGAGAGAGAGAGAGAGAGAGGATATAATGTGGGGAAAACCCTTTGGGAGAAAAAACCCCACACTCCAAAACCTGCACAATGTATTATCAAAACAAAGAATGTTTACAACACACTTGCAACGCAAGTCTTCCAGGAGTCTTCGACACTCGTATCTGGAGGTATTCTGGCAGCATAACAGTACCTGTCAATAATACTTTGCATCTCCCATCCAAGCACCTGTTTATATAGAGTTTACAAGGCAAAATAGGAACCTTCTAGAGATGGGCGTCCATCTTGGCCTCATGGCCCAAAACCCACGCCTAAGGACATTTGTCCAACATTACAACATGGATTTTACACTTGTCACAACACCCCATCTCAATGTGGGCGCCTAGTCCCACGATAGGCTATGACAGATGCTCTTGCGCACTTTATAGTTGTCATAGAATCTGTCATACATGATAACTCTTACAGTTGTAAGAGAATCTGTCATAACTGCCTAAAATAGCATATTCTTCTTACAACATTTCATAACCCACCTTGGGCGCCCAAAGATGCCTTCCTCAAAGATGCTCTTCGACACATGTCTTCACCTATCATAGAATCTTCTATTCTCGACTCTTACACGTCATATAATCTGCCATAGAAATACGTCATAACACTTACGCGTCATAACTCCTTACACACTGCACAAGATGCCAACACATGGTAGAAAACCTCTACCACAGTATGGGACACCTATATCCACATGGAATGAGTTGACCATCCTAGTCACATTCTAAGTGGAGTGACAACACATCATGCCACTTCACACTAAATGACAAAATAGGATGTGCAACATAAATTACAACATAGGCAAATAAATAAATACATAATCAAATAATTAATGCTAAGAATTACCAAGGTTGAGACATCTTAGTTCCCAACATTCTCCCACTTGTCGAACACCTTGTAAGAGCCAATAGAAATAATAGCATTTAACTACTATAGGCCGAGAGGCCCATAGACTCTGAACACCATCTGAACTTGTCTGTGCCCACTGGTTTCGTCAATGCATCTGTAACATTCTTCAAAGTGTCTTTCTTCTCCAATATCACCTTCCCATGCTCTACCATGTCTCGCACAAAATGAAACTGTACATCAATATGCTTTGTTCTGGCATGGAAAGTTGGATTATTTGCTAAGCAAATCGCACTCTAACTGTCACAACAAATAGTAATCTGTCTTGCATCAACACCAATATCTGAACACAATCTCTTAAGCCAAATGGCTTCCTTACAAGCATGAGTAGCTGCCATATACTTTGCTTCTATCATGGACAAAGCGACCATAGGTTTCTGCTTACTCATCCAACTAATTGCACCACCGAACATAGTAAACACATAAGCACTGGTGGATCTCCTACTGTCAATGTCACCCGCCCAATTGGAATCCACATGTCCACGGATACTCACAGAATGCAAAGGTCTTGTAGGATGACCATGATAACACAAGGAATACTCAGAAGTACCCCACAAATATCTAAACACTCTCTTCACTGCATCCTGATGTACCTGTCCAGGATTAGCCATAAACCGACTAAGGACTCCCACTACTTGGACAATGTCTGGTCTAGTACAGACCATAGCATACATCAAGCTGCCAACAACACTAGCATAAGGTACTCTACTCATGTCCTCCACCTCAGAAGGAGATTTTGGATAATCATTAACAGATAACTTGGTCCCCAAAGAAACAGGAACACACAATGGTCTGTGGTGTAGGAGCACCAAGTTTGAGTTTTGCAAATAAGTCATAGGTTAAGTGTTTTTGAATGTCTTGGGTCATTTTGATGTAATAAGGCCATGATAAGGCCATTCTTAATGTTTTTGAGGTCATTTGAGTCATTTTGGGAAAAATGTAAAAAGTTGCAAAAATGTGACAAAAGTTGTCAAAGCAAAAAACAAAGAAAAAATGCAAGGTTAGGGAATGCCAACGGTCATTTGGCATTCAAAAGTTGGTTGAGTCAGTTTTGGTCATTGTGGGAAGTGGAAAAGGCTTTATAAGGCATGTATAAACATTTGTAAGTGTGGTGGAAGATATTTTGAATCAAACTTGGCAATAAGAAAACCCTGTTTTTCTAGATTTCAACGTTTCTGCCCTGTTTCTTACATCTGTACGAAATTGTATGAAATCTTTAGGCTCTAAAATTGATTTTATTTGATGGTGCTTTGAGTCTTCTTCCAAATGCAAGTGGTTTGAGCAAAATCCATTAAGTTTAGTGCAATTTATAAGCAATTTACTGAAACTGCCTGTAGAAGAACAGTGAAGGGTTTGAATGCTTGAAAATGTGTTTTTAACTCATTCCACCTATTGTCTACCCTGTGGCTTGGTGGAATGAGTCTAGTAGGATATATTAAGATGGTAAATGATGAGTGTTGAGCATGGGAAATGAATTGGACGAATTATTGATGTTGTCCTAGAGAGTTCTGAGTGAGTTAGTGTGTGAAAATGGTGGTTTAAGGTGGTGTTTTGTTGAAATCTTGGTGGTCAAAGTTAGGTGAAGGTTTAAGAAGCATATGCGAACCCTATGCAAGGTGTTTGAAGTGCTAGTAGAGTTTGGGAAGGTTTGGAAATAGGTTTTCCAATAAACCCTCTAGGAAAAAGGCTAAAAATGAGGGTTTAGTGGTTTGGTGGTCTTGTGATAGTTTTTCCTGAGGAAAGTTGTGGATTTGGTGGTTTTGTAACATGTTGAAGGATTTTCCATAGGATTTTTGGGTTGGAAGCAAGTTTAGAGGAGTGTTCCTTTGTAAAAGTGACCTAATTTGGGGTCTAAGACAGTGTAGAAGCCCTGTTTTGAAGATGTTGGTCCAAAGTGACCTATTGAGTTTTTGAGATATGTTTTAAAAAGGGCAAAAGGGTATTAGAAAACACCATTCTTTTGTGGGTTTGGATCTTCCTTTGGAAAATATGCCCAAATTTCACCATTTGGAGGGCTACAAGGACTTGAAGTGATTTGTGAAGGAATAGATAGAAATTACAGTGTGAGAACTTGTGTGAGGGTTTGATCTGATTGTGTTTGGGTTTTAGAGGTGTAAGAAGGTCATTGGTAACCTGATTTAGATTTGAAAGTTGGAACTTATGAATATGCCCTTGAAATAGGAAATTGCCTAGTGAAGATGGCTTCTGAAATTAGGAGAGGTTGTTTGTATGAAGCCCATGGTTGTGAAATACGGTATCAATAGACAAAATTCTTCCCTTTCATTGCATCAGTAGGCAAATTTGCCATGCTAAATCTCTCTAACACGGTCTTCACATACTTACTCTGGCTTAACCAAAGTTTTCTGTTAGCTCTGTCTCTTCTGATTTCCATTCCCAAAATGTACCTGGCTGCCCCTAAGTTTTTCATCTCAAACTGTGTTGACAACTGAGACTTCAAATCAGAAATCATATCTTTACCATTCCCAATTAACATCATATCATCAACATACAATGCAATAATGAGAATACGATCATTGTCAAATTTGTAATACACACAATAATCTAATTTTGATCTCAGAAATCCAATTGACAACACAAAGACATCAAATTTCAAGTACCACATCCTAGGAGATTGCTTCAAACCATACAAAGACTTCTTTAACTTGCAAACCAAATTTTCTTTACCTTTTTCTATGTAATGCTTTGGCTGTGACATGTAAATCTCTTCCTCCAAGTCACCATGAAGGAATGATGTCTTCACATCCATGTGCTCCACTTCTAAGTCATAAGCTATTGTAAGAGATAACATGAACCAAATGGATGTTAGCTTTGCAATGGGAGAGAAAATTTCACCATAATCAATTCCCTCCACTTGTGAATACCCCTTCGCAACTAGTCTAGCCTTGTACTTTTCAACATTGCCATCTACACCAAATTTCTTCTTGAACACCCATTTACAGCCAACATGTTTTTGTCCTTTAGGCAAAGGCACCAAGTCCCAAGTTTTGTTTTTCTCCAAAGAAGCCATCTCATCTTCCATGGCCTCCTTCCAGGAACCTGCATCTTTCATGCCCATAGCCTTTGTCATAGTTATAGGCTCATCAATGTTAGTAATCAAAGCAAAATCACAACTAGAATCTAGTAATGAATAACCAAACCTATCAGGTTGCTTCCTTGTTCATGTAGACCTCCTCAAAGGCTAAGGTTGAGGTTCTACTTCTTCTAAGCTTTAAGGGCTGCTAGAGCTCTCCTCATCTTCAAGTCTCACAGGGTCTTTTGGTTCAATCTTCTCAGGGGTAGAAGGAAACTGAACCACATCCTTTTTCTTTTCTTTCTCTTTTGGCTGTAGAACAACAGGAGAAGGTGTTAGCTCTTTGAAAATAACAATTTTTCTATACAACACTTTCTTGGCCACAAGATCCCAAGCTTGTACCCTTTCACACCTACCACCATATCCAATAAAGACACACTTAGCAGCCTTGTTCTCCAATTTTGACCTCTTCTCCCTAGGCACATGAGCATATGCCTCAAAACCAAAAACATGAAGATGTCTTAATGAGGGCTTCTTACTAGACCACACCTCCATAGGTGTCTTATCAACAAGAGTTGATGTATGAGACTTGTTTACCAAGTAGCAAGCAGTGGCTATAGCTTTAGCCCAAACTTTTGTTTGAGGCTAGCATCACTAAGCATACTCCTAGCCCTCTCCATCAATGTCATGTTCATCCTCTCTGTAACTCTATTTTGCTGAGGGGTGTCTGGAGTTGTCTTATGTCTTTCAATTCCATGTTCTTTACAGAACTTATTGAACTCTGCAGAACAAAACTCACCACCGTTATCAGTTCTCAAACACTTAATCATTTTACTAGTCTGATTCTCAACAAAAGCTTTAAACTCTTTGAACCGACTAAAGACTTCATATTTGCTTCTGAGAAAATAAACCCATGTCCTTTTACTGTAGTCATCAATGAATGAAACAAAATATATAGATTTAGAGATCGAAGGAACATTCATAGGACCAAACACATCAGAATGAATAAGATCCAACACACCAGAAGACTTATGAGAATTAGAGTAAAACTGAACACAGTTTTGCTTTCCATATATACAATGTTTGCAAAAGTTAAACTTGAGATTACAATTATTTAACCCCTCGATGAGGTTTTTATTTTTCAAGGCTCTAAGACCCTTCTCACCAATGTGGCCAAGTCTCTTATGCCATAACATTGTCTTCTTAGTCGGAAGTTTCATTTCCAAGGCATGAGCACCCTTAGGTACCCAAAATGCACTACCATCAGAAGTCGAAGCAATACATTTATTTGTTGCTGGTTCCAATGGTGAAGATGAAGTGACTGAAGCTCTTTTCTTTGAAACATAAGCACTATTACACTGTGTAGTGCATGCATCCAGCTGAAACAAAGTACCTCTCTGAGTACCCTTCACAAGCACCATAGCACCTCTAGTCATATTGCATCCTCTGCTAGAGAAGACAACTTGCACACCTGCATCATTCAATTTACTTACAGAAAGTAGGTTCCGTGCCAAGCTTGGGATGTGCATAACCCCAGAGATCCCCTTCACTCATCCATCAGGGAATTAGATTGAGACTCTTCTGCGGCCAACAATCTTCAGATGAGAGTCGTCACCAAGGTACACTCTTCCACCATCGAACTCTTCATACTTCATGAACCAGTCTCGATGCAAGGTCATGTGAAAAGAGGCACTGGAATCAATTAGCCACACATCATCAAAGGATGGATGGCCAAGGCTACGATGAAAACATCACCATCATCTTGTGACTTGTCAGAATCTGAATCTGAGACATTCTTTTTCTTTTTCTTCTTTTCCTCTTTGCATTCCTTTTGGAAATGTCTAGATTTACCACAGTTCCAACAAAGAGCCTTCATCTTTCTAGGAGATTTGGATCTCCCACGGGATTTGGATCTGCCCTTATCATCTTTCTTGTCCTTCTTTTTCTTCCCTTTCTCCTTAGGTCTTCCACGAATTGCAAGAGCCTCTTTGGCAGACTCGAATGATTTTCTCTGCATCTCTTTAGATAACAGTGGAGACACCACTTCATCCATTTTGAAGGTGGATGTGGTACTCCCGATGGCCATTACAAGATGATCCCACGAGTCTGGCAAGGAACAAAGCAAGGTTATACATCGATCCTCCTCCTCCATCTTCACACCAATAGATGTCAACTGTGCAACTAGCATGTTAAAGGCATTCAGGTGATCTGCAACAGACCCTCCATCCTCCATCCTTAGAGAATATAGCTTCTTTCTCAGGAATAGTTTGTTCACCAGGGACTTGGCCTGATAAACATCTCCCAGCTTCTTCCAAAATTCTTTCGCGGTCTTCTCCTCATGGACATTTAACAAGATAGAGTCAGCTAGATAGAGTCTCACAAGACCCTTAGCCTTCCGATCCTTGAGATCCCAATCATCTTGAGACATTACCGCTAGTTTTACACCGAAAATGGTTTCCCGCAGGTCTCTATCAACAAGCATGTCTTCCATTTTAAGTTTCCACAACTCAAAATTGGTGCTGTTAAACTTCTCCACCTCTACTCTTCCAGATGTGCCTGCCATCTCCTTCCTACAACAAGATTATAAAATACTTTGCATAGACTCCCACTCAATCTAAGATCAGCTCAAAAAACCCCTACCCAACAACTAGGACCAAAGGTGATCAAGATCTGATACCAACTGAAAGGAAGCAAGGTGTGCGGAAAATGCTTCCTACACTAATCTAATGAGGGGAGATGTATGCAAATTATTTTTAAACCTTTACAGTTATAGTGATGTTAACATAACAACAGAGATACTGTAGCAATTCACACACACATAGAATGTAGACAGAAGAGAGAGAGAGAGAGAGACATGATATAATGTAGGGAAAACCCTTTCGGGAGAAAAAACCCCACACTCCAAAACCTGCACAATATATTATCAAAACAAAGAATGTTTACAACATACTTGCAATGCAAGTCTTCCAGGAGTCTTCGACACTCGTATATGGAGATATTCCGGTAGCATAACAATACCTGCCAATAATACTCTACATCTCCCATCCAAGCACCTATTTATATGGAGTTTACAAGGCAAAATAGAAACCTTCTAGAGATGGGCGTCTATCTTGGCCTCATGGCCCAAAACCCATGCCTAAGGACACTTGTCCAACATTACAACATGGATTTTACACTTGTCACAACACCCCATCCAAATGTGGGTGCCTAGTCCCACGATAGGCTATGACAGACGCTCTTACGCACCTTACAGCTATCATAGAATTCGTCATACATGACAGCTCTTACAGCTATAAGAGAATCTGTCATAACTGCCTAAAAATAGCATATTCCTCTTACAACATGTTATAACCCACCTTGGGCGCCCAAAGATGCCTTCCTCAAAGATGCTCTTCGACACATGTCTTCACCTGTCATATCTAATCATCTATTCTCAACTCTTACATGTCATATAATCTGTCATAGGAATCCGTCATAACACTTATGCGTTATAACTCCTTACACACTGTACAAGATGCCAACACATGGCAGAAAACCTCTACCACAATATGGGATGCCTATATCCACATGGAATGAGTTGACCATCCTAGTCACATTCCAAGTGGAGTGACAACACATCATGCCACTTCACACTAAATGACAACATAGGATGTGCAACATAAATTACAACATAGGCAAATAAATAAATACATAATCAAATAATTAATGCTAGGAATTACCAAGGTTGAGACACCTTAATTCCCATCAAAAATAAAACATCTATTTAAGGTCTTAAATGTAATTTCCCTACATTTTCAAAATTGCCAAAACCATAAAAATCCCCAAATTCTCCATTAATGGAGTTGGGATGCAACCTCAAATTTCTAACTTTTAAATTAAAATAAAATTTTAAATTTCAAGAGTGCTCTTTTGTTTAAAAAATACACAACACTCCTATGTAATCAATTTTTCCAAATTATAAAAAAAAATGGATTTTATAAAGTTTTGCCATTACTTGGCCTCAAAATGCACATGTTCATAAATTTAAAATACACAATTAAACTAAAAATTTGAAGCTAAATTATTCTCCTAATAACAAGGCTATATGCCTCCATGTAATGTGGGCATGAAAATGGAATAAATTTCATTTTAAATGTGAGAAAAAGAGGGAAATACCTTCCCAACAAAAGCTTGAATTGATGGAAGAGAAGCTCTCCAATTCTAAGCAAAATCCACTTCAAACAATCACCAATCTTCCCTTTCAATCCTTCTAAAATTATTTTTCCCATGGAGCAAGAAGATAGTTTGAGCAAGAAATTTTTAAATTGAAAAATGAAAGAAGCAAGTCTATTTGCCCTTTTTTCCTCCCAAAACCTATTTTATCCTTTTATACTTTTCCTTCTATTTCATTTTCTATTTTCTTTTACAAATATTTACTTTTGCAAGAAAATACATTTTCAATAATAATTTAAGTCAATAAAATTGATTAAATAAAACTAAACAACTAATTTAATTTAAACTGATATTTTCCAATAGTCCTAGGAGGTCAATCAATTCAAATTAAATTATATTTTTAAATTGGCAATTTAATTTCACTAAGCTAAATATTTTATTTTGAAAGAATAATTAATTTCAATTAATTTTCTTTTATCAGAAATAAAATAATGCAATCAACTTTTTTCCACTAAGGCAAAATTATTATATTTTTGATGCAAGCATTAAATATTCTGCAAACACGAAAAACATGCATTTCAAAATAAATTTAAATGCAATACAAAAAGATAAAATAAACACACACAAATGATTTATACACACTTTATGGGTTCCCACAACATGCAAACTCTAAAATCACCACTGATTCAGAGCAAGGTTTACATAAGGATTCACAAGACTCATCTTGCACTCAAACTAAGTGAGATAGAGGTTAAAATGTGCATGTTTTTACCCAAAGATGACCATCTCCAATATAACCACTATTGGGGAATAACCTTGTACCTACACTCAGGTCAAACATTAGGCATACTTGCTCCACATAATAATAGCCGAAGCAACATAATCCACCCAATGTGATATAAATCATAACATAATATCAAATCATCACATCTAACTATAAATCATCTATGACTAGCATAATCCAAGAACAAGATGCATAATCAACCATATTTCCTAACGCTAAAACAAATATAATAATCACAACTATAATGAATATAGTGAAAATAGTGAAGTTAAAACACTATAATGATCTAACATATAAATGCACAACATATGCATCCCATAATGAATAGCTAGAATCCAATGCCAATACAAAACCTCATCGGGAACACACCAATGGTCATACAAATCATCTCCACAAAAGCATCCAAAATACACCATCAGAACACCTCAATGGTACAATAGGCCTCATCAAAAACTTTGGTGCAATGGCTCATAACACATGAATAACACAATACACATTATCATATAACACAAAAAGGATAGAAGACATGCACACTAGGGGGCATTACAGATGGAAGCTAGATTACCCTTTAGGCATTATGTGCCAAGGGTACACCAAAGACTAAAAAATGAAAATCCTTTCATGGAACATCATAGGGCTAAACAATCACATAATTTTGAATTTTTGACGAATTTAGCAAGCCAGACATTTACTGGCTCAAAACCAAGATGCTTGTGGAATGGGTAGGTAAAATCAAGAATATATTTTTTAAGGATAGTGGTTGCACGAAGGTATGGATGCTGCTAGAGCCTTAGGAGGAATTGTGACTCTTTGGAACCTATTTATCATTGATGGTTCTCTTTTGTATACTAATCCTCATCATATAGTTGTTTTATTTCACCACAAGAAAGATAATACTTCTTGGATCATATCTAATATTTATGCCTTAAATACAAGGAGTGCCAAAATAAATCTTTGCCCATGCTAGAGGATTTTAGAAGAATGCACTTAAAACCTAAAATGGACGGTGATTGGGGACTTCAATTTTTTCTTAATCGAGAATGGAAAGAAAGGAGGAACTCAAACATCTTCTAACAGTAGGGAAGACCTTGCTAATTTCATCATCCAAAATACTTCGCTAGACTTGGAGTTAAAGGAGGTAGATTTTACTTGATCAAACTAGAGAGCTGGTGATTTGCTAATTCAAGTGAGACTAGACCATGCCCTTCTATCTCTAAAATGGTTAAATTTGTATTTTTGTTCCTTGTCTGCCTTAACCAGAATTGGTTCAGATCATTCCTCAATAGTTGTTTATTTGGAAAAAAATGGAAAAGAAAAGGATTTCCTTTTTTATTTGAAAGAATGTGGACTCAACACCCTCAACTAGCTGATAGGATCATTGAATGGTGGAATATTAAAGTGGAAGGATCTGCAATATTTCAAATTGCTAAGAATCTAAACAATGTTAACCTGAATGTCGGAATATGGAATACGATGTCTTTTGGTAATATTTTTTTTAAAAAAGCTTAAGTTACAACTTGCCTAGATGCCTTACAAAAAGAAAATTTAGAATAGTGGTATGAGTCAAGAGTTGATTACAATAGAAAAAGGTCTTTTATGTGACCTCCACTCAATTGCTAAAGGGGAATATTTTTGGAGATAAAGATCTAGAGCAATTTGGTTAAAGGTTGGGGATATGAACATAATTCTTTTTCACTTGAGCACCCTTAAAGATTAATCATCTAGAAAAATGAAGGATTTGGGTGGATGGTAACCAAAATTTGTTTGAAGATTTAATAAGGTACAAAGCTATAGATTTTTTAGCAACCTCCTAACGAAAATTAATAAATCTAATCCTACTATTAAGAAAGAAATCTTAAATCTAATCCCTTTGGTTGTTGATGAGAAGGATAACAAGGAGTTGAAACCCATAACAAAGGAAGAAGTGAGGTTTGCCGTCTTTTCTTTCAAAGATAATAAGGCCAAAAAGCCTAGTTGGTTTCCCTCACTTATTTTTTTAGTTATTCTAGAACATTATTACCAAATATTTGGTTGCTACAACTAGGGAGTTTTTTAGAAATAGTAGATTGCTAAAGGAGTTGAATTCTACTTTTTTGGTCCTCATTCTGGAAAAGGATGGGGCTGCTACTTTTTTAGAATTCCAACCGATTAACCTTTGTAATTAAAGTTACAAGATTTTTCAAAAATCATCTCCTCAAAGCTGCAACAATTGCTCCCTAAGGTTATCACTCCTCAGCAAAATGGGTTTGTCTAAGGTAGGTAGATTCTTGACTCCATTATTACTATCCATGAAGTTCTCCACTCCATGGATGTCAACAAAAAGGTAGGGTTTATTCTAAAACTAGATTTGATGAAGGCTTATGATAGATTCTCTTGGAAGTTCATCATCAAATTTCTTGAAAGATTTGGTTTTGGGAAAAGATTCCTAAAAATGATAGTTGAATTTCTCTGAACCCCCAATTTTTTTGTTCTTATTAATGGCATCACATCATGTTTCTTTGAGGGATCTAGAGGGATTTGGTAAGAGGATCTCATATATCTTTTTTTGTTCATCATCTTAGTATAATCCTTGGGAAGAAGTCTCCAACAAGTGGTGAAGGAGGGTCGACTAAAAGGTGTCAAACCTACTTCAACTAGTGATCTCATTTCCCATCAACAATTTGTGGATGATACCATTATGTTTGGAGAAGCTTTAGTTGTGGAAGCTAAGGAAATAAAACAAATTCTCCCTAGTTATGAGAATGTGTTGAGTAAAAAAAATAGCTTGCCTAAAAGCACCATTAATACCCCTTAGGCTAGACAACTGAGAATTGCCAGCATTTTTAGTTGTCAATTGAGATCTTTCCCCTCCTCTTACCTAGGGATGCCACTTTTTAAGGGCCCAGTTCTAGATTCTTTTTGGAATGGTTTGATGGATAGATTTTAGTGTAAACTAGCTGGTTGGAAAGGGTCTCTCTTAAGTTAGGCTTGTATGATCCAACTTATAAAGGCCATTCTTCATAATCTCCTTTACAACATGAGTCTATTGCATATCCTAGCAAAAGTTACTAATAAGGTAGAAAAAAATAGATTTTTTTTTTGGTTTGGCATGGAAGATAAAAAATGTATTCCTTTGGTGGCATAGGAGAATGTGTGTAAATTGAAGAGGAATCGAGGGATGGGATTAAGTTTGATCAATTTTTTTAATTTAGCTCTTAATGCTAAAATGATTTTGAGACTCATTAATGAAGAGAAAGAATGGACAACTATTATGTCCAATAAGTAATTGAGAGGGATAAATGGTGACATCTTATTAAGTAATGATTTACCTCAAGGCTCAACAATGTGGAAAATTATGAATAACAATAGATTTATTATCAATAAAGGTACTAAATGAGAACTAGGTGATGGGAGAATTATAAACTTTTGGGAGGACACTTGGCTTCTCAACTCTGCTTTAAAGGATTTAGAATGGGCAACTCCTTTAGTTAATGTTTGCAAAGATGTGTGGGGTTAAAGTTTTAAACTATTTGGAAAGGATTAATGGTGTGAAGACCTAGAAGAATATATCGTTGGCCTTCCTATTTTTTTGAAAACTCTATCTTAGTTGAGATCATTATTACATACCCATCACATTCCTCAAATTGATAGAAATGATGAGCTGGGTAGCCACATCGTCAAGATCCTTTTCTATGGCTTCTAAATTTTATTTGTTGGTTTACCAAGGTCCCTCCCCCTTTTTGTCAAATTTGTGTTAGCCTCATCTTACTCTAAAAATCAACATCTTCTTTTAGTTGGCATCTTAGTCTAACAAAATTCTTACTATTGATAATTTGGTTAAAAGAGGCTTCACCTTGCCCAATAGATGTGCTTTATGTGAGGCAATAGAGGAATCCATCTCTCTCTCTCTCTCTCTCTCTCCAAAGTGGATCGGGATTTTCCTAATGATGTTTAAGGGTTGATTGAACATTGGATCTCTCCATTTCATAACCCCTCTTTAAAATTATTATGGAGCCTTGCTTTACCACGTGTTGTGTGGGGAATTTGGAAGGAAAATAATAATAGAATCTTTGGGAGCAGAAGTCCTTGGTGTCAAGGGTTTTCAATAAAAACATCCTAGCTTTAAAATAAAATTTTATTATGGTAGTCAAGGAAAAAGTGTCTTCTTCCAAAATTAGGTCTCGAAAGAGGATTTGGAGGTGGCTTCAAGATGGAAGCTTGATTTTAGTATAACAATACCTTTTAAGGGAGGTAAAAAGCAAAGGCATAATATTAAATGGTCCGCTCCTCCACCAAATTGGATCAAGTTGAATTTTTACGAGACCTCAAAGGGAAATATGGGTCCTATTGGGGGAGTAAACTAGTAACCATGTTTGTGAAGTTAGGCACTAAAACCAATCACTTTGAAAAATAAACTACTACATACCATGCCCTTAATATGGAAAAACACTTGGAATCACATTCTCTAATTCTTGAAGTGGATTCTTTGAACATAATAAATTGCTTGATGCGAAAGACTAAATTGTGCTAGACTATAGAGAGTGTGATACAATAATCCATAAATATTATAGCTAGCATGAAAAATGTTAATATTTCCCATATTTACTGTGAGGCAAATAAGGTTGCTAACTATACGCTAATTAAGGAGTAACTCATGAGGGCACTTTGAGTTGGACATGTAATGATGCCTATCCCCCAAGGGTGGTGAAGCTTATTGATAATGGTTTTAATAATAATTAATGAGGAACTCATTTTTCTAAAAAATCAAGTTCCTAGATATGATTCCATGCATGTGAAGTCATATCAAGTGAGGTGGCTTTCAGTTCTATACATCTAGCAACTTTTACTTAGTTTATGTTTGGTTTTAGCCTTTCATTTTTAGTAGGGCTAAGAAGAACACTATGGAGATTTAGTGGGTTCATGAAGTGAGTGTTATGTGGGAAAATGGAAATGAGGGGTGACAAAAATAGAATAGAGCCAATAGTCTACAATAATTTCAAGTAGAACCTGAAGGTATGGAAACTTCTAGTTAATGGGGGGTTAATCCCATTCTTGGAGAAACCCAATGGTTACAACATTGCCTAAGATATTGACTTCACCAAAGGGTGGAACAAAAGGAGAGTTAAATGCTATAGGGTTTGGATTTCATAGTTTTGGAGGAGTTCATTTCTGAGGTTACTAAGTCATCAACTATGGGTACCAAAATTTACAAAGACAGAAGACTGGGGGACGATGCCATCTCTATCTTCCTTAAACCAGGGGAAGACTTGAAAAAGATCCACTCCAGTCATGCTAGAAACTCTCTCAAACCTCTGTGGGATGAGGTGGCATTTTGTGTTATGAGGCATGTCACTTGAGAGGGGAGGCTTAAATCTCTCTACTTTTACTGGACTTTGTGTTTCTCAACCATTTTTGGTATAGAAGATTGGTTTCTTTTCCTTTCTATCTATTGTCCTCTTTGGAGAACTACATAAATGAATGTAAAAGGGCTCCAAGTATGACTCTCGTGCATCAAGGATTGATCATGCTTATGGTCAATATTGAGAGACAAAGAAACCCTCCAGTCCCCCAAATGTCCTTAAGAAAAGAAATAAGAAAGGGAAAAGGGTGATTGAGTCTTCCATGAATTCTAGTATTCATCCCCCTAGCGAAGACCCTATTGTTGTGGAATCTTAGGAGGATAGTGAGGGAGAGGATGAATCAAATTTAGAGACTGATGATGATTTCTGAGGAGAAGAATTATGAGATCCAAGAAGAGAGGGGTATTGAGGGTTCTGACAAAGGGACTAAGTCTGTGAGGGATAAGAAATGTAAAAGGCTAGTTGAACCCCATGGGTAGGACCCTTAGGAACTCCAAGATGATAATGTTACTATGGTAAATAAGGGTTGTGATAAATAAGGTTATGGTAGTTGTAAGGAACCCCCAAGGAAGGTTTGGGACCATAGGGTTAATACTGAAGGCAAAGGGAAGGGGAAATCCTTTCTTGAACCCTCGGTTGGTGGTGCTTTCCCCTAATTTAGGATCCCCACCTTGTTCCCCCCAAGGACCCCATTTTATCTCTTAATAGTCTTGAATCCTTGAAGGACATTGTAGAGGTTGTTAACCACATTATTCAAAAATTGGTGTCTCTCCATGATGCATTTGAGGCTTAGCACAATCTAACTAAATGGCTTTTTCTTGAGATTAATAGGTTAACATTCACTCTTTATTCTAGATAAAAGGCTCAAAGGGGACACATAGGTGCCCTCACAAGAGGAGAGAATTTTTCAAATATGAGATGTCGTACTAGATGTTAATAGATTGGTTACTGAATGTGCTAAACAAGAGGAGAGAATTATAGGTCTGGAGAAAGAGCTTCAAATGGTCAAATACAATCATGCCAATAGAATTGAGGCCTTGGAGAAGGATATGCACAATATCAAATGTAATAACACCCCATATAATACACAAAAATCATAATAAGATAATAAGGCTAGACAAACTAGCCCACATCTTACTTTACCTGAGTAATTAATCTGGTGATTTATCTCACCAAGGATCTTTAAGAATTCACAAACATAAAGATGGACCCATCCTAGGGGCCATACCTATGCCTCGGGGGGTCATACAAAATGGCCTTGCCTATGTATCGAGATTAGAGGCCCCATAGTTCGTCAACACAGCCCTTCATCATGTTACACAATGTTTTTAAACAACTAGTTTTCAACACACATAGTTTTAATAGATCTATAAAATCTTGTTACACATATAAATGGCCATCAAGCCCCACAATATAAAAATATCCTAATCATATCACCATGATATCTTGACATTCAATAGGATGGATATATATATCTAGAAGACAAAGTCCATATCCAACATTTAAGAGAATGGTTAACATCCCTAAAAAGCATAAATTCCAACTGAAAGTGTCACTTATTTCATACCTGACACTAGCATCTTATTAACCAAAAATTCAAATACTATTTTCTAGGTTGATAATAACTAAGGATACAATAAGACATTGTTGATAATATGCTTAGCTAATGCCAAAGCTAACCACCCCAAATGCAAAGAAAAAAATGGGCATAATTAATGTTTAGAGTAAATGATAAAGATTATTAGGGTGGTATATATACTTCAAATGCAATTGTGGACATCACTATTGCATTTTGCATCTTACAAAGAACAAAGACATGTTATGGATCCAAAACTTACATGGAATATATATAAACACACACACACACACATGCATGCATGTACACACACACACACATGCACACATACACACACATGTACGTGCATGCACAGGAACACACACACACACACACACATATGCAGATGCATGCATAGGCACGTGCATACATAGAGACACACCTTAAGCAGGTAATCCTGTGTTGGAAATAATAAGCTTCCAACTAATTTTCTAAATAGACATAGAGGAAATCTTTTGTGTTGATTTAATTTCACTTCGATATTTAGTTTGAATTGTGAACATCACTTTTGCCTTTTGCATATTACAAAGCCATGTTATGGATCGAAAACTTACATGGAATATAGGTAATCCTATGTGTTGGAAATAATAAGCTTCCAATTAATTGTCTATACAAACACAGAGGAAATCTTTTGTGTTGATTTAAACACTAACTAATGCTAACCCTAATTATTATAATCAATCATGGAGTGTGATCAGTTTAATCCTGAAGCAAGAATTTTTCCATTGAGATTTCCATTATTTAATTACGGCTCATGTGGATTTCAGGTGTTTTTACAGTGGAGTAGATAAAAGATTCATCAACACTGCTCCAAGAACAATTATAATAATAATTATTACATTTTTATAAAAGTTAATAAAATTAATATATAATTATATGTATAACATGTAAGACATTGATTAAATTAATATATAATTATATCGTATAACATTATTAAATACAATAATATTTATTACTGTATTTCAAAATCTAACCCTATTTAACATATTTGGCTATGCAACGTAGGAGAA